>JAQFVV010000037.1:1722648-2463246 GCA_028023455.1 Epiperipatus broadwayi | reverse complement strand
GAATTGTATTATTGACCAATAGATTGAACACGTATGCATAAAGCAATATGATGATTTAGACTCTTATAGCATATGGTTGTAAAATTAAATAGTATTTTGCCATTTTTATTAAAGCTTAAAATAATGGAATCTCTCTTTATAAGATTACTTTCATTTTCTATTACAAATATGCTGTCACTTCTCAGACTATTAAATAAATCAGTATCCATTTTTTATAGACAGCCAGTGGGTTTATTGGGAAAATTTATAAAATGGATGCTGACCAGATTAAATTTGAAGAAATAGAATAAATATAAGGATTATGTGTAGATTGTATATACACACTTATCCCTGATTCTTGGAGATAAAATTCTCCCATTTAATACACCATATGATTATAAAGTTTTTTATTTGACAAATGTATATTTTATATTATGCTTAAATAATTAGAAGTGATAATTATTTGAAAAATGAATTATAATAATATATTGTTTAGGTATTGGTCCAGTTGGAACTGTTAATTGTATTCAGATTATGTTTATAAATATTTATCTTTTAATAATTACAAATCAAACCTGCATACTGCTAGACTGGAGATTTAAATAAATAAACCATTCTAGGAAATAACTTTTACATAACCCAGCTAAAGAAATTTGCCCATGGTTTTTAATTTAAAGCAGATGTGATTATTAATTTTCAATTAATTTCTTTTTAAGGTGTTCATAGTCTTTGGTTGTTTCAATTCTCTAAAGTTTATTCACTGTAATGTAGTAAGATGAAACATTTAAAGATTAGCATATATTTATTCACACTTAAAAATCTATTCAGTACTTGCTTTGTTATTTTGGGGAAATTGTGGGGGTTACTATTACGATGTGGGCATTTGGTAGCAACCATAGCTAGCTGAGGAAGAGCATTATAAACTTTGAAACAATTGCCAAAGAGAGAGAGTAGCTGAATTTTTACATTATGCAATAATATAAGTTTGTCAGGTAAATTTATTAAGCAAATGGTGTAAAATTATTTTGGAAGAGGTGACCTATTTGATCATTAATTGTACTATACACACATTATATTATTTTTCCCAATTGAAATTATCATTGATGCATATGTAATTGCTGTGTATGTGTGTTAATGGTATCAAAAGTGACTGTTCCTTTTATGATTTTTTTATTATTATTTTGCAGATAATACTTCGGATGAAGTTTTTCAGCTTGATTTATATCCAGCCTCTTTACATTTATCTAATAACTCTTTCTCATCCCAAAATTACCTCATCATCTTCAACACCATCTTTTCCTTTGAAAGAAGAAAAGAAACATAAAAAGGAAACACCTTGGCCAGCTTTTTGAATTTGATTTTGCCTTCTCAAAGGGAATTCCTCTCAATCTACAGCAGGTAAAATAAATACTGTAAAATTATTAATGTTTGTTCTTTTACTCATCCTTTTTAAAAAAAATTGAAGAGAATATACAGTGTATGAAGAAATTGGGTGGTGAGGGGGGGGGTGTTAAGTGCAATAAATTGAAAAACATGCCATTCAAGAGAATTGGAAATTATTTGATTTTTTTTTTCCAAAAGACTGTTTTTTTAGTTAATTATTCTAAATTTATTATGAGTTCGATTTGTTAATATTTTAAATCAAAAAATAAAATTATTAATTACTTGACATCAGAAGTTTCATGACAGACCTTATAATGTATATAAATAGAAAAACTAAAATTTTTATCAGTAAATAAATATTATAAGGCATTTTATTACAGGGTATTTGAACCCAGACTTTCAAGTTCCCTTCAGTCATCCAATCCATCTTATACAACCGATACACATAACCACATATATATGAAAAAAAAAAAAGATCTCCACTATATGTATTTCGACGCTGAACCATCACTCATCATTTGGTCTACATCATCAACTCCTCCTACACGTGTATATAATCAGTGCTCGGTTTATATTAAGATAGCAAATCTTCAAACTTTAATGGACCTAAGTTTCAATCCTCATCCCTCTACAACTCTTCAGCCATCCAGGAAAATATAATGATAGTATGTTCGAAACCCTCATTTGCCAATTTTGTTGTCATACCTATGTTGACCATAAATTATTCTGACCCTTTATATATAGGACCTTAAGATCATTTAAATACACAGAAAAGAGATGAGCAGAATACAGGCTGTAATATTTTAATATAAGTTTATTATAGATGTAATTAGAGGGGATTTGAACTCAGACTTTCAAGCTGTCTTCAGTCATCCAGTCTATCTTATACAACTGATACACAAGACCACATACATGTGAAAAAGATAAATTTTCCTTTTTTTTGCATTCATCAGTTGGTCTGGATCATCATCTGATGAGTGCTGGTTCAGCACAATATATGTGTATTGGAGATCATTTATTTTTTTCACGTGTATGTGGTCTTGTGTATTGGTTGTATAAGATGGAGTGAATATAAGGCATTTTGTAATTAACTGTCATTCATGAATGTGTGATTATGTGAGAAAAACTTGAGAAAATTGTTTTAGCAAATTTGAAAAAAGAAAAAAAAAAAAAAAAGAAAATCTCACAATGATGGAGAGAAAATGTTTACAAAAGATAAATTTGGGAATATATGAGATAATACTTTACTGCTGACTTTCAAAAAAAAAAAAAGAAATTTGTGCTTTAGTTTATTTATTTAGCACGAGATTTTTTTTTTTTACAAACATTATAAGGAACATGAAGAATAGATAGTTACTAACTATGTTGCTCAGGATTGTTCAATTTCCTTAAGCTCTCTTTGCAATTAGCACATTTTCTACGTAAAAATCAATGTTTCCACATGGAAAATATACATCATCATTGTATGCTTAATTATATTGCAAATTAGGGATAAACCTATCATTTTATCAACAACAACAAAAAAAAGCTTTTATAATACTATCATTTATTGGGTTTTTTAAAAATATTTCAGAAACAGCGAAAAAAATATTTTAAGTTTTTTCAAAAGTAATTTTTCTTTATTTTTAATTGATTTTGGAGATCTTTCAAATAAAGGAACTGAGATTTGGTGATTATGGTAAAGAAGTTAATATTGAATTTTTTTGTAGAAAAAAAAATTGCTTGTTAAGTGTTCCAGAAAAATCAAAACTTTTTTGATAGTAATAGATTAGCTGTTAATTCTTCCATTTCTGACATTTCTAATGATGCGAGATTTAAAGCATTAAATTGTAAACGTTTAATGATTCAGAAATCAATTTTCTATTAAGAAAAAGTAAAAACAATTTCTGTCAATTTAATGTGTAACTATTGTGCTAGCTTCAGTTTGGTGCTTTTTTATTACACGACCTTTTTAGTGACTGAACATACAATTATTATTATTATTGCTATTTTTATATTTAATTTATATTACTTTGTAGAAGTTAATATGAAGAAGTTGTTGCTATATATATTTTAGTTCGTTTATTTTTTAATTATTATCAAAACAAAATAAAATCTTTGCAATAAATTTAATTTTATTTTAATCTCTGAAAAGTATTATTGTAAAATTCCAGCTAGGAAGAAGTAGTGGTGCAGTCTTTCTTTCAAATAGGGATGATGTGAATAACTTATCTGTGAACAGACTTGTTGGAATAACTTTTGATTGGATTAATTGGAAAGATTATATGCCAAGTTAATTATCAAAATGTGCAAAAGAATTAATTGGAGAATGTCTTTTGATGGAAAATGGAAATACAACTTCCTTTAAAGTATCTCATTACTTAGAAGAATAGTGAAAGAAAAGGCAATACATATAAAGTTGGTTTTTTTGTTTTTTTAGGGGGGGGGGGTGATTGAAGCCTGAACTTCACTTGTCTTTGATTTAAACTTGTCATGGGAATAGAGATGAATATTCTGCCATGACTCCACGAAGTCATCCTATTTTGATGTATTTATACAAAAATTGGAAGAGCACAGCAATTGCTTATTAGCTTTTTTTTTTTTTTCCAAATATAAATTTATTTAGTAAATTAATTACATGTTGAAAAAGATGGTGTTAAGCAAAAGGCATTATATTGTTGTGACAAAAGGTTGTTCATCTTACATATCAATCCTGAGTGAACCTTGTTGCTTGTTATGTATATCTTGGTTTAGAGTGTTTTTTGATGAGATAGAGCTTGGTGCGTTAAGTCTTAGGTATTTGTGGAACTGTGAATAGATTCCAGGTATATTCGTATCGAAGTTTTGATGTAAGCAATTGACCTCTATTCCTCATTGGGGTTAGTTTTTGAATGAAATAGGTTTCTTCATTCATGTGCGGAGTAGTGAAATATTTTATACACCTAACTGTCCATATGGCATAAGCTTTGAGTCTTATTACTGCAATTTTTTTGGATTTTAAGGCAGGCTTTAAGTGAGAGGAATTTGTAGTAGTCAATTTTTGAGTTTCATAGATAATTTTTCGGATATTACCCAGACCGGTGCAGTTGAGAATAATGTGATTAAATGTTTCTTCTTGTCTTTTGCAGTTTGTGCAGATGGAGTCTATTTTGGCTATTTGTCTTTTGTAGAATAGGAATTTGTTGGTAGGCATTACATCCAGATTAATTTTGATTATTAGATCGAGATACTTTGGTTCCATGGTCCAATATTTGAAACATGAAGTAATTCTGTTATTGATAAGGCCGAGCTTGGAGTCTCCTGTTCTGATATTTGGGTTGAGAAGTTTATAAGCATCCCAGATTTTAAATTTTCCCTCGAATGTTTCGTTTGTTATAGGCATAACTGAAAAAAGAAGCTATGATTGTATTGATTCACATCTTTTTTGCAAGAGGAGGGCAGTCTGTTGGGGGAATTGTTTCTGGGATTTGATTATAGTCATGTCTTTTGATTAGGCTGTGTGATTTTTGTAGGCAGAAAGCTTGAATAGAATGTAGTGACATGCCTTTAAATTTCCGAAGCAGTTGCATCCTGTGAATGCTGATTGTGGTTGCTTTACTGCCCAGAATAGTCTGACATTAAGGGATGTTTATTTTTTTAATAAAGGTTTTGGTTATATTGATTATTGGTAGGTAGTAATTTATTTTGCTCATTATCTTCATGTTCATTAGAGCTACTTTGCCCTGTAGCGAGAGGTAAACTTTGGAAAGTGTGGTGGTGATTTTTTCTGTTGAATGAATAATGGAGTCTTGGATTGTTTTGGACATTGCTTTTGGCGATTTGTGTATAGAAAAGCCAAGGAATTTTTTTTTATTTTAAAAATATATTTATTGACATAATAAAATTGTACAGATGAAAAATAATTGCACTTTGTTAATGTTGGCTCATCCATTGCTATCATTGGCTTTTTCCAACAAGACTGTCTTGATAATGTGGAAGTCCTAGGTCTGGTAGATGTTATGGCAGAGCCATTCTCTGCACTAGCAGGTTGATGTATATGTGAATAGCATTCCATTTTGTTGGTATTGACCACCCCTTTTGAGGTTGGCCCAATAATGCTAATGTATCAGTTGGAATACATGTAGTGTGAAATCAATGCCTGTCTAGTAGGATCCTGTATGTTGCATCATAGACTACTTCATTTACAATACACTACAATGTGGGTATATCAGGTCGAATATTCATGTAGAGTCTGTGGGCCATAGTACTAGGCTCCATGTATTCATAAATAAGAATCTAGAGGATAATATCTTGTCCTTGTTCTGAAGAACTTTGAGCTTATCAAAAAATATAGCATTGGGGTCCGGTGTTGGTTGTGTGAACTTTGTCCTGCATCTTGTGTACCAAAAAGCGTATGTCAGGAAGATAGATAACCTGATAACTGTAAAGTCACCAGAGAAGAGACAACCCCTGATGTCCAGGATTTTATCCACTGCTATAATGAGGGTTGAGAGATAACACTTCTAATACTGTTATAGCCTGGACATATATTTAACAGATGATTAAAGGTCTCCTCTCTAGAGCAGGCATGACAAATTGGGTCTATTTTATTTAGAAACCGCTTGAAGTGTAAGAATGTATTAGTTGGCATTTGCTGAAATGAGCTAATATAGTTAATAAAGGTGGTTTTATATTTATTAATATGTATTATAATAAAGTCAGATATTAATTTGGAAAATATTTTAAAAAAAATTAAAAAATAATACAAAGTGTGTTTGTATTTGAAAACCAATAAGGGAGAATGGAGAAAATGAATAAAGAGATAGCCTAAAGTCTTATCAAATTATAGTCCAAAAAGAATATGATAATAAGATAAATGTAGAAAAAAATGAAAACAATTATTATAATAGGAAAGATGAAGTTGTTAATTTCATACAAAAAGCTTATTAAAACAATTAAAATTCTACACATTCTTTTTAAAAATATATTAGTAAATCAGATTTGAAATGTCATAAAAAGAATCTTTTTCAGTATATTCTGTCTTTCCATCTACTTCACTTTATTTCCCTAAATGGAGAAATTATATATTCTGATTATACATAAATCTAAGTTTAGAAATTTGACATTATTAAAAATTTATTTTAAAACGAAGTTTATCTACATTTACAATCAAAACTTCTGTCCAGCATTCTTGCATCTTTTGTTTATCTGCTTTCTTTGGTCCTGGAATCATTGTTAGAGAAAAATGCATATTACTTTCTCCTATCTCTGCCAATTTATTGCATTAATCAGTAACAAATCAAAGTACCAACGTTTGGTTTTCTTATTAAAAAAAAAACAACTGAAACAGTATAAGTTCTCTCCGATCTTTCTTTGAACTAAATGAAGATTTGGAAAAGCATGTTGAGGATAGTGCTTCATCAAGGACAGTTTCAAGGGCTCACTTTTTAAATTCTAATTCATTGCAAGCATTTCTGCATATATTCATGCGCATCATTTTCAGCCATTAATCCAATTTATTATAATTAATTTTTCTAACAGTATAGCATTTATTAAAATACAGAAGAAAATAGTGACCTTGAAATTGGACTGAATTTTTCCAAAACTTATGATGTGATAAGTTTTCAAGGAGTAACTACATTGCCTCACATAGGTATATACAAAGCACCCAATGTGATGATAACAAATTAATATTTTGATTTTAAAAAGTTTGTAAGCATAAAATTTGCTCAGAACAGAAATCAAAAAAAAATTTCTCTCCTCTTCCCCTCAGTAAGTAATGAAATTTTCCTAATACATATAAAACCTTTAAAATGTTTTACTTAGGCATTATTATTTGTTAATTAAAATCAATATTATTATGAATTAATATAAAAAGTTTGCAAATATCTTAATATTCACACTGCACTAAATAGCAAAATGATGTCTTGTAATATCAGCAATAGTTTTAGATATTCAGATTATCATTTCAGTAGCTCTTTTAGGCATTATAACCTTATCACAGAGAATAATTATAATGAATTCTTCAAAAAAGCTTGGCAGTTATGTCTGTACAAACTTAGCTCTGATAGATAATTGGCATTTTCAATATGAAGGATTGTAAGTGTTATATATTTATAGTTTTTTAAAATTATAGATATGTAATTATCTGTGATATTAAAAATACGTATTGTAACAGTCAGAATCGTCTATCTCGCTAACACACTGCAGAATTCAAACCCCAGACACGAAACTGAACATTCTAGGAGGGGTTGCCTTCTAGATATACTAAGTTCGGATCTAAAGCCCAAATTTCACAGCGCCATCTACGTGACAACGCATCTGATGCCACTACTAGTATGACCTTTGACCGGTGCCTGGTGGTCAGGGACAAACAAAAGACTCTATACTAACAGAAGTTTGGGTGGCTAATTAACGTCTATGGATTTACAAAAGAAATGCAGAAAATATATATATAGACCGCGACAGTGATAGGAATCAAATAAAATAAGAGATCGAATTTAGTTTTAAATAATTTCACAAAATTTATTCATATAAATTATATATATAATGCCACTGTCTGCTTATATGAGACAGGGACGCGTATTAAATAATTGTTGGCATTATATTCCAATAAATGACAAAAAGGTTTTAAAGCAAAGTGATATATTCTATTCCTCGGGTTAATAGCATTACGATAATGTGCTTGACGAGATAGGAACATGTGCGAGGTGCTTTGAGTAATTATACAAGTTTAAGAAAATATTTGAAATTAAGTGTTATAAAATATTTATTGATTTCGAGAATAGCATGGACAAAAGCTTACTAAGCAACAAAGTGGGAACGTGATCAAAGCATTTATTTGAGAATAATAATAATAAAGTTACATTGGGAGGTCAGTATTGCTGATAATGAATTTATTAAAGTTGGAGTGTGTGACACGTTTAAGTCACGGATGCTTTGTAAAATAAATATAAAATAAAACAATATTGAGATCCGGAATAATTATGGAGGGCATCTTGCCGCTAACCCGTAGGAAAGTATTTTGATGAACAGCCGAAACTTAGCGACTGGGTGACGATTGCGTTTAATTCCCAGGTGTGTCATTTGTGAACACACTCTGCCTGGAAACTGCAATAGCGAAAAGAGTCCTTGGAAAATTAAAACAAAGCGGTCTCGACAACCAATTCATTTACCAGCAATACGAGACTAGTGTATACAAAACATACTGAATGGGTGTTACTTGGATTAAGAGAAATGCCCAATCAAATTCCCAGAAATTCATTTAAAAGGGTCTGCTCATTCTTGACGTCAATGATGAACTTTGTAATTAAAGTAGAACACGGTAATTAAAATAGGAAAATGCATGCTTGCGGGTTTGAAAATTAAGTATAGATTTATATACGCAATCATGCATTAGGGGACACATTTAATCATTGACCTCACACATTCTCTCATATTAGATTAAAATCAATAACATGTAGATTTTAAACTATGTGATTATATTATATATTAAAGAAAAGAATCGCCCTCGAACAAGTGATTTGCAAGATAATAAAATTGTAAAATTATAAATTTAAAATATGCCTTAATAGCGGCGTCTTACTTTCAATAAAGGGAATAGTTCACTCGGTCAAAGACGATTCTGACACATTATCATAATAAAATAAAAGAAAGCTTTATAAATAGAAAATATTAACCCAAGGATAGAGCAAAACTGTTGATTATATTTAAACACTTTAAAGAAGTACATAATAAAGTTATGTGAAATTTCAAAAAACAATTTAGAATAACTATAGCATGTTAGTTAGGAATCACAAGAGCTCTTGGGTTAATTTAGGTTACCTCTGGAGACACATTTGCAGGTAGATGTTCGGCAGGTTTTATAATTCATCAGCAAAATCTGGAATGTTCATATTTTTGCAGCAGCAGCAGTTCCGGGGTTCCTTATGCGATAGCTTCCGATGGTCTGGAGCAGCGGCCGGCTATTCCGAGAGGACATAGCCATCTTAACGCCTCTACTCTGTCATGTCAAGGTTAGCAAATTATTAGAATAGAACTCAGAATGATTTCTCTTAGAAACATTAGAAAAACTGGAGAACAAAAGAAAACCCTTCTTTTTATAGTAGACTTTAACAATAGAACTGCCCTGGAGCATTACAAAAATATATCGGACTTATCAGCTGTAATTAAATCATCTGAATGTCTAAAGGAATTCACCATTAATTAATTACTTTTGTTAATTTCCCTGTCGACATTCGAATTACAAACTAGATTTAATTAAAAATTACTTTTATTAATTAAAAAAAACCTTAAGTGGACATCTGCTGTTTTTAGATAAAACTTATATAATATTAACTAATTAAACTATTGTCCCTCATTTATTTTAAAGAAATATTTGGAATGACTTTTATTAAATTAAACGAAAATTATTTTACTTTTAACTTGCAATATTGGAATCTATTTACTAAACGAATATTTACTAAATGAATTTTATTTTAAATCAAAATATATTACGACGGTAATATATTTGTAAATAGATTCAAACAAAATAACTTTAACAATTTATAATTTTGATATGTTTTGAAATGCATATCATAGTGTGTGCGCAATTACAACTTATATAACCTACTTTTTAATAAATCAAAATTATGTGAACATATATATAATCTATAATCTTTTATTTATTTGGGAATGAGTTATATATATAATACGAGCATTGTACTCGTGGTTTAAAATTAGGCAGGATTTTCGGTATATAAGCGTATTGCAGACACACTACGATAGAGTGGGGTTCAAACTAAGGTATGAGGGTAGGAAATAGGTGAGAAAAGGTGAAATGAAGATCTGCAAAGCAGACCTTACTGTTTCACATTCCCTTAGTGACGGACCAAAAAAAAATTGTTAAAAAAAAGATCTTACAACAGGTGTCCACCTATGAAGCCTGCATAAAAAAAAATTTACAAGATAACCCATAATGTACATGATATAAATATAATGAAGAAACAAAACTGAATTATATACCCGGATCATATTAATAAATCTACCACCTAGCGAACATTTTCTATTATCTTCCCCCACTTCAACAAAATTTTGTTTAACAAATCTAATAGATTAACATTGTTTATCCGATCTCCTCTCTTGTTTATCCTGTGACGTGTCCATTTCTTTTCTTTTTTTGTTATTGTTGTTGTTTTTAAAAAAAACTACTATAATCCTGGGTCTCGTGGGTAATAACTGCTTTTATAATTTGATGACTGCAGTCTCGGATTATCAGGTGTCTTTACCTTGTCTGGCGGTTCTTTAGCCCAGGGACTGAAATCCAGAGTGGTTGTTAATAACTGTAGCTTTACTGTCGCAATTATTTGACTTATTGGGTGGCTCCTTGGCCCATGGGCTGGAATCCAGTGCCATCATTGTTTTCACTATTTCCTTTATTCGATATATTCTTGCTATATCAGGTGGGATATTTTCCTGGTTTTCCTTAAGTACTTTGATGTTGGTGGTAAGCATGGTTAGCTGGGTTTGAATCCCTAGGTCTCGTACATTCTTGGCTGGAAATATCTCGTCTAAATACAGTTGTGGACATTGTTTGACTTCATGAAAAATTTTTTTGTGACGAAGCTTGGTTAGCTGGGTTTGATGTCCTGTGTCCCGGACATCATTTGCTGGAAATATTCTTTCCAAATGAAGTTTGGGACATTTTTTTACTTCATGGAATATTTTAACGTCGACAAGCTTGGTCAGCTGGGTTGGATATCCTAAGTCTCAGATATCCTTTGCTGGAAGCACCCTTTCCAAAGAAAGCTTGGGACATTCTTTAACCTCATGAAATATTCTAGTGTTGAGGTTGGTTGGCTGAGTTCGAGGTCCCAGGTCTGGTGTATCAGTCTTCTTTGCGGAATCATTTGTCTCAACTTTCTGGTTCAGGAGTTTATCTGCCATCTCTTGCCATCCAGGGAGGAGTCTGTACAGCGCTCTAAGTTCCTCACCTCTCCTTCGGCTTTCTTCTGCCCATCTTTTCGCTCTTTCTTCACCTTGCTTAAACAATTCTATAATAGTCCGGAAATGGACCTCATTAGTATCCATATTTTTCATGGCCATGGATGTTACCATGATCGATGATGATTTTTTTCCTTTTTTATTTTATTGCTAACTATATTATCCTAAACACAAAATTTTTTATGTTTGATTTCAAATTTTATTAATGGCTAATAGGCTATCTCCCTCTCGGTTCTGTTGGCCTAATTACTGCTTTTATGTTTATCACTAAAACCCCAACTACTGCTAAAATTTCTTGTTTATTCTGCTGCCAACATATATATTTTACTGTCTGTACATAAAAAATTTCTTAAATTCTACCTGTCAAATTGTTTTGCTAAAATATATTTTTAAACTCAAGCAACTTTATTTATATATATAAACATTCGCTAGATCCGGGTATAATTATTTCGTTCCCTCTTATTTAAGATTAGCATACATATATATTTTTATTTACATAATTATTGATCCGATTCACGTCTCATTATTTGGTCTAAGAAAATTTACAAACGTTGAAAAAAACAAATTACATATAAAAGAATTTAGCCTGGTGACAAAATTTATTTTAGAAGTAACTCCGTTTAATGAAATTACCCTTGGGCGCCATGTCACCAGTTAAAAGGATCCATAGACTGTTAGCTTCCCAAAATGAATTTTAATAACTATTCCATTTAACTACGGGCACTCATTAAAACATTCGCATTTTTTTATTGATTACAACATTTGATTTATGATTATTTCTGAATTCCCTACGATAGCCTATTACATATCTAGGTCATTACCGTACAAAATTATCATTATGCTATCTTGTGTGTTGAGCCGATAAAACTTTATTTTGATAGAAAAATATAATATTTGAAATCTTCATAGATTGTCACAATATTCACTTGGGGCAATATTTAAGTAATTCACACCTTGCGTATATAGCGTGACTTAAATGAAACAACAATACAGATAAATACAGATGGCTCGTATCGCACTATAGCAAGTTTGGACAAATTCTGATTATACAGTATAAGTAATTGAATGCCCAAGTCAAACAAAATATATGAAATATACACGCAAATAAACAATATAGATAGTATCGAGTTTGAAAAGATATTTTATATATCAAAAATATAAAGGATTTGAGTGATTAAATACGAAACAAAATGCTAAAATTAAGCTACAGGGATGTGGGTGTTTATATAATTGAGATCTATAGGGATGTGGGTGTTTAAATAATCAAGGCTCCATGTTTGGGCAAGCGATGGACCCGGAAAAAAAAAATACTATGTAACAGTCAGAATCGTCTATCTCGCTAACACACTGCAGAATTCAAACCCCAGACACGAAACTGAACATTCTAGGAAGGGTTGCCTTCTAGATATACTAAGTTCGAATCTAAAGCCCAAATTTCACAGCGCCATCTACGTGACAATGCATCTGATGCCACTACTAGTATGACCTTTGACCGGTGCCTGGTGGTCAGGGAGAAACAAAAGACTATACTAACAGAAGTTTGGGTGGCTAATAAACGTCTATGGATTTACAAAAGAAATGCAGAAAATATATATATAGACCGAGACAGTGATAGGAATGAAAAAAAATAAGAGATCGAATTTAGTTTTAAATAATTTCACAAAATTTATTCATATAAATTATATATATAACGCCACTGTCTGTTTATATAAGACAGGGACGCGTATTAAATAATTGTTGGCATTATATTCCAATAAATGACAAAAGTAATGTGCTTGACGAGATAGGAACATGTGCGAGGTGCTTTGAGTAATTATACAAGTTTAAGAAAATATTTGAAATTAAGTGTTATAAAATATTTATTGATTTTGAGAATAGCACGGACAAAAGCTTACTAAGCAACAAAGTGGGAGCGTGATCAAAGCATTTATTTGAGAATAATAATTATAAAGTTACATTGGGAGGTCAGTATTGCTGATAATGAATTTATTAAAGTTGGAGGGTGTGACACATTTAAGTCACGGATGCTTTGTAAAATAAATATAAAATAAAACAATATTGAGATCCGGAATAATTATGGAGGGCATCTCGCCGCTAACCCGTAGGAAAGTATTTTGATGAACAGCCGAAACTTAGCGACTGGGTGACGATTGCGTTTAATTCCCAGGTGTGTCATTTGTGAACACACTCTGCCTGGAAACTGCAATAGCGAAAAGAGTCCTGGAAAATTAAAACAAAGCGGTCTCAACAACCAATTCATTTACCAGCAATACGAGACTAGTGTATACAAAACATACTGAATGGGTTTTACTTGGATTAAGAAAAATGCCCAATCAAATTCCCAGAAATTCATTTAAAAGGGTCCGCACATTCTCGACGTCAATGATGAACTTTGTAATTAAAGTAGAACACGGTAATTAAAATAGGAAAATGCATGCTTGCGGGTTTGAAAATTAAGTATAGATTTATATACGCAATCATGCATTAGGGGACACATTTAATCATTGACCTCGCACATACTCTCATATTAGATTAAAATCAATAATATGTAGACTTTAAACTATGTGATTATATTATATATTAAAGAAAAGAATCGCCCTCGAACAAGTGATTTGCAAGATAATAAAATTGTAAAATTATAAATTTAAAATATGCCTTAATAGCGGCGTCTTACTTTCAATAAAGGGAATAGTTCACTCGGTCAAAGATGATTCTGACACATTATCATAATAAAATAAAAAAGCTTTATAAATAGAAAATATTAACCCAAGGATAGAGCAAAACTGTTGATTATATTTAAACACTTTAAAGAAGTACATAATAAAGTTATGTGAAATTTCAGAAAACAATTTAGAATAGCCATAGCATGTTAGTTAGGAATCACAAGAGCTCTTGGGTTAATTTAGGTTACCTCTGGAGACACATTTGCAGGTAGATGTTCGGCAGGTTTTATAATTCATCAGCAAAATCTGGAATGTTCATATTTTTGCAGCAGCAGCAGTTCCGGGGTTCCTTATGCGATAGCTTCCGATGGTCTGGAGCAGCGGCCGGCTATTCCGAGGGGACATAGCCATCTTAACGCCTCTACTCTGTCATGTCAAGGTTAGCAAATTATTAGAATAGAACTCAGAATGATTTCTCTTAGAAACATTAGAAAAACTGGAGAACAAAAGAAAACCCTTCTTTTTATAGTAGACTTTAACAATAGAACTGCCCTGGAGCATTACAAAAATATATCGGACTTATCAGCTGTAATTAAATCATCCGAATGTCTAAAGGAATTCACCATTAATTAATTTCTTTTGTTAATTTCCCTGTCGACATTCGAATTACAAACTAGATTTAATTAAAAATTACTTTTATTAATTAAAAAAAACCTTAAGTGGACATCTGCTGTTTTTAGATAAAACTTATATAATATTAACTAATTAAACTATTGTCTCTCATTTATTTTAAAGAAATATTTGGAATGACTTTTATTAAATTAAACGAAAATTATTTTACTTTTAACTTGCAATATTGGAATCTATTTACTAAACGAATATTTACTAAATGAATTTTATTTTAAATCAAAATATATTACGACGGTAATATATTTGTAAATAGATTCAAACAAAATAACTTTAACAATTTATAATTTTGATATGTTTTGAAATGCATATCATAGTGTGTGCGCAATTATAACTTATATAACCTACTTTTTAATAAATCAAAATTATGTGAACATATACATAATCTATAATCTTTTATTTATTTGGGAATGAGTTATATATATAATACGAGCATTGTACTCGTGGTTTAAAATTAGGCGGGATTTTCGGTATATAAGCGTATTGCAGACACACTACGATAGATTGGGGTTCAAACTAAGGTATGAGGGTAGGAAATAGGTGGGAAAAGGTGAAACGAAGATCTGCAAAGCAGACCTTACTGTTTCAGTATGCATATACACTTTTTCCTAGTAATAAATGTGAAATGTCTTTAATTATAAAATATAACTTATACTTTTATTTCAGAGAATAATTATTAAATTGCTCCTATTTATAATTTTTAATGGGTTCCCGGTGATATCATTTTTCTGTATTTATCATTTATTTTTTCCAAGCTTTGAAAAACAATGAATTAAGTTATCACTAAGGCATGAATCTATGCAGTTTTTCATAATTTTAGCTATTTTTGATGATTGTGTTAGTCATTAGACAATAATTTTGATAATGTAAGCCATAGCACCTATAGATTATTTGATATTCTTTCGCTATTAGTAAAAGTCATATTCTATTTTATGTATGTGTTTTTATTTATCTTAGTGCATCAATATTTAATTGACTGATTTAGTATTGTTCTAAGTCTTATTTATTCTCCAGTTAAGAATAGGTACATTCTCATTTACTGACAAATATTGATGTTCTTAAAAAATTTTGAAAAATCCTCTGACTTCAATCAAGGATTTGATTCTCAAAACATGGATGTGGAAAATCTTTTTCAATAATTTTGATCTGAATGACAATGCTTTTACATCAATAATGGCCCAGTAATTTTTATGCAAATTTTACATTCCTGATAAATGTACATTATCTTTATATTTGAAAAAAGAAAATTGATTTATTTACTAAAGATTTGATTAAAGAGAGCTTCAATAATATATAGTAATTGGAGTGATAAACTTCAAAATTCTAGTTATATTAATAAATTAATATATAAAGTAATTTAATTTATTTACTGTAATTTAAAATTTCGAATTATTTATCCAATCATTTATCCCAAAATAATAAGAGGGTCTCTAAAGAAGGTTAAGATGCCAAACAATCTTTGAAAATAATTTTTTTTTATCTTTATATTACTTGGTCTTTATTAGTAACCATGGTGACAAAAATATTTTGATAAAAACGTTGCTTAATTCTAACATTTTACTGGTTTGGTTAGATTTCCCGATAAATTGAGCGAAGTTACTTTTAAAAATTTTAAACTTAAATAAGTAAATTTTCAAAGAACGAATGCCGTTTTGATAAGTAAAAAGGCCGATACAAATCAAGTTTTTTATATGCTAAAAATTTTACATAAGATTTATTGCTTTTATTATGATTTTATTGCAAGCGCAATTTAAAATGATTCATTCATCATCATTTTCAATCATTATTAATCCATTGCAGGATGAAGGTCCCCCCCAGTATCTTTAATTTATAGTTTCTTTTTTTCACGTAACTCCAGCAAATTTCCTTATTTTGTCCATTAATTTCATATATGGTCTTTAACAATCGCTTGAGATAAGATTTAAAACTTCAATTATCCACCTATTATTATCTTTTCTAAGTACACGTCCAGACCAGCTCTTCTTCAGCTTTTTAAATCTTTCATGAAGTCATCATTACCATTTATTTTCTCATCCATATACTTCACTTTCAATTACCATTTGTTAATATAGCAAAATACATTTCTCCATTCTTTATAATGATCTGCAATCTTTATTATTAATCTATTAAGTATACATACCTTATATTCATATATAAATCCTGGAAAACACTTTTACTGAAAAGTTCTCATAAATATAAAAATTCCAATATTAATCTCAATCACTTTTCTTTATTCAGTAAATACTACTCAGAATGGCATAAGTTGGCTATTGCTATTATTTTTTTATTTTATATTGGTGTATTGAATATTGTAGTTATTCCAGAGTATTTTGATTGTTATATATTGTACAACCCGCCTTCTTTTATATGTCAACGAAGAGATGGAAACATCTATTTACTTTTAGATTTATTTATTTGATCCCTTTCGTTTAGTTTCTATATACTATCTTTCAAGGCTGCTGATCTTTCAGGTAGATAATAACATCACTGGTAGCAAGCTACCAATAATATTATTTCTCTGCTACTAAATTATAACACTGGTCACCCAAGCACTTTATTTATTTTAAGGAAAAAACCTTTAGGCGCCAGTTAATTATAGGAGTAACTAATGTGCTTGCTCAATCAGCTACGAATTTAATACCTGACCTCCCAGCTAGCTCATCGGACTTTAACTATTCTCAATTCTCCGCCTATCTTACGAATATCTATTCCCAATATTTATGTCACAAATATTTGACCAATAGAACACGCATACGTTATTAACTCTATAGCATAAATCCCTCCCTTACTTTCAACCTTACTTAACAATAATTAAAAATATTTATTTTCAGTTTTCCTTGAATGCTCATTCTTGCCTTATAATAAATGCATATACACATTATATTAAGGTATACATTTAATATGTTCAAATTACACACATATAATAATACATAAAATAAACACATATTTAATTATATATTGCACACACATAACTAATGAGGTCTTTGATTTGCATGTAGATAGATCATTAATAGTTCTATATTTGGTTTAAATTTAAATTATAGTTCTTGAAATGTTTAATATTGAAGACAAAATGAATGTTTACCGAGGATTTGAACACGCGAATAAGGCAACATTGCTTCTGCTGGTTCTCCTGATTCCAACCGGTTGGGATGTGTAGGAATTTACTTGCAGATTTTAACACGGACACTCCGAGGCTTTCAATTTTACACGGACATGGTTTCTCCCTCGAACTGACTGCTGATGTTATTGCAGAGAGGTTCAGGCAAACCGCACGATCCGATGGATTCAGCAGCGCATTCTAGATGATAGGACATTCATTCTGAATAATTAATAACTTTTAATGATTTTTATTTTATGAATGCCTGATTGATTTTTATTTTATGAATGCCTGATTGAATAATAAACAATAGAAAATCTCACTTTTTATAACTAGCATTCCTTATCTGAGGATCGATCGAGCAATCTGATTCAATCCTATTGAGCCTTCGTTCCTTTTATTTAAGAGTTCAAACTTCATTCTAGTCCTTCCATTGGTTATTTTATTTCGATCAAACAGTAGTCTTAGTCCCTTTGTTTGTTAATTATTTCCATTATTTTGATTTTAAGTTTTCAGTTATTTTATCATTAAAAATTCCTTTCTTTTAATTAATTTTTATAGACACACACATTCCCCATTACAAGACAAAACGAGGGATTTATTTTATTAATTTAAAACATTAATGTTTTTTTTTCTTCTTTAATTTTTATTTATTACCGAAATCTCCCCCCCCCTTCTTTTGTTCTTTTCCTTTTTCTCAATCTTTCATGAAAATCTTTCTGAAATTTAAACTAACTTTTAAAAAATAACATTTTTTAGAATTTTCTTCCAATAAAATTCATGTCTCATTAACTACTAGAAATATGTAAAGACCTATATCGGTACAATATATATATATATTTAAAATTGGCTTATGTATATGTTAGAAAGAAAAAAGGTTTAGTATAAAATAGTATAAATAGATATATATTTTTTTTACACATGACTCAAATTTCTTACAATTAATATATTTATTATTTGTTAATTGTGATTGGTATTAATATAAATATAGGGGATTTGAGCTCAGACTTTCAAGTACTTGTCAACTATACACACTATCTCATACCACCAATACACATGACCACATGCATGTAGAAAAGATAAATAATCAACAGTATATGTATTTCATGCTAAACCAGCACCCATCAGTTGGTCCAGATTATCATCTCCCATACATATATATAATCATTGTTCAGTTATATTAAGATAGCAAATCTTCACACTTTAATGGACAGGTTTCAATCTACTCCAACTCTTCAGCCATCCATACCACTGAAAATCTGATGATGAAAAGCCCAAATCTCCTATATTTACAATTAGGTTCCAGGTATATGAAGAATGCCTGTATTTCAAATATTGGTACTAATATCTGAAATTATATTCTTAACATATTCATTTTTAGTGTTATTTGTACTTTTGATGTTCTAGTTATGATTTTCAGAATATTTCAACCCAGTGTAGAGTGTATCATGTTTTGTATATTACTATGGATATTTTTAACAAAGTGTATTTGATATGTTTGCAGTCTAAAGAGAAATATACAACTAATATCTTTACAAAACTGAATGGTTGATCACAGCTGATGTTATCAAGGTTTCTCCTATATGTATTCTACGGATAATATTTGTCAGAAACATTATCTTGCTGATAAATATAACAGTCTGTGTATGTCCTTAGGTTGTTTGTTTTTTATTATTAACCATTAGATAGTTATGATCCCTTCTCACTTACATCACAATGCCAGGTCTTAAAACATTTGGATATGTTTAAGTTTGCTGACCTTAAGGTTTTGGATAGAAGCAAACCCAACTGCATTCACAAGAATCTGAGTATTCAGTGTAATGTATGCAATGCACTTACGAATAATAATTCACTTTATTTAGCCAATTTTATAATTTTGAATAGTCAGTAGACTCTAGATGATGCTGTATTAATTAAATAGAATGAGTTACTATTAGTCTCATGATTTGTTCATCTCCATAGGTAATTTCATGTTAGAGCAGTAGTGGACTGCCAGATTCTGGAGTGTAAATTCCTCAATCAGTTCCAGTTCTGGTATTTCCAGTGCTATTTCTACATCAATTCTCAGCTGAGTAAAGAAAATTTCTCAGATTTATTGAATGGCTCATTGTGCTGAATTTGCCATTTGGATTCTAAAACATCATATGACCTTTCCAATAATTAACTATATGTTTACACAGATATATATATATATACTAATAAACATCACATGACCACCACTTCTTATGCTTGTGTATAGCTGTTGTTAAAACAGGCAAAACTCTCTATACGTATTGCCACACACAGCAAGCTAGAGTAATCAATGGATGCCAGAAGGCTTGTGCATAAAATCCCCATCTAGAAGGCCATAAGTCAGAAACTAGGCTGGGGATATTGGATGAGTAGGCACTAGATGGGGATTTTATGCACAAGCCTTCTGGCATCCATTGATTATTCTAGCTTGCTGTGTGTGGCAATACGTATATTGAGTTTTGCCTGTTTTATGTATATACTACTAAAAAAAAATTTAAATGATTTATTGATTGAGATTTCATAAGGAATTTGTGCAGCAGTAATGGCACATTTGGGCCGCGATCCAGGGATCTTCAGTCCCAGGATCTGCCACTATACCACTGCCCTAAACCATTCAGGATAATATACTCTATTAATAATTGGCTTAAAAATTAATGTAATGTATTTGTTAATTCATTGTTTTTCTTTTATATTTATTGGTTAGAAACAAATTAGTTCTTTTGCAAGTTGATTTCAATAAAAAAAAAAAAAATATTAGTTATTTTAAATCATAAATATATTCACTAGTTTTAATTTTTATTTTATTTTAGATACATCCACTGATCGAGATTCAAACCTGGGTTCAAGTCCAAATTCATGCCATAGTAACATGTCTCATGATTCTATTTTTTCCTCTTCTCCTCCTCTCAATCTTATTGAAAAAGAAAAGAAATCAATGAAAGAACTGTCTTCTTTGAATTTTTTGGATTTAATTTTACCTACACCCCAATCATCATCTTCATCTGCTCAACAATTTTCACTTGGTGAAGAACCTCATAAAGAAAGCAGTTCTGATTCAGGGTATCTAGGTGCTTTTAGATATGAAGAATCTGAGAGATTATCTTCTTTACAAATATCTTCATGATTTAAAGACAATCTATTCTGTCACAGTAGTAGAATATACTGTTCAAATAAAGTGACAATATTTTAAATTAATATTTTTAAAAAAATGGTAAAAACAGTTACTAAACATTTATTTTATAGAATGTGATATATGAAACTAAATTAAAGCATTTTTTTAAAAATGTATTGATTAAAATTAACTAGTCACACTTAAATTTTGCTGCTTTTGCCTAAATATGTGGCTAAAACTATCATAAGGGTTTTTAATTAATGTAAAAATTATACATTTATTGTTTTAATAATATTTACTTATTAAGTCCTATTGTCTTTAATTTTTGATTTTTTTATATTTTTTGTTTACTAAAAAATGATTAATTGCATCATTTTTATCACAATAAATATAATATATCGCCTCCCGCCGATGCTATGACATATGGAAAAAAAAATATATAAAAATTTTACTTTTTCCCCTCTAATTATCTATTTACAAAGGAATGTACATTTAGAATAAAATAATTAAATGTATAAAATTAAATTAAAGATATTAGTAGGTATCATTAAATATATGTATACAAAATAAATTATATCTATTCAAAATTATCAATAGTGATGAAAAGTAAATCAGGATTCAGGAACTAATGATTTTAATGTCATTATTTATGAATTTTGATTTACCTTTTCTTAATTTTGAATATATTATTGATTATTGATATTATACATAAATATATTGAGAATGAAATCTCTCTAATTGCCAAACAAACAACTTTAAAATCTTGCAGAAACCCTCATATCTAATTATCAATCACATAAAATGAATCTCACGTTGTCTGGTCACATATGGAAGACAAGTCATACAAAATTACGACAATGAAATTTTATTTACTGTAGATGTAACAAAATCATATTGAAATTGGCTAATTTAATATTCTCAAGGTAGAATAGTAAATTGGGATAATTTCAGTGAGACTTTGTTTACACTTACCATGAATAAAATTTTATTCTTGTAGTTAGCATTGCCTTAAGTTATCTTCCTATAAGTTCTTAGGACTTCAGGCAAAGTGAAAATCATTTTATCTGATTGATAGTTAGATTACTCGAGTTTCTGCAAGATCCTCATTCTCAGCCCATTTTATACATATGTGCGCAATAGTTATGTTTATTCAATCATTATTTTCTATGGTTAGTTAATTACTGTCATGTGACTCGTACCTCATTGACGTCAGTTATTTTCACCCTAAGTATCATTATCGTTTTTTGCAATAATTTGCTGATATAAGTTTTAACCTAATTTTTTACTAATTAACAATTAGAAATATTATTTTGTTTTAATTTTTAGTAAATATCTACATATTAAAATACTATAGTTGCATTGATCTTAAATAAAATCTCCTGATTCATTATTATTCAAATTTAAGTTATCACAGAAACCAAACGATTTTAAAGCATTATTGAATTAGTAATAGTCAAAAAAAAAGCATATAACATTAATAAGTTGTTGCTTTGGTAACATTCAGTGGTGATATTCAAAATACCCCTCACCAACCATTGTATAAATTAAAAAAAAAAAAAAATTTCAATCTAAAAATTTTTATTACTGAGAATTTTAAATACAAAAACATGACAGAGTAACAAAAATTTTATATAAAATATATACTTAGTGTGGGTGGTGGTTGTAGTGGGGGGTCCATAATATAATAATGTAACTTACTTAAATGAAATCTTAAAATCTCTTTTACTTTCATTGAGCTTTTAATGTTTGAAGTTAAGATTAGAAAGTACGGAATAGTTTTAAAGATTTAATCTAGTTATTACAATCCCATTTTATTTTTAAACATAAAAAATAAAACTGCAAGTCTTACAAACAATAATGAACAAAGTATAAATCCCTAGCATAAGGATAAAAAAAGATTTAAAGATTAGACAAGTATCAAATGAGAATTTACGTGTAGAAAAAACATGGAACAAAAGATTGATATTTGAATTTTTGTTGGAATTTTTTTTCCAAAGTACTAATGAAAATTTTTTTTTTATTTCAGTATTATTTTACAAGATTTAGGCTTTTTATTTTTACGAACAGAAGTTTAGTGCACCATATTTAGTCTAACTGTGCTCCACATTTAGCACATTCACGATAGATGACTATCCCCGATTTAAACCTTCAAAACAAAATTTAAGTGTCATGAATTGCTCCGTGTCATGTAATAAATTAACACAATTTAATCTCCAAGTCTTTTCTGTACCTGAAGGGTGGGTGTGGTGGAATGAAAATGTTAAATATACATGTAAAAAATATTTAACCATTACGGAAAGTTTTAAAAATAAGTTCTGCCATACCAATTGAATATCACTATTGGAAACAATAAACTCCCATCTAAGAAGCTATTATTCGTATCTGATTAAAAGTATTTTATAATATATTTTTTTAGAATTATAAAAATATTTTGAAATATCAAATATTTATTGATTGAATAAGAATTGCTTACACATTTTTAGAAATATTATGTCACTGCCTTTTACACTAGTTGTATTCTTATTAATTACACTGCATTTTTTGTATTGTATAGTAAAATGAAATGTTTTAATAATCCTATGGATTGATTTAGTTGTAAGTTCATCTAAGAGCTCATTGTAAAATATTCTGAAATAAATATGTGTATAAAAAATGTCTATATTTGTTTGTCTGCATTTACCAATCACATAATTTACTTCACTGCATTAGATTGTGGAAACTGTTAAAAGCTAATCTATTATCTATTGTTTAAATCAGCACTTACATAAATCGAATGTGAGTTAAAATAGAGGTCACTACCATCTATAGTTGGAGAGATGTAGAACTAGTATGGAGAGTAAAAAGAGTTTAAATATATATAGAAATAAACAGAATGTTGGGTGTGTTAATTTATGATAATAGCAAGGAAAGTAGTTTGCTGTTTAAGGCTCAGATAGGATCGTTAGCAACAAGGGAATAGACATATAAATGGAGAAATGTGGGTGATTTATTCTGCAAGTTATGTAAGGAAGACATGGAAAATATTAGGCATCTGTTAATTGAATATAAATGCTTACAAGCAGAAAGGGTACAAATAATGACATTGTGGCAGAATAAGTATAAACAGCAATTACACAGAAAGTGGGTTTTTAGTTTTTTTATGCTGGATTTGGAGAAAGATAAGTAGGGTTTAGATATAAAGGCTGTAGCGTGGACAAAGATAATGTTGTGGAAATGGAATGGAGCAGTATAGAGAATAATATGGGAAAAACTTAAGATGGGGAACGGAAAGATAAAGTGGCTAACAGGTTTCTCTAGGCATAGTGGCTGAGATTCCTGATTCCGAGATAGAAGCTGTAGTGCATCACATCACACATTATTTTTAATCATGTAAGCATTTGGGTCATAACAAATAGACTACTATTAATTTGAAATCCCTGAGTCCAAGAATTTTAATAGTAAACATTTCCTCATTACAAATTTAAATAATATTAGTTTTGTTTATATAAAAATAAATACTTTTTAAAACTACAAATTGTATTATTAATAAAATAAATATTTAAAATACAGAATATGCTTATATTTATATTAGGACAAAATACTAAATAATTAAAACAATACTTTGAAATTTTATCTGGATAACAGAAGTTTTCAAATTAGGTATGTTCTAATTAATAGCAATTTATCACTACTTTTTAAAATTAATTGAGAGCTGGAACCACATAATATCTAATTTAGTTTTTCTTATATTGTTTTGTTTTTTTGCTGTCTTCAACAAGACTTTCTCCCGGTTAAAAACTGATAACAAAAAAAAAAAACTATTAAGGAATTGCTAATATTTTGATTTTCTATTGTTATGTTCCAATATTCTTATCACTTTGATATGTCTCTGTACCAAGCTGTGTGTCAGTGTTATCTGAAGAATCATGACATTTGTCACTTGTGTTATTTTTATATCCTTAATTGTCTCCAAGAACATTGTCAGGAATGTAAACAATTTACATCATTGCATATTGCTAATTTTCTATTGAAAGTAATTAACCAGTTTCATACTTCAGAAAAAAAAGAGTGACAAAGAAAAATAAAATGTTAAAGACATGCAGTTATCATATAAATCATTATATAAAACACATGAAAAAAATTGGATTTGTGCATATATCTAATTAAAAAGATGGAAATGTAGTATTGCAAACACATGATCCTATTACCTTAATTGTGGCAAAGAAATGATCAATAACAATATGCTCTTGTTATCTGGATCCTATGCTAACTTAAACGACTAAAAACGGAAAAAGAAAAACCTGTATTGGAAGTAATAATCTTTAATGAACCAACACATTTTATTTGTAACCCAGAAGGATTTAGTTCTGGCTCTGCTTATTGATTACATACAGTTAATCCTCTTTATTTGGAAATCATTTCCCTGTCCACTATCTTTGATCTTTTGGCAGTCTGATTAGCATGCCAGACTTTTAGTGTATTATTTGACAACTTTTGATGACGGTTTTTAAAATTTTTTGTGTTAAATTTTTCATTGTTTTGCCCTAATTCTAGGCTATTTTATTGTGTACTCATAATAATAAAAAAATCAATATTATATCGTCTTTAGGATAATTTTGAAATATAAACAGGGTAATGAAAACAATGCTCACTTACTATAAAATACTTTTTTTAGAAAACTTATTGTTGTTATTTCACTTATCCAATTCACCAAAAAATATTCAAATGTAGACTCAATTGTGAAAATATTTTAAATTAAAACTCCAAAAACTATTCAACCTAAAAATTGTCTAATTTATGTTTATCCCAAGACAGTAGCAATTCTTTCTATATAGTAGTGCCACCCAATGCAAGCCATAGTAATCAATAGATGCTAAAAGATTTGTGCATCAAAATCTTATCTAGGGCCTACTCATCCAATATCCTCACTGTTTTCCAGCTTGTGATCTTTATCAGTAAGGATCCTTGGATCTGAGAGCACTACACCTAGATTTTTGGATCTAATACAACCCTAACAGCCGCCACCTCACTGATGAAGGCCACAAACTAGAAACAAGTTTGGGAATAATTGCTAAGCACTAGATAGGGATTTTGATGTACAAAGCTTCTAGTATTCATTGATTACTATAGTTGGCAGTATTGTATGGGGAGAGTTGCTATGCTTTAACAGCTTGTGTACGCATAAGAAATGGTGGTCACAATATGCTTTAATGGTTTTTAATTCCAAGACACTAAGAAATATTTGAATTTCATGTTGGACCTTTTTTAAAAAATATATAACAACAAATTTAGCATATAATTAACAAATTGAAAGATTTTAAGTATATAAGTAATCAAAACCTATTAATATGTCTGCAAAAATATTAGACCAGTTTACTTATACTCAGAACTAAGCATATGAAAGAATAACATGAATATAATGAATACATAAATTATTTTTACTTTTTTGATTTAAAAAAATTTGGAGTCATTGAAAATTTGCCCAGGCTTTTATGTGAAAAAGAAACTGATAAAGTTTTATCTGAATGCCATTTAGATGCTTTTATGGTATAGTATATAATTGTGATCTACCTTCAAAAAGAAAATATTCTATTTTATAAAGAGATTCATTAAACTTTTTTGAATGCCAATAGATGGAGTTGGTGTACTGAATGCAACATGATATGCCTTCATCTAAGGAGAAATTTTATATCATATCACCTATATTATCGTGTTTTTTTCTTTTAATGTCTGTAAAGTGACTCAAAAATTCACATCATAATTTGATTAATTTCTTTGTTGATTCTTCAAGAATCACTTTGATGTCTGACATAATCATAAGTACAAAAAAAGAACAAGGATATGCAGCACTAAACATGGAAAATGTTGAGTTGGATGTTTTGTATGTTATTATCAATCTTCTGCCTATCCGATAACTTAGAAATTTGTTCTATATGAAATTGACAACTGGTAAATCTAAATCTGTTGTTATAATTAAAGTTTTAAAAATAATTATTTATCGTATAATCGTAAGATGTAATCAGATCTTGGCAATTGTATGTAAAA
Organism: Epiperipatus broadwayi; assembly: GCA_028023455.1. Lineage (NCBI taxonomy): Eukaryota > Metazoa > Onychophora > Udeonychophora > Euonychophora > Peripatidae > Epiperipatus > Epiperipatus broadwayi. Next base: position 2,436,347 of record JAQFVV010000037.1, on the reverse strand, counting down.
TATTCTGAGTATTTGTAAAATTTTCAGCATAATACTTGTTTGTAACTGCTTTCTCATTTTTAGTTCTCTATGTTTCATTGACTTTAATATGAATATTATTATAACTGTTAAATAAAAGGCAAAATAGAAGGGGGAAAATGTAGATTCTTATAAAGATTTTATAGAGAGAAAATAACAGTATAGATTTCAATGTAAGACAAGAAATAATTGCACTTTATTGTGGCACCTCAGATTTGTCAAATAATACTAATTAAGAATTTATGAGTCACTTAAGAAACACAATAGTCAATAAAAAAAAAAACTATTCTGAATATTTTTATAAAATGAAAAGATTTTTTTTAAACATGATTTTTACTGAAATTGGAAGAACACGCTATTTATAAGGAAATATAATAAGTCAAAATTGATAATTCAAAAAAAATTTTTAAAGAAGCTGTTCATGTGTTAAATCAATCTAATATGATAACTATAATATTTAGAAAATATTATTAATCTTGCCCTTAAAAGAAAATGGAGAATTCTCATAGATATACTAAATTTCTATCTAATTTTGGCAGAATAGCTTGGTTACTCAGCTTAAATTTAGTATTCATGAATCTAAAAGTTGTTGATTCAATCTTTATACTAACACCTTTCCAATTAGTCCAGCAACATTTGATGAAAAATATTCAAAACATGCTTTATCCTAACCAATGATTATTGATAGTTGAAAGTATTTGGGAAGATATAAAGTTTGAATTTTATTAAAATCATTTAATAATTCAATTAGATCAACAATTAAGTATATATGTTTGTTTCTATTATTGTATGAAAATTTATAAAAGTATTGCATTGGTTATCTGTCCAGTTTTGCACAACGATGAAGCAAAAAGTTCAACTTATTAATTACTTCCAGTAGTAATTTTTAATGTATTGGATAAAAGTTTTTGCCATTCCAGCAACAATGAAATATGAGCTATCAAAGAAAAATTTTCCACACTGATGCTCAGATTGCTAACTTATTCTTTACGTATTTGTTATGTATGTGTATAATTAAAATACACATACACCTAAAATAATAATAGTAAATATTGTAAATAGGGATTTAATATTTAAACGTATGTATGTATATAATTTATCGCATATACATACGTAAGTTATATATATACATGAAGATAAAAATACTTTGTTAATTTAAAATAATATTATACTTTAATAGCTGTGTTATTTTTTAAAACAAATCTTTTTAGATAGGAAGGTTAATTAATGAAGGAACTTTGCAGATAAACAAGATGATTAATTAAAAAGCAATCGAACTGCAAAGGGTAATCAATCAAAGTAAAGCTTAAGCCAAAAGGTAAACTGGGAGGGATTGATCCGACCAGGATGGACAAGATTTGACCAATCAAATCCAGAAAATCAGGACTGTGTAGAATTTGACACTTAAAACTGGGAGCTCTACTGATGCAGATGAACTGGGAAAGGTGCTGAACGTCGCTTATTTAGCACGATAGCCCCAGAGCGGACAGCTGGCCTCTGAATGTCCAAGAGTCAGCATAGGGACTATAAAGTAGGTCGCATAGATCTTCATTATTATTTTTGTATACCTTCGGGTTTGCTAATATAAATAGATTATGATTGTTTTATTGTATTACTGTAAATATGTATATATTAGTGTATTATAATTAAATCTGTTTTTCTTATTCCACCGGCATTAGTCTTTGTGATAAAATTATTGTATGCATATATAGTCAGGGCAAGGGTTAGCTTACTGCATAGATTGTTCGCCAGTGAGTATTATAACTGGCGGATATAACATTTGGCGCAGTCAAGAGTTCGAACCTAGTAAAGCTAGAGTAGTGTGTATTAAAATTGCTGTTATTCACCATTTACACAAAGCAGAAATATTTTAAGTACAATATTTGGGTATTATGGATAAATTGCATATGGCCATTGGCGAATTCGACATAAACGAGATGAGCAGTTGGCCATTGTATGTTGAACACAAAGAAAAGTATCTTTTTATTAATAGAGTCGAAGATGATAAGTATAAAATAGCCACCGTATTATGTTTCGCGGGTAAAGTGTAGAAATCGCAAATCGGTTAGTAGCACCTTTAACCCCTGATCAGTGCTCTTACAGTGACTTCAAAGAGCAATTGGGTAATTATTTTAACCCCACTCCTTTGCGTCATGTTGTTAGACTACAGTTCCGCCATCGTCTGCAAGCTAGAAATGAAATGATTAAGGATGTTGATTGTGCACTGCGAGTGTTAGGTAAAGACTGCATGTATGGTTCTTACTTAGATGAAGCTCTCCTTGAACAGTTCCTGACAGGTATAAACAGCAACATCTTACGGCAACAGCTACTGTCAGTAACGAATCTCGATTACACGGAGGCAATCAAACGTAGCAAAGCCTATGAGCTCATCTTGGAACAGTCCAATAAATACGCAGAATTCAATAACGGGGGAAATAAGCAGACCGAAATTTACAAAACTTTCAAAACAGTGGAACAGAAATCCACAGAAAATAATGAAAGTAATGGCAGTAATAGTAGAAACCCTGTTATCTGTTTTTGTTGTGGGAAAAAAGGACATAAAGCCACTGATTGCTATTTTAGATGTGAACAATGTAAATTATGTAATAAGAAAGGGCATAGGCAAAATGTGTTGGAGAGAACAAAATGAAACACTACACATAAGAAACAGTCCTAACTGTAAATTACAGGGAAAAGAAAAACAGTTTACAATGATTAACAATACAGCAACCAGTTTTAATGAGAAAATTATAAAAGTTAAAATGTACAATCGCCCTATAGATATGGAAGTGGACAGTGGGAGCGGTATAACCCTAATTTCACTACGCGATTGGCAGACTGTTACAGAAAATTGTAAGCAAAAAACCAAAATAGTAAAAACTGACATGAAAGCATTAGACGTGAATGGCAACGCTATTAAAATAAAGGGCGTGGTTAAAGCTCCAGTAAATAGAGTAGAGGGTAAAATTGTCAATTTACCGTTATATATAGTCCATGCCCCGATAAATCCATTAATCGGCCATGAGTGGTTTAATAAATTAGGGATTAGATTGACATTCGTACAAAATGTCGAGTTGCAAAAAGAAATGGAAAATAAATTTCCAAATATATTTAATGGGGAGCCGGAAATTATTAAAACTGAGCCGGTATCATTAGAAATGAACACATCAGCTCTACCCATAATTTGCAAACCTAGAAAGGTACCGTTCGCTCAGAAAGTAAAAGTAGAAAAAGAAATCGATGACCTCATCAAGAAAGGGGTGTTGGAACCCACAGAAAAATCAGATTGGGCCACCCCAGTAGTAATCATAACTAAACCTAACGGTCAGATACGCTTGTGTGGGGATTGCAGGGTAACTGTAAATAAAGCATTAAACAAGAGTGCATATCCTGTACCAAATGCTAGAGAAGTTATCGCTTCATTGCAAAAATCTAATTTCTTTGCGAAGTTAGACCTTAACGCTGCATTCCATCAAATATCAGTTTCAGAGGAAGCGTCCAGAAATTACTACACATCTTGGGCTATACAAATGTAAAAGACTACCATTCAGAATAACATCGGCCCCTAGCATATTTTAGTTGAAAATCAAAACTCTCCTCAATGGATTAGATGGCGTCATACATATTTTGATGACATCCTCGTAACAGCGACCACTGACAAAGAACTTAGGAACCGAGTAGATAAGATATGTGAATGGCTAAATGAGTTTGGCACAAAGCTGAATACTGAAAAATGCATTTGGAAAACTAAGGAAATTAAATTCCTGGACCACATTATATTGAGAAGCGGCACATCCCTTTCCTCCAAAAAGGCTAAATCAGTAGCAGAAGCACCAAAACCCACAAACATGAAGCAACTACAAGCTTTCCTAGGCTTGGTGAATTTTTTTGAAACTTTTTTAAAAGGAAAAGCCCATGTGGCCACTCCTTTATATAATCTACTGAGGAAAAACCAGAAATGGAAATGGGACGAGCAAGAAGAAACAGCATTTATTCACACTAAAGTGCTGCTTACTTCAGAGAAATTATTAGTACATTATAACATCTGGAAATTATGTTGACCACTGATGCATTTGAATTTGGGGTTTGGGCAGTATTAAGTCACCCAGCCCAGTCAGAAGAGCGACCTTTAGCATATGCTTCACACACATTGTCCAAGGCAGAAAAAAAACTATAGCCAATTGGACAAGGAAGCGATCACAATTTTGTTCGGAGTGAAATTTACTATTATAACTGATCACTAACCACTGCTGGAATATTTGGAAATAAACATCCACCTGATCATTTAAACCCCCAAATGTTACGTTGGCTTAACGTTCTCGCGGCTTATGATTACAGACTGCAATACAAAAAGGGAAAACAAATTGGGCACACAGACACGTTATCACGCATGCCTGATCTTGATGAAGCAGCAGTATTAGAAAGAGAAATAAATTATATAGATGTACTTCAAAAACAAAACCTAAATAGCAAAATTGTAGCTCGATGGACAGAAGAAGATTACGGCTATCAGTGGATAATAAATAAGGTAAGAGGAGGATGGCTGAACAAAGGTCCAAGTTTTCTCCACAAACAATTATGGAACGCCCGCGAACAGCTGTCCATATGTAAAGGATGCATTTTGAGGAGCGACCAAATGCTAATACCTGTGGTGGGGAGACAACAAATATTAAACTTGCTTCATGAGGGACATCCGGGCATTGTGAGGGCAAAAGCCCTAGCTTGTAGCATCATATTGTGGCCAAACATCAATGTAGATATAGAAAGATATATAAAGAAATGTGAGAACTGCCAACAGTGCGCTAAAGCTCCCCCATCAACTTTTGAAACATGGCCAAAAGCAGACAACCACCACTGTGGTCCATTCGAAGGCCATTTATTTTTAGTTGTAGTCGACTCATATTCAGGGTGGGCTGAGTATAAAATAGTGAAAAATACCAGCACAGAGGTAACAGTTAGCACTCTGTACGAGATTTTTTGCTCATCACGGATTCCCAGAAACTTTAGTCTCAGATAATGGAACAAGTTTCACATCGGAAAAGTTCGCAGAGGCAATGCAAGATTGGGGAATAAAACATACTCATTCCCTCATACCACCCCCAATCAAATGGACTGGCTGAAGAAGCAGTGCAAAGCCTCAAGTCAGCTATAAAAAATGGGCAAAATGAAAATCAATGAAGCTATATTGACTGCTCTTCTCCACTAGCATTCTACCCCAGTGACCAAATTTGAAAAATCACCGGCGGAAATATATTTAGGCAGAAAACTGTGAACAAAACTTGCAAAAATAGTGCCAACAAAACAACGAGACAAACAACAGAGTTGTTCGTATAAATTCCAGCCACAAGAGAGAGTGTGGGTAAAGAACACACTAAAAAATCGATGGTTTCCAGGGGAAGTTATTCACCACCTGTCAAAACAAGTCATGACAGTTTGCATGGGCAATGGTAAGATATTAAAAAAACATGTGAACCAGCTACGGAGAAATGAAAGTGATGACTGGATTCCAAATCCCGGCACAACAGAAACCAATGAGACTCTAAAAAATGATAATAAACTGGAAATTTGCACCACAGAAACTGATTTTCAATTAAACATTTTGCCTACAGAGAAATCACCACTACAAATGGAAAATAATTCACAGCAATGACTAAAAAGGAAAATAAACCCAAATATTTAAATGATTATATTTTAAGTCCGAAGACTAACAAATAATCTTCGAACTTGGGGGAAGTATTGTTATATATGTCTATAATTAAAATACGCATACACACAAAATAATAATAGTAAATATTATAAATGGGGATTTAATATTTAAACATATGTATGTGTATAATTTATTGCATATACATACGTAAGATATATATACGTGAAGATAAAAATACTTCATTAATTTAAAATAATATTATACTTTAATAGCTGTGTTATTTTTTAAAACAAATTCTTTTAGATAGGAAGATTAATTAATGAAGGAACTTTGCAGATAAACAAGATGATTAATTAAAAAGCAATCGAACTGCAAAGGGTAATTAATCAAAGTAAAACTTAAGCTAAAAGGTAAACTGGGAGGCATTGATTCGATCAGGATGGACAAGATTTGACCAATCAAATCCAGAAAATCAGGACTGAAAAAATGAGTGAAAGTGTAAAGGATTTGACACTTAAAACTGGGAACTCTACCGATGCAGATGAACTGGGAAAGGCTCTGAACGTCGCTTATTTAGCGCGGTAGCCCTAGAGCAGACAGCTGGCCTCCAAACGTCCAATAGTCAGCATAGGGACTATAAAGTAGGTCCTATAGATCTTCATTATTATTTTTGTATACCTTCAGGTTCGTTAATATAAATAGATTATGATTGTTTTATTGTATTACTGTAAATATGTATATATTAGTGTATTATAATTAAATCTGTTTTTCTTATTCCACCCAGCGTTGGTCTTTGTGATAAAATTATTGTATGCATATATAGTCAGGGCAAGGGTTAGCTTACTGCATAGATTGTTCGCCAGTGAGTATTATAACTGGCAGATATAACAGTATTTTTTTTGCTTCAATTTGAAAAAATAGTTTCTTGCATTCTTTAATGGATAATATATCTTATTTAATTCTCTAAATCATTTGTATTTGTCTGACTAATCAGGTAAATATGCTAAAACAATTACATTTGAGGAATGAGTAATATGAAAAATCTATTTTCTAAGTTGTTGACTAAGAGACTTATTCAAAACATGAATTAGAGATTGAAGACAAAACTCATGCTATTCCTTGACTGGAGAAAAAGAATCCAGCGTGCTCTATTGAAAATTCCAGAAATACCCAAATAAATAAATATATATAATACAAATAAAATGTCTATTAATTAAAAAACTAACAGCCAGATTGTCTGTATATAGTAGTTTATTACCGTTATATTTATTATTTTTATTGTTCCTTCCTTACCTGCCTCAACTGCCAGACTATCTGTTTATAATATTTATATATGCAATTAAATTTTAAATTATCTATAATCATAAATTAATATCATTAAAAGTTTGTTCTAGAGGTGCTATTATGAAGATGGATAGAATAAATGGGCAATATGATTGTACAATCAAAAATTAATTGTTTATGGTAGTCATTCCTTGCTATCCTCATAATACAATTTATTTTTGTTTTTCCAATATTTAAAGCTACATCATAACTTTAATTCAGAGTTAAAAGTTTGGAATCGATTCACAGGAGAGTAAATTAAAATAATACTAATTTGGTCAATTGAATTGAATTGTATTCAGCCTTCTAAAGAATTTATTATATATTGTAATATTTTTTTAATTATCCAAGAAATCACTAATGACTGTTATAAAATTTCATCACTAATTCTTTTGTTGATAATATTCCACACTATTAGCAATATATATATATATATTCATAATCCTATATAGAATTTTCCCAATACTTGCTTATTTAGTCTATTAACAAACAGTGTAGAGCAAATTAGAGATTCTAATTAAAAGAAAAATTCACTAATGGCTTTATTAACTGCTTAGTTCTGCCATTATATCCATAGATTTGATAGTCATTAGTTAAATGGTTCATTGTTTGGATTTGATCACATCTACATGGATTGTTAAATTCCATTTATAAAGTAACTGAATCTGATGATGAATGATCAATAATGTCTAGAAAGATCAAACCCAGCTAACTATTGTTAAATCTGGAAAAAGAAATTGTTTGAAACCTCATTAAAAATCCATTTTTATGCTTTAATTCTTCAATTATTTGAGCATCCAGAAAAGGATTTTTATTTTAGATGAATCTTAGATGAGAAAACTCTATCTTGAGTTATTAGTAAATTAATCTCCTTAACAGCTTTTTATTCATTTTCTGTGAGGCAACTTTTTTTCTGATATTGAAGCTGGAAATCTGTTCTGCAGATTTGTGCTTCACCTAGTGCTGATTATATAAGCACTGGAACCGGTTTGAACCTGAATTATATATGAATTTAATAAGCAATAGTATATATAGAGAGATGTATGGATACACGAACATTTAGTTCGTCTGCCTATTTAACTTGCACATATGTATGTGCACATGAAAATTAACATTTGAAAGTTATAAAATTTTGTAATTTTATTTCAATAATTTTCTAACCAATGTATAATATACATATTTTGTAATTTTTATATTTTGCAAATAATAATTTGTATAAAAGTAAAATTGTCATTTAAGAGATGAACAATAGTATCTTGGAAATTTATTACTAATAGTTTGTTTAAAAGTAAATGATATTTAAGAGTGAAACAATGCAATTGGTCGATCTTAAAATTTTGCGGACCATTGTGTCATTCTAAAAGATGCATGGAAATTATAGGTTCCAGAGGTTCTTATTTTGTTTAACCATTGTTCTGGTCTTTTTCATTCTTATATGTGGAAATGGAGGTCAACTTCGAATCTCAACCAAGTGTCTGAGTTTGAGGCAGTGGCCAGCATTTTTTAAATATTTGCTTATGTATAAATAGCTAAATTTTATATATTTTTTGCTTTTTGTTATTTTTGCTCTATTTGGATATCATATACTTCATGCAAGTTTGCGTTGTGCAGCAAATCATGGTGGGGTAAAGGAGATTGTCTGCTTCCCCATACCTCTGGGAAGCTTATCTAGCTCACTACACCATAGTCTGGAACATCTAGACCAAATATAAATGGACTGTTCATTGATATGTTTGCCTGAAAGTGACTTGAATTTCTACCAATGCCCGTTTCAAACCCAAGCCAGCTTATTATCATGATCCATCGATCACCTATGTCATCGTGTCCTCAAGCCCAAGATAACATCTATATTGCCATCAGCTAATGAACTCTTAATTGATAAATTATTCTGATTCTAAACTATATTGTGCGCCTTTCTTTCTTTTTACTTAATTTTTAAAGCTGTTATATAAATGTTAATAATGTCTGTGAAACTTATCCTAATGCTATATAAATTTTTATGTTTTAGTGTGGCAATTTAGAATTAATTTGATTTTCTCTTATTTTATTATTCTAATTCATTTTGATATGCCAAGAAGGTATACCATCTAGCGAATGAATTTAAACCCATCACCCATAGTTTTTTCCTATTAAATTATGGAGATGTAAATTCCCTTTAAAGTTCATTGTTATAAACTCACTCGGTTTTATACCAAGCATTTTACAATAATTTATTCTTTAAATGATCGGGAGGTCTTAATATTTATGTTCAATCGTTATCTCTAACTGAAAATTAACACTCATCTAATCATTAAAGTTGTTTTATCATTTTATCTAATTAAATCTCACCAGAAGTGAATTTAATGATTTTATTTTGTAAGTCATATCAGTTATCTGTGCAATGATTGCTTGTAGAAATGTAAGAAGATATTTTGGAGGTGTGGGAGAGAGCAATTTATTCCCTTTTAGTTTTAAACTCTGACATCTTATGTGCCTTTTATTAATCCTTAGTTAAGTGCCCGGGATGGTTTGTGTTTAAGCATTTCATTACACAAGAGATCGTCGTATAATAATCAGGTGTTTATTAATTTACCATGGTCATTAGTGACACAAACTATTTATGTTTTAGGCATTATAGGTATATCGTTGCAATCATTATTTATGATTTTCTTGCTTTGTCATGTATTTTTGGATCTTGGAATGACCAATCCCTCTCAAAGTAGATGCATTTCCTACTCAGGATCTTGTCCAGGCACCTCCAATGAATCAGTGTATGGGAAATATACGGATGAACTGTCCCACCACGCAACATGTGCCACTGTTCTTCAGAGATATGACCTTGGCTGTCGGCAGGTATATTCCTTTCTTACAGGTATGACAAAGCCACTCAAGAGTGTCTTAAAGTGACCACCTCTCTATATGCGATTGTGAGCAATAACATGATACAGCCTTTATTATTATTAATGAGTTGTCTATCCACCTGCAATACTCTCTGTCAGTCGTAATTGCATGTGATTCGCCATCCATTCGATTTAATTTTTTAAGTCAGGTTATGAATTACAGCTTCTTTTAAGCCGAGTTATTTTACTCCCACCCATCTGATCTCTAAATATTGCACACTTTTCAAATCACACATCATAAACTCTTATTCATATATATGTAATGACTAATAAAAGTCATTAGTGTGAATCTATAATGTATTAAATGAGGCTTAAGCTACAAGGTATTAGTGATTACCTAATTAATTTATTTGGTCCTTGGCATATTAACTGTACCACCATGTATGAGCAGCAGCACAAACTACTCGTTTTATATATGTAGTAATTGCACTAACTAACTTTATGTAATACACAGATTTTATGTATTTATGTAAAGTCAATGATTTATTGACTTCATCCACAAAGTATGTGATTGCAAATTAAGCCATAATTAAATTTGTAACTACCATTGTACAGACATTCTACACACCTATTTTTGTTTATTACCGTATTTAATTATTTAATAAAATTTACATTATATCATCTCTCTGTATTCTCGCATTTGTCATTCATTGCCCGAATCTCTAATATGACTGATTAAGTTATTTCAAATTGAATAAAAGATTTTATTAGTATTAATTAATATATTAAACTCCCTTTGTTAAATGTTGCCTTGAACATTATGGATCTGATTATTAATATATTAAGCAATAGTTTGCACTGCTCTTTAAGTATTAGATTGTGTAATAATCATTAGCTAATTATTTGAATATTATTGATTCCCAAGTCTCTGCTTACCCTGTTCTCATTGCTGGGTCTGGAGTAAATGAACGCTTGCTAGTATCCTCAAAAGCATTATCCATATAGTCAGAAACTCCGAAGCATGTGCAAATAGGTTAGCATTTAGTATTGTTCCAGACCTGTATATCTCGTACATGCTATAGTTTGCTTGGATTCTAGGTCTTGTTGAATGAACACACGATTTTGATTGGTACAATATGTAGTGGAGAAATATATGAAAGAATAAAGCCATTGCAAGGGATTTGAGTGTTTTGGTAATATTTCTCATGTAAATATTGTTTATTCTCTATCTCTTATTCATGGAATAATATTTTTCAATATTGTAATAATATGTAGAACATAAATCATTAACAACAATAGAACATATTTATCAGTTTATTAAGTAACTTGACTGCTTAGCAGCATTCTTAAAATCAAATTCTTTGGTTTCACATTTTTAAATGATTCTTTTTTTCATTTGTTCAAAAGTCATATTTCATTATTTCTTTTTTGAAATCTAATGCCATTAATTTTTTCCATTACTTTGTTTTCTCACTTTTACAATTCTAACCAGCAATTGAGTCCATTATCTTATCCTCCAGTTTTAAGTTTTTCAACACATTAATACACCATTTTCTGTTTTCTTGATCTTAGCTGTCTAACCGTAATTCATAAACTTAATATGAAGTTCTCACAGGTATGTCTTTGGGCAAACAGGATTTTTTTTTGTTGGTTTCTTTCAAAAAATATTTATTTAATTTTAAAATTTTCATATACAAAATAACTTCACTATAAACTTTTATTTCATTAATATATTTGTATTAAACAAGGTGTTATCACAGGGGATCAAATCACATGTTGGGAATCAATTTACATTGTTTGATATACTGTGAGATTTTCTTGGATGAAGTGCTTTTGGTAGAAATAATTTAATACTAAAAGGAAATATGCTTATATATTTGAAAAGGAAGGTTTTTAGTAGATGGATTTTACCATTCCTTACTTAGGAATCCAAGATTTTTTCACTTAACAGGAAAAAAATATAAACCGGACCATTCAACAAAAAAATTTCAAAAATGAAATATATGAATGAGAGAATAAACTAGCATAACTGGTAGTATATGTTAGATTATTTCCAGCATCCAATATTAAATATTGAATATCTAGAAAAATTCAAACTTTAATATTTAAACTTTTTCAAATACATCCGTTGTATAATAGACACAGATTAGTATATAATATGTTTTGAATGGTAATAATTTCTTTGGGTTTTCTGATCTGACCGGTGATAACACTACCATGGGAATTGAATTTGGATCTTTAGATTCATCGATACTGAATTTAAGGTAAGAAAACTGAAATGAATCTGGGCTGGAAATATTGCTACAAGAAATAATTGATGAACAAATTAAGCTTTTAATTAGATCCCCAAAAATTGTAAAATAGTATGTGATGTGCACTATGGCTTCTTCTTTATTAAAGTCAGGAATCTCAGCTATTATGCCCAGAGAAACCTGTAAACCACCTTCCCTTTCCATTCCCCACCCTAATTTTTTCCCGTATTTTCTTTCCTCCATTGCATTTCCACATTATCATCTTTGTCCACTCTATGGCCCTTATATCTAGATTCCCCTTATCTTTTTCCAGATGCAGCATAAAACCCAAGAGTCCACTTTCTGTATAATCACTTAGTTTATATTTATTATCCCAAAACTTCATTATCTGTATTCTTTCTGTTTGTAAGTATTTACAGTCAATTAGCAGATGTCTAATATTTTTCATACCTTCTTCACATAACTTGCAGAATAAATTACCCACATTTCTCCATTTGTGCGTATATTCCCATGTTGCTAATAATCCTGTTTGAGCCTTAATCAGCTAACTATTTTTCTTGCTATTATCATAAATTAACTCACACCCAATATTCTGTTCTATATATATTTAAACTCTTTTTATTATCCATTCTAGTTCTCCAATTTTTTTATTAATGCAGCTATTCTTCTATCCCATTCTTTGTCACTATAACACTGAACAATCTTCCTAACACAATTATCCCGTATTTTGTACAAGTATACTGATATAGTCTTTATCCAAATCTTCCACATACCATACTACCTTTCTCACGTATCTTGCTTTACTTGTAACCCCATTAAATATTATTTTTGCTATTCTCTTACTATCTACAAATTGCAATTACTGAAATTTTCATTTTGCTTCATATAAAAACGATCATCCCATTTCTCCTTGAATTGCCTCCTTTGCCATCCATACATCTGCATCTAATGCGTCTTCCTACTTCTCTTTGTATTTTTTTCTAAGTAATCTAATACTCCTTTAGTAACAGACAATGCTTTGTTGCCATAAGTTAATCCTATTATTGCTACTCTCTTTCCATACAATTCTTGCTACATCATATTTATTTAATTTCTTAATCAATCCATTTGTTTTTCTTTGCTTCATTTATCAAATTTTTCTCCCATCCAAGCAATTTCTCTGATTATTTAAGATGATTCCAAATAGTTATACCTATTTACTACATTTAACTTTATATCCCTCAATAAAAATTAATTCTCTTTCCCCAGCATTTATCATTATTACTTTTGATTTTTCTTCACTAAATTTAATTCCCATCTCTTTACCTGCCCTTGCGCAAGTCTTCAGCATGACCTCCATATCTTCCTACTTTCTGTGCACAAGAAGATATCGTTAGCAAATAAAAAACCTGATAATATAAACACCCTTTTGCCATCTATTAATGGTACTTCTACCCCTCTTCCTAATCTTTCTACTGTTCTCTCCATTTCTCTCAAATGTAACAAAATAGGTAACACCCCATTTTTAATTCTCTGATTCTAGATTTCCTAATTGATGCATATAATTATTTTCATACAATTTCTTAATAAGATTCACTAAAGCTCCATTCAATTCACTAAAGCTCCATTCATTCCCAAATTTACTAAACTTACCCATAATCTATTTCTATTTACTCAATCAGATGCCTTCTTATATAAAGACTGTATTCCTACTCATATCTATAAGTCATGTGACTACAAATAAACTATCTCCTATATAACTATCCATTCTAAAACCTGGCATTTCTCCCACTATATTATTTTCTTCTATTCATTTTGCCACCCTTCCAGCCATCATATGTGCAAAAACTATATAAATTTAATGCTACCATTATCAGTCTATATATAATTGTTTATCTTTCTATAGTCCTTACCCTTTCTTTTAGCAAACTCTCCATACAGCAGTGTCACCCAGTACAAGTCATAATAATTAATGGATGCAAGAAAGTTTGTGCATAAAATTCCTATCTAGTGCCTATTCATCCAATATCCCCAGACTAGTTTTTGTGGCTTTCACCTGAGAAGCTTTGGATCTGAGATCACTGCACCTAGATCTTAAGTTCTAATGCAACCCTCCAGCAGTCATCTTTTATCTCTATTTAACTACAAAACTATGAGTCTATAATATTTTCAATCCAAGCTCATTCATTTGTATAAGTACAGATCAAACCAGTTCAGTATCTATATATTTTAGTCTTTTTGGTTCTTTAATAACCATAGTTACCATCATACCATAGGAGAATTTGTATTAAACCACTAAGCATTACATGATCGCCATTTCCTATATTTATGCAGTAGCAAACTCTCTATATAGTAGTGCCATCCAAAGAATTTTCTACTGATTTAACAGCTTGTGTAATCATATAAAACAATGATTGTGATGTTTAGTATACTAATTCTGTCCATGAGATGATGGGGGTTATGGATATTAAAGAACCAAAATGTATAGCTACTAAACTGAATTCAGATCTGTATGACTATACAAGTGAATGAGTTTGGATTGAAAACATTGTGTTTTCATTTCGCTCGTAACTTTATAGTTAACCAAAAAGGTAAATGGTGGCTGCTGAAGGGTTGTATTAGATTCTAAGATCTAGATGAGGTGCTCTCAGGATCCTCATTAATGAAATCCACAAGTGAGAAACTAGTCTGGAGATATTGGATAAGTAGGTACTAGATAGGGGATTTTATGCACAAATCTTTTTGCATCCGTTGATTATTGATTTGCATTGGATGGCACTATTGTATGAAGAGTTTGTTTCCGTTTTAACAGTTAAGAAATGGTGATCATGTGAGATTCAAAGAGACCAATGAAATAAGGAAGTTTGTTGTTGTATTGTGAAGAAGAGAGAGACTAATTAAATCAGAGAAATTGAATTAAACCTTGAAAAGAGCATAATCCTGCACTGGACAGATAATGTCTGAAAATGATGATATATATGTATGTGGTGTAGCTAACTAATATGATAATTACATAAGTTTCAAAAATGAGAATATTAATTTTATTATTACTGCTGTCAATTTTCAATTGCTCTACTTTCATATCTTTTAAATTGAAGACTTCCATCTCGGTACCTTTCTAAATATCTCTTTATCAAAATCCAAATTATTTCAAATTTATTTAGTATAGTCTTAAGTTTTAGGCCACTTTTTTTGGAGTTTGCCGATGCCTTATCATTTGGAGTATATAGTTAAATAATACTTTCTGGATTTTTTTTTTTTTTATAATGCATGATTTTATTTTCCTACTTTTTTATATAAATAATATATTTTTATAATTACTAGAATAATAAAAAGTCAAATTTATTATAATATCTATTACCAGGACTATAAAAAATTTGTGCAGTATACATGTGTTTCAGAAAAACAAGTTGATGGTCAATGGCAATTTTCTTTCAAATGTTAAATATTTCAATTGTCAATTCATTCATTTTATACAAAAGTTTTAAGCAGACAAAGAAAATTTTTTAACAGCATTAGTAAAATGAACTTCATACCCATATTTTGAGCAATTAGAAAGATCTTGAGCTACTAATAATAATGGTGACAATAATGCAGAAAGGTAAAGAAAACTTAATCATTTTGAAATTATTTTTGTTTTGCTTTTTTTAAGTGCTCGTTTGGAATCATAATTATACCCTGAAATAACAGTTTTCTAAGAAGCAGTAACACTTTATTGCTAGTAGCAATGACTTACAAAACTGCATTGCAGCTGTTGCATATTAATAAAATTGATTCAAATTTTTTAAAAAAAATCTACAATGAATAAATATTTTTGGGACCATGATTGTTGATGATAGGTGCCAAAGAAAAGGGATCAGTTTAAAAAGCAATGAATCCTTATGTTTGAACATGTATTTCTAGGGCATAAATTCTCAACCAAAGAAAGGTGATAGTGGATATTGAAAAACTATATTTCTTACAGATTAAGAGATCATTATTTGTCTGAAGGTTTATAATGATGGTATAAGATGTGATATGTTGGACTATTTCCATCATTTGTGAGTGGTTGTTGAATGTATAGAAAATTTTAAACTTTATTTAAACTTTCCAAACAACTTGTTAGTAATAACACACAATCACTCATAAATGATGGAAATAGTCCAACATATCACATCTTAAGAGATCACTATATATTAAATTTATTAAAATAACCATTCTATATCAAAAAAGTGAAAAGCCCTCTCTTAAGCTCATTCTAAAATATTAAATGATATACCCAATACAACCAATTATATAATTAAAACATTATAGAGCTATATCTTCTAATTTTATAAATGAAACCATAAGGCAGCCTGTTATTCAAATAAGATGTAAAGTGATATATAATAGCCAAATTATGACAATACAAGACTCTCAGAACAAGTTTATTTTTATTTATGATTAATAATAATGGGGTTTAGTACAGCTGATGAAGAGTGTTCCTTGATACTGATCCAGTTAGCCCTGCATTGTCATAGTTTTCAATTCAGAATTTGGCTATTATATAACATCTTATACTTTAGTGAAATAATGAGGTAATAGATGGCGGTTAAATACTTTCATTCATTATAGACCAATAGCATTTGCATTGGTGTTATATAAAGTTTTCACATATATGGTAGCTGGAAGGTCGTAAAATGGATAGAAGAAAATAATATAGTGGGAGAAATGCACGGTTTTTGATTAGACAGGCATATAAGAGTTTATTTGTAGTTACACAACTTATAGATATGAGTAGAAATGCAGGTAGACAGTTATATATGGTTTTTATATAGAGAAAGCATATAATAAATAGATTATGAGTAAGTTTGATAAATTTGGGAATGGATGGAGCTTTGGTAAATATTATTAAGAGTCTGTATGAAAATAATATATGTCTCAATTAAGGAATATAGAATCCCATTAAAATTAAAAATGGTGTGGGACTAAGGCAAGGATGCCCTATGTCGTCTATTTTGTTTTTATTGTATTTGAAATAGAAAGACTAGGAAGAGGGGTAGAGATAGCATTAATAGGTGGCAAGGGAGTATATACATTATGGGGTCTTTTGTTTGTGGATGATGTTTTCTTGTGCACAGAAAGAAGGGAAGATATGGAAGTGTATGCTGAGGACATGTGCTAGGGTGGGTAAAGAGATGGGGGATTAAATTTAGTGAAGAAAAATCAAAAGTAATGATTAATACTGAGGAAAGAGAAGACAGAGTATTTTTATTGAGGGATATAAAGTTAAGTGTGGCGAATAGGTATAACTATTTGGGAATCAACTTAAGTAATCAGAGAAATTGCTTGCATGAGTGGGAGAAAAAAATTGATCAATGAAGAAAAGAACAGAAAGGGACTGATAAAGAAATTAACAGTGTTTTCATATAATAAATATGATGTGGCTAGAATTGTATGGAAGGGAGTGGCAGGGTTAACATATGGAAACAATGCATTATGTGTAAGTAAAGGGTGGTAGATTACTTAGAAAAAGTACAAAGAAAAGTAAAAACACATGCATTGGATGCAGATGTGTTGATAGCAAAGGAGGCAATTCAAGGAGAAATAAGATGGTCAAGCTTTTATATGAGAGATGCAAAAAGCAATACCAAAATAGAATTTAAGTGGTTATGAGTAAAAGGCAGGCAACAAGATGGGTGAGAAAGGTAATATGGTATACAGAAGATTTGGATAAAGAATTTATGTCAGTATCCTTATACAAAAAGTGGGATGATTGTGTTAGGAGAATTGTCGAATGTAAT
This sequence comes from Epiperipatus broadwayi, assembly GCA_028023455.1. Taxonomy (NCBI): domain Eukaryota; kingdom Metazoa; phylum Onychophora; class Udeonychophora; order Euonychophora; family Peripatidae; genus Epiperipatus; species Epiperipatus broadwayi. The sequence continues at coordinate 2,418,547 of JAQFVV010000037.1, read as the reverse complement.
AGTGGCAAGGAATGGGATAGAAGAATAGATGCATTAATATAGAATAGGGAATTGGGAGATGGAGAACTAGTATGGAGTGTAAAAAGAGTTTAAATATATATAGAAGTAAACAGAATATTGGGCGCAAGTTAATTTATGATAATAGCAAGGAAAGTAGTTTACTGTTTAGGACTCTAACAGGATCTTTAGCAACAAGGGAATATATATATAAATGGAAAAATATGGGTGATTTAGTCTGCAAGTTGTGTAAAGAAGGCATAGAAAATATTAGGCATCTGTTGATTCAAGGTAAATGCCTACAAGCAGAAAGAGTACAAATAATGAAGTTATGGAAGAATAAATTTAAACAAAGTGAGTATAAAGAAAGTGGATTATTGGTTTTTATGCTGGGTTTGGAAAAAGGGGGATTTAGATATAATAGCCAAGGAGTTGATAAAAGTAGAAATGGAATGGAGCAGGATAGAGAAGAATATGAAAAAAATTTAAGGTGCGGAAAGGGAAGGTAAAGTGGTTAATAGGTTTCTCTGGACATGGTGGCTGAGAGATTCCCGACTCTAAAAAAGGAGAAGTCACAGTAAATCACATGGCAATATTATTAAATGTATAAGCAGTCTTCAAGTAAATCTGATTTATATGTAAAGTATCAAAATTCTAAAAAATGTTATGTACAAGTCAACATACCTCTCTGTTTTTGTTTGTGCCATGCTTGTCAAAATTTCTTTGGATGTATTTATTATCATTTACCATAAAAAGAATTTTCATATTACCCACTATTGTGATTGGAAAACTTGCATTTAATGGACAATCTGATATAAAAATTCAACTTAAGTGACAAATCATAAAATGCTTTATTCACATAAGTAGAAAGTTATCTGTATAAAATAGCCAAATAAAGTACAAGAATATAAATTTGAAATGTTTTATCTTTTTTTTTTGTATATATTGTAACTGCTTATGGAAAAGTTAATTGCAGTATAAAATTGTGTCCAAAATTAATTATTGTAATGAAACATAATATTTCAAAATAAATACAAACTATTAATAAATTTTATATAAATATTTTATTCCAAAAATAATGCAAAATTATACATTACTTGTTGAAAAATAGACATTTTTTTAGGACAACTACTATTTAAAAAAATAGTATATATACAGTTTGATCCTTGTTATATATTACGGGAGCGTTTTAAAATATATATTAAAAATAAAATGGTCAGAATTTTTTTCACAATTTGATATTAAAAAAAAATGGAGTACCAAAATTAACAAATAATTATAAATATATATAAATACATTAATTATGTTGCAAACAGCCATTTTACAAAGATCGACTGTAAAATAAATGTGGCAATGTTCTAACTTAGAAACAACCTTTAAATTTTAATAAATATTAAATACAACTGTTAAAAGTCAATAAAGAACTGGAATTTTTAGTTATAAAATAATATTAATAGATAAATGATAAATTTGCTTTCATGATTTCTACAGATAGCCTATATATTTAATACAAAAACTAAAATTATAAATATAATCTTTTTAATATATATATAAATTCAGTGATTTAATTTTCAAACTACGAGTATATTTATGATATGTGTAACATTAGGCTTTCTGATGTAATAAAACCATAAATGTATGAGATGTTTTGTCAAATTGAATGAAAATATAAACCAAATACACAAAAAATTAAAATACAAAAAGAATCTAAAACAATTGAGTTAGAGATAATAATTATTTGATAGAATTCTATTTTTATTATAGTGCAGAATTAAAATTTTAGAGCCTTTAGGAAAATAATAAATATGTTGTGAATATATGATAAAAACATCAAAAGTGATGATGTTTTTAATAGATAATTTCCAATAAGGAGATTATATATATATGTGTATATATTTCACTTGATGATATTTCTCTTAAAACCAATATATTGTCTTTCTTAAATACTTTCTACTGAACTGAATATGAAACATAATTTAATATTTGATGGAAATAAATTTTTGATTTAAATATACAGTTGTCTATTAAATTGATTATGTTTCATATTCAGTTCAGGAGAATGTATATATGTAGACATATTTATGGATTAGGATGAGTGTATGCGCATGTGTATATACAAGTATATGTATACACACATGAAAAATTGCTCAATATAATAATTAAATACAACTTTTTGTTTTTTAATTTAGAAATCAAATTAATCTGTCTTCTGATTTTAGACAATAATACATGCGGCCATTTCTTGAGTGTAGATTTCTGCTTGTAAAGAAGAAGGGCAAACTATATATATAAAAAACATAAATTTAAAAAAAAAGATAATTATGATTGAAAATATCAGAAAAATTATGCATTAGTATTTAAAACATAAAAAATAATAACTGATATTAGAAGCATGCAGAAACTTACCCCCACTCCAAGATTTTTCATCTTCAGAATTTCTAAAATTCTTAAGATAATCTTTTATTTATCAACTTTTAAGGAAGATTCTATTAATCTTTTATTTATTGTATTCTTATATGATTTAATATAAATTTGTTTTACAAATAAATAAATAAGAAATATAATGAATTACATAAGTTTCTACCTTATCTGAACTAAAGTTGAAATAGTATTAGGCTTTTTAGCTAACAGTTCAGAGTTCAAGCCTCTGCTTAAAACATTGTCCAGATAACATCTCCATTATGGTATTTTTTAATCATCCAATTTTTAACTTTAGTAGCAATGACTATAACAGTATTTGTAAATAGAAATTATTTCACACTGAGCTGCCTACTATATTTGTGCATTAAAATTATAACAGTACAGTATTTGTAAAATTCAGTAACCTTCTAACCATCTGTGGAAGGATTTGAGATAGTACAATTAGAGCTTATTTTAGTATTTGAAGCAAGTATAATGAATATAAGGTAAAAGACTAATTTGGGATGGGGAGATGGTATTTACTTTTGATATTTGGAAATGATTTGATTTATACTCTCAGGGAAGTCAAACATTTTTAGATGGAATACAAAAAAAAATTACGCAGATGGTGAATTGAATTTGGTGAAGGGACTAAAACACATTTTATCATTTATTTCCATACATTTACATAAAAAATGAATAAGTGTAAGGGATAGAAACAGGATAAAGGAGTTATATAAGAATAAAAAATTTAAGTTGGTAAAAATTTATTGTTATTTCTATGCAATGGCAAGACTTTTAGATACTATAGGAAGAAGATAAAAAAATGGAATAAAGATTTGGAATGTATATAGTTAATTTTTGAGCATAGGACTTTGAAAAAGGATGAGGATAAATTGTATGGAGATTAGAAGAAATTTAAAAATAATGGGAATGGAAGAGGTAGAGATTCAGTTTTTTTTTTTGTTTCACTTTATTTATATATATATATATAAAGAGTGAATATGAGAACTAATAGATCACATTTTAACAAAATGGAAAAGAAAAAGAAATGAATCAAGGTTGGAAAAATAATTGCTATTAATGAGAAACTGCTTAATTTGGGCTAACAGAGTCTATGATCGTATAATTTATAAACAAGTTTCTAATTTAATCTAAGAAGCCATTTTATATCACATCAGAAATAAAAATCTTTATATACTAGTGGGGGGAAGTTGTGATTTATATGAAAATGAAAAGAGAATATTGAACCTTTATTTTTGGAATGTAAAAATGTTGGGGGAAAAATATCAGCATAAGTAAAGTAATATTGAAAATGAGAAAAATATAGATAATGACAGAATTTTTTGAGATCTTTAATTTAAGTCTGGTAAAAATGAAAAATATGAAGATAGGATAGAGGAATTAATTTTAGTAAAATGAGATCAAAAAAGAAATGTGTCATAGGTAAAAAATAAGAAAATGAATTTACTATGCTATGATTTCAGGGAGTCTCTGGACATATGGTCTATGTGCATAGATTACTGACTTCTTCAAAGGAGAAATCAATTTACATTACATTGTAGTCTCATAAATGAAAAGTATCAAATGATAATTGAATAAACAAATTTCTGATACAAAATGAAGAGCTAAAATCTGATAATGAAAATGTGTGTGTGTACTTAATTCATCCTTATCAGTTATTAAAGACTTAGTGCAAGGGCAAAGATCTTTTCAATATTTCCACAAATGTGCAACTTTTCCGGAGTAATGACAAACATTTTGTTTATCGTGTTCAACATGCTTCTTATCTCTTAGAATTATTTAATCAGAATGACACCATTCTGATTATTTTATCAAATGCCCACCATATTAAAATCTTAAATATAGTATTACTTCATCTTATATCCTTCAAACAAATAATCCTCAAAATCCATTTCTGGCTGAACCAGCACTTTCTCCTCAGCTCAGTTCTCACAAATTTTCATCATTCCTGCCTCAGTATTTATCAATATCAAGATAGAAGTGCCAAAGGTCTTCTATGTGTACATATAACAATATCCTCTTTAAATAAATATATTAATGGATATTATTAATCATTTATTAGTCTAAAGATTATTATATTTTTATTCCTAATATAAACTTTACACTTAATTTAAAATGTGAACGTTTATGGCCTGGGCCAAGTGAAAATTATTTCTTTTGTTTTTACTCATTTGTTTGAAGAGTATGCAGTGAAACATATATCTAAAATATTCTGCATACCAAAAAAAGATATGAAGTTGGAATAATGTTACTATGTGATTGTAATTAATAAGAATACATATATTGATTTTAAATTAAATTTAAAGATTATATCTGGGCCAAACAATACAATCATCTCTAACCTAATAATTGGTCAGTAATAATCATTCTGAGCAGTTTTATTCAGTATGGGAATAATGAATTAAGTAAATAAAGTTTTTTTTATCATCTTTTTTTTCATATGTCAAATGCGTTAACTGGGAAGCAAACACGGGTCAGCTGCTTGGAAGGCAGCTAACCACTAGGCTACCTACGCTTGACAAGTAAGTAAAGTTTTGAGTCGATTTCTAATGGATGAAGTAAAAAGAAAACAGTAGCAACCCTCTCCATACAATATGCCATCTAATGCAAGCCATAGTAATCAATGGATGCTGGCACTATATAGCACTTGTGTGGAGAGCGGTTACTGATTTAACAGATTGTGTAAGCATAAGAAGTAGTGGTTATGTGATGATTAATAATCTTTTTAAAAAATCTAAGTTTACTGCATGAATAAAGCAAGTTATATATAACGTGACATTGCTTTTAAAAGCTTGTATTTAAAAAAATGTTATATAAGAAGCGTACCAATAGCTCAAACAAGGTTTTATTTAATAAGTATTGCTAAGGCTATTAATATAGGGTGGAGTTAAGTACCACATAACTATCTGAGTTAGATAGATGGATTTAGACATTTTTTGTGTCTGAAAATTTCAGATTTTCTTCTCAATAGTTACGTATTAAATAAGTGCTGGGTTTTGAGTTGATATTTTGGATCTAGTGTCTGACTGTTCTAGCTCCTCACTGAGGTGAGCCATAAGCTCGAAACCATAAGAATATTCTAGATAGAGATTTTAAATATTTTCTCTTACTGCTCTTATTAAATAAGAGCTTATTTGAGCTATTGGTATCCTCCCTATATTACATATTTAAAATGCTTCTACTTTGGCAATTAAAAGTCATTTGAATGAGAAAATGATATTTTAATTAAATAAAAATCTAAAAATATCATTGCCAGTTTGTAGAACTTTTTTTTCCTATTCCACTTTTTAATTTTGTATTCCTTTATATTACTAATAGTCTGTGTTTTATTTTTTGAATCCTAAATTCTTGGTTCACATCCATAAATTGAAAATTGTAAGGTACGTAGATTAAAAGTTTTTATTTCTAAATTCACCCAATTAAAACAGCTAGTCAATTTGCCTAATACCTTCCTACTAAACATTTTGTATTTTTTAATTCACTTCTTTATTCTGTTGCTGTGGCCGATATTAATTGGGTGATAAATAATTCACTTTAATTTCATTCTGTTAATCTCGAAGTTTTCAGATAATTTAAATTATTTGGGGAAAATATACCGATGTCCAGATTATGATTTTTTTCAATTACTATATAATTTTTCAATTACATTATTAAACCTTTTATAAACCGTATATATATATGGCACTAAAAATCACATTAAAACTGAAGTGTCAATTTGAAATACTTCGAGGTCAGAAATAAACAATTCAAAACCATTTTTTACAAATGACGATGAAATTATGATTTTCCATATTTCACTTCGACAAAAACTGTAACAATTTTTTTTTTTTAGTTAAATAGTGCCTACAGTCTAGTTGTTCGTATTCCATTTGTGAATGATCCATTGTCTTAAGAGCGCTATTATTCCCTTCTCAATCCTCTTATTATATGATATTAAATACCGAGATTGTTTTTTGATGTGATCTGATGCACTGGGGCTTCTCCTTAAACATGTAAGATGCTGCCACCTAGGATATTTACTTTGTACTAAAACGTTATAATAATTTACTATCTTCATGAAACAGTAAATAGTTTATTTAGTACCCTAATTTTATTTAAATATAGATCCAACTGTAAACAGTTGGTATTTGTAATATGACTATATATATACACATTTGGAAATTTTACATAAACTTCCTGAAATCGGTTTGAATAATCTAAGAAGTCAAAAAAAGCACATTTTCTCTTGTATTTAATTTTTCTCAAATACAGTCTAATTATATTTGATTAACAGGCTATGAATCAAATATATTATCTTTTTTTATTTTTAAAGAAATTTATCAACAACTTCATAAAATATTGACTTTGATAGATAGACATTGCATTATTTTCTAAAAATAACCCTTAGGCTCAGCACCCACATGAAGATGAGACATACCATCAGTAATGAAGGGGCATCAAATTATAAATTGTGTCAGTGCAGCAATGCCCATGTGATCAACCTGGCACCTTTACCCTCTACTTAATAATAATAATAGCTAGATACCCATTTGTTGACTAATAATGGAAAGCTGTGAACCAACTACTTAAAAAAAATATCTTAATCCTATTTAAGATTATTCGAATCCTGCAAAACAATAGGTTTTTAAATATGCATGTCAACACTAGGTTTTATATTGGATCTTATCTAGCAGGTGTCTATTTAAAGAAATTATAAATAAGAATTCAGAAACATAATAAAATTGTGTATTTGCTCCCTTGTTTTTTTTTTTTTACATAAATGAAAAAAAGTCAAAAAGTAAATATTAGTATTGCAACACAACAAATTGTACCAAAACTCTAGATAAACAAATAATTTTTTTTTATTTATACCAAAGACTACTACTATGATCTTCCCTGTGTGGTTTAGCACACTTGTAGAGTGGCAAACTCATAGTTGAAAGTCCAGGATTGAATTTCAATGGAGTAATATAATTTAAAAAAAAAAAACTCAATTCAGATTAATTGAATGGAATAAAATGTCCAGTCTGCAACTAAAGTGGTTCAAATAATGCATAGTTTCATAAACAACTCATATATTTCTATCCATTGCAAAAAAATGATGTATCCAATATATATATAATATATTTTTATATAAATAATTGAACATTATTAAATCTTTTTTTTTTTTTTCAAAAATAGGGAACAAGGTTTTGCATTGTGCAAAAAAAAATTTGCTTATGCCAAAATTAGAAGATAATCACGTGCCTGTCCTACTTTTTCATTAATGAGTGAACACTGATCTTATATTACCTTCATTATACAACTAATTATGATTTTCTTGAACAGCTCTGAATGGTTTTAATGTTATTTTCAGGTTGTCTGTTATCTTAAGGTACTTTTGAAAATCTGAGCATTTAATTTCACATTTTTTTTAACTATATTGAAAAATTAAGACATCTGCAACTTTTGAATATTACATTACGGCAAAAGCAGGTCCCTCACTCTAAGCCTCACCAGTTTCTTCATGTTTGTCATCTTTTGCTCTACTTTTTAACTATTCATAATGATATCTCTTCTTAAAATCAGCAGTCTACTTCTTTTTCTATCATTCCACCTCTTTTTCCCTAGTGTACCAATATTTTTTGTAATTTTATCCCCAATCCAGATGTTCCTCTATTTAATTATTTCCTCAATATTTTAACTTATTTTTTCCAATATTAACTAATCTTTCTTATTGCATTGCTAAATATATATCATACTATACTACATCATCCATGCACTTTACTACTGTTACATAATACTTACTTAGGAGATATAAAAGTTCTGAATAAGATTGCTGGGGCAATTGAAACTGTAAAAGAGGGTGGTAAATAAAGCATTGTGTAACAGTAATAAAGTGCATGGATGATTTAGTATTACATTTTTCCAATTTTATGATAATCTTATCTTTCTAACTTTTTATTCTCCATATTCTATCTTTTCCTAATTATCCAAAAAATTTTTACCTATTTTTATTCTAAAATCAATCATTAAGTGTCAATCCTCTCCGACTTTCTTATTAATATCGGTATCAGAAAGATTTCTATATCTGTACAATATGGGATATTTTCAACACATCTTTTATAGGAAGTTGATTCTCAATTAAAATTTCTTCTTACTATGATCTTTTCATTGATTACTCTGGCTTGCACTGAGTGGCAATACGTATAGAGAGTTTTGCCTGTTTTATTACATACATACATGTCAATTAAGATTTTACTAAATAACGATCCATAGTTACTTTATATACACATTAACAAATAGTCCTTGATTTAAAGTTCTAAATCTTCAATGCTATAATCACCACCAAACAAACAAATACTGCCACTACAATAGTAGTGGATGTAGGTGAATACTAAAAGTTTATACTCACAGTACTTAAAACACAATCCTAATTGGGCCTTCTCAAGCGTATACAAATAATAAAAGACCGGTGAGGTCTATAAACATTTTCCCTAGCCCAATTTCTTTTGCCTTCAGAGACCTAGGCTCTGGGACACTTCCATCATTGCAGAAAAGTCTAGGGCACTTTTCCCTCAGCTTTTCTCAAAGGTCCTTATGACAGCAATGACAACAGCACACGATGAGTGGAGAAAAGCTGACCATCCCGCTCTTTTGTTGTACACACTATTTATACTGTTTTCTTTGCTTAAATTCATGACAAATTCTTATCAATCCAATGTAAAAGTAAATCCATTTGACTAATGCATTTTTACAATGACGATAAGAATATGGCTTCTAATTATGTCCGTTCACATTCCTCAGTAACTAACTTCAAATATTTATTTCATTTGTGTTCGCATTTCTCAGTAATTAGCTTCAAATATTTATTCCATTTGTTTTCTACTAAAATAGTTTAATGGTTCGATTTTAACAATACACAGTTTTTTCTTGGTATTTTAAATCCATGAGTTATATCCGGCCTTGAAAATAATCATTGCATTATCTTTCGGCAATCTTTTATACAATGCTTTTAAAATTTATCTGCAAACCAGATCTTTCTTCGTTGAATTAGACTTAAACTCAAATTATCAAAATAAAGTTTCCTTTATTTCGCAAAATTTATATTTCATTACTTTTTTAAAACTCATATATCTATTTACATTTATGTTTTCACATTAATTATTAGTTATCTTTTTATTACTTTTTAAATTAAATATGTATTTATATTTTATTACTATTTTTTCTTTGAAGTAAAACTTTACTTTATAACTTATAGCTCTCGAGTTACTAAAGCCGAATATATTTTCTACAAAATATAGCAAGAATTCAATTTTATGGCAAAGAAAATAAAATTTAAATAATTAGGAATTATTGCAAAATTTATTATATAAAAATGTAAATAGGCTTGCTTAACAAAATATAGCAAGAATTCAATTTTATGGCAAAGAAAATAAAATTTAAATAATTAGGAATTATTGCAAAATTTATTATATAAAAATGTAAATAGGCTTGCTTAAAAAAAATATATATAGAAATTTACCATGACTACAAAGTTTTCCATAGTAACCAGTTCCAGCACATTGGCAAGTAAAATTCTTGTTATGATGTTGCAAACACACACCGTAATTTAAGCATGGTGAGGGTTGACATGGGTCTGACATTTCTTCGGAATTAACATAATTTAATGCTTGTATTTCTGTTTAAATTGTAATATATAAGCAAATAAATATGTATGTATAAACTTATTTCATACACATATCAATATATATATATATGAGATTTAATTAATTAATTAAATACCACATACATATATAATAATGCTAATGTTATTTATTTATGCCCACTAAAAAAATTTCCCAAAGTTTCTAGTGGTTAATGCTTGCTGAAAAAATCAACTCACTCCTTGCTAGATGCGTTTCTGTCAACCAAACAAACATCAGAAAATTTCTATAAAGATGCAATAAATAATGTTAGCATTATTACAATATATATATGCACACCAAAATAAAAACAAACTAATAAATGCAAATTATGATATATACAGATATATAAACACACACACTCAAAGATCTACTTACATGAAAGCAAACTCACAGTTTAGAAGAATGCCAATTTACTTCAAACTTAAAAGATTACTTGCTTTAAATATGAGATTTAGTTTATATGAAGAAGAAACTAATACTCTTAAAATACATATTTTTAAGATATCTCAAAACTTATAACATTCATCAGTACTTTCATAATGCCAATGAATATAGATAATAATAGCAAATAGAGGCAATGATAGCAAATTCTATTTGTATATTCTCATATTCTACTCAACAAATTCCTCTTTTCTATTTTTTTCTTTTAAAAAAATATGAGCAGATAGTAGTGATATCATTCATGCAAAGAATGGAAACATTGAATTACATTAGTTGTTACTAGATGGCTCTGCAATCATTACTTTCTATTAGAAAAAATTCATCTGGCAAGAAACTGATAAAGTATTGTAAAATGGATTTTTCTTAAATGAAGTCAAATGATTCTGCACTTAGGCGCAATCTGTTTGCATTATGAATTTAATGATCATTAACTTTATTCAATAAATTCTAGTGTTAAGAAAGATGGCACTACTGTCTAATAAAATGTTAACTAATGTGAGTTAAGATGGATACCCGTAATAATAATGTAAAATTACATGTGATTATTTTATGTCAGATATAAAGATTCATTGTATTAATAAATTGTTTCTGGATAAGAAATAATATTATAAACCTTAATGTATGTGCATACATACCCACTCAAAAATTGAATTCATTATGATGCATTGAATTGTTTTTCCCCCTTCATTTTTCCTTTTATTAAATTCTATCATTGTATTAATATCTGGAAAAAATGTTAAAAGTTTTAGATAAATATTGTGGTGTTACAAAATGCCATTACAGCAGCAAAATTACCAAGATTACACATATTATGGTAGCCGGTATGATGGTGCCACTAGATGTATAGCTTAGCAACAAGAGAATATACATGTAAATGGAAAAATATGGGTGATTTAGTCTGTAAATTATGTAAGAAAGGAATAGAAAATATTAGGCATCTGTTAATTGAATGTAAATACTTGAAAACAGAAAGGGCACATATAATGAAGTTATGGAAGAATAAATATGAAAAAAGCGATTATACAGAAAGTGGATTATTGGTTTTTATGTTGGGTTTGGGAAAAGATAAGGGGGATTTAGATATAAAGACCATAGAGTTGACAAATGGGATGAAGCAGAATATGGGAAAACTTAGACTGGGGAATGTAAAATAAAATAGCTAACAGGTTTCTCTGGGCATAATTGCTGAGTGATTCTTGATGCGTTTAAGGAGAAGCTACAGTACATCACACCACAAGTTGTGTAAGGAAGGCATAGAAAATATTAGGCATCTGTTCATTGAATGTAAATGGCTGAAAGCAGAAAGAATACAAATAATAAAGTTGTGGAAGAATAAATATAAGGAAAGTGATTATACATAAAATGGGTTATTGATTTTTATGCTGGGTTTAGGAAAAAATAAGGGGGATTTAGATATAAAGGCCATGGAGTTGACAAAGATTATGTTGTGGAAATGGGATGGAGCAGGATATGGGAAAACTTAGGGTGGTGAATGGAAAGGGAAGGTAAAGTGGCTAACAGGTTTCTCTGGGCATAGTTGCCCACTCCATATAAGGAGGTCACAATGCATCACATCACGTCATTAGATCGAGAAGGTTATTCTATGATTGTAGTGTTTATTTATATACGTAACACAGCCACATAATATTTTGAAGAGTAATCTTTCGCAGACTAATAATTATGATATAGTTTCTCTCCAGAGGACCCATTTATGATTAATACTATATTTAAATTAATAAAAGAGACACTCAAGTATGACTTCAATAATCTTTATCCTTTTTTATTACTATTTCCTTTCCCAATCCTCCTCTCACAGCAATCTGAATTGACTCAATTAATTTCAAAAGCAAAATACCTGCAAAAATTAACTCAATCACATACCAATTTTATAATGATACTATTAATCCCATTTGGGTATCTGTAAATTACTTGACAATATTTACGTAAAGCTAAGTAAGAATAAAAATTGACAAAGTCTGAGTTCATTTCAAACCTATAAATGTATAATTTAATTAAAATTATTTCTTTAACTCATAGTATGAAGCATCTAAGGAATGAAGATGAGATATGACATAATAAATCATTAGAGTAGAAATAACTTTTATAAAAATAAAATATTATAGTAAAATGTACAGGCCATAATAAATGAGTAATAATCTATAAAATAACAATTTTAAATTTCCTTTAACATATAGACTCATATTACTATATATAAGAGTGAGTGGTAATATTGTATAGACAGGTTCAACTAAATAATAAAGTAGACTTACTTGTTAGAGCTTCTTCACATTTGTTTCGAAATCGGTAGGGAAAATTTATGTTACATCCAAAACCACACATACATTTCTGATTTTCAATTTGACAACCATACTTCCTCTTTCCTTTTGTACAGGAACGAGATAACTCTGTTTCACCTAAAATTTAAAAAAATTATTTTATTCTTATATATATATTGTTATGTGTGGAAAACAAGGATGAGGAATAATCACCCAAATCTTTACCACATGGCAATTGATAATTCTTCATCTCTTTTTCTCTATAAGAGACTTATGGATTCCTTTGTCCTACAATAATCTATTTAAAGACTGTTTAGTTTCACTATATACGTACACACACATATCCTAAAATTAAAAGTCAAAATCTCAGTAGCACTATAATTCACCAGTAACATATAGCCACAAATGTATTCATTCACTAAATAACTAGATGGATCAGTTTAAAACTGGTTACATGAAAAGAAAAGAAACAACATATCTTGTTTTTAAGTTTATGAATTTTTTTTTTTTGCTCCCTCTGTGACTTAAAAGCAAGATTATTAAACCATGAGGATCTTTGCTACATATACTAAATTAAGATTAGATTCTCATGCATTCACTAAAAAGTTTATTAATATCAAATGCATTTTGCCTTTCTCTGGATTTATCAGGAATATGAACTTTACTAACACAGGAACTTATACTCATGTATACTGTAATATTTCAAGCAGAAATACAATAGTAACATGGGCTGTTGAAAATCCATTCAAAAAGATATGTAAGCGTAATGATATACTAAATGAAAGGCATAATTTGAAAAATGACGACCTTCATTTCAAATTGCTTACTGTAGTTCAGAATTCACGATATCAACAAAATCTTCATCTTAATAATGTAGAGAGTTTGTCAAAATGTATAAAGTGGCTCTAAATATTGAGATGCCAGAATTAAATATGTTAAAACAATATGGGGAAGGTGAGAATGGCAAAACACCATGCTTAAATGATACTTGGTTATAATACTCAGTAATGGATTCCTTAAATTAGTTTTCAAACAAAGAACTGAATAGATAGATGATAATATAGTAAACAAACATCCTATATCTTCAACAGAGGAGAAGATAGTGTGATAAGTGTTCTATAGGTTATTTTTCTTCCTTATTTTGCCCTCTAGTTAAAACAGCTTATATTTCTGTTTGTACGTATTAATCTTTTAAAAGATAGCACATATATCTAAGAGAATTATTAGGTCTGTTCATAAATGTAAGTAATCAATATTTACTATAGCAAAATCACTGCATAAATGAAATGTTCATAGATACATTTATATAAAGCAGTAATGCTTAAAAATTTGATTGGTTCAAGCAAATCACGACTATCAAAATAGTGAAAATGGGAAATAAATTCCCATAGAAATAATAATAATAATGTTTAATCAACACCACAGCATAATTATGCAAGGTTTCCGTTTATTCAAATATAAAACACACCTATTCAATGTATGAATATTAATATTTTATTATGCTATCCATATATATGAATTCACATGATAACATCAATAGAATCTACATAGAATTTATTCTTTATTTATAAAGGTTATCTTGGCAACAGATTGTAGATTCTATTAGTTTATTAATGTGAATTACAATTGAAAACCAGCTAGCTATTGGTAATTGGGTTTAATATATATATATATGTTGTATATACACATACATAAAACATATTTGAACCCAGATTTTCTGTTGAAAATATGTATAATTATATATGTTAAGCTCTTTGACCAAAAGTGATATAATTACGTACTATACTATCATAATCAAATGATAACACCTAAATAATATTGATGGTAATTTATATACATGAAGGTGTGCATATGCATACAGCATTATTTGATGTATAAATACAATATACTTATTAGTGATTTTGATCATATTTTTATATCCTTTACAAATTTAAAAATCTGCTTAAGGTAGACCGAAAAGAAAATAACTTCCAATACTTTATTGAAAAAATGATTACTAGGCTGAAGTATTTTAAGAATCAAATACTTTGTTTAACTAAGATAAAATTTAAAAGTTTATCTGTACTAAAGATAAGTGTAATAAATAACAAATATCATTAGAATATTTGCAAATAAATGACAGACAAATTTTAATGCATTCTATTACAAATATAAAATTTAAGATAGTTAACACAAATACATGTGATTCCATGTTAATCTATTTGTACTTTGAAAATAAATTGATCCCATTGTAGATACTTTTACTCTGTATAAAGTCAAGGCTGCTATTTTAGCATAGTTGGAACATTTAAGCTTCTAGTATATTTAACAATATTTTTTCTAGAAGAAATGCATATGTAGTCTGAAAAAATGTCTGTCATTTTGAAGTTGAAAATTGATCAACAATCTTAGATCTTATATTTATAAGAAAGCACACTAAAATCTGCCTATTCTTTATTTATATAGAGATTTAAAAACAAATGATTCGTCAGAATTGCTAAGGATGAATTAAAAAATGAATTTATGGATGAATATCATATTCATTTATGAATAACATATTATAATGATGATAAAGCCAATTTTAAAAAAACATTATTTTGAAAAGATAATATATATATATTTGTAACAGGATTTCCACCTTTATTGTTAAAAGGAGGTTGCCTTGACAACAGTTTGAAATGTTGATTGTTATTGATATTGGGATTGTCTAAGTGTTGACTGGTTTTTAATGATATATATATAATCAAATGGTTTACTGCTTGAAAATTACCACCAAAAGTGACAAAGTTGGACCATGAACCATAGACCTTGAATTCCAGAGGACGTCAATCTACCACAGCAATAAACCATGAATGGTTTAAAAATATGACAGTTCAACATCAAATTACTTTAAGGAGAATAATTTTAAAACAAAAATGATATTATTGTGATATAATATGACTACTCCTTTATCGGTCAGGAATCTCTCAACCAATATGTCCAAAAAAAACCTGTTAGCCACTTTACCTTTCTTTCCCAATCCCCATCCTAAGTTTTCCCCTATCCTGCTCCATCCCATTTTCACAACATCATTTCTGTGTACTCCATGACCTTTATATCTAGATCCCCTTTATCTTTTTCCAACCCCAGCATAAAGACCAATAACCCACTTTCTGTATAATCACTAGGTCTATATTTATTCTTCCACAACTTTATTTTGTACTCATTCTGCTTGTAAATATTTACATTCTATCAGCATATACCTAATATTTTCCATGCCTTCCTTACATAACCTGCAGACTAAGACACCCATATTTCTCCATTTATGTGTATATTCCCTTGTTGCTAGCAAACTTGCTTGAGCCTAAAAGAGTAAACTACTTTTTCTGCT
Organism: Epiperipatus broadwayi; assembly: GCA_028023455.1. Classification (NCBI taxonomy): domain Eukaryota; kingdom Metazoa; phylum Onychophora; class Udeonychophora; order Euonychophora; family Peripatidae; genus Epiperipatus; species Epiperipatus broadwayi. The sequence goes on along the minus strand of JAQFVV010000037.1, from coordinate 2,402,414 downwards.
ATTATAAATTAACTCACATCCAGTGTTCTGTTTACTTCTATATATATTTAAACTCTTTTTACTCTCCATACTAGTTCTCCAGCTCCCTATTTTTTACTAATACCCCTATTCTTCAATCCCAGTCTTTGCCACTATAACACTCAACAATCCTCCTAACACAATCACCCCATCCTTTGTACAAGTATGCCGATATAAAATATTTATCCAAATCACATCGTATGACCTTTCTCATACAACTTGTTGCCTGACCTTTATTCGTAACCCAATTAAATACTATTTTGGCTCTTCACTTTTACTATCCATAAATTGCAATCTACCAAACATTTTCATTTTTGGATAAAAGCTTTCTGTACTGCAGCACCACCACTAACAAAACACAGAAATTTCAAGTAAATTTATTCAAAAAAATAAATAAAATTATTGTAGATTATAAAAATTATTTTAATGTCTTTTAAAAGATATGAGATTGTGCTAAAAATAGATCAAATAAATTAAGACTACCTAATGTCAAGCTTCAGAAACTTTTAATCATTTGTCCATTTAGAAATATTTTATTATGGACAGGATGTTAAGTGTGACTCAAATTCTAAATTTGTGTTCATCTGCACCCAAGCCTATCTTTGAGTGTAGGTACAAAACAATCAAGAGCCTATTCTATTGATAAACTTTTCAAAAAGGGTGATTAATAATTCAATTTGTGATATCAAAATTTTTCATCATTTTAAATCTGCATGCAATGCTCTAACATTTCTGTAACCTCCCCCCAAGGCATCATAACTTCTATTATAAGATGTACCAGTTTAATAAATATTTTTAAAAAGGTTATAATTAGTGCCACTCGAAATCTTTTGCATATGTTAGTTCAGTAATCAATTTAAGGAAATGACATGATTAAGTAAGCAAATACATAATTGACAAACTATCTTAATTCATCTCCAGGAATTGTGAAATGAATGGCTGACAATGAAATTAAAATGAAAGATGTAACTGGTGTACTTTCTTTTATTAAAAGCCTGGAAAAATTATGAATGTCAAATAAAAAATTCTCAAAAGATAAAGTAAATTAGAATGAATCATAAGATAAAACAATTTTTAAATAACCCATTGTGAAACAAAGATTTTTCCAACAGAATCCTATAAAGGAACAGTCAAAGAAAATATATTACCAGATTACCCAATTTCCAACTAGTAAGACTTTAAGCAATTTTCTTCAATGATTTACCATTATAACTAAGAATATATGTTACCTGAAAAAAAACTCTAGCCAAGACTGTTATTTTAAAAAATGTTGAAGTAAATCTGGATCTAAACTTCAGATCACATCCATATATTTTCAGAAGTATACTCTCTTATTCTTCTCCTTCTCTTTCTTTGCATATCTTCATATAATCATATATATTACTTATAATACTTCATTCATATACATTTTAATGCAAATAATTTTCTTAAACTTCTTTATTTTCTTACAGTTTCAACTGTCCAGCAGTCTTCATCAGAGCTCTATCTTCCTTACTGTTTTAAACTGTAAGGAAGATAGAGCTCTGATGAAGACTTCTGGACAATCAAAACTGTAAGAAAATAAAGAAGTTTAAGAAAATTACTTGCATTAAAGTGTATATGAATGAAGTATTATAAGTAATATATATGATATCCATATATTTTATTAATAATCATTTCCACCTCATGTGTGCTTTATTCAATAAAATAATTTAAAATTCCAGCAGCTTCTTACTATAAATTTACTTAAGGTCTCTCTGTACATGATCAGAATATAGGTCATAGTGTTATATACTGTTGATAAATAGCAGAAGCACACGTATCTTGATACCCTCTATGGTTTAGTGTAGTCGTAGAAGACAGGCTTAGAAGCTAAAGATCCCTGAAATGCTCAAAACTTTGGCATATCTGATAGTTGAACATCATATAAACTTCCAAATAAATCAAATTACTATTATTGCATATTAAACTAAAAACCTAAATCTAGGTTTGCATATATCTTTGGGTCTCTGTTTAATGTTAGATTAAAATAACTAGGCAATAAAAAACTAATTATGGGATACCACTTTATCATTATCTTTATGAATTATTATAACTTTATCTTATTGCATTGTCAAATCCATATAAATAGAAAGTAGGTATATAAAAAAAAGCTGTCAAAAATAATATTATAGGTTAAAGAAAATTATACACATTGGATGTTAATATAATGAATAATAATAATGTAAAATATAAAAATATAAATATATAATGTAATATTAATAAGAATAAAATAAAAATAATATAAATATGATTATAGGAAGTACTGATTGATAAATACAGTATATAAAAAAGATTAAAATGTATAATACATAAAAAGATAATAATTATATAGAGATATATGTGAGTACAATATATAAATGATTATAAGATAGAATATATGTATATATTTAAGATGTAAAATTATATGTTCTTGTATATTTGTATTCATATATTTGTATTGTTTGTTATAGTTCTGAAGAAGATAGCTGGGGCAATCGAAACCATCAATAGTGGGTTATAAAAAGCATTGTAAAAAGTAATAATGAACATAAATATTAATATTTTATCATTATCTCAGTTTGCTATTGCTTGCCAATTCTGAAAGCAATTTATTTTGCATCTCAATGTACAAACCTATAAATCATAAACTTTAATTAACTCTAGATTACACTATTAAGATGCAAAAAACAATTTGAATATTTAAATAGCATTAGCTACCATTTATAACTTCAGGTCTACTGGACTGATCAGACAAAAAAGAGAAACTGAAAATGATTCTAATTTCATCCAGTCAATCTAGATAACAAAATACACTAGTTTTTTTCTTTGTTTATCTTCTTTTTTAATTAATATATGTCAATAATAATAAACTTGACATGACTGTTCATTTAAACACATTAATATAAACGATCTTGATGTATTTGACTTGAATTATTTTTGACTTAATAAAAAATTGTCATCACGATTTAATTAAGGAGAAGTGATTCTGTATATAAGGAAGTTAGTAACAGCTGTGTATGCATTAAATATTTGTACTTAAACAGAATAATTTATAAACTTCATAATAAAGCAGATCGTAACACAGTATAATTGATTAATAAATGACTCGCCTTTTCTAAAAGTATATCAACATTTTATATGAAGGAATTTAAACTATTTACGAAGACAATTTTTCTTGGTTCTAGTTTTATAATTTAATTAAGAATATTTAGGAAATAAATTCTTCATTTACATACAAATAATTTCATTGCAACCTGATGCAGCAAAACATTCAAATACATACTTAATTTTTAGCGTCTTTAAAAGCATGTGAGGGGGGTGGGGTGCGATGTAATGTAGCTATCTCCTGACTGAAGCCACCCTCAACACGTTTTAGCTACAAATAATTTGTACATACATAATATTTAGAAAATCCTTATCATTTATTTCTATCCTCTTTTCAAAAATAATAGTTTTCTCTATTATTTAATTATTAATTTACTATGCAATAATACATAGCTTCTCCTATTCGGGAATATTCGGAATGGAATATGCATAAAGAAACTTATTGGCCATTATAATCTACATATAGCATAATTTCAAATCTATTTCTTTTTTATCTATTTTGTTTTTTCAATAATTTTAGTTTAAAATCAACTTTGTTATTTAATCCCAACATAGAAGTCAAAACCCACTTTTGTATATTCAATTTAATTTATAGTTATTTTCCATTTGCATTCCTTTTGTGTCTACATTAATACAGTTATAAATAATATTTTCCACATTTTCATTATAAAGCAAATCCTTAAAGTTATTCTATTTACAATACATATATCAGTGCCCTCTGTTTGAGATTTAATTATATAATACCTGGTAGAATTCTTCAATACATTACATGATATTGTCCTGTTTTTAGTAATAGTGCCATTTTTTTAGTGATTGTTAAAATAACTTTCATTCCAAGATGTAACATATTTTTCCTATGTCAAATATATTACAGTCTTGAAGTAACATAGTTTTACTAGTCAAAATATACTTCAACTCTGCTACTTCTAAGTCCATTTCCACTTTGAACTTTTTGCAAAAAAATAAATAAATCATAATATACAAAATTACTTTTTCAGAAAATTATACAAGTTTGTGTCCTCTTTCATTTCTGTCTCCATATCCAAATTTATCCACAATGCTTTCACTTTTCAATTCTACCATTGAAAAACTTCTGTGATAATGTTAAAATGTTGTTTGATTTAATCAAACTATTCTGTGCATTTATATAAAAATCTTTTATATCTTTAGCAGAAAGAAATCTTGTTGGTTTGGATTATCTATATTTATTACTTTCCAATATGTTGAATAATTAATTTTACCACTCTATATGCTACATCATCTGTTTCCGCATTGTTGTTCTTCCATTTTTCAACCATAATGAATTCCATCCCATTTGTTCTTTCAATATTTATTTTCACAAATTCTAGCAATTGACCTGTTTACTATTAGACAATTCTAATTCATGTAATCTTACTTTACATGAAAATGATCTAAGGTTTAAGGCAGCTAAGTAAAATATTTTCAGCAAATAACAGTCTAGACCAGTTGGTCTAGACTCATAATCTGATGATTCTTACAGTTCAAATTAAAGTTAAATAAATCAACTTATTCAATGATTTCTTTATCTTTTCATTTAATCATTCAATAAAGCTTTGAAATACATTAAATGTTAAAAGTTCAATGTAATGCATGCTTTCAAATGGTGATTTGAAATAGCAAGTTTTTCCCCCTTTTATAAAATTTTAAAATGTTGTTTTTTTAAAATTGGTCTTCATTTTATTCTATCATTTATATTTTTTTCTCTAAACTATATATTTTTAAAGAATGTTTTTTACTATTCACTAAATATAAAGAATGAAGAAATTGTGATTGCAAGAAATTGATAGTTATGACTACAGTAATATTTACTAGATATAAAAATTTATGAAGATTCAAATTATTATTTCAAAATAATCCCCCCCCCCCAAGAAAAAAATATTACATTACTATTATCTTCAAAATAAAAAAGTTAATTGGCAGTTTATGCATATGACTATTCAAATATATGTGTGGGAACAATAAGAAATATATATTTTTTAAAAAATAACTAAAGGAAATATGTAAAAAAAAAAACTACACTATTACTTGTCTTCTGAGTTGTTTTTAATACTTCAACCAGAGGAGTGGTTTTTGTCATAAAAACCAGTCCTAAAGATTAAAAATAGCTCTGTAGAAAAGAAGTTATATTTTGTTTTTTATTTCTTATATATATATATAAAATTCTAAAAGCTTAACTATACCAATTACAATTTAAAATCACTAGTTAAAATTAAATTATATATTCACTACTAATAGCTTCCCTATTAGGACAGATTTCTCAAGAGCAAAGCAATACAACACAAAACACATACTATTCTACTTTCCCATAATTTCAAAATAATTTTAAAATAAATTAATATATAATGCAGAATTAAAATATTTATTTTTTATTTTTAAGAACTTTCATTCTTTCCTTTAAGGTCAAATTACTTGACCTATATATTTCTTATAAAAACAATGAACAATATAAATAACTCCAGGAATTATCAATTTTCCTTTTTATATTATTAAATTATTTAGATTAATACTCTTCTTCCATATGATTCTTTTATTACCAAACATTGTTTCCTACTTAAATTTTGTAAGACAACTTAAAAAACAAAAAAATATAATTGTATTTTACTTTCGTATTAACATTTTAAAAAACATTATTATTACTATTATAAATTATATTAAGCCAAATATCTTTAATTAATTTATTATAATATTCAATACTAATCTTTATAAAATTCTTTTTTGCAGCAAAATTATATTTTTAAAACTATTCAATTTCTTAATTCTATAATTAAAAACTCCATAAAGCAGCTAATTAATGAGTAACAAGTTGATAACTAGCAGATATAATAATAGATCTTAAATTCTTTCAACTTAAAGAGTATGTAATAAACAATTATTTTTTAAATCTCTTACCAATTTACCCTTTTCTGCTACAAACAATCATTAACATACCTAACAAACACTTTTAAATATATATATTTTACCGGTCAATTTGTTTCCTGTTTTATCACCAAGGGCACCACTAGGCTACTGTGAATATACATTTAAATGGAAAAATATGGGTGATTTAGTCTGTAAATTATGTAAAGAAGAAATAGAAAATATTAGGCATTTGTTAATTGAATATAAATGCTTGAAAACAGAAAGGGTACATATAATGAAGTTATGGAAAAATAAATATGAAAAAAGTGATTATACAAAAAGTAGATTATTGGTTTTTATGCTGGATTTGGAAAAAGATAAGGGGGATTTAGATATAAAGGCTGTAGAGTTGGCAAAGATTATGTTGTGGAAATGGGATGGAGCAGAATATGGGAAAACTTAGATTGGGGAATGTAAAATTAAGTAGCTAACAAGTTTCTCTTGGTATAATTGCTGAGAGATTCTTGATTTTGTTTAAGAAGAAGCTACAGTAAATCATATCACATAGAAAATTTAATTTACGATGATCAAAAAGTTGATGGTGATAAATGCTACCAGCTAGACCCAAAGAGAGAGATTTACTATCCCTTGTACTGGTCAATTAGTTTCCCTTTTTATCACCAAGGGTACCCCTAGGCTACTGTCTACCTAGAAAATTTTAATTTATGGTGATCAAAAAGTTGCGGGTGATAAATGTTATCAGCTAAACCCAGGAAGAGAAAGAGATCGGTGCACCAAGAGATCTTTAACATTGTTCAGACAATTGAGGAACAGGATACAAAAACAAACATTAGCCGACAAGTAAAATAAATAATTTTAAAGTTTATTAAATTAAAAAAAAACCATGTTAGTCAAACTTTCTCTGTCTAAGAATATTTAGGCATTAAACATTTTGGCAGATATTCTCACCTAAGTTTAAAGGGATTTATAATTTCTTTCTACCAGCGATTTATCTAAACAAATTCCACTTTACTTTATTTAGAGATTTAAAAAAAAAAAACCCATCTTGTATGGAAGTCAACAAACAGTGCTGAGCGAGCTTCCCCTAAAACCTGGCAAAACATCAGGACATAATAAAGATATCATATACCTGCAAACATTCATAAGAAGTCATTATAAATAGGACTCTTAAGGTTGACTCTGACAAGCAAAGGGAAGAGATTACAATTTTACATAAAATACATTTTGTGAGTTCCAGCTCATGTTAGATGGATAAACATGTTTTGACCGGTACACTGTTTAAGGCTCGAATGGGATCTTTAGCAACAAGGAAATATACATGTAAATGGAGAAATATAGGTGATTTAGTCTGCAAGCTGTGTAAGGAAGGTATAGAAAATATTAGGCATCTGTTAATTGAATGTAAATGCCTGAAAGCAGAAAGGATACAAATAATGTAGTTGTGGAAGAATAAATATGAACAAAGTGATTATACAGAAAGTGGCTTATTGGTTTTTATACTGGGTTTGAGAAAAGATAAGGGGTTTTAGATCTAAAGGCCATGGAGTTGACAAAGATTATGTTGTGGAAATGGGATGAAGCAGGGTATAAAAGAATATGGGAAAACATGGGGTAGGGAATGGAAAGGGGTTCAAAGTGGTTAACAGGTTTCTTTGGGCATAGTTGCTGAGAGATTCCTGCCTCTGTATAAGGAGAAGTCACAGTGCATCACATCACATCATCACATAGAAAATTTAATTTACAGTGATCAAAAAGTTGATGGTGATAAACACTATCAGCTAGACCCAGGGAGAGAAAGAGATTTTTAACATTGTTCAGACAATTGAGGGACAGGATACAGAAACAAGCATTAGCCAATAAGTAAAATAAATAATTTTAAAGTTTATTAAATTCAAAAAAAAAAAAATGTTAGTCAAATATAGCATAAAAGTTTAACCTAGGTTACCCAACTTTGTCTGTCTAAGAGTATTTTGGCATTAAACACTTTAGCAGATAAGTTTGTTTTCTCACCTAAGTTTAAAGGGATTTATAATTTCTTCCTGCCAGTGATTTATCTAAACAAATTTCACTTCCTTTATTTAGAGATTTTTTTAAAAAACCATCTTGTACAGAAGTCAATGAACAGTGCAGAGTGAGCTTTCCTTAAAACCAGGCAAAACATCAGGACATAATAGAGATGTCATATGCCTGCAAACACTCATAAGAAGCCATTACAAATAGGACTCTTAAGGTTAACTCTGACAAGCAAAGAGAAGACATTACGATTTTCTGTAATCTTAAATAGAAGAAAAAAATCTCTACGGTTTAAGAAAAACAGAACAATACCATCGATAAATCGCCAGCCACAAGATTTACAGTCTGCAAGAAATGCAAACACAGATTAACTACATTAATTTCAATAAAAAAATAAGGAACAGGTGAGTTAAAAAGAAAACTACTATCTGCCAAAACTTTTAACAATAGTTAGTAATACAAAAAGAGAAACAATGTTTATAAAATATTAATTTGCAATACCCTCTCTGACCAAGAAATTTAAGTATATAAAATTTTAAAACTAAGAATCTATGATTATAGAGTCCATAAAAAATAATTACAATAAAAGAAATATTTAACTTATTACGAATAATTGTTCATATTGCTTTTATATCAAGCTGAAACTTAAGCAAAAAGATTTTGTTTACCTTCGAGGTGTAATGTTCTGTCCGGTTAATTTCTTCCAATGAGGTGCACACAGTTTATTTCTATTTAGAGTTCATTACAAAGGTTTGGATTTTCATTTATCTAGTCAGGAGTAAGAAGGCAATATTCGGGATCAGTTCTGGACTAGGGCATTAAGGCATGTTGCTCTGGGGTTCATCTTTAGATGGCTTAGTACTACATATTTTTATGAAGGTTCTTCAAGGTAGGTAATTTCTTGCATTCTGAACAAATAGTTTGCTTTAGCATTTGTCAAGCAATTCAAAAATGGCCATTCAATCTTCTCTTAATGGTCTGGACTTTGCGCTTCACAACAAAAATAATTTTTGCTTTAGCTAACTTAACTATGCAATTAGAAAATATAAAAATCTAGAGGTTAGCAGTCTGCCATTAGCAAATATACAAACTATAATAATAAGTCAAAAACACAGCTTTTATATGAAATTGTTATCTCCTACCTAATCTCGATTACAAATTTAACCAGGGTTAATCTCTTATCTTTCATTAAATCTTAATTAAAAAGTTTGTAACCATGACTCTCTTTATTATTTATTCCATTTTAGAAAATGAGTTTCTGCTTTTTAAAATAGATTAAAATCAAAATGCAAAAGAAAATAATTATCTTAATTAAAGTCTTTTCAATTTAAAATTCTATAATTTGGAAAATATGATTGAGTATGTGAGCTATAACACATACTCTTAATAAAATAAATAAAATTAAATACAAAATTTTTAAATATGATTTTCTCTTTCTTTGAAAGTCTCAAAAAATATACATTTAGTTGCTTTTGAAGCACATAAAGCACCCAGTTCAATATAGTAAAATAATCAATAATTTCCTTCTTTAAATAATTAATATAAACCAAATAAATTGAAGATTAAATAATATAACCCATTATCCATTCTTCTTTAAACTTATAAAACTTAGCATTATAAGAGGGGACTCAAAAATAACAAGTCATTCTCTGATTTGTGTGCCTATTGTAGTATGTACTTCTATTGTTACATACTTCTTGCAGTAACCATTATGTACCAATCTGCTATATGACATTGCCATGTAAAATTGTGGTACCACATAGCACATTTTTTTGTAATGTGCATTTCATGTATGTCGATTTTTATAATGACTGACAAGTTTGAATAATATGAAATTCTGTTTTTGTTTACAGCAGATGGCAGGGAAAACAGTTGTAATGCTTGAAGCAGATCTCATAAAAACACAAGTTTAGGAGTGGTTTAATTGAAATGTTAAATTCACCATGTCAAGTCCAAAATCAAAACAATGCTGATTTTTTTGATACAAACAGCATTTTTCTCTCCAATTGTTCATGATGGTCAGGCATTTTATCTTTAAGTTCTGAAACATTGACATGATGCAGTAAAATGCAAATATTCCATTTTGTGGCAAAGAAACCAGTTCAAGTTTCATCCCAACAAAGTGTCATCTCTCAAAGCCTTGAGTGAAAACACTTTTAATTAAATTTAGCATGACCAGTTTATCTATCAGCCCATATTCACTTGATCTCCCTTCGGGTGATTATTTTTTTTAATCTCTCACATGAAAAAATGTCTATCTTCTTTTTTTTTGCGGATTTAGAAGTAATAAAAAAAAAACAATGGAGGCATTAGAAGGCATCACTTTTGCAAGTATTTTCGGACTACTTTGAAAAATGAAAAACATGTTTAGACTAGTGTATTACAACAAATGGATAGTAATTTGAAAAAGATTAAATTTATAACAGTTAAAAATAAATAAACTATTTTCCATTATAAAATTCTGGTTACTTTTGGGTATCCCCTCATATAAATAAAATACATAGAATCATCCAAAAATAAAAGCAACTCTTTAATAATCTTTTTTTTTAACAAGGATCCATTACCATCTAACATAGAAATAAAAATATCAATATTGCTTAATCTATTAACATATTGATACAACCCTATCAAAACTACCATACATCCAATTATCTTCATCTTAAAAATTATTTATCTTATCAAAAACCACACACACACAAAAAAAAACAACTAATGAACCTGGGTGAAGAACTCTTAAAAAATTTATTTAGAAATCTAGAAATTCTTTCAACAGTGTTGTCAGCAAAATCAAAAATTTTAAAAGAAAATCTTCTGTGTGAGTTTTAATATTCATAAATAGCTTAGATAATGTGAAATTATTTGGATTGCATTTTAAATACATCAAGTTATTAAAAAATTTAATTTTTCTATTTTTCTCATAATACATTCCTTTAAATCAAGCTGCTAGGATTTTTTTCTAAACAAATTGTATTTATTATTATTCAATTCTTAATTTATCTTTCTAAAACTCTAACTTTCAGAATAATAAAACAGCTAGTTTTGTCTTCTTGAGAAATGTTTACATCATCAGCTATTAACTTATTCTTAAAACATTTAACCCTTGCTAAGACTAATTCAATTTTTTTCTCTATTTTTTAAATTTTTGTGAGCAAAAAAGGCATTCAATTCATTTAAAATAAAAGTTTAAAAAAAATAAAGAAAAAATTTTTAATTAATCCTGCTGAGGTTAAACATCTTAAAATTGAGTTAATAATTGAAAATGCAGTCATTTCTCCTAAAGTCAAACTGATCATATTGTTATTATAAAAGGTGTTTTTAGAACGAAGGTAGATAAAGAATAGAATAATAGTGTGTGCATTTTTTTTTCTCATATGTCATAGCATCAGCCGGGAAGCGAACCCGCTAACCCGGGACAACTGTTTAGTAAAGCAGCTGTCGCTGACCTCTCGACCACCAATGCTTGACTAGTGTGTACATTTGTTTAGAAAAAAGATCTTGATAGCATGATTAAAAGGAATTTGATATGTACTCTGAAAAAAACATAAAAAAAGTTATGTTTTTAAAAATACTATCCCAATGATTTCATATCAGCTAAGATGTTTATGAATATTAAAATTCCATAAGGTTTTCCTTTAATATTAATTGTTGGCTTTATTATGCGTTGAAGGACTTTCTAGATCTCTAAATAATTTTTTAAAAGTTTGTTAATTTTAATGCTATTTCATTTCCTTTTGAATTTTTAATAAGATAATTAGACATATGGTAAATCTGATAAAGAGAAATATGTATCAATCTGATAATAGATTAAGCAGTACTAATGTTTAGAGAAGGGTGGATAATAGGTTGTATTATTTCCCCTTTGATTTCTTTGGTTTATATTAAATATTTGGAAAAGTAAATTATTGATTATTTTGATGTGTATATTTAAAATTGTTTATTAAATATGTTAACGATTGTTTGTTTGCAAAGGAAAAGAATAAATTGGAAGTTAGCCAAGAGGTCATCGCAGCAGCATTGCAAGCAAGTAGTTGGTTGCAGACAGTTGTGGGTTTGCCTCCCGGCTGATGCTATGACATATGGGGGGGGGGGAGAATAAATTGGAAGAATATTAAATAAGTTTAATAGCTTTGATCTTTTTATAAAATATATTTTAGAATGAAGGGAGTTGGATTTTGTTCAATTAAAATTTTTAATTTATTAATGGCAAGAGATTAAAAAAATAATTGTTTGATAGACAGTGATTGTGTTAAAAGTGCCCCATGTGGTTTAGCACATTTGGTAGAGTGTCTGATTTGGGATCGGGAAGTCCCAGGAATGATTCTGGCACTCGCAGGTCGCAGGTCTGACGCGAGAACTTCCTATGACCTCCTGAAAAATAAAGCCATATGCCGTTTTCATGTTAAAAGAAAGAATTTAAGACCTATTATTAGAACTAATTGCTTTTAGCCTGTCAGTCATAACACAACTATTTTAGAAATGAAAAATTAAGTAGTTTTAAAAGTATAGCTTTGTTTCAAAAGAGATAATTTTATAATGATTATCTTACTATAAGCTACTCTAATAAATTGATTAAGGATATTTGGTTTAATATGATTTATAATAGTAATAATTTTTAAAATGATGCTAAAAAAGTAAAACATTTCATTTCTTTGCATTATAGTTATCTTATTGTAAGGTTTTAAGATGAAATCATAATCATCACATGATCACCATTTCTTATACTTGTTAATAACTGTTATTAAAACAGGCAAAACTCTCTATACAGTAGTGCCTCTCAGTGCCAGACAGAGTAATCAATGGATGCCAGAAGGCTTGTGCATAAAATCACATCCAAGGCTCCTCACTGTCAAAGGCCAAAAGCCAGAAACTAGTCTGGGAATATTAGATGAGTAGGCACTAGATGGGGATTTTATGCACAAGCCTTCTGGCATAATGAAATCATAATGTTTGGTATAAGAATTGGCATGGAATAAGGATGTTACTCTAAATAATTTATTAAATAATACAAAGGGAAAATTGATAGGAATACAATTCCTGCAATTGTTTACATTATTCCTTGGGGTTTTTTTTTTAAAAAAAAAGGTACTTACAGATTAGTCAGGATACCAGGGTTGATTACATATAATTCCGGACACTAAAATTCATTGTATATATATTTTTTAAAAATTGCACTTACTATCAGATTTTTTAAAACATATAATTCTGTCTAATAATTAATTTATTAATAAATAAATTGACATTTAATTGCTTATGATACTTTTGTCTTTCAATTATTGCTATGAAAACAAAAAAAAAAAACCTTTTTTTTAACACCCATTACAACTTAACCTCTTCCAGAGACCTATTCTCATTTTCCTATAAATTTTAATAAAATGTTGTAAGGAAAAAATAATAATTTTTAAATTTATAGAAAAATAGATAAAGATGGAGGGGGGGGGTAGTTTTAATGTTAAAAAAAGAGGTTTTGTTTTCTTAGCAATAATTGAAAGACAAAAATATCATAAATAATTAAATGACAAATTTTTATTAATAAATTAATTATTAGACAGGATTATATATTTTTAAAAAATATGACACTAAGTATAATTTAAAAAAAAAAAATTATTGCATCAATCAACCTTGATGTCTGAGCTAATCCGTAAGTACCAAAAATGTATATATATAAGTCAAAATTCATGAAAATAAAGAATATCTTAATTCAGCATTAGATATATTCACGAAAGAAATATAGCCATAAGATTATGTTTGATCAGAATAAATAGGAAAAAAATAATCAGAAAAAAAATTTTTAAATAAAGATTTGTGATTCTGAAGTTATTAAACATTCTTTTGATATTAAAGATAATTAGAATGTCAGGAGGATATTGTATATTTGTTTTGTGTTGCTTTACACTTGAAAAATCTTTCTTGGCAAAGAAACTGTTGGAAATGGATTTGTAATTTAATTTTGTTACTGATTTAAATGTAAATTGGGATCTTAAAGTTTAAAAATATAAATTTACGCTTTCAAATTATAATTTACCAATCTTATTTTTAATATACATTTGAGAACCAATTCTTGCATGGTAAAATTTTAGATTGTTTTATTAGGAGTTATACACCTCATACATCTTTCAGCTATTGGTGTTTCTATATAAAAACTGAAATACCAAGACATTTTCATATTTTAAATAGCACTAATATACACTGTAAAAGATAACACTTTTTATACACTATTTTAATTATAATTTTGAGGATTATAATAAACTAAAATGCCTATTTTAAAATTTATCTACAAAAAAAAATGTGCAATTTGTTAGTAAAAATACAAAATGCATAACTTTAAAATATTTAAATTTTTTATTTTTACAATAATAAGTATATTTTTTTCATCTTTATTGCTTTTCTTGGTATTTTAAATTTATGCCGACATATTTTGTCTCTGCATCACATAAATTAAGATTACGATAAAAACTGTATTTTCAATGAAATTCATAAAAATTTACTATAGTATTTGTAATAGTCAATTAATTAATGAGTAACCTTATTTAGTGATTCCCTTGGTATCCATATTGCAATTCAGTGTAATTTTTTAAAAGATTAAATAAATCCAATTGCTGAATTATATAAGGAAAAACAAAACATGGCACTCATGGCAATTAGGCTTATTAATTTATTGAGCTGGTATTTTCTGTCATCTCATGTATATGTATGTATACACACGTTTTATTTTATTAAAATCAAGTACCTGTTATAAGTTATTTCTCAAAAGAATCAGCAGTCCTGCAGACAATTTGAAGACAGAATCAGTTACTTTTACACAGGTCAAACTGTGTACACTGGATTGAATCTGTATTTGTTATATGATCATATTAAAATGTTTTAAATTAGTAAAGCTTATTTTTTGAAGTTAAATGTTTGAAAACATCTTCAAGTCAATATATTAATGGCTATATATATATATTATTGATTTAGAGATTATCAAATATGAGTTCAAGAAATTTAGTATTTGTAAATTAAATTATTGAATTTGATGTTAATAAATACTAAACAAAGAAAATAAAACCATATAAAAAGTTATAATCTAGACCAACTGAAAAGTGCTAATTTAGCCAGAAATGCACTTGGAAGAGGGAAGAATCATTTACATTTGTCATGTCTTCATTTGTGTGTGCAGAGTATATGTAGTAAAGTAAAAAAAATAAATATATCTTTAAAACTCAATGTTTGTTTTACAATAAAATGTTGGCATATGTCTTCATTTGTGTATTCAAAGTACCTGTGGTGAAGTAAAAAATGTAAGTAAATCTTTTGTTTTATAATAAAATGTTGCTTTGTATTTTTGTGCTTTCAAAAAAAATGCACAAGGCAGCATAATTTGGAAACATTTATTTTTGAGAAAAGAAAAGAGTAGTGAAACAGTTTTATAAAAGTTATCAAACTCCGCAATAGAATTTTCAACTAAATCTCCTTTATAAAATTGCTGAGATTCAGAATAAATTTGTATTACTAAAAAGAGTAATATTTTTCTTATTTTCTCTGTTTTTCTTTTTCTATTTCCAATTATGATTAATCATTATCTGTTCTCTTTCTTGTGCTTTTTAATAAGCAAGTATTAATAATGGTTAAGAGGGGATGTTTAATTGAGCTGCTTATTAATATCTTATAGAGTTGGAGGAAAGTAATTAAGTTTAATAAGCTATAAAAAGCATTGTCACTATGAATTTTGGCAGAATATGTTTTGGCACAGAACATGGACTAGCAGATTTTTTTTATTGTAAAAACCATCTGATCTGCACATATACATGCTAAATATTGAAAAGTCAGAAAGAGTGAGTTATAATTCAAAATATGAGATGGTTTCATATATATATGTTAAATTTTATAAAAATGATTTTCCAAGAAAAGCTGTTGTTGTCTATCTTTGGCCACATAACACTCCACAGAAGAAACAATGATGTTGTCCAGCCTGTATACAAAAAGAAATGACCAAGCATGAAGAAGAAATCTTAATTGTTCTACCCCAATTCTATCATTTCTAAATACATACATGTACCTTATCCAAGTCAGAAGAGAAGATCTACTGAGGTACAATAATGACCTGAGCTATTCACAATCATGGGGAAAATACTATGAGCTATTTTGTTAACTTGCAAAGAACCATATGGATAAAATTGTTTAGTTATAATCCAGTCACAAATTCCATAGGAGTAATCAAAGGACTAAGAATTCATTTTAAACTCCTTAATAAATGGAAATAAGAAAAAATCATTCAGAGAATTATAATTGGACAATCAAAGTGTCAGTTTTTATATAATTACTTTTTTTTTTTATATGTCAAAGCATTGACCGGGAAGTGAACCCAGGATAGCTGCTTGGAAGGCAGCTATGCTAACCGCTGGGCCACCAATGCTTGACATAATTACTTTTTTTTTAATCAAAAAATTTATTTAAAACAAAATATACATAGTATTATGATAGACAGGATAACAGTTTAAGCTTGGTTAAAAGGTAAAGAGTTCTCATGCATGTATTATTATGTGGACATTGGTTTATCTTGTACAATTTTGTATTGATAGTGGTTGCAGTATTTCCATTGAATGACATTGTGTTCCTGCAGCAGGTTGATGCCTAGAGTGACCATAGAGTGTTTATAGGCATATTAAATATATTGCTTTTTGATGGTGGGTTTGATGTTTGTTGCAGTGTTTGCATTATTGTTGTATCGGGACTTCAACAGTCTCCATGTCTCAAAGAAGGCCATAGAGGTAGAGAGGATTTCATCCCTTTTTTTTTTGATGTTGTTGATGATGTTAATGAAAACTTGGAGAGGATTTAAATGAGCTCCTTCAAAGGCTAGCTTGCAGCGGACGGACCAGATGGAAAAGGTGAGGAATGTGGCTAGTCTTAGCCATGCAAATGTTTTTTGTGCCAAGGCAGTGTTGGATTGAATTAATTATTTGAAAGTTGATCTTTGAGTTTGTGTGGATTAATTGTCTGACACTGTTGAGATTGGGGCAGATGTTCAAAATGTGCTCAAATGTCTCTGATTCCCGGCCACAGAGTTGGCATAGCGGGTCAATGTTATTGAATCCCCTTCTGTTTACCAAAAACCATTTAGTTGGTAGGGCATTAAGATTTATTTTTATTATGAAGTCCAGGAATTTTGCTTCGAGGCTCCAAAATTTAAACTGTGATATGATTTTCTTGTTGGATATGTTAAGTCTGGAAATAGGAGAATATGTTTGGGGATTCTGTAGATTATATGCATCCCAGTATTTCATTTTGGAGGAATAAGCAGTTGCAGGACAGTTGTAAAGACATTGAGAAGCAGAGGTTAAGGATGATATCCAATCCTATTTGAGGGGTGGTGGTCGGTCGGTGGGGTCAACTGGCATATACTTTTTTGCTGGCAAAAGACAAATATAACAGAAAAAGATAAAGGCCAAAAAAAAAAAAAAAAAAGTATAAAAGACAAGGACTAAAAGTATGAATAATTATTTATATTCTTATTATATTATATAAACATTTATAAGTATTTTTTTTTCTTCTCAGTTGTTAATCATTAATGATATCAGTTTTTCATGTGTTTGCTTTAGAGTAAGGTGTATATTTATATTATTAATTTTTTTGTGTATTATCCAATTTCTAATTGAGGAATTGGGTATGTGTATGATTAATTGTCATTATGTAATTCAACCTTAATGGGACATCTAGGTATGTATATTTATCTAATTTATATAATAATAATAATAATAATATAATTTATCATTACTTAGTGATTATTGTTTGAGCGAACAGAGAGATAATTTGCATGTTACTATTGGAATAAAACTGTTATTGTTATATGTATATGCTTTAGTTTCAAAACAATTTTATCAATTAATTACATTATATATGATGTATTAGGTATTTAGGTACATATTGTTTTTAAGGTCAAATAGTTATAAGTGATGAGTTTTTTGGTGATGAGGTTTATAAATCAATTTGATCTGCAACTTATGTTTTGAATGGTTTCAGTATTTGGAATAATTTCCAGGTTTCATCATACAGAAATTTTGATGAGAGTATTAAGTCTTTATTTCTAATCTTGTTGATGAGGTTGATAAATGTGAGGTCCGTATTAGGAGGTAGAGAGATGAAAACTGTATTGCATCGAACACTCCAGATGGTGTGAGTCAGAAAATAAATAGTCTAATAATTGGGAAGTATCTACTCTGGATGGAGTCTTTTATTGAGAGTATTTTATAATAGTCAATCTTTGAATTGTGAAAAATGAGCATCCTGATGTTTGTAAAACTGGTACATGATTTTATAATATATGCTTTATTCATTTTTCATTTGTGCATTTCATTAAGTTAATCGAGTAGTGCAACATTTCTAGGAAGTTTCATGAATCCCAAAAGCTATGATTCAGTGCTAACAGGACTTCCATAAAGAGTACAAGTTTATATTATTAAGAAAATAATAGGTGTATTTAAACAGGAAAGAAATTCTAATTAAATCTTAAAAAGATATTAATTTTTCAATTCATTTTATAAATATCCCTTTATTAAATTGCACTCATAAATAATTTCTATCTATTAGCAACAAATACCAATTTTAAAGTTAGAAATTATTATATCTAAATCTATTAATGTATGTTTCAACACATTTTTTTTTATTAATGTGCTATATTTTACATATTTCCCAAACATCCTTTAAGGTGTTTTTCTGAAGGTTTGTGATGATGGTGTTCTAGCTGTATTTTTATATTGGACTATTTCCATCATCTAATATGTGTGTTGAATGTCTTTAGAAAAGTTTAATTTTTAGTTAAATATTCCAAATGCATTCAACTGTTAGTAATATCACAGCAAACAGGTTAGTATATGCACCACTGTTAGTAATATCACAGCAAACAAATGTTAATAATATCACAGCAAACAGGTTAGTATATGCACTAACTGTTAGTAATATCACAGCAAACAGGTTAGTATATGCACAACGTTTCGAGAGGTATTTTTCTCCCCTCTTCTTCAGGTGTTGCTGGCCTGACCAGTGACAGTACTAGCATGGGATTCGAACCTGGGTCCTTAGATTCTTGATTATTGAAATTTAAGGTAACGCTCTAACACCTGAAGAAGAGGGGAGAAAAATACCTCTCGAAACGTTGTGCATATACTAACCTGTTTGCTGTGATATTACTAACAGTTAGTGCATATACTAACCTGTTTGCTGTGATATTATTAACATTTGTTTGCTGTGATATTACTAACAGTTGGTGCATATACTAACCTGTTTGCTGTGATATTACTAACAGTTGAATGCATTTGGAATATTTAACTAAAAATTAAACTTTTCTAAAGACATTCAACACACATATTAGATGATGGAAATAGTCCAATATAAAAATCCTTTAAGGTATTTCTTTAAACCTATCATTACAGTCATACAAAAATGTAAATGACCCCCAAGATGCATTTCAACATGAAGCATTTTTCAGCTCTTGGTATTACCATCATACATGATAATGCCTATTGCTTTGGTTTTCCTTTTATTCAATGCTATTGCATCAATTCAATTTATAAATAAACTCTTATTAGTTGCCTTCATAGATGATTGCTGTCTTTAAACAATTCCACTATTATATTCATTTCTAAAAACCAGAAATTATTAGATTTCTTTAATCCAAATCTCTCAATTCAATTTTTTTCTTTCTTCAAAAAGTTAATAAAAAGATTATTACATTGTACAGGCTTAAACCCGCATTTATGTATGTAATGTATGCAGGTTCGAACTCAGACTTTCACATGACCTACTACTCTCAGCGAATCCCACATATATTACATATATAAATGCAGGTTTAAGCCTTTACAATGTATTAATTTATATAAATAGTGTGTAAAAGTCTGTCCATCCCTCACATATGTATGTATAAATGGATTATTCTCCTGTACATGAGGGGTCAGAATGACTAATATGTCAACATGGGTAGGATGACAATCTTGGCACTAACATGGGCTATGAACATTCCATCATCAGATTTTCAATGATATGGATGCCTGAAGAGTTAGTTGGAATATGGAGAAGATCGAAGCCTGTCCATTAAATTGGCTATCCTAATATAAAGCTGAATACTGATTGTATATATGTCTGGAGATAATAATCTGGACCAACTGATGATTGCTGGTTTAGCATGAAATACGTATATTGGTGATTATTTATCTTTTCAACATGTGTGTAATTAGGTGGGTCAGCAATATGAGATGGTACTGAGAGTAGTGGGTCATGTGAAAGTCTGAATCCTAAAAAGATTATTCTGATTTTAATATTACTATAATTGTAATTATTATTCATTATTTAACATAAACTAAAAACTTGATAGGAAAAGCTGATTTAAAAAAAAAACTTAATTTCCTAAACAAGACTTAAGATACCCTTTGCATTTTATAAATTTCTGTTTTTCTTTATTGAAGCCATATGTATGTTCTTAAAAAAAAATTATAAAATGTTTCATTATTGATTTATATCTATCATTTATAACTTTTTTTATGCATTTCATTGTTTAGGGCCCAAGTAAACAGTAGATTCAAGAGTTAAATGTCATGGATTGCAACTCAGCTATCACAGTATTCAAACACCATACGACCTTCCAAGCAATAAATCATTAAATTAATTGACTTTTTTATACAAGTGATATCATAAATCATCTTATAATTTCCTTTAATTTACAATATGAAAATACTATTCATAGTATCATAGTTCACAGTTCAAAAATATTAATCTTTAAATATGGATTTAATAAAATATGTAAAAGACCCAGAAAAATACCAAGTGTGAGATGGATGATGATGTGGAGAAAAGAAGCTAAAGATCAGAGAAGATGGATTGAATTTGAAGAGACCTTCATCCTGCAGTGGATTGATAATGATTGATGATGATGATGATTGTTCTGAATAGTTAGTCATTTTTTAAATTTGCATTTTAGAATTTCTAATGTGTCAAATTTTTGTTGCACAATTTCTTCAAATTTATATCTAAATACTGTATACACATATTATCTCTAAATTTATTTAATTTAAATTTAAATTTTCCTGTGGTCTATAAAAGCATTTATAACAAACATACCATTGAATTAATATACTTATGATTAACTACAATTAAATTTTAAAAATTGCCAGTGGACTATAAATAGCATATAAAATAATTAACTGCAATTAACTTAAATTTAAAAATCCTCTAGTAGTGTATAAATAGTCTATACAAGAAACACATGTAATTAGTACATTTACCACTCCAATTAACTTCAATTTAAAAATTTTCCAGTGGTCTAAAAATAACATATCCAAACAAATACAACAGTGGATGTATAACCACAATGTCAGAATTTAATCTGGGTAAAATTTGTAGATTTTTTTTTTAAATAGATAAGAATTTCCAAATATGCTTAAGATTTTTCTTTCAGCTAGCCAGATCTAGTAAATAAATCAACCCATTTACTTAATGGTATCTAATTAGATACCTAGCTAATATTAGCTTAAAAATAAAATAAGTAAAAAAAAAACATCCTCAGCTAATTAGCTAATGAGTACTGTTTTCTCCACTAATCTTCTGTAATCACATACTAGAGAAACTGGCCCTATAGTAGACCACATTATGTTATTTATCTTTTATTTAACTATTTTTTCTCTGTCCACTGTATCTAATATTCATCAATAAATCATTAAATATCAAATAAGTTTGTAAATGCATAAATTACTTCATATCAGTGACCAATAAATTGCCTACAGATACTAAGTAAATATATAGACTATGAATGACTGCATTTTAAACATTTTATTAGTTCAATTAAGATACAAGACATAATAGAATGTGCTTAAAACTATATTTTACAAGACATAGCTCTATAATGTATTAATTACATAATTAGTTATATATAATCTATGTGTAAATGCATGGCTAAATAATATACAAGTTAATTCAAAATTAAGTAAAATCTTACTTAATTAAATCATAACTCATGCTAAAATAATAACATTTGAAGGTTGTAACAATATAGAAGACACCTAATAAATTTGACTGGATTAAAAACATCTCAATTTAAAACATATATCTAATGAGATATTAGCTTTCATAATGACATCTGTATTCATTTAAAATATAATGAAATAATAATATGCTTAATCACTGATTAAAAATTTCCAGTGTGTTTTGGTGCAGTAATAATATCAGACTCTGGTGCAAAAAGTCCTTGAACTGATTCGAATTCCAACACTTCAGCACATGGATTTCCAATCAATAAAACTATTTGATTACTTATTTGTTTTATATGGTTAGTGCAATGACCGAGTGCCAAACTCTGGAGTATAAAGTCCTTGAACCAATTCCATATCTAGAATTTTCGATACTCAAACTTCTTATGGAATCCCAAGTCCTAAAGCCATTTGATTATTAGTATTACTGATTAAAACTATTTAAAGTAAAGCAATATAGTGAGAGATTTACATGCTATGCATGGTTTGATACAGTAGTAGAAAGCAGGGTATGGAGCTTAAAATCCATTGATCATGACCAAGGTGTCACTTTCAGTCTTATGAATTTCCAAAAAATCAACAATTTGATTTTTTTTTTTAAACTATTTTTTACTATGATAAAAAAAAGTATACCTTAAGTTAGAAATTTGAATTAACATTTTTGATATTTTTTTAAGTCTCAAAATTTAGTGGTTAAAGTTTCCCTTTTTCTTTTCTAGGTCTATAGCAAGATTAGTTAGCAAATATCACCATGTAGAAGGAAGATCATGATTTAATCCGGCTTGATCAGACATGTGTTAATGCACTGATTTCGAAAACAAAATAATATAATTATAATATGATGAAATGGGGAGAAAGAGGCATATTCCTATGGGTAATGAGCCCATGATTTACTTTGTATTTTTTGGTAGCAACATGTGCATACAAAAAAAAAAAAAATCATGTTTGAACATGCAAAAGATTATATAGAAATATCATTGGAAAATTAGCATAATTATAATATGATATAATGGAGGAAAGGAAGCATATTTCAACAGGCATTGTATCTTTTATATTTTTCTAATAGTTTATGCATATAAACATAAAAAGTAAATCATGTTTGAACATGTGAAAAACTATTACAGCAATATCATTGGAAAATTATTAAAGTATAATCATTAAGAAACAGAGACGTTATATTGCATCCATGTCATATGCAAGGCAATTTCTAAGGTGAATAAGGGTGTGATCAAGCTATGCTGCTTGTTTAAAAGCACTCAATTATACCCATAAAAGATTAACAGAGAAATTCAAACATAAAAACCATACAAATTTCCAACTGTAAAAATATAATAAAATATATATATATGAAGGCAACACAAATACTTAATAACAGCAGGGGACAATAATTTTCATTTGTTCATAACAGATGTCTTGAAGATAAATTATTTTAATCAAAAGCTAAATATGACAAAATTGTTTCACTATGGTGGTAGGGTATTAGATATAGGATTGACAAAACCAGAGATTCTAGAATTGATTTCCAGCTGAGTAATATAACTTGCCTCAGATTAACTGAATGGAATTGTTAAATGCTCAATGGGATGCCACATGACCTTTTAAGCAATTAAGAATAAAATAATTATTGCATTATATTGTTAATCATTAAATGCATAATTGCAGTCTAAATGATTTTATTTTCATTTACAGATAGTTATAAATAAATGTGTGCATAACAATATATTAATGATGGGATGGTATGATATTGTAGTATTATTCTAAGTACGTCTGTTACCTGTTAAAAAATAGCTTCACAATTTATAATTTTAATTATATTTAAACTTAAACATAAATTGGAAAACATCCATCTTAACTAATTTGATTATCTGTGTGTAATCTGAAACTAAGCAGATTCTAGCAAATATTAACTACTACATTATAAATGACAGAATCTTTCCAATAGATGAAATAAAGTTGTCTACATTCACTTTAAAATCATACAAATAATTTGACTCTTTAATTTTAATATTAGTTCTTTTATTATTGATAACAACAATTTGCAATAAAATGCCCTATGTAGTTTAGAGCAATAGTAGAGAGGTGGATTTTAGAGCTAAAGATTCTTAGAATGATGGTATTACTTCTAATGCTTGAACATCAAATGTTTTCTCATAACTAGTCATTTGAATATAATTAAATAATTCACTGTTAACTCCCAGTATCTATACATCTCATTATTAAATGCTTTATAATCAAGACGAGTGCAATTTTCACTCTATAGTTACTGATATAATATTGCAAGTGATTCTTGTTAAATAGCCACTGTGCATCGCTTGGTGGCACTGTTTCTGTGCAAAAATATTTTAATATAACGTTTCTGGGCCAGGACAAAACAAAATAGTTTTCTTTTTATTTAAAAATGTACATTATTCTTCTAATAGTAAATGAAATGTTTAAACCTTCTTCGAATAGACAGATATATATTTGTAATACAATGATTATCTAGTCTTGATAAATTAGTAAAATTATTTTCAATTAAATTATTCATGATTTATTCATCTTTTCATAATAGATACTTCATTTTAAAATATTTATGAGTAATATCTAAAACTTTGCCTTTGTAAAAAAGACTACAACTCTTAATATTTTTCTTTTTAGTTTATCATTAAAACTTTAAAATAAACTAATATGTTTATAGTAAAAAACACTTTCAAGAATAATTACTTTAGAATTCTAAATTACTAATCTTTTAATTTGTACTATTTTAACAATAAATATTTGATTTATGTGAATAATTGCACTTGCATCCTTTTTTTACGTGTTTATGGAGAAGGGGGGGGGTTATCATGGTTTATTGGTTTTGAAAAAAATAGCATGATGAAAAGAAAACAAAATTTCCATACAAATATTGTAGCATAATATAGCAGTGATATCAAATTTCATGTAATGGCATATATTTATCCAACATTAAGCATCACATGATCACATTTCCTATACTAGCATATTAATTGTTGATAAACAGAGCAAAACTCTCCATACAGTATTGCCACCTGTGCTAAACAGAGTAATCAATGGATGCCAGAAGGCTTGTGCATAAAATCCCTATCTAATGCCTACTCATCTTGTGGACCATATGAGCATTTAATATTGTACTGTACATATAATTATTTAAAAACAAATATATGGAATTAAATAAATGTTAAAAGTAATATATTTTTGAGCCTTCCTTAAATTTTTATTAGACTTCTAAATAACTGGCAAAAATAACATAATTTGTTAAGTATATTAAAACCAAAAAACAGCGTTTTTATTTTTGAAATTTTTAAGCACAAAACAGTTTGTGCCTCATCTCAATCCAAAGTAAAAATTTGTTTTAGAGATTAATAGCCTTCATTAATCAAAAAACTAATTTAGCTAAACAAATTTTCATTATCTCATTTGCACTATATTTTGGTTAAATGCTACTTATAACCTCTGATAATGAATATTTTTTCAACAAAAGCAGTATCTGCGATTCACTCACTTGCATAAGTTTTAAATTCAGATACTGATAAGATACGATAATCATAGAAAAGGCATCAAGATAGATTTTATATAAATATATAATATACTTAAAGTAATAGTGGTCACTACATTTTTAAATCACCTTTTTTGTATAAACTTGTGCCTTGTGAAAAGTTTTACTTTGTAAATTTCTTGGATCTGTAGGTTTCACTTCATAAAACTGTTAAGACATTTATCCAGTTATTCCACATTAATCATAATCATGCAAAACCATGTTGAATAAAAATATTGTAAACTCAAATTCCCGGCTAATAAATTTTTGAAATAAACTATATATTTATGTTCTCTGTTTAGAGTCAATCTTACTTTATTTAACGTGTGTGAGTTGCTCTGAAAGTCAATGCGACATTTGAGCACCTCACAGCAAAGACAACATGGCAGACCTATTTAATCACCTGACTGATGTTTTATTTCATTTTCTTCTGTCAGAAATTGACCAAGAAAACTTTAATTATGTGCAATCAACTATTCTTACTATGATAAAAATCATTTAGAACTTGATTGTTGTTGGTAGCAGTATTCCATTATTTGTCATATTGTTAAAACTGCTTGTTGTATTTATGCTTGCATACTTTTATTGTAAGATTCCGTAATTGCATATGCAGATATGCAATCAAAAGAGTAACTATTGTGGTTCTTTAAACAATTATTATTTGGCAAACAATCACTAATGTGTTTACAATCAACTGTATCTACGATACACACAATATTAAAACACATTGCATTTGGAATAAAATTGTCAGCAATTTTTTTTAAATCATACATTAAAAATAGATGGATTTGTAGCCATGTTTCTGAATAACTAATTACAGATAAATATGCAATGAATGTTCTCAGAGGTAAGCAATTTATAAAATATATGATTTTAATTAATTAGATTATTTATAGACTTGTTAAATATTTATTAGATATTGTGTTTTAGGCAAAGGCTGTAGTAAAGATATGATATGTTATGAGAAAGTCATTTTTAAATTCCAAATCAATTTCCATTACATAATCCTGTTGAAAGAAAATTAATACCCATAATTCAATTTGTTTAATATTATTAGTACAAAATATTTTTTTTTTGTTAATCAACCTCTATGATGTACATCTTAACAATAATCTAATTTGAATGGAAATGAAGTGTTGATACAATTGGCAATGATTGATATTAGTTTGATATGCAAACCCTTTTTCTTAATTTCATTTTAATTATTTTAAAAGAATAAAAAAAAATATGATTTAACAGCAGAATCTAATCTCACATTTGTGCAAATAAACAATAATTATTTACCATACAATACTGAAATGCTTCCTATACATAATATTGTCACTGTTTTCTTTATCTGTAATTAGTTGCATGCTCTAATATTTATTTACTTAGCTAAATTCTAGAAATCAATAAATATATATATTTAACAGAAATTTACAATATATACAAGTTTATATATATATGTAAAAAAAAACCATGGACAAATAATATGTATATCATTTTTTATATACCAATTTTCAATAGAAAGAAGATCCATTGTTGGCTGTCAATAAATATTATTGGACATAGCATAGAGAAAGATGCTGAAATCATGACAGAACATAACTGTTACATAGAACGTTTTCTGGATATTAGCTTGCCTAATTATTAAACAGCTAATAAAGCTTTTAGATTACCATACTTTGTTCACATCGTTTCTAGTGTGGAATTTAGGAGTAATTATTAAATCATTCTCTGTTTTTGTTTTTTTTAATATATTCTTTTTATTATAAAACATGAAGGAATGTCACACATAGGATATGGTTCTAAGACTATGAATAATTAATATTGCGCTGGTTGGCTGATAATTGCTTGATATATTTTATCAATAAACACTTCACATAGTTTGTGTGACTATGTGTAATATATCTTCTGGGATCTACTGCATAAAATATATGTGGATTCAAAATTAACTTTAAAATGATTATAAGATATATCTTGGTCATCACTGTTTCTTGAAGTAAATTGAAAAAAAAAATTAACCACATTTGAAGTACACAGTATTTTCTTCAAATCCATGTATGAGAATCCAACATGAGAATAATGTTATCCATGAGATGAATCTTTCTGCCTATTGGACTATCAAAAGTAATAAAACTAGGGTAGGTATAGCATAAAGAAATCTTGAAATATACTGCTTATGTAAACTAATGATATTTATATCTGATGCTGCACAATGTCTGTATTTATACCAATATTTTACATAATAAATTTCATTACATCCTTTAAAAAACTTGTTTCTTTTTACTGAATTGAGCTTTGTATACATAAAAAATACATCCATCAACATTTCAATTATTATCTATAATCTTCATCAAAATATAATTCAGAAATTAATCGGAAACATAAAATAAAAACAAAAATATATAAATCAAATAATGCCTCAAAAAACATATTATATAAAATAAATCAATACATATATAAACTGTAATATTTTTACAAAGTTAATCCTCTCTTTCTATTCTCTTTTTTACTTATTATTTTAATTAAAGAATATTAATCATACACAAATCTATTTTTTAAGACACTACATCATACAAATCATCTAAAAAATTTAAAACCTTACATATATAATTCCCCTAAAATATTTTAATTTACTGTATGTGTTGGTATATATTATGTTATATATGTATGTTTTTTGATATTTTGATTTATACATTTTGTTTTTATTTTAAATTTCAGATTAATTTCAGAATTATGGCTTGTCAAAAGATTATAAAGAATAACCCCAAACTGGTATTTTTTTAAAGTATATAAAGTTTAATTGAGTAAAATACAAGTTTTCTTTTTTTTTTTAAAAAAAAAAAAAAAAAACTATAATAAAATTTACATATTTGAAACTAAAATAAATTTAAAAAGAAAAATAATAATTTTTGGAATATATATTTATTGATTAAATGCCTAGAGCTAAATTATAACTAATACTTACTAATGTCTAGTCAAATAATTGAATTCATTAAAACATCAAATTATTAGTCATCTACCAATACAAATAGGAACAAGACCATTACCCCTTTATGACAGTGTTTTACCTCAAAATTAGAATATCAGATGATCCTTCAGGTAAAAAAAATCTTCACTAAATATCTACATCAGATACATGCAATCAACAACCTCTCAAGGAGTTACAGAAAAATTGTTGGGGGTTGTGAAAATTGTTAGAAGTTCTCATGTTCGATAACAAATTTTTAATTGAAAAAAACAAAACCTAAACACTATTAAAAAATACTTAAAAACTGCTTAACTCATTATTGTAACATTCTGATTATTTATCAAATGCACAGGAAATCTGTAATTAGAAACAGAAAGGCTTTAACCTTCTTCACATGCACCTTAAACATTTGTATAATAGCCAAATGGTGTAGTTTTTTTTACTATAGACGGACCTCTCAAACCTCATCATAAGATAGAGACTTTAAATGTGAAGAGCATATCTTCATTCTCTCAAATTAAGAAACTGCAGATTCACCTATATAAATAAGAATTTAGGTTAAAGATAAGATGGCTACTCTTATCTCTACAAAATCCCTATCTTGTATTGAGGTTTGAGAGGTCCCTTTATAGTTAAAAAAAAGAAACTACATCATTTGGCTATTATACAAACATTTAAGGTGTATGTGAAAAAGTTAAAGCCTTTCTCTTTCTAATTAATTCATTATTGGGTGTTTGACCACTTTTGTGTTTAAATACATTCTTTCTTCATATTCCAATCTGGTTTGTATAAGGACTACATCATAACAAGCCTTTGTTTACATTGCTCCTATTTCTCTCATTCCCACCCTCAATTTTATTCTTCATGCTAGTATCCTCCTAACAACATTCATATGTGGTGCTACGTTCTTGAATGTAAACATTTTCTAAAACAGGTTAAAAAAGTTATTGCTACAAATCAACAGATTTACTAAGAACCAAATATTATTATACATTTTTTGTTAATATGCATTTTTTCAAAGATCTTAAATCATATCTATTGAAATATAATGTTAAGATATATATATGAATGTGGCAAAATGACTATTATTATCCTTATATGCTTATAATAGGAAGGTAACAACATATAATGGGTCCCATAAAATTTCAGTCTGAATATATATGCTTATAATAGGAAGGTAACAACATATAATGGGTCCCATAAAATTTCAGTCTGAATATATAGGCTGCAAGTGTAAAAAGATTGCACACCACTGATTCTACATTAACAATATAACAGCTATTTGAGAAAGATTTTTTATTTACAGAACCTTCTGGAGCAAAATACTATTGTGTTGCTCCTTTTCTATTTATATTCAGTTTTGCAATTTTAGAGTTTGTTACCACATATAATTAGTATACTAATACATTACACATCAGAAACTAATTATTTAGAAATGAAAGAAATAGATTTTGTGTTATAAAATGATGCAATTTATTACCAATTTTTTTTATATATTAAAATTTATAATAGAAATAATATCTATAAAAATATATAAAACAAATTGATAAATGTTTAATTTTTCATTTAAATAATTTAATGAGGGAAAAATATAGAATAGTTTGTACTACTAGGATTTTCTGTTAAATATTTTTTTAAATATCAAATTATACTTAAAAGCTTTTTTCCACTCATTTTAGGATACACTTCAGTAAACATGTTAGTGTTAATGCAAAAATGTTATCTTTTTCTTTTTTTTTTTTAATGTGAATGACTTGCTGTGGAACAGTGAAGAATTATATAGATTTTTTAAAACTAATAAACAGAGCTAATTGATCTAACAAGCTTTATTGATAAAAATCTCTATTTAGAAATTATCCCCCAATCCTCAGACCCTGGTTTCATGCTTTTGGAAATCATCAATGTAATTTCAGACACTAGATCAAAAACATTCCTTAGCTATTCCGGCTATTATCTTTTGATATTGTTCTGCTTTATTACAAAAAAGCACTAGTGGTGGGTGACAATCAGGACATAAACAATGATCTTCAAGAGCTATTATATGACTAAGCCAGGGGTCTCCAACCTTTTTGCACTTAAGAGCACATTCTATAATACTGGCCAGGTGGCGGGCACCATTTATTTTTTCAACCAGGTAGTGAGCACCATTTATTTTTTCAATGTAAATTTATAGTTGGATATTGTTAATAATACACATAATGTACAAAAAAATATTTATTTCAAAAATAAAATTTTAACATATAATTAACGTTTATATTTTTACACTGTAAAAGTATAGTATGTCCCACAATTTGATTACAATATAATACAATAATTTATAATAAATTTTAAAAATTAAATTTATTTGTATCAGATAAATAATTTTTTATCGTGTTCGGATAGCGGCGGGAACACCCGCGGGCATAGGATTGGGGACCCCTGGACTAAGCTATTACTGAAAGTCATGTGAACTTTCTTTAGAACAGTATTAAGAAGTCATTGAAGTTAATTAGACTTTGTTTAAGTTTGAGCCAAGATCAATAGGAGTCTAATTCTGAAGATTATGAAAGGTTGATTTTTAGTAAATTAACACAACTTTAAACAATGTGGGTGTTTAAAAATGATGTTAGCAAAATTTTATAAAACATAATAATGGATGAGTAAATTTTCTGTTTATCTGAAGCAATTAAAGAAATATCTTTGAAGTTGGTCAAGAGCTAAGCAGATGTTGGAAATAGTGTTGCAAATGACTACAGATCCTCCTACTGGTTTGTTTTATTTTTTTCAAATAAAGTCTCAAGAAAAGTTGTATGGATAAGAAATGTCTAATAATACACCAAAAGAAGATGACAAAATGAGAAAATTATTCAAAATGAACAATTGCAAAGGAAGTTTTAGATAAATAATAATAATCAGTCTCTCTTTTCTTAACTAGTAAAATTAACAGGGAAAAGGTTTTTCTGTCAGAGTTCCCTATCTGAACTATAAAACTCATATTTAAACATTAACTTTTGTGAAAGGTTAATAATAACTGATGTCTTTCTTCTAAATTCTGAATTATTTGAGGTCAAAAAGGAAGAGCTTCCCTCAACTATAATTTATGATAATTATACTGAAAAATTCTATTGATAGAAAGCTTTCTGAACATAATGTATTTAATAATTCTTTATCTAAAGAACATAAAGGAAAACTAATAAAATTCCATTTTTATCAGCCGGCTTTGTTAATTTTAAACAATTTTAGTTTTTGTTTCTGAATCATGCTCTTTAAGATTAAACTATTTCTAATTTTTTTTATTTTACATTTAAGAAATATGTATACTAGATAGACAAGCAACTAAAAAAATCTATACAAAACCAAGTTTGCAATTGAATTCTGTTGATTAACTATCTTTGAATAATTAGGATTGTTTAATTTGATACAGCCATAAGTAGCACACTCGAGAGATCAAGGTTCATGGATCGCAACCCAGCTCTGTCTTTCAGTGCCTGAACTTTTACGAATTAAGCGATAATATTAGAATGAAAGGTGGAATATATAATTTTTTTTTAAAAAGTTAGGGTCTCCATTCTTGCCTATTTGTGTAATAAAGGAAATTAGTCCCCATTCTCTATGATAAAGTTTATAATCTATGAATGAAAAATATACAATAAAGCTTCCAAATCCACTGATTTTGGTGTTGATGGCTTCAATAATCTTTTGTTTCAAAAAAATATTTAATAAAAATATTAGAAATTAATAATTTTCATGTTGACTTATTATTTTTTAGTGTCTCATTCATCTTAATGCCCTTATTGGGATTGCAGAAACATCATATGCTATGGTGAAATTGCTACTGTCAAAACAAAAGTTTAACTTTCTAATTCACAGTGCTACTTTTGGAGTGTGATTGTAAAATAATACAAGAAAATAATGCTGTTAGTTGTACAAGCAAACACACTTGAAATTAATGAATTTAGCATTAATTAGAAATTATATATTTCGGATTACATCATCATTAATTCTTATTACAAAAAAAAATGAAAATTAATTAATAAGTTTTTTTTGTTTTTTTTTTTTTGCTGAAGAGATTTAAGTAAACATATTTATATATGCATTCACCAGCATGTATATATATATACCTTCACATATAAATGGAATATTATCTGAGTTCATCTATGATAATTTACTTTGGTAAAAATATATAACGACATTTCGCTTAATAATGAATATTACAAAAATTGTTACCAAAAGAAAATAGGTAGAAATAATAAAAATCAGAAACTATTTAGATTAATGGTTGATAAGTTTGCATTTGTCATCATGTTTGTTGATACAGTTTGGTGTTTTAAATATTTCAATATCTTTGATCTTTCATTGGCGGAAAATGTCGCATCTGAATAGGATGCTGGTATTAGAGAAATCAATATTGTGACTTGAATCCATAGCATGAAGTGAGAATGTTGATGATGATGAGTGATGGTTAATTACATTAACATGTTCATCTCTCCTGATTTATTGATTGATTGATTGATGGAGTACATAGAAATTCATGCTTTAGATTAAGCACCTTTAAAACCTCTTGTTTCACATATATAGACAACACATTTAGCATCCGGCAATGTGGTAAAAATAAATTATATGATTTCTTCACACATATAAATAATATACATCCTTATATTAAATTTACAATGGAAACAATAACTGATGGAAAACTTTTTTTTCTTGATCTACTAGTTATCAAAAAACAGACAGAATATTTTATCTTTTTCTATTTTCAGAAAAATTATATACACAGTCATACACCTAAAATTTTCACCCCATCATCATCCAGCACAAAATGTTTTCTGTAGCCAAAACACTTGTTATTAACACAATTAACTTTTCAGATAAATTATATGTGAAAGAAGTAAATCATATAAGTAATGACTTATTAGCTAATGGTTATAATAATAAATATATATGCCAAGCCTTACGTTAAGCCTAAATAATCAAATTGAAGAAGAAACAAATATCAGAATTTGTATTCCCTATATAAAAGGTACTATAGACAATATTGGGTATATTCTAAAACATATTATAAATACAGCATATACTATTTTCAAAAAAATAAGTAACATTCTATCCAAGCCTAAAGACTCAAACTCTCTCAAAGCTCTTTATGAAATTCATGTGGCATCTGTAGAGCTTCTTATGTAGGCATGAGCAATATCATCACATTAGTGCTAGAAGAGATGAACATGCTAATGCAGTTAAGCAGCAGTTATCACCATTGGCACTTTCAATCAATGCTATGGATTTGAGTCATTACACCAGAATCCTACTCAAATGTGATATTTCCCAACAATGTAAGATAAGAGAAGCTATTGAAATATTTAAAAAGCCAGATTATATCGATTAAATCTGAGGATATGTATAAAATACCTTCTATTTGGAATAATTTTTTAAAAACCATTGAACTATATAGCTTCTGATTTTTATTATTTCTCCCTGTTTTCTATTGATACAAAATTCAATCTTATTATACAATGTTTCTAGTGCCTTTTCAAACAATTTTTATAATATTCATTACCCAGTTGATGGTCGGTAAGACCTAGCTAAAACAGCAGTATATATTATTACAATAAATTATATATGGATATACTCAAATAATGTTTCATTTATATCTATAGCCCATGAAAATTTTCATTTTAATACACATTCATATATTGTACCATCTTTGTTAGATTTAAACCCAGAATCAATATATTCCTAAAAAAAAAAAATGTTGGCTTATTTTATTTTTTTTTCAACTGTTTTAAAAAAACATTAATAATTTACATTGTTAATAAATATTGGTTAATAATACATAATAATATAACACAACATTCATGAATTTTTAATTTTCTTAACCAACTGCATACCAAGCTGTATATTTTATTATTGTAAAGATTTAAGAGGCTGAATTATATTTAATAGATAAGTTTATTAATATTTTTATTTACTGCATACATTTAACAATTAAGATAAGAACACAAATAAACAAAATAATCAATTATTATTTAGAATGTGGATGCATGTATACGCATTTTCTGTTTACACAATTAAATCAATATTAAAATATGTATTCAAAATATTGTTTTTAAATATAAGTATTTGGATAAGTATTTTTAAAAAGTATATAAACATTATATATTAAATAAATAAATATACAAGATATTTTGTTTAAATTATGATTTTAAAATGTATTTTAACTTGCAAATTTATTTTATTGTTATTTTTTAAAGCATTTATTTATTACAATATTAAGAAATATTTTTATTTCATGAACATTAAAGTATTTTAAGAATTTCTTTTTATTGAGTGGAATTTAACTTTTAATCTCAAAGATCATATCAACAGACCAAATTTAAGTGAAACATAAATGTGTTGTCATTAGTAAACAACATATTAAAACCCCTGATTTTAAATTAGTTACTCTCTCTTAATCTGCATTTCAATAAGCAAGGACAATGGGTTATATATGATATTAATAGTTGGATTTTACTAAAAAAAAATGGCTAGGCAAAGACAAAAATAGATCTACTAACATCTTATAATAAATCATCTCATTGTATAATGCAGTATCACAGGAATGTATTCATTTATGGAATGACCTTAATGCTCCAGTGGTAACATTAAGAAAATGACTTAAATGCTACAACATGGAATTTAATACAGATTAAATTTTCAAACCTATATCAATGTTTATTACGGAATATCTAAAGATTAACCAATGCTAATATCAATATAAAAAAATGAAAAATATTAATTTTCAATATTTTACTATAAAATATTTTATTTAAAATATACATTGTTCAAGTGGATAAAAATTTTGTTTTAAACACTATAATTGAGATATAATTGCATTTCAAATATCATGCATATTTAATATGTCTTTATACCATAAAAACCATTATAGGATCTTAATAAGAGCTCTAAAGATTCATGAGCTTAATTTGATTGGTTCTGCAAATATTGTTATTATATTGATATGTAAGTAATAAATATGCTTAATAATGGAGTTTTAGTTAAGAAACATGCCTGATAATTTTGGATAAAATTAAATAGGGTATAATAATGAATAATATTTCTGTTATTGGATAATCCTGGTCTAATGAATGACTAATACAAATTATTAATAAACAGGTTATTTAGTTTAGAATGCATGTGTTTGCTTATAGTGCCTAAATATATAAACTAACCAAAAAGAAAATTTAATTACCTTAAAAACAAAATGTAAATATACTTCCAAATATTAATTTTGTTTTTATTTACAATCTTATAGCATGTTTGATTGTGTTCATTATATATGTAAAGAGAAATGGATCTTAAGATAAAAATTCACGAGTTATTTTTGTGATAGTGTATATTTTAATATACATTGATTGTATCATAATTTCTGTATTTAAATTAATATTTTCACTTTTACAATTGTAAAAAAACAGAAAACAAATTAAACATACTTAATCAAAATTTTATATATAATTTTTAGTATTTATTTATAAGTAGTTATGTAAAGATACTATTTTATTCCTGTTTTATTTGTGTATCATTCACAACATCTAGATATATAAATAAACATTTATACAAGATATGCAATAAATAAAACATAACAAAAGTCATTTCAGTTCCTTATTAACTTATATATATTATTTATTTATTATATTAATATTTTATTAATTAAAATTGGATTATATGATTATTTATAATCTATTTATTATTCTATATTTTAATATCGGTGTCAAGTCTCTATATAATTTATTTGTATGTTAAATATTAGCGAGCAACAAAATATTGAATAAATGCCTACATATTTTAATAATTTACTGTATTATTATAGCATGTTATCAATTATGTTTTATTGATCACAATGAATAAGTAACTATTAGAAATTAAACTAACGTTTAATTAAGTATCAATTGATTAAGCCGATATATTTATTTTAGTTTAAACAGATATAAACTGGCTCTCAATGTTATTTGAACTTTTATGATTTATATTTAATCCTTAGTTCATAGACACTTCATGTTAGTACAATTTGACATTTCAACTGAGTTTTAAAAAAATTATTTATTTCATTTTATATATCATTATAAAATTTGGTATCTAAAAGTATTAAGCCATTTATTTATTAATAGATTATCATTTTAATATCTTTATACTGTTATAGAAATTGGCATCCTAATATGTGGTTTGAATTGAATCAGTTACCTCAGATAGTTTATTGATTACATTACAAATTTGGCATCCAATGGTGACGGGTTATTATTTACCTAACAATAGTTGATTATATTTTAATTCATACTCTTGCAGAAATTGATTTCTCCAATACATAAGGTATGATAATTCATTACTTGTTCACTTATAATAATTTATAGCATTACAACATGTATACTTCAATGTATATATATACAATGGTATACATGTATATGAATGTATTCATTCAATCACTTGACAAAAAAAAACTTACTATCTTTCATTCTTTTTGTGGTGTGATGCAAAAGATATAAGTTCTAAGTAATGCTAAATTTATAAATTTCAAGCATACAGATGAGGTATTTATATTAATGTCTTAAAGCATATAATTTTTAAATTAAATTATATCATAAGTATAACTATAGTGTATATATGAAGAACATTCAACTCATCGATTTTTCAAAGTGGCAGAGAAAATAAATGATAGAAATATGAAGGTAAATTGATTTTTTAAATTAACTTAATGGTATGTAAAATAAATTAAGTGGAAAAGAAAAAATGAATAATTATATAGTTATATATGTAATTCTACAGAATTTAGGCAAAATATTTTTTTAAAAAATTCATTTTACTTTAATATTCTGATTATTATATTCAATTTTATTATGTACATATTTTTTTTTAAAAAAAAAAAGAGATGGTGTAATAACTATTACTGGATGCTTTTAATGAAATTAGATATATATGATACCTTGTATGTCTATACATATGAATATTACAAATATATATTTTATAATTTTTTTTAGATCAGTTCTACTATTATTCTTGATACAAAACAATAAATAAATAATCAAAATATAGGATTTTTAAATTATTATTTACATATAATAATTATGTTTATGAACATAAATTTTGCAAAATAATTTATAAAGTTGCAAAAGAATAAATGAAATAAAATGAATTCCTAAATAATTATAATCCAAATATTGTTCTTAAACAAAAAAAAAATTATATATAAAAAAAAAAAATTGAAAATAAAATTAGATTGTTAGTGACAATTGGCTTTCGATGAAATGAGGATTGAAACTTACTAATGTCAAAGCTCACTTTAATATCTTCATACTTTCTAGAAGTAAAAATAAAAATGTATTTAGTGATATTTGGAATGGGAACTGATCCATTTATATATTTCTATTAGTAAAAAAGCCAAGTCTAAGCATTTTTCCTCCCACTGACTAAATGAATACAGAAATAAACTGATCCCAATGGAAATGAATGATTGAATCCAACTATCCTAATTTTAAATTAAAATTTCTAAATGTTATTGAGACACAACCTAACACAAGCCAAAGGCAATTTTTCTAAGTTAAAATTTTTAATAAATTATTTACCAAGAACATCCTGAGATCGATTAAGTAATTTAGCAATAATTTGTATACAGAAGACTATAGTATATCCAACACAACATTTTAGAAAAAAGCTATCAAGCTGTTTGCTACTACAAACAATCAAAAAATGACTTAAATGTGTTATGATTTTTTTTATTCTGTTTTTTATTATATTTTATTTTATTGATTTACATTTTCATAATGTTTCAATTTTGCATCTCTTTCTCTCTTTTTTAATAAATATACTTATTTTTATTTAAAATACATTTCCTCCTAAAACACCTGTTGCTTTGATCAGAAGACCATTTTAAATAAGTAAGTAAAACAATCTTTTATAATAATTAGCTCACTGCAAAGCAAAGACTTCTCCAACAAACTGCCTGGTAAGTATATTTCCATTATTTACATTCTAGCTAAGGATAACTAGATATCCATTTTCCAACCAGTTGGCTTGCTGAATAGACTTCCCAAACCTCTTGAAAAGTATTTCATTTGGCATGAATTTGAACTCCATGTCATAGGGATGTAGTTGAATGTACTATCTGCATCCACAAAATTCTAAATAGCCTCAAAATAGTTTTTAAAACTTGCCTCAGGTGCCAAAACCAATTGGTCTCATTAAAACCTGCCAATTGATTCATTATTTTTACAAATATTGTTATTATAAATAAAAGTAAAGTTTTGCTAAATCATTGCAAACAATTGTTGAATTTAATATATAAACATAAAATAATAAATCAAATTTTTGATTTAAATTTTTGTAATAAACCAATAATAAATGTGACTATATCAATATATTTATTTTAATTTTAAATAACAAACTGCATGGGTGTGTGTTCTTTAAGAATAGATGTGACAACAATAAGCAGGTCAAATAAATAAATACTATTTCAGATACTTATAAAAATATATGTAAAAGTATTATACAATTTATTATACACTCTTGCTATTTTTATTTTTTTTTAAAAAGTACTACTAAAACAAATAGGTGTACATAAGGAAATATGTATAAATTATTCAGAACGAAGATAGATTTAAAAGTCTAGGCAGACTGTTTTCTACAACAACAAAAAAAGTGAAGATCTGAATTTTACTGTATAATAGTTATGCCAAGGCTTGTCATTCCCCAACATTTATTTTATATGAGCACACAAATACAAACATGCACAGACTTTTATATAATAAGCAAAAACTAATACCGAAAGTATTTCACAACTTTTTTTAAAAAATTAACAAAAAAACTATTTATGGGCATTGTAAGTTATTTTAGTGATATAAGTAGTTAACTATTTATTAGTCTAAGTCATAACTAGAAAAGAACTGCATAATAATTAAAAGGAACAATAAAATGTTAAACTTACCTATAAAGTAAAAAATAACAAATAATAAGAAAATAGTTTTAACACTTCGGCTGTACATCTTAGGGACTTCAGCAGAGAAATATTAACTCAGGGAGGAACAAATATTCCACAGGTTGTACGAACAGCAAAAAAAAAAAAAACTAAATAAAAGTAAATGAAATACTTTTTTAATACCAATAAGCACAAAATAGAATCTCAGGACTTTATGGCGAAGACGGATTAAATTACTAGATTTTCGAGCTGACAAAAAAAAAAGTCATAAGTAATTATTCAAGCAAATCAGTCAAAGAAAGCATAAAAAAATCTCTTTAAAATGATATGGTTATTTTCATACCCAGAGAAATGTGCAGGATCACTTCTCTGAGCCCGCCTCTTCGTTCACTTACAGAACAAGCATGACCCCTTTAATTCTAATCTTTCGGGAAATGACAAAAGTCGTCAAAATGTAAATGTTTGTCTCCCCTGTCCCACATTCTTTTGAAACTTGATTGGTTAAACATGTTCAAGGCGTGGTTTTCAAAAAATCGTTTTAATCTCGTGAAGCGATTATAATATAGTTGT
Organism: Epiperipatus broadwayi; assembly: GCA_028023455.1. NCBI lineage: Eukaryota > Metazoa > Onychophora > Udeonychophora > Euonychophora > Peripatidae > Epiperipatus > Epiperipatus broadwayi. The sequence continues at coordinate 2,362,431 of JAQFVV010000037.1, read as the reverse complement.
GTCTCCTAGTGACAGTAATTATTTTGTTTTATTTGTTTAGAAATACGTAATTGCTATATGTTAACTAATAGCCAAAAAGAAAACCAATTTCCGTTAATATATATTTAAAATTTTTATTTCACAATCATTAGAAACTGAAAAAAATGATTCGATTACAAAATGAAAGGATTGACCCTGTTGAAGAAAAGAAAAAAGCCCGCAAGGAAGTGGTAAAGCAAGTCACATATTTTATCTTAGCTGTGGCTGTTTTAAGAGCCTGTAAGTTTTCTGTTGTTAAGTAATGTTTTAAATACATTTAAATGAAATCTTATTTTTATTTCAGACTTTATTGGCCTACGTTAATGAAAGTGTTACCTATTTAAGCATTTGAAATGGAATTGTGAATACAGTAAAATGATTACGTGCAAAAATTAAACACACTATTGACAATAGATTATTTGAGCTTTCCGTGATGATTCATCCATTTCATTGAATAGAACTGTTTTTAGATTAATTCTACTTACAATTTTAGTTAAGAAGGTCTCAGCTAAAAAGTGCATATCTTATACCATAATTGCTGAAGTAACGTTCTGAGCGAACTTCAATAATATTTTTGAGCCCTCTTCTAATAGCGTTTGAAATTCTGTGTGCTATTTCATTAATTTTGTATTTCTCTAATTAGATGTATGTGCTGTTTTTTTAACTGATAAATAAATGATCTTGTGATATTTTTATGCATTTATATCTTACGTTGTGAATCAGAGAATTCTTTTGTATATATTACCCAACACACTACATGCTCCTAGTCACGTAGATTAACTAATTAATCCACTTTATGATCGTCGATGGTTGATAGTTTCGTAACACAAATTTATTTAAGAATCTCAATTTTAGGACTGCATTACAAACTTTAATATAAAAGATAAGAAAGCTAACAATAGTATTTGTAATTCAAATTAAGTTATGCTTCTAATAACGTTTACGTTCCCTTTTTAACATCGTGGTTATAATCCAATGTATTATTTATGTAATAATTTGTTTATTTAGTCACAACTAAATTAATTTTTTGCTATGCATTTATTGGAGATTATATATAGTCAAACTTACTGTAGTATACAGTACTTGCAAAGTCTAATAATATATATATACACAAATTAACTGTCAACTTGCTAGAGATTATACAAGAAGTAAAGCTTGAAGTCCCATAGTGTTTATCTTTGTAAAGAAAAAACATTGTTAATATTACTTGTGTAAATCTTCGAATTTTTATTTCATCATAAAATTATATTTGTGTGTACTTTTGTATTATATATATACAGTATATTAAAATTTACATATGTCCATTTGCATAAATAAGTGGTTTCTTTACAACCTAAAGCTGAGTGCACTTTTGGTGAAGTTCACCATCATCATAGCTCTTTAATTATTGTTGCTTTTTTATTTATACTATATTATAATTATGCATGCATATTTATTTAAAACAGACAAAACTCTCTATACGTAGTATTGCCATTCAGTGCAAGCCAGAGTAATTAGTCCATTTAAATATTCTATTTGGTAGATAATTGTATGCTAATTTTTCTTATGATTGGCAATAAACCAAGCCTCCTTGATCTTTTTTTGTTATCACACACACCCTAGATTGACTGCCTGTGTATCAAAGCTATGACTAGATTGTTTTTTGTGATCCCAAAAAACACATTCCAAGTTGTTTTTAATGCACCTATATATTTGTGCTGCGCTAATCTATATTAGCTCTAGATTCCGCATAGTATACACCTTGAGTTGTTGCATGGAATTTTTTATACTATCTGCATGTGCCCTTTTGTAATTTGTCTTTTGTGTTCTTAATCAACATATTAAGATTGGGGGAAGCACAACAACTAACTTTGAAAACTGGCTCTCAGATATTTTATTTGTTAATTTCTGAATATAAGGCACGCTAACACATAGTTTTTTCATACGTTTTTAAAGTTTGCTTTAAATTTTTATAGAGTCGTTTAATAATATACATCCGAATGTTTTTGCTATAATCTATATTACATAGATCTTTTACATATTCATCTATGTTGGTTTTTCCCCTCTGCTTCGTATTTACAAAGCATTAAATTTCTTTTTAAAAATGCTTTAAATCCTGCCAATTTATGAGCCATTGGTGTTTTAGATTGGATAGGTAGCACCTCTTATTCCAAGTGGTTTTACCGCCATTTTATAATCCATCCTATTTTTTTTCCTTTGGATTACCAAGTGTAAATATTTTAAACTGTGTGTTATTTTCATATTCGATAGTTCATATTAAAGCTGATTCCTTAACCAGTAATCCCCACATCTGAATAATAATTTGTTCAGTGACACCAGAATATCATCTATATATCATTTATGTATTATATACTGATCTTTCTCGTGAATGCCACTATAATTTTGTCTTCTGTGCCAGTGCTAAACTGCATATGATGCCACTGGTAGGCAGTCCTATTCCAAGGCATGTAAATTGACTAATTATTCCACTTTATGATCATTGATAGTTTCTTAATACAAATTTATTTAAGAATCGCGATTATAGGAATGCATTACAAACTTTAATATAAAAGATAAAAAGCTACCTGTAGTATTTACAATTCCAATAAAGTTATGCTTCTAATAATGTTTATGTTCCTTTTTTTTAACATTGTGTTAATAATTAATGTATTATTTATGTAATAATTTGTTTATTCAATCACAATTTAATTAATTATTTGCAATGCACATATTAGTTATCATTTATAGCCAAACTTACTCTGGTATGCTTGCAAAGTTTAATAACATATATATGTTCAAATTAAATGTCAACTTGCTAGAGATTGCATGGTTATAGGATTGTACAAGAAGTAAAGCTTAAGTCCCAGAATATCTACCCTTGTAAGCCAAGAAGTTGGTGCAAGGAAAAAACTTAACATTTTAAATATTATTTATGTAAATCTTCGAATTGTTATTTCATTATAAAATAATTTTATTTGTATGTACTTCTGGGTGTGTATATATATTCAAATTTGCACATATTTATTCATCCGTGTAAGGAATTGGTTTATTCTTTATAACGTAAAGCTGAGTGTACTTTTGGTTAAAGTTCACCATCATCATAGCTCTCTTAATTAAATTAATTATTGTTGCTGCTTTATTTATACTACATTATAATTATGAATGCATTTTTATTTCAATTAGTCCATTTGTTAGATAATTGTACACTGTTTTCTCTTGTTTTTAATACATTTCTATGGTTGGCAATAAACCAAGCCTCCTTGTCTTTTCTTTTTCTGTCATCACACTCCACACCCACTAGATTGACTATGGGTCAAAGCTATGGACAAGTTGTTTTTCGTGGTCCCAAAAAAACAAATGTATTTTATTGTGTGTGCTGTGCTAATCTGCTTGAGATATTAGCTTTAGATTCCCTCTAGTATATAGCTATGCAACCTGGACTGTTGCATGGAATTTTTTGTATGATCTGTGTGTGCCCTCCTTTTGTAATTTGTCTTTTGTGTTGCTAATCAACGTATTAAGATTAAAGGAAGTACAGAAATTAACTTTGAAAATTGGCTTGCAGATATTTTTTTAATATCTGAATATACGGTATGCTGACACATGGTTTTATTTTTACAGAATTGTTTAATAACATACAGCAGAATGTCTTTGCTATAACATATACGAAATAGATTTTTTGCATATTCATCTGTTGGTTTTTCTGTCTGCTTCATATTTACAAAATATTAAATTTATCTTAAAAAATGCTAAATCCTGCTAATTTGTGAGCCATTGGTATTTTAGATTATGGATGGATAATGTCTAATTTCCAATGGTTTTACCACCATTTTATAATCCAACCTATTTTTGTTTCTTTGGATTACCATGTCTAAATACTTTAAGCTGTGTGTGTTCTTTTCATATTCAATAATTCTTGTTGTGACTAATTCCTTAATCAGTAATCTCCGCATCTATATAATAGTTTGTTCAAGAGCACATACCAGAACGTCATCAACATATTGTTTATATATGATGCACCGATCTTTCTCCGTGAATGCTGGTATAGTTTTGTCTTCTGTGTTAATGTCAAGCTACATATGACGCCACTGGTAGGCAGTCCCATTGCCATATGTTTTCCATTTTGTGAAACTTTTTAATTATATCTTTGTCAATCCAGTTGAGCACATCTATAATAAAAGCTCATTTTTGTGAGTTGTATCCACTATTCTCCAGTAGATTTCTTTACAATATTAATGGATTGTCTCTGCAGCACAAAGCCATATAATAGTTCATAATATTTAATGAGACTAATTTAATCTTTAATGTAAGCACTGACTACGGATACGAACAAACATATTCAAATAATAATATATTTGCTTGTATTTGTTGGGTCATTTATTGATTGTGAGATCCTTTAATTTTTTTTGGTTGTGTTTATTATGTCTAAGTAATTTGGGGAATTAGATCTGTTATGATGGAAGTTGAACCATCATACATAGTACACTATCACATAATTGCATTATAGCATGTATGCAGTTTGACCTTCTTTAATAGCTCAAATAAAAATACTGATATATTGAAAAATGTATTTTACTAAGCACAGTAGTATAAAGTATCATTGTTTGTGTTAATTTTTAAGACTCGAATAAGACAGTAGTTTCATTTATCTATATATGTATTTTGGAGTAAGATTTTTAAAAAATGTTAATGGAATAAACATTATTAGGCAGTTTTAATTTAAATAATACCATTAAATGTCATGTGTATGTTGAGTAACATTGATGATAAATTCAAGTTTGCCATACTACTATTACAGTTTGCAGGGAAAATGTGATTGATTTGCCTAATAGAATATGTGATCCGTTAATCTGCATAGATTTTTTTTTATGACAAGTAAGAAAACTAGATAATTATTTTAGCTCAGTGCCAGCCAAGCATATAGCATTAAAAGAGAGTATATAAAATTTTATTGTGGGAGCTAGCCAAAAAAGTGATATATGGATATTTCTTGGAAGTAACATTTTTAAACAGGTCATAAGGGAAATAATGAATGTGAAACAGACAAAAGCTTCTAGCTGCATCTATTTTGATACTGTTAAAATAAGTTTAACACATAAATTAGTACTAAATTTTTGTAGAGTTTCAAGATAATATTCCTACTGAAAATCAGCGAGATATAGTTTATAAATCTACAAGGAAAATTGAAAAACATTATTCCAGCAAAAGTAAATGTTTTTGCTTTGAAAAAGAAAGTGATTCAGCACACACTTGCAAATTAAAAAAATGAAATTTTTGTGAAAATAGAAATTACATGGTGGAAGTTTTCTTGAAATCAGAAATTGATGGGTAATTGTGGAAATAAGACAGGCAGAAAAAATAATAAAAAGAAATTGGGAAAATATACAATGAAATCACGCAGATAAGTATATGTTATCATTTGTGAAGTCAATGCCTCTATGGAAATAGATAGTCGTTCAAGAATATCATTAATGTCAAAAAGAGGTTGAGAATATTGTGACAGCTAAATATAAAAAATTACCATAGATTGAAAAATATAAATTTCATACAAAAGATTTCAATGGTTAATATATTTTTATAAAAGTGGCAAATTTAAATTTATATATTGTGATGGGAAATTTTGCAATTAAAGCATATTTTTATGGAAAAAAAGAAATAAGATTGTTTTCATAATTTATTTAAAACAGCAAGGAAAGTTTGATATCAGTTAAAATATGTTTTTCTGCAAATATTTATTACATAATTATTTTGTTGTGCATGCTCATTAATTAGTTCATTGATAATCTGTCTTATTTGTCAGTAAAGTTGTTTAAAAATCCTTTAGTTTAATTAAACTGAGATTTACTACAAATATATTTTATAAAACATTTAAGTCTGCTTTCTTTTTTGAGTTAAAGTTATTAAGTATATTATTTTTAAAAAATATCTTAATTTAAATATAAGGAAAAGTAATTTTATTTTTTGATTATATCAAAACCTCAATCAGAATTTTTTTTATTCAGACACACACATGATCAAATTGTCTAATATTATATTAAAATTTTTTTAGTACTGTGTTGAAATATTAGGCTATATTAAAAATGCATGTTCCATATATTTGTTGAATTGTTTCTTGAGTATGTGATCCTTAATGTATGAAAAATAATGGTGCATGTATTCTGGGAATTAAACCTCAACAGAGTTGGAGATTGGCTCATTCATTATACATAATTCAGGAAATGGTTCAGTGCTATTAATGAAAGTCTATATCAGGGATCTCAAGATGGTATAATTCAATATCATTCTGTGAACCAATCATAAACCAAAAAAATAGATTTGTTGCTGGGCATTTACACTATCTTTTAAATTTATAACTATATTTAAATTTTAAAAATTTAAGTTAAGAAAGTATAAGTTCAATTATATTTTATTCATATTTTAAGAAAATTATTAAGATATATAATTTTGATTGAAAAAAATAAAGATTTTAATTTGATTTTGATCCTGAAACTTGACATCTTTTCCCTTGTACTAACATGACTACATCTGCTTTTTTGTTTGTTTTGCAATATGAAGTATTGCATTTAATTTAGAATCTTTTATCCATATATGGAACTTTGACTTTTTAAGTTTTATAGTTTAAAATAATTTCTCCAAGACATGAGCTCTTTCAAAGATTACAACATTTTTTCACAATAAATTTTACATTTGGAATATTTATTTCTGGAGTATTTATAAAAATTTGGTATTATTTTCCAGGTTGAGTATTATAGTAAAGTCCAATTACTTCCACTTGTAATTCTTCATCAACGCTTTCAGTATTAATTAAAAAAGGTGAACTGAATAATTTATTTTCAAAATTTTCTAAATATTTTTCAAATTTAGTTTTCAATTTGAGGAATGTACTTTTGAGCAATATCATTATTTTAAGAAATCAATTTAAATATAGGAAAGTGGGCCAAATTATTCTTTGCCAACTGGATTTTCTAAAGATAGAGCTTTGCCAGAAATGATCTAATTGAATCGTGTATATGACAAATCAATTGTTCACATCCTAACAGAGCAATAGTGGCTTATTATATCAACTAAAAAGGCTATGTCTTTGCACCAGTCTTCATCAATGAACTAAGGAATCAGTTTTTCTTTGGATGAAATGAATGTCACTTTTTTAAGAGTTCAAAATTTTTTTTGACTAAACCATCTAACCTGTGTATAAAGTAGTAAATTGTTGAATTGTGTATCCAATTCATCCAATAAATCATTGAATTTTGATGATACAAAGCATGACTATATTCGTTTACTGTTTTAATTACTATATTTTTGACATGTTCCATCCTGGTGTATTATGCAATGAAATTATTTAAAGTTTTGTAACAAATCTGATATGTGATGTGATGTGATGTATTTGGCTTTTCCTTAAACGAAGTCAGGAATATCTCAGCAACTATGCCCAGATAAACCTGTTAGCCACTTTATTTTCCATTCCCCACTCTATAAGTCTTCCCATATTCTGCCCCATCCCATTTCCACAACATAATCTTTGTCAACTCTATGGCCGTTAAATCTAAATCCCCCTTATCTTTTCGCAAACCCAGCATAAAAACTATTAACTCACTTTCTATATTGTCACTTTGTTCATACCTATTCTCCCATAACTTCATTATCTGTACCCTTTCTGCTTTCAAGCATTTACATTCAATCAACAGATGCCTAATATTTTCTATACCTTCCTTACACAATTTGCACGCTAAATCACCCATAGTTTTCCATTTACATGTATATTCTCTTGTTGCTAAAGATCCCGTTAAAAGAGCCTTAAACAATAAACTACTTTCCTTACTATTATCATAAATTAACTCGCTTCCAATATTTCGTTTACTTCTATATATATTTAAACTCTTCTTACCCTCCATACTACTTCTCCATCTCTCCAACTCCCTATTTTTTATTAATGCTTCTATTCTTTTATCCCATTGCTTACCACTATAACACTCAACAATCCTCCTAACACAATCATCCCACCTTTTATACAAGTATACCGATGTAAATTCTTTATCCAAATCTTTTGCATTAACACTATTTATAGCAGGAGCGCCATCTATAATCACACTAATTTGTTCACTCTGAGTATTTTTAAGACTTCTCAATGCACAAATGTCATTTCCTGTCATCGTTTCTGACACAGGCATCATATCCAATAGTTCTTAGCCACGTTCATATTTATCATCATTGCAGGAATAAATATTAACTGGAAAGTATTAATACTGTCTATACATTTGTCTGTTGCACTGGAAAACTTTTTTACATAATATATCTTGGAAGTTCCCCATTATATTCTCACACCTATATTTTCTGATAGGCTTATACTTTGAAATATTTACTTTTTTTTTTTTTTCAAACAGAATTTCAACTGCACTAAAAAATTTTCCTCACTAAAAGGTTTTAAAGTCTGAGTAATTTTTTCAGTGATAACAAAATTATATTTAACTACAACATCACTGATTATGTTCTATGTTGAAACTTCAGTTCATTTTTTAATCTTTAAGGTTAGTACTATGCATCTATTTTATATATTTATCATAGTTCTTATGGTTTGTTTCACAATAGTATTTCACTGTGATGATACCTTGTCTACACATCAAACATTTTGGAATACTTTTTACTTCTACAAAGAAATATGCCTCTTATTTTTCATGAAAGTTCCACCTTGATCTGTTTTTCCATTTTTTGATTAAATGCAGACATTGTTATGGACACAAAATATATGTTACTGAAGTAACTTTTTATTATTCAACTATCATATTACAGTAGTAACCGATTGACATACCTTAAAATGGGTGTTGATAAGTAACTTCCATTCAGTGTTGGCAGCATTTGATGATAAAAAAAATGGAACAAAGAATTAAAGTAATCATTTTTGTTTTTGTTTAAAGCTTATGTAAATATTTAGAAGTTAGGAATTTTTTCTTAGAAGATGTTAGAAACATTGATTTTTAAAAAAGAATTCATCAAGGCCATGGGCCAGGTATAAAAACTTTATGGGGCATATCTGATCATTGGCCTCAGTTTACAATTCCTGACCTATATTATAGTCAAAGCATGTTGTTTATTCATTTACTTTTTATATCCATATCTAACTGAGAAAAATAACCATCCATGTTTGACTTTTTAGGGAAATGGCTGAGCTGTCTAGTAAAGTTTGGGATAAAAAAAATTTAAAATGGTCAATTTAGTCGTGTTGACAAATGTTTGAAAACTTATTAATTTTAATATTCATTATTAAAATTTTTATACCTTATTTTTTTTTTTTTTAGCATATATTCAAAAATAAAGTAGTGTTGTTTGTATAGATTAGAATTTTGCTGTAGGTTAAACCATAGACAATTTAAATGAGAAAATGATGTAGTAACTGATATAGATAATTGTTTCATACACAAAATGACATGCAACAAAAGGAAAAAAAAGTTCATATATCAACTCTGGAATAATACCAAAATCATGAAATAAAAGAAAAAATATTCATATATTAACTCTGGAATCTACTGCATAAGAATTAAATCAATGGCTCCTTGATGAGGCACAAATATTTTCCCATTAAGTTTTCTAAGTTACTCAACCTTTTTTATAACTGGGTGTTACTTTTTCTTATAATATGATCTTGTAGTTTAGTGTATTCTATGAAGAAAATACAATTTTACTGATTTCACTATTTATTAAACATATCAAAATGTGAGAATTTATAATGAAATGGCAACAAAATTTAAATAATATACTTATTTTTGATTCTGTGTCGATTTAGCAATTTTTTATTTTAAATAAATTATTATAAATATTAACTAAAGTATTAAAGAATTTTTTATTTAAAAATATTTATATCTGGAAATGCTGAATACTTAATAACAAACTATATATTTTATATGCAATATTTCTTTCACAATATGCTTAAAACTCTTCCCAGTTGACATTTAGAGCACAATCACCTAGTTAAACATCTCTGATATAAACCATAAAAAATTAACAAGAAATTGTTGTAGAAGTCTGTCTGCACTGCCATTTAGAGTTCATTCATTTTCCCAATTCTTATATAATTGGCTTTAGAATGGAGATGGAAAAAGATCCTGAATGACTAGTGCCAGTAGCTATAGGCTAACGATTTTATTTGATGTTTGTTGTTGATAGAGATCTATAGCAGTAATGACTTGTACATTTCTTAAAAGCAATGAAAAATATTGCTGATGGCATGTTGATTGATTAGGTAAATTCAACATGCCATCAGCAATATTTTTATTAAACAAAATAAGAATATATTTTTAGTGCATAGAAATGTGTATTTAGAAATTATATTGTACTTAAGAGTGCATGATAATAAAGTGTATATGAGACACTAAAGGGCTTTTTCTGTTTAGAAAAGGCATTTACTAATGATTTAAATTCTATGACTAGAATAATTTTCATGGTTAACTATCAGAATTTCAATTTATATATAGAAGTGTAAATAAGATATTTATTTTATATAGTGCGATATTTTTGAATTATAATAAACTAATAATCAGCATTAAGCTAATGCACATGCGCTTTGTGGATTTTAACAATAAATGAATACTCTCATTTCTCAAATACAAGATAAAGTCTTTGTAAAAGAATAGAATGAATCACTTATTCTTTCAACCCAAATGTTTAAGTATGGGCAAATCTTAAGTATCTGGAAATGAGAGCGTGAAGATATTAAACAGTCACTTTAAATTCTAGTAAATTTTGCAGGCGTCATTCATTCAGACATAGTAAAAATAATTTAAAGTGTTTGTTTAATATCTTCACGCTCTCATTTCCAGATACTTAAGATTTGCCCATACTTAAACGTTTGGGTTGAAAGAATAGGTGATTCATTCTATTCTTTCACAAAGACTTTATCTTGTATTTGAGAAATGAGAGTATTCGTTTATTGTTAAATACACAAAGCGCATGTGCATTAGCTTAATGCTGATTATTAGTTTATATAGAAGTGTAGTAAAAGTTTCAGTATAATTTGAATAATAAAAAAAAAAGCTTTAAGAATCAGAAAATTATTTCTCATTTCAGTTAATCTCTTTTTTTTAAATTTTTTTATTTATTATCCTATTTTTATAGTTTTTGATTATATTTAAAGATTCCATAATCTTTAACAATACTTCTTTTTTATTTTTCAGCTCCATATATTATGGAATATATTCAACAGTGTGAAGTCTGGAAAGGAATCAAAATGTAGAGAATTTCTGATCTATTGTAAAAATTAAAGAAATAGTGTTTTTTTTTTTTTACATATTGTATTTTTTTCTTCTTCTTAATGAAAATAAGAAGGGGAGGGATGTATTCTTATAGTTTGCCACTTCAGAGATCATGTGACTTTTGATGTTTATAGTTTTATGGACAGACGTCGCTTAATGGCGCCGTTATCACGTCAAAACTATAAAATATGAACATTCCCAGGCCGTTGATTTTAATCATTTTTCTGTGTTTTTTGTTATACAAAAAAAAAAAAAAAACAAATACCAAAATCATGGTTTTTAAACTTTTTTTTTTTTAATGTAAAGAAATTAAATGACAGCAATAAATGTAAAATAAAATCAACAAATTTCAATTTAATTCGGGGTTTTTTTTTGGAGTTACGCCTTTTTTTATATTGTTGTTTAAAAATTCATAATCGAAACAAAAAGTAAAACTTTTTAGTCTTGCTTTTACATTTTAATTTTTACAGAGAAACAGATATTAAAATGGCTTTAGATTTTTTTTGATATGCTTTTTATGGTATTTAAAAAAAAGGCAATTGCAAATTTATTACTGGAAATATTTTTGTGTTACTGCTATTTTTTACTTCAAATACAATGCCAACAAAAAGTAAAAGTTGTTAGGGTTAGGGTTCTGTTGTTGGTAAATCACAGAATCGAACAACATGTGCGATTTCCTGCGCCATATTGTTGGTCTCGTGGAATGTTACGAACAGTACATTACTTGACGCATTACCTAATTCCAACTGACTTTACACATCCATCTGGACAAGAATTTGCCACTTAAAACTTCAATACAGAATGGTGTGAACAGTCGGATAATTATTACTTTAAAAAATCTGAATATTTCAATACTTGAAAAAAAAAAAATTCAATAAAAAACACATTTCTATCCAATTCAAATACACACACCCTCTCACCAAGCCATAAAAATGGTATAAACTATACGAATTGTGCAAAATTTATTTGCTGCAATGCCTGCATTCTGTAACACAACACGAATGTTGTATTATAATTCAACGCGGGTTCGAACATGTCAGCCGCAGAAACGGCATTTTTATGTGCTTTAGCATATAAACGGCGCCATCCAGCGGCATCTTTGTTCATAAAACTACAACTTAAATATTTGAAATAATAGAATGAAGCCTTGATTCAGGACCTTTAGCTTTTGAGTCTGTAACTATGTCCATTGCAAGAAACTACCTATAACATAGGAAAGAAATGAGATATGTAAATTCCCCATGAAAATTATACAAACTTTTTTTTTTGATCAACATATTTATAGTTTAAAACTATGCAAATGCAGTAATATTGTCAAGCTGTAAGAACTAAAGGTCCCTCAATCATTGAGGCCAGTCTATCACTTTTGATGTTCAAACCTCACATGATTTCTCAAGTATTTAACCATTCCATTTTTTTTAAAATTATAATAAAAGATAGAGTCAAGTTTGAGATTGTCCATTTACATGGAAATTTATATTTAGTAAATGAATGGTATTACAAATATTAAAAGAATTTAAATAATTGAAATTTTTCTATATTAGATATCTTCTTATTTTAAAAGTTAAATATTGCTGATTTGTAATAAATATTTTCTAGCTACTTTTCATCATCATTATTTTCAACCTTTATTGATCCACTGCAGAATGAAAGTTTGCAAATTTAAAATTCAGGTTTTGTATCCATAACCTTTTTTTTCCGGCACATCAACAAACCTTATTTCATCTATCAAATTTCACATGATCTTTTTTTAAGTTTTCTAAATCTCTTGGAACCTTGTTCGGACTCTAATTATTCATCTATTATTACTTCTTCTAGTAATATGATCTATCCAGCTTCATTTTAGTCTCAAATCTTCCAATAATGACCCAGATATTTCATTTTCAGGGTCTACGTGGATGAGTAGGCACTAGATGGGGATTTTATGCACAAGCCTTCTGGTATCCGCTGATTACTCTGGCTTGCATTCAGTGGCAATACATATAGAGATTTTTGCCTGTTTTAATACTCCTGATATACATTTTTCCATACTTCATTGAATGTCTAAAATACCATCTTGCTCTTTTCTTAAGTATCCGAGTCTCAGATTCATAAGTAAATTCTGATAAATTGCATCTCTTAAAAATCTTCCTTTGCAAAGGCATTGGCATATTTTTCTTTTAATATTAAGTTATTTCTGTTAAAAGTACTCCATTGAAATGTAAATCTATGATTAATCTGATTAAGATATTTATAATTATTAACTTTTTCTAATTCATAATTATCAATTTTTATTTTATTTATTTTTTGAGAAAATCTATTGAATATTTAGTCTTTTTTATTTTCCTTTAGTTTTACTTTCATCTAATAACTTTGCAATATTTCCTGAAGCATTATTTGCACAATGGAGTCACATTATCTGACAAATCTAAATGGTGGTTCTTTTGAAATTGATTCTGTGACCCAATATTGTCATAGTTTACAAATCATAATTCTGCTATTATATATATCATTAGTTAAATAATGAGCTAATATATTGAGATGTCTTAATTGTCATTTATAATAATAAAATTGTCTCAACTGATATTTTTGCAAGATTGTTTATTTGATAACAGATTAATGGAAAATATTAGTAGAAATTAGCTTAATTTCTTCAAGTAATTGCTTATTGGTTGGTTGAACAATTATCTGTACAGCATCAAAGTTCTTCATCTATTTATGTTTACATAAATTCATCAAAAAGATCAATTCGAAAAGAACTTGTGAGAAAATTACAATTTTAAACAAGCTGGTTATAGCTTTAGATCCTCCTAATAAAGGATTAATGTAGTAGAATGATATCAATATACAAAATATTGAAAATAGAACACTTTGAAATTCAAGAATATTTTCCTGGAAATTTATGTTATTCAGCCTCATTGTGGATATGGTAACATAATTGGTTGATAATGACAGAGAAGTAAGCTCTTGCAGAAAAGTGATCATTGGTAACAGAAAATCCAAGAAATTGTTTTGCAAAATATTCCAACTATAGCAAAGCCACCATATCCAATGTGTAAAAATCTTTCGACTCACTTATTCATAGTTAAACTAATTTAAATTAGTATAGAAAAAACTTCTAATTAACATTTCAACTGCAAAATAGCAGATCTAATGGTTGCTTACTGTAAAGCAGTCTTGCTTTTTAATATTACTTAGATATTTTTTGTTAATTATTTTTGGTGATATTTTAATATTAAAATATTAAATTATTTTTTTCTTATTGTTAGTTATATTTTGTTTTTTAATTTGTTCCAATCGATTATATGGTAGATAAAATTTATATATGTATATAATTTTTTTGTTTATCATTAATAAATGTATCTATGTCTGTATATGTACATCTTAAAAACAAGTATTATATTTTTTATTTACTTCATTTATACAGCTATTGACTTTGTAATTTTATCATTCAAAAAAACAACGTGACAAATATACTAAATAATAATAACTCAGATGATTTATATAGAATTTATGAATTAAATATAAATAATACGAACAAAAACATATAGGAGAAACAAAAAATTCAAATCAAAATTAGAGCAATATAATTTATGCCAAAAAAGGTGCTGATGTAGTCAGGTATGTACGTACATTCTATTTTAGGTTTAGTGATTTTTTTAAACACTGCTTCGATATGAAAGAATACTATTGTATTTTTATTTTTAAAATAAATGAAATCATCACTAGTAAATATGGGTGATTTTTTTTTTTTTCAATAATTTTTCTCTTAATTAGAATTTCTCTAATTGGGTTTGATGTTTTTAAATCAGTATCAACTTTTAGTTCTAAAATTTGGTTAAACTTAGCATTACACTCAGAACATATCTTATTTTGCAAAATACTGTGTATTAAATTTGAAAAGGGTAATTATGGAAAAATGAAGTGTATGTGCTGTCAACATAAACTGAAGATTTTATTAATATATATATATTGAAACATGTTTCGTATATATCCTGAAGTCCCGTCCCCCCCCATTTTACAAGTATATAATTGAAAATAAAAACTGACACAGTGAATGAAATTTAGAAAAATTCGTAAATAATTGACAGTGATTTAAAATCAGTTTTTCACTCGCGTTATAAAAACCAAATGTGTGAATTCAAATTCTTTAATAAAAGAAAATCAATATTTAAAATCTATAGTTAAAATTTAAATGACACATTTATTTAATGAATCTTTAACATTAAAAATTTACAGTTTCAAATTAAAATGTTACTGATATAATATATTTATTTGTTGGAGCTGAATGTTTTCCAAATTAAAGCACAGAAACGTTGATAGTGTCACTTTCTTGTCTTAGGCAAAAGAAGTTAACATGTTTTTGATAAACATGTTGGTTGGTGTGGATGAAATCAAAGAAGATATTGAAAAACACTGGGAAGTAGGATAATGTAAAGAAAGGAAACAATCCAATTCTACGCAGTTTTTTTTTTTATTGACTGGTAATTGCTTCGCAGTAAATGAAGTTCAGTCCATTCTACAAAGAAGAGTAAATAATCGGACCAGTTGGAGCCGCCATGGCCATTAATTAAAGAAGTGCTGCAGTAAAGAGAAACATGAAGTTACCATAAAACTGATATAAAGAAATTGTCAAATGTAAACACTAAAATGTCAGGCTAGGTATGAATAGTTTGCTTTTCTTCCCACACCATGAAAGAAGTCATGAGGATGAAGAAATATGCCTAAGTGATCATATGTAAATCATTCAGCCCTAAACAAATTCCCTTTTTAATGTGATTTTACCAATGGTAAAACATCAAGCATAAGAAACAACTCTTAGAAACGTTAAATGCATCCACACAAATCTCTAATCAATATTATGGGGGATGAGAAACCCAAATATGTTATTTCACCAGAGGGAAAGCTTTTTGCAAATCTTCGTTGAAGCCCAAATCTAAAAACTATGTTACTATTTTAATGTCAAAAATATATTAAGCTTAAGCATTTGAGACTGCAGAAGCACTATTCATATTTGTACATGAAGTAAGAGAAAGCACTCTTCATTCTCCCATAAGATGAAATCAGAAGTAAAAAATTAATGAAATTTAAGGTAAATAAATCTTGAATTTTATTTAAGAAAGAAATTTGATAAATTTTTATTTATTTTATTTAAATGTTAACATTATGAGAGTTGGAATTTGAAATATGTGTTTACATATAATGTATTGGGAAAAGTAAATTAAGTAGACGTATTTAATATATATATATGTTACTCTAATAATAAAAAGATAACTGTGTCTCCAGAAAATCATAAGCCACACCAAATAAAGATGCATGTTTCTTTTTAGTAAATACTTTAATAATGACAATAGGAAAATATTGAAATTAAAGTTAATTCAATATTTCCTGAGGTAAATTTGAAAGTAAAGCATTTCTCAAGGTTATAAATGATAATTTCACAATCAGATATAATTTGTTACTTAAAATTAAATAGGATTTAAATATCAATATGTCAGATTCCTATGTTGATTGATAAGACTGCCTAATTCAGTTTGTTTACAGTAAAATATAAATGTTTATGTAAAGTAAACATTGCTCAAAAATATAATTCCCAAAAAGCAACTATGGAATTTAAATTGAAATGGTATAAAAAACTTGATGATTTTTTATTAACAATTTAATTAATGTATGTCAAAATGATCTTATTGTAGATATGCATCAAATATACATGTGCAAGTGGCGAATCCTTATAAAGAATTCTTTGATAATCAAACACCAACTCGTTTAGAAGATATATAAATAATAAAGATTCTCGTAAGTCATTGAATTGCACATGGGTATTATATAATTATTTTTTTATTAATGTAGCACATGTATTAGACTTAATCACACACGTTTGAGAATATAGGTTGGGGTGGGGGATTAAATATTGAATTACTAATGTAAAGAGCATGCCAAATGCAACCTCCAGTTCATACTAAAGTTATATGAGTAAAGCAATAATTTAAATAAGAGAATGCTATTGATTACGTATTTTCTGAAGTTATGGATGCAGTTAACATAGCTGTGCAAATAAAGTCAAAGAATTATGGTATTTTATAAAGCCATAAATAGCAGATAATGTCCTGTTCATAAGTCTCTTATTCAGGAATAAAGATGTTAAATAAGGTGAGTCCTGATAATATATATCTTCACATGAAGCTAGAATACCAAAGTCATATCAGAAGGAATTCAATTTTTATAAAATAATATCTAAATGATGCCAAATTAAATGATTATAATATAGTGAAACACATCTTATGGTAATTTTATTTTTGTAATAAACAGATGCACAAATGAACATCTGATTGTGAACAAATGTAAAATATATGAAATCTTATAAAAATATTACATACTGGAGCAACATTTAATTTTTTATAGTTTTAAGTTATGGATTCCCTCAAGTAATATGTAAGTCCTAGAAAGTACATCCTTAGGTAGTAGTATATAGGAAAAGCTTTAGTTATTCTTACTGCATTGGTGGGTAAGAAATGTAGTGCCATCTGCAGGCCAACAGTTGGGATAAATGAAGCTTTTTAACCAAAATGGAAGTCAAATAAAATCCTGTATCTCCAAAGTTAGAGATTGGGCCAACTCCTTGATAAAAAAAATGAATATAAAAAAATTCAATATTAGGCCTCACATAAGTTTAAAACTACAAAGGAAATGAATTAGAACTATGATTTTAATATGGAATGTAAAAGGTCTATCTAATAAATTAAATGTAATTAAACAAATGAATGCTGATCTGGTGGTCTTGCCAGAAACTAAGAAGAAACGTCAAGATCCAGAAAATCTCAAACATTGTGATCATTTTTATAGTGATATTCTGAAAAAATAAAAAGCAAAGCATCACTTCTGATTTATTGAAGTTTGAAAAAATATGTTATGACATGGAAATAAAGTGTCAATTAATAAAAAGAAGAAATCCATACATGAATGGAAAATAATGATATTAAGGATTTATAATAAATTTTTTGAACAATTAAATAGTGAAGTTCTAAAATTGGAATGACTAAAGAAATTGCATTGCTTAAATATTTTATTACAAGAAACAGAAGAAAAAAAGACAAAATTGCAGAGTAATATAGTGAGAATAAATGACAATGGAATGTATCTGATTAATGTATGTGAGCAAAATGGTTTAAGGATATTGACGATTTTTATCAACATAAAGAAATTTTTAAATATATATGGATTCAGAATATAAATTCTCAAATCTATAAAAAATATTATAGTATGATGTAACGTATTTCAAAGTACTAGGTGTAAGAATGTATAATTTTCTTAAAATGAAGTCAATGTATCCATGAGGAATAAAGGTGGACCTACAGATTAATGAACAGAACACAGTAATAAAGGAAGAAATAAATAACTTAGATAGTTTAAAATATTAGAATATTGGAAGTCTGAATTGGCCATGATGAGATGAAGAGTTACAATTAAAGACCAATTTTGAATCCATAAATTGAATAAAAGGAAGGATCCAAAAATAAGCGGAATTTTGTAATAAAAAATTATATATTTATTTTTAGGTATTGCAAGTCGAATCATTTTTAAAAGAATAGTTTATTTAATACAATGCACTAGTCTAAACCTGTTTATCACTTTTTGAGGTAGTCCAGAAACTCTTGCAAAGTGGTGTATTTTCTCCATTTTTCCCCAAGCTCTAAGTCCACACAAAAAAGTGAGGCTTTTCATTTGATAGATTAAAAAAAATTGCACAAAGTGAGATTGAGCAGCTTCTAGATAAGCTGGGTCATGCTGAATTTAATTAAAAGGTGTTTCACCCTCGAGCTTTTGAGAGATTATACTTTATGCGGTAAAACTTGCTCTCTTTTCTTTGCCACAAAATGAGATGTTTATATTTTATCATGTCACGTAAATTTTTCAGAACATGGAGATAAAATGCATGACCATTACAAATTAAATTTGAGAGAAAAATGCTGTTTGCATCAAAAGAAAAAAAATCAGAATTGTTTTGAGTTTGGACTTCGCTTGTGATGCTTTTTATGGATGTGATAAATTTAACATTCAATTAAACCATTCATAAACTTGTTTTTTACAAGATCAGTTTGCTTATAATCTGTTTCAAGCATTACAACTTTTTTCTTTGCTGTTTTCTGTAAATGAAAACAGAATTTCACATTGTTTGAACATTTCAGCCATTATAAAAAAAATGATACTTTACAAAAAAATGTGCTACATGATCCCACAATTTCACACTGATGTCATTTAGCAAATTGGTGCAGAAGGATTCCTGCAAAAAGTATGTAACAACAAAAGTATATACTGCAACAGACGGCAAACAAGAGAATGATTCTGGTTATTTTTGGGTCCCCCCTTGTACATGCAAAGAAAATGATTATAGGAAAAAAACTGTTGATGGGATAGAAGACAAATGAGATAGATGAAAAAAGCCACAATGCATTAGAAAATATTTAAATACTAAAATAAATAAAAATAGAACTAAATACAAAAAAATCCAAGCAAAAGTATGGAAAAATAAAACATAGAAAAAGAATTTTAAAATGATTTAATTATATTTTATTGGAAATAGAATTAATGAAGGCTAGAGATTGTTTTAAAACAAAAAAAAACCCGAGAAATATCTCCATATTGCAATGAAAAAATGGAATCAGTATTTTGAAAGTTTGTTGTCAGAAAATATGGTGGAATTTGAGAAAATGGGTAAAAAAAGAAAATATAAAAATTATAGAATATCCTATAATGTTAAAAGATACTGATTTAATGATGGTATACAAATCGATATAAAAACCCAGAATGGTTCCTGCTTCCTATGGAATCTCATTTGAGATAATTAAAAATGGAAGTAAAAGGTCATTTGACCGAGTTGTTCCAAGACTGCAATAATACTGATGAGACTTATTTAATGGAAAATTCCATATATTGCAACAATTTATAAAAAGGCAGAAAGAATAGTTGTGAAAATTATAGGGGATTATGAGGGAATTTGGAAAAATAGAATTGTATGTGATTATAAGAGCTTGGAAACAAAGGACTAATTATTTTCAGAAAAATAAGATCCCTGTTCTGTAGGACACAAATACTAGGAAGGAAGGTAGATAGAAATCAAAAGGTAATAATAGACATTAAATATGACTTCCCTTTCAAAATACTATTGAAAACTCTGGAATTAAATAACATATAATCTCATTAAAGCATTTAAGAAATTATATAATACTATATACACAAAAATAAAAATAGGATATAATTTCAGATAGTATAAAAATAATTAAGGATCTTATATAAGAATGTTGTCTATTATGTACATTATTTAAATTGTATATAAAACAATCTTTAAAAAGTCCATTAAAAACTTTTCCAACACCTCCACTTTGAGAAACAATAAAGGAAAATACCTTACAAAATTCTGTAATTTCCAAATAATATTTTAAGTTGTTATCCTTGTTGAACTTCTATGGAATAATTTTAAAAATTAATCCAAGTATCATTAGAACCTGAAAAACATTTCAATGTTATTTAGCTTAGATTTGATTTTTTTTAAAAAAAAAGACACTTTTGTTTATATGTAATATCAAAGTATGCAATTAGTCTTAATTATATAAAATATGTATAAATGCAAAGTCTCATAATGCAGTGATAATATGTACTTCTGGCATGCTTATAACCATAAAGGTTCTTGCATATATCACACTCTGATATAGCCTATGAGTGGAGTCGCCTTTTAAAAAAATATCAAATGTAATTAAATCTTTACATCCGTTTTCTAAAATTTTATTGATTCACTTAGCTTCAGTTTGAAAAAATATAATACAAAAGTTAATAAAATATTAAAGCTAATTCACACTGCAATTATTTAATTCCACAATTCAAAATGTATACATTGTTTCACAAGTGTGTGGTTGTCCTGTGAATAGTCAAGAATATGTTGAAATTACAGGTAATCAATTTAATATTTTGATATTGTGTATCTTGCATTTTATGATCATCAATTTTATTTCAAGAGAAATGAATAAAAAGTTTTTAGTAATTTTATTTTTGTTGATGTCTTAATGTGTAAAATATTTTTTAAAATTATTAATCTTAAAAAATTTGATGCAACTTATTAAATGTAAATATTTAAAATCACTTATTTCTAAACTTGTCATTATTACATAATGAAAAATTATAAATAATAAGAATAAGTTTATATGGTAAAGAATTGTTTTAAATATATTGACATTGTTAAGGTTAATGATGCCTGTACATTAGGAATATATATACATAAAGGAATTTCACTTTTATTGTTAAAAGGAGGTTGCCTTGACAACAGTTTGAGATTGTTAATTATTATTGATATTAGGATACTCTAAGTGTTGACTGTTTTTAATGATATATATATATGTGAGAAGAACTGGTGCAAAAAAAATAGTAATTCACCGATGAATTTTCAATAAATCAAGTAAAGAAAACATGAAAATTTCTATAAATGATCTATTTAGAAAAATTCCTGACCTTTTTTTTTTTGCAAATCTCTTTTTCAATTCTACATTACATAAAATAAATGATCCCTTTTTGCAATTCTCAGTTTGATTTTTTTTTTTCATTTCCTCCATTATTTTTTAAGTAGCTTTAAATATTTAAAAGGATTTACCTCTGCCACAAGACCCCCCCCCCCATCTTAATCCAATTTTCAGAAACACATCATTTATTTCCTGTTTTCTAAACCTTCAGTTACTTTTTCACAGTATGCAAAAATCTTGCTGTTTGTGGATTTATTTATTCATGTGAAATAAATTTCTGTTCATAGATAATATTCATGTTGCAAAGTAAGGTTAACATTCATGAAATTTTTTAAAAATTCAACTTTATATATTTTCAATAATAATTAATGAATTTTTATTTTATAATTGTAAATGTTATGCATAAATTGTTTTCCATAGCTGTGTCATAAGATATTCTCATATAGATAAGAAATGACAGTGTATTAATATATCAAAAGATTCTAAATAATGTATAACAAAGAAATCAGGGTGTAAAATATGCTGATATATGAAGTAATAAGTTTAAGATGTTTCCACTTAGGTTAATTGCATTAAACAAAAGTTGGAAATAAACAAGCAACTCTGTTACATACCGGTTTCTGGATCTCTTCTGTAAATAAATCATTCACTCTTATAAATACAGTAGTTCTCCGATTGCTATGAATTCAACAACTGAAATGTTAAATTTAAAATGATAGATAACTAAAGAACAAATAAATTATTTAATCTTCCAAATACATGAAGTGTTGCTCCCATGTTATGTTTAAGTCATAAATAGTGAAATTGTATTCCGTGCACAGACTTAATGAATACATCTACACCGCTTAAAAAGCATTAAATTTAAAAATATATAAATTTATATATATGAATTAAAACTTTTTAGGCATATGCTTGACTGAATAAGCATTCTCAATCACCCATTTCCTCGTCTCTCTTAAATTATAGGATAGTTATATTTTGATTTCTTAATTCTATTATTACATAACTGCACTACTCTGCTTTTTTAACATTACTTTTCATATTGTAATGGTTAGATTTTTAAAATTCAATTGTGTGTATGTATGTTAATTGCATATTTTACAAGAGCAATAATGTGCAAGATGTCGTTCACAAATCTCATGAGACTCTCTAGGCTACCACGTGTAGCTTCAAAAACAATTTTAATATTGCAGAGGCAAAACTCTATACAGTAGCCAATCAGTGCAAGCCAGAGTAATCAATGGATGCAGAAGTGTTTGTGCATAAAATTCCCATCTAGTACCTACTCATCCAATATTCACAAACTAGTTTTTAGCTTGTGGCTTTCATCAGTGAGAAACTTTAAATCCGAAAGGACTGCACATAGATCATAGGATCTAATGCAATTCTCCACCAGTCACCTTTTACTTTTGTAGCAACTATACAGCTTTGAGTCCAAAATGAAAACACAATGTTTTTAATTCAAGCTCATTTGCTCTGTGTTATCAGCTTGTATAAGGCTTAAAGAATTGTGATCATGTGATATTTAGTAATTTAGGACCAATCTTGCACCAAAGACACCAAAATGTATAGATTGCTGAACTGAGTTCAGATCTACGTGACTAGACAAGCAAATGAGCTTGAATTTAACCCATTGTTGTGTTTTCATTTTGAACTCAAAACTGTATAGTTAACCAAAAAGTAGCAGCTGCAAGATTGCATTAGATCCTAAGATCTAGATGCAGTGCTCTCAAATCCAAGATTCCACACTGATAAAAGCCAGAAACTGGTCTGGGGATATTGAATTAGTAAGCACTAGATAAGGACTTTATGCACAAACCTTTCTGCATCCATAGATTATTCTGGTTTACATCAAATGGCACTACTGTATGGAGAGTTTTGCCTCTATGTTATCAGCTTGTACAAGCATAAAAAATGGTGATCATGAGATGTTTAGTGGTTTAATATCAATCCTGCTCTATAAGAATATGACTGTGGTTATTAAAGAACCAAAAACATCAAAATGTATAGATGCTGAACTGAGTTCAAATCTACATCAAATGGGCTTGAATTGAAAACATTAAATTTTCATTTCAAACTCAAAGCTGTATGTATAGTTAACTAAAAAGTAAACAATGCATGCTGGAGAGTTGCATTAGATCGTAAGATCTAGGTACAGTACTTTCAGATCCAAGGCTCATCATTGATGAAGGCCACAAACAAAACTAGTTTGGGAATATTGGATGAGTAAGCTCTAGATAGAGATTTTATGCAAACCTTTCTGCAGCTATTGATTACTCTGGCTTGCACTGAGTGGCGCTACTGTATGGAGAATTTTGCCACTGTGTTATCAGCTTGTACAAGCGTAAAAAATGGTGATCAAGTGATGTTTAGTGGTTTAATATTAATATTGGTTTTCATTGCCATTTCCCCTAAACTTTTATATTAATAAACTATAGTATTACTATGCAATCAATATTAAGAATATTTTATTTCATAAAATAAATAAAAATTGGACTGTTAATTCTTTTTCACTTTTAATTGTCTCAGTCAAAAGAATTGTTAACATTAATTTTATTATCATGTTTTATTGGTAAAAAGTGTTTTACCATTAAATGGCCTATAGGTCTCCCACAAAAATTAGTTCCAAAAGTAACTAATGCACTCTTAAACATTCAAAAAATTATGAAATTATGCCCTTATTACTGAAGGCCTTGCCCATCCCTGATATACAATTTGCTATTATTCACCAGTTTCAAGTAATCACAGATAAGCTTGGAACAATAATAGTGAATACTGGGAAATATTATTGTATTTGGTTTTATTTTTAGATTTTGTAGGTCTTTTTTCATTTATTCTATAATACGGCATCTTGAAAGAATAAAAAAATAGTAAAATGGTTTAGATTAGTCTGAGTACTTAGTGGCAAAACTGAGCTGTGATCCATGAACCTTGGATTCAGAATCTGCCGTTTTACAATTAAGTCAAATCATTCAGATCGCAGAGAATACTGTTGATTGTTGACAAGATTGCTGGAGTCAGCTACAAGGACAAAATTGCTATGAAATCAATGCAAACAACTATATGTAGCGAGGCTAACCATTTATAAGACAATAACTGCTATGCCAAGATCCACCAATAATCAGTAGAGTATTCGAATCGGTGGTTATTTTTACAAGTAGCTTTTTTTTAACTTTCCAACTCTAGTGTGTATTTATGAATTTATAATATATTATTAGATTTGTATCTAATAATGTAAAAACTATTGTATAAAATGTGAATCATTATTTTACTGTAATTTTCAGTACTAATATATCATTATAACTTATCGAATGTAATTTACTTCTATTATAAATATACAATAAATATTCTAACTTATGAGAAATTAAACCGATTTAAGGTTATCGCACTGCGTTTTCTCTATCTGAAGCCCAATTATTTAAAATAAACATTTATTGATCATTTTATTTCCAGATATTAACTAATTCATTCAAGCTCTTAATTTCTCACTACATTTACAAATCGGCTGTAATTTGTTTCCTCTTCGTCTCACGCAATCATGTATACAATGAGCAGCCGATTTTTAAAGTAAAAATTTCGGATTTTTTTTATTTTTTAAATTATTATAAAAATCTATAAAGAATATCATCTATGATAATTAAAAGGAAAAAAAAGATACTTCACCCCCCCTCCCTCCTTTAAAGATGATCTTGTTAAGTCTATTAAATAAATAAAATATGTTCGCTCTCATTTTTTCAATACAATTTATCTCTTTTAATGTTTTTTTTTTTTTACTTCAAAAGTGACAGGAGTCATATCTTTCATAATCTCTTTTTTTTCTAGCAGTGAGCTTTTATAAACAGCTTTCTTCTTTTTTCTTCATTATTTTGCAACTCATTACGACAGGTTCCAATTAAATTTTTCTAATTTTCTATGTTCCTTTATCCAACTTATTGTTAAACTTCCTACAATATTTTTTCTTAATTTATTAATTATTGCAATAGTAATGCTTAACTTTTTTCTCCTCTTATAACAAATTATCAGTTAGATCAATTGTCTTTTTTTTTTTTCATATGTCAAATGCGTTGACCGGGAAGCGAACCTGGGCCAGCTGCTTGGAAGGTGGCTATGCTAATGTTTTAATTGTATTATTTTTAATAAAATTGCAACATAAGGTGTGTATACATCAATATATGTGGAAATTTTGTTATATCTATATTTATAAAGGACTTGAACTCAGACATTCAAGCTCTCCACAGCTATCCAATTCATCTTATGCAATTGATGCACATGTCTACATGTATGTGAAAAAGATAAATGATCTCCAATATTCATATTTCTTGTTGAATCAGCACTCATCATTTGGTCCATATCACCATCTCCCACACATATATTCATACAATCAGTGGTCAGTTTATATTAAGATAGCAAACCTTAATGGACAAGCTTCAATCTTTTCCACTCTACAACTCTTCAGCCATCCATATCATCTTCAGATTTTCAATGATATGGATGGCTGAAGAGTTGGTGTGTGAAAATATTGAAGCTTGTCCTTTAAGGTTTGAAGATTTGCTATCTTAATATAAACTGAGCACTGATTGTATATATGTATGGGAGATGGTGATCTGGACCAACTGATGAGTGCTAGTTCAGCATGAAATACATTTATTGAAGATTATTTATCATTTTCACATGTATGTGGGTCATGTGTATTGGTTGTATAAGATGGATTGGATAGCTGTAGGGAACTTAAAAGTCTTGAGTTCAAGTCTTTTATAATTACACTAAGTTTAGTATAGAAAATAGATATATATATTTAAATATTATATATATGAGTGTGCGTATTTAAAATTCATATATATATATGAATTTTGATGCTACTGATCAGGAAAGCCTGTGTAGTAAATTTATTCAGTGTAAGATTATATATATATGAAACTTTATAGCTGTCATATTATAAATTGGTATTTATTACTTTATCGACCTAATATTTGTTATGCAATCCTATTTGTTATTTTATTATGTTTGTCTACAGGAATTTATCAATTTTTTAAATTAAATTCATAGTATTTGTAATAGTTTATTCAAATTTTTAATATATTTCTTTAAAGTCTAATACTTAACCACTGATAAATGACAAACAAAAAATCAAGCAATATTTTTTTGTTTTAAGTAATGGAAATATCATCGTTAATTTGTTTACTAAACAGAATAGATGTGTAATACCTATTTTGATTACAAGAATGGAGATAAACAGGCAAAAACTCTATATAGTAGTGCCACCTTGTGCTAGCCAGAGTAATCAATGGATGCCAGAAGGTTTGTGCATAAAATTCCTATCTAGTGCCTACTCATCCAATATCCCCAGACTAGTTTCTGGCTTGTGGCCTTCTTCAGTGAGGAGCCTTGGATCTGAGAGCACTGCACCTAGATCTTAGGATCTAATGCAACCCTCCAGCAGCCACCTTTTATCTCTACTTCACTACAAAACTAGTCTGGGGATATTGGATGAGTAGACACTAGATAGGGATTTTATGCACAAGCCTTCTGGCATCCATTGATTACTCTGGTTAGCACAAGGTGGCACTACTATATGGAGAGTTTTTGCCTGTTTACTAATAGTTATGTGCTAGCATGAGATGGTGATCATGTGATGTTTAGTGGTTTAAGAATGGAGATTTATAGAAAAAAAGAAATGGAAAATTAAAAAAGAATGGAAAGTAAAAGTTGATTTAATATTATTGATATTTTAAAAACTATACAATATTTTTAAAATGTTGCTTAGTTTGTATTAGTATCAGATACCAAAATTGTTATCAAGCTCTTTGATTATTGTGATAGGAGACATTCATGTATACTATTCATGTGCAAAACATATAGTGAATAAATTCACAAAGATTAATATATATATAAAACACACAATAATAAATAAAAATAGCTATATGCAATACAATAACCAAAGTTGCAAACATTTTTTAATAAAAAAAAAAAAGCTAACAAACAACCATTTTTTATTCTTTTGCTATTAATGACTCCAAAAGTTAAACGAACTTAAGATTTTGAATCCAAACCAACTTGCTAAGCACATCTAACCCTATTATATTTATCTCAATTATAAGCTAATTGCAAAGATATCTTTTTTTGCTGCAATGTCGTGAGAATATCATTTATTACATCTACGTTTAACATAATTTTACAATAAATTGAAAAACAATATATTAAAACTTTTCTTGCTTCATAGAATAATAGCATCAAGATCTGACATGTCGCAAATAAAACTCATAAGGTATGAGTGATTTAAAATTGATTTATTTTTAGTATCATATTAACAAAAGCAATTAACAAAAATAGATAAATTATAATAGCATTCTTACAATTTAAACTTAATACTATCTTCCTGTAAGTTTTTTTTTCTTTTAAAATATATATTGAAAGATTTTTAAATAAAATGGATAAAATCCTTTTTAGCTTTTCTATTAATAACTAAAAAAACACTTATTTTTTTTAAGTGGGCAAGCGTAAGGTAAACGAGGCTTACTTCATAGCAGAGGACCCCTTCGCCATTAATCGTAAAGAAGCATGTTTTGCTATATCAAAAAGATGGTCTAATTGACTCATTTGCATAGAGTTTGCATATTATACTGATAGAATGATTTCAACTAACGAGTCAGAACTGACTATGATTATGAGAAGTACAGTTTCTCAAAAGCGCTCAGCCATTTTAATTGACTAATTGATATTAATTATATAGCTTTACGTTATAAGTGTGATAGCACTATTTAATATTATCATAACTTTTTCTTGTAAATAAATAAGTAAATTGTCTACTTTTATTTTTTTTTGTAACTGGACAAGTAAATTAAAAGTAATATTATCCCTCTTATTTTTTTATTCTCATGATGAAAAGTATTGATGAAATGGAGAAGTTGTGTGCAATTAGATGATTTCATTTTTGGCAATTGAGCATCCAGCATTTTTCTCCCTTTAATTTCTTTTTCGTTACGTTACCTTCATGTATTTTTTACAATGTTTATAAATATTTAATTATATTAATTTTTTAGAGAAGTTATTTGTGTATTAAGTTATAATTCACTGTTAATATTTGTTCCAATTACTATTATGTATATGTGTCTATGGATGTAATTAAACAAATAATCAAATGGCTTTATTAGTCAGGAATTTATAAGACCCTTAAGCACCAAAATTGTAATTGATCTGAAGATTTTATATTCCAAAAGTCTGATACTTTATCTCTGCACTAAATTATGCAAGACTATTGATATAATACCTGTATATTGTGGAAATTACTAATGACCATTTGTTTCGATTTTTTTTTTTTCAAAAAGGTATCTTGACTACAAAATAAATTTTAATGATGTAAGCGCCATTAAAAGTTTGCAATAAAGATTAAAATTGAAATGGTAAAATAAATTACTGTTCAGGTGGCAAATTACTATCACTACTGATCTATTTTTGTTGACCGATTATTGCATTCTATTGTGGAGTTCACACTCATTTAGGCAACAATTTTAACACACATAATCCACTGAAATGCACTTTCCAGAATATCAAGTTACATTGTAATAAATGATTAGTTAGAATGATATATCATGCTACATTTTGTTCCAAGCCTCCTCACATACATAGAATACATATCATTTATTGAATTGCAAGTATACAGTGCTTTTCAACATGCATATACATATATTGACATGATTGTGTCTCATGACATATGATAACATAGTAGTGTGTGCATATATATATATAAAGTTGAAAGGAAAAGTAGAAATAAACACAAAAAATTTTTGAAAATATTTTCTATATTACCCAAAGATTCCATCAGCTTGCCGAAGTAGTTTATATGTATACTGTTTCATCTATATGCAGAACACAGATAAAGATACTGCATCATATGTAAAGTATAGCTGGTAAGTAGAAGGTGTTATTTATTGAGAACGATATTATTTTAAATGATATTTAGAAAATGTCAGTTAAAATCTTAAATTATAAGATTTAAAAGTAAATAACTTTTGTCAACTAAAACTAGATAAAAAGAAAATAAATAACCATTTCCAGTTTTATTTATTAAAAGTGAAAATCATAAACTTTCTTTATTGAAAATGACAATTGTTAAAATCTAATTTAAAAGTAAAAGTTTAAAACCAAAGGATTGATTCATAAATGATTTTATTTTGGAATTTTTTTTAAAAAAAACTTTTTTTCCCTCCAATTGGATGAGTCAGCATTACCCGGTAATGAAGCTTTGTTGCTGGTATACATTTGCTTTATTCAAAATCAGGAAGTGCATGAAGAACTGCTTTTTGTTAGAACTTTAGAAACTGATATCAGAGGTGAATTGATTTTTTAATTTAATGGAGGTATTTTTCATGAAAAAAGCAATTCCATTGACAAATATATTTGTTGCAACAGATGGAGCACCAGTTATGATTGGTAATTATCATGGTTTCATAAGTTACCTGAAAAAACGTACCTAAAGTGCTTGCAGTTCACTGCATAATCCATGGGCAACATTTAGCGACCAAGAACCTTAATGACAAATTGCATCAATTTGTTATAACAGTTGAGAACAAAATTCAAAATAACACTATGAACACTAGTCTGTTCACTCGATTATATGAGGAAAGTGACACAGATTTCTATCTATTGGTTCTTCATACTGAAGTCCGCTGGCTTTCAAAAGGTTTATGTTTTGTGAGATTTTTTGCACTTTTCAATCTGTTTTAGAGATTTTGGAAGATGAGAATTCCAGTTTAAAAGAAAATTTACTTATGAGTAAAACAGATATTGCTTATTTAACTGACTTATTTGGCAAATTTAATGATGTTAATTTATAATTTCAAGGAGACAATTTGAATCTCATCAAAGAAAAATCAGTCATATTGGCTTTTGTTGCCAAATTAATGTTTTAAAGCAAAATATTGCAAGATCTGAGCTTTACCAGTTACCCAACTTAAATTTAAGATAGACCCAATCCAATAAGAAAACATCTTGCTGTACATCAACTACTTGGAGGCTCTTCACTTAGATTTCAAAACTAGGTTTGAAGATATTCTATTATTGTAAATACTTGCCTGGATAATAAACCTATACACTTTTAGTGCAGAACCAAATATAATTTTGCAATATGAGCTAATAACCATCAGCACAAATGAGGATCTAAAGGTACAATTTAAACAGGGTTATCAAAAAGTTTTGGCTGCAACGAGATATTCCACTTTTGTACCCGGCTCAATGGACTGTTATACAAAAATATTTGCTGGTATTTCCATTATTGTATCTGGTAGAGAGAGATTTCAATGTAGTTTTAAACCTGGTTCAGAACAGATATCGATTGCATATCACTTAACATGGAGATTTGAGAATGCAACTCACTAATTTAAAAACCAGACATAGATAAATTGTTGACAAATCACCAGGTGCACCTATCTCAATAAATTCAGTTTTCCAAGGTAACATGTTTGGTATTATTTTTATAATTCTGATTAAAATCTTTTGTAGTTGTAATTTTGTTAAAGTTTAATTCTGTCTGAATATGTTGATTTTTTCACTTCATTTTTATGTTTAATAAAGTGATTTCAATATTTGTACTTATTTTGTATTTATATATTTGTTTTATAAATGTCAAAAATTAAAAAAAACTCTGATCATATTTTTTTTTGCTTTAATTTTTATTAATGCAGGTTTCAATATTAAATGTTGCACAAGATAATGCCATAGTCCATAGTCCTTTTATATTTTTCATCATTAATTACAAGTGATTAAAAATTTGATATCTAGTGAAATATTTAATATAGAGTACTGTACAAATTTATTAATTTGAGTAAGTAAAGTAAATGACTAGGGGGTTGGTACTTTTAAAGGTTTTTGGTAAAGGGCTAGGTGGCAGAAAAAAGTTTAGGAATTCTGAAGCTCAATAAAGGGATCTAGCTAGAGCAGTGGTTCTTAACATTTTCAGAATCACAGAACACAATTTTACAAAATTTTTGAGAAACACAGTCATAAAATAAAACAGTATATATTTTTTTTATATTGCAGAATATATTAAAAATCACATACATAATAGTTTACATATCAATCAGTAATAAGGTATTTATTTATATAGTGCTATGTTAATAAATTGTAATTGTAAATTAGCGATTAGGCTAATGCACATGCACTTTACAGATTTTAAACTATCTGTAAATGAATACTTTCATTCTCAAACATAAGATAAAGTTTAGCCCATACTTAAACATTTGGGTTGAAAAGATAAATGGATTCATTTTATCTTTTCATAAAGACTTTATCTTGTGTTTGAGAATGAGAGTATTCATTTACGTATAGTTTAAAATCTGTAAAGAGCATGTCTTTAGCCTGATCACTAATTTACAGTTATAATTTATTAACATAGTGCTATATAAATAAATACCTTATTATATATACGTTTAACTTCAACTAAGAATGACGTATAGTAAATTTTAAATAATTTCACAAGTACCATTCATTCAAGCATAATAAAGTAATTTAAAGTGACTGCTTAATATCTTCACGCTCTCATCTCCAAACACTTAAGATTGGCCCATACTTAAATGTTTGGGCTGAAAAGATATATGGATTCATTCTATCTTTTCATAAAGACTATCTTGTGTTTGAGAATGAGAGTATTCATTTATATATAGTTTAATATCAATCAATAGCAAATAACAATCAGCAAATGAAATTAAAAAAAAAATTGTCACAATTTTTTTGTTATGGGATGTTTGTGCCTTATGACTTACAAATGCTTTCAATATCTGGTTTTATGTGTGAAATAGATATTCTCATTTCCTCTTTTATATTTGTCAGCCTTTCATGTTTTTTTTGTCTTAATATTCATTAATGTTGAAAAACCAAGTTCGCATAAGTACGATGTTGAAAATTGTAATAAAATTTTAATCACTTTTTCAGAAATAGTTTAAAACTCGGTTTGGGCAGAAATCCAAAATTCTTCAACTGTTATTTTAAAAAATTTCATTTTGAGCGTACAATCCGTTAACAGCGTAATGAATTCTTCCTGTTCTTGTAATGAAAAATCATAAATTGATATGTTGACTGTAGAAAATGAATTTCATATTCAATCATAATTTCAAATATTTAATGCAGAAAAGTATTTCACAATTTTTTTCTTCTAATAATGCTAAATGTTGTAATATAATAGTAATTATTTCATTGATATTGTCATTTTTGACTGAAGAAAACATGTCTATTGTCCTTTTTTGAATTATGTACATTCTCCAAAGTGATTTTTTTTTTTAAATGCTGAGTTTGTCAGTAGATGTTAAAATATTTTCATTCTTATCTTGCAGTATTCATGTTATTTAAATAATTGAAGATATCAACTAAATATGCCATTTTAACACTAAATATGTTTAAAAATATCATTCCCTTTATTTTTATATTGGACTATTTCCATCATCTAATATGTGTGTTGAATGTCTTTAGAAAAGTTTAATTTTTTAGTTAAATATTCCAAATGCATTCAACTGTTAGTAATATCACAGCAAACAGGTTAGTATATGCACCAACTGTTAGTAATATCACAGCAAACAAATGTTAATAATATCACAGCAAACAGGTTAGTATATGCACTAACTGTTAGTAATATCACAGCAAACAGGTTAGTATATGCACAACGTTTCAAGAGGTATTTTTCTCCCCTCTTCTTCAGGTGTTGCTGGCCTGACCAGTGACAGTACTAGCATGGGATTCGAACCTGGGTCCTTAGATTCTTGATTATTGAAATTTAAGGTAACGCTCTAACCAACTGAGCCATCCTGCCAAAGGCAACAGTATGTAGTAATTTCATATACTTATCTATGAGGTTCCTCCTGATTTCTCCATTTTTTCCTCAGAGCAAAGTTGATTAGTGATTTCCATACATTATGTATAGTCACACTAGGTTGGCTTATGGGATTTTTTGCCATTGTCATGTGAGCAGCTTCTTTAAATTTTCTTCTTTGTACCTTTTCTTCTTTATCCAATATTTTTGTATTTTCCCAATTGAACGTATGTTCATTGGTCCATACATGGTCTGCTACCTTAGACACATCTGTTTTCTCTCTTCTAATCATCAGTTTATGTTCTTGCAAGCGCTTTTGAATGGGACGGCTGGTCTCACTAATATATGTTCTTCCACATTCACATGGCATTTCATAGATGCAGTTTTTTCTTTGCAGCATTTCAAGTTTAGGCTTTGTAGATGTTAGAATTCCTCATAGTGTGGTATGGCTCTGAAAAGCTGTTCTGATGTTATACTGATTGCAGATTTTCCTTAATTTGTCTGCTATTTTTGGAATGTATGGATACACTACAGTACCAATAATTGTCTTTTCTCTTGATGGTTCTTTTTGTTGTCTGTTTAATGTTTTCTTAATAACAGCTGATGGATAACCATTTTTCTTAAGAGTTTGTTCTATATAGATCTTTTCTTTTTCCAAATCACCAGTTTCTGAACAAACTTCTTTTGCTCTGTTCCACAGTGATAGTATAACTCCATGTTTTGTGTTTCTGGTGTGATTAGATGTATAGGCTAGGTATTTTCCTGTATGTGTAGGTTTTCGGTAAACTGTAGTTTTGATTTTGCCATGAGGGAGTCTTGTTACAAGAACATCTAAGAATGCCAATTTTTGTTCTTGTTCTGGTTCTATTGTAAATTTAATTGAAGGGGATATGTTGTTGATGTGTGTCCAGAAAGTTTGTAGCAATGCTTCACCATGTGGCCATACAACAAATGTATCATCCACATAGCGAAGCCAAACTTTAGGTGGATAAGGAGTAGTTTTTATGGCTGTGGTTTCAAGTTCTTCCATATAAATATTGCTAATCAGGGGAGACAATGGTGAGCCCATAGCCATTCCTTGATTTTGTTGGAAGAACTCTGTGTTATATTGAAAGTAGGTTGTTTTTATACAGAAAGTTAATAGTTCCATTATGCTATCAATAGGAAGAGCTGTTCTGGTTTGTAAACTATTATCATCATTTAACCTTTTTCTTACAATAGACAATGCTTCTTCACATGGTACATTTGTGAATAAACTTTCCACATCAAAGCTTACCAGTAAGTCAGTTCTTTCAATTTTCATGTTCTTGATTAATTCTACAAAGTGTCTAGAATCCCTAACGAATGATTGGGTCTTGCATTCTGGCAAGGTGAATCTCTGGCAAAATCAAAACTACAGTTTACCGAAAACCTACACATACAGGAAAATACCTAGCCTATACATCTAATCACACCAGAAACACAAAACATGGAGTTATACTATCACTGTGGAACAGAGCAAAAGAAGTTTGTTCAGAAACTGGTGATTTGGAAAAAGAAAAGATCTATATAGAACAAACTCTTAAGAAAAATGGTTATCCATCAGCTGTTATTAAGAAAACATTAAACAGACAACAAAAAGAACCATCAAGAGAAAAGACAATTATTGGTACTGTAGTGTATCCATACATTCCAAAAATAGCAGACAAATTAAGGAAAATCTGCAATCAGTATAACATCAGAACAGCTTTTCAGAGCCATACCACACTACGAGGAATTCTAACATCTACAAAGCCTAAACTTGAAATGCTGCAAAGAAAAAACTGCATCTATGAAATACCATGTGAATGTGGAAGAACATATATTGGTGAGACCAGCCATCCCATTCAAAAGCGCTTGCAAGAACATAAACTGATGATTAGAAGAGAGAAAACAGATGTGTCTAAGGTAGCAGACCATGTATGGACCAATGAACATACGTTCAATTGGGAAAATACAAAAATATTGGATAAAGAAGAAAAGGTACAAAGAAGAAAATTTAAAGAAGCTGCTCACATGACAATGGCAAAAAATCCCATAAGCCAACCTAGTGTGACTATACAT
This sequence comes from Epiperipatus broadwayi, assembly GCA_028023455.1. Taxonomy (NCBI): domain Eukaryota; kingdom Metazoa; phylum Onychophora; class Udeonychophora; order Euonychophora; family Peripatidae; genus Epiperipatus; species Epiperipatus broadwayi. Next base: position 2,326,825 of record JAQFVV010000037.1, on the reverse strand, counting down.
AATGTATGGAAATCACTAATCAACTTTGCTCTGAGGAAAAAATGGAGAAATCAGGAGGAACCTCATAGATAAGTATATGAAATTACTACATACTGTTGCCTTTGGGAGGATGGCTCAGTTGGTTAGAGCGTTACCTTAAATTTCAATAATCAAGAATCTAAGGACCCAGGTTCGAATCCCATGCTAGTACTGTCACTGGTCAGGCCAGCAACACCTGAAGAAGAGGGGAGAAAAATACCTCTCGAAACGTTGTGCATATACTAACCTGTTTGCTGTGATATTACTAACAGTTAGTGCATATACTAACCTGTTTGCTGTGATATTATTAACATTTGTTTGCTGTGATATTACTAACAGTTGGTGCATATACTAACCTGTTTGCTGTGATATTACTAACAGTTGAATGCATTTGGAATATTTAACTAAAAAATTAAACTTTTCTAAAGACATTCAACACACATATTAGATGATGGAAATAGTCCAATATAAAAATACAGCTAGAACACCATCATCACAAACCTTCAGAAAAACACTATCATTCCCTTTGTTTTGAAAAAATGTTGACAATTCATCCCCAAGTTCCAAAATTTGGCTCAGCACTTTACTTCAATACATAAAAGTAATGATTTGTGCTGAGCTTCCATACATGCACATTTTTTAAATAAGTGCGTTTGTAAGGATCACGATTTACAATTTGGTCTAATATAGATTTTAATGTTGCAGATAATAGTTTTGGGACAAGTGATTCTTCATATAAAAAACTGTGTAGATATATTAGGATTTTACTTTTCTCACAAAAGTAATAATTCCTTTAATAGAACCAACCATTGAAGGAGCACCATCAGTACAGATTCCTACACTTAGTCCCATGTTATGTTAAATTTATCTAAATATGACAAAATGGAGTCCAAAATATCCTGTCATGATGTTCATTTGGCAAAGTTGTCTGTAGCATAAAAATTGATTCACTATTTTGTTTTTGTCAATGATATAAACAAATCCTAGTATGTGAGCTATACCACTGGTATCAGTGGACTCATTTGTAAAGCAAGTATTGTTCCAAAAGCTTATTAGTAACTGTTGTCTCAATATCATCTGACATATGTATAATTCTATTCTTTATTGTGTCATCTGGATGAGGAATTTTCAAAATTTCTTTTTTTGTATCATCACCAAACATGATTTGAATTATTTGTGAAATGCTTGTAAAATCAAGAGAGACTTCTATGGTGTGTGGTTTTAAATTTTTAGTAATTATTTTGGCAACTTTATATGATGCAATTTGTGCTTTATTAGATATTGTTACTGTTTTTTTCCTTGATTAATTTGATTATTCAATAACGTTTGTAAATAATTGTCTTTGGACTGGAAATTGGCGTGTTTAGATGTAAAATGTTTTAATTTTGCTGGTGCCATTGCACTATTACAAGGCTTTCCTCGCAAACCACACAAAGGGGGATTTGACATTCATTTTCATCAATATAAGTAAACCCAAAATCTAAATAATCATTGGAATATTGTCTACTGGCCTTTTTTATTTTGTTCTTCCTATTGTATCATTATTGATATTGCTTGCACTTGCACTATCAGCGCCAGAGTCATATTTTCATTTTAGAAATTTGTCCATTTTACATTTCAAATAATTATTTTTAATTCTTTGGACAGTAATTAGAGCTATTTTAATTTTTAGAAGACCCATTTGTCACAAGTGAATACCGACAATTACAAACAATAGATAATCTGTCTAAAAAGATGGACTTATTTGAAGAAAAACGAAAACAACCGTAACCTTTTGAGCAAGAAACACATCCGTACATTCCGGTTATCATTCAACTGTTTGCACACAGGCTCCATCCATACACGAAAACAAAATAATGATTTTTGCATTTTCTTTTTTTCATCTTAATAACCGTTTTAATTAATCATTGATTTTCAAATTTTGGCGCAACACTTAAAAGTTCATTGATTAAGAATGTCTAATCTAGAAACTTGCTATAAGCTGGCTTGGTCTATATTATATTTTGAGGTAAGTTTTTGTGAAAACTGTTTATGTGTAAATAATGTATTAAATTGTAATATTTTTGTTATGATAATATATAAAATAATTATATTAAAAAAATTGTTTAAACTATTTTGCTCTAATAGACTTATTTTTTGTTCATATTCTCATTTAAAACTAAGACTGAGATAGCATTTTAATTAGTGCATTCTGAAAAACAGTGGAACCACAAGGCATTAATAACTAATAAATGCAGATGATGTCTTTTTGTATGCAGAAAAAAACGAAGATATGGAAGTTATGCTGAGGACATGCGCAAGGGTGGGTAAAGAGATGGGGATTACATTTAGTGAAGAAAATTTAAATATAATGATGGTTAATACTGGGGAAAGAAAAGACAAATTTTTTTTATTGGGGGATATAAAGTTAAGTGTTGTGAGTAGATATAGTTATTTGGGAATCATCTTTTGAGTAATCAGAAAAATTGCTTGAATCGGAGAAAAAATTGATAAATGAAGCATAGAAAAGAAAGGGATTGATAAAGAAATTAACAGTATTTTCATATAATAAATATGATGTAGCTAGAATTGTATGGAAAGGGAGTTGCAGTAGCAGGGTTAACATATGGCAATGATGAGTTATGTATTAGTAAAGGATATTAGATTACTTAGAAAAAGTGCAAAGGGAAGCAGGAAGATATGCATTAGATGCAGAAGTGTGGGCAGCAAAGGAGGCAATTCAAAAGAAATAGGATGGTTAAGTTTTTATATGAGAGATGCAAAAAAACAAAATGAAAATGTTCAGATAAATTGCAGTTTAGGAATAATAAAAGAATAACCAAAAAGTATTTAATTGGGTTATGAGTAAAGGGCAGGCAACAAGATGGTAAGCAGAAGATTTGGATAAAGAATTTGTCAGTATACTTGTATAAGAGGTGGGGTGATGGTGTTAGGATTTATTGAGTGTTATAGTGGTAAGGAATGGGATAGAAGAATAGATGCATTTATGAAGAATAGGGAGTTGGAGAGATGAAGAACTAGTATGGAGAGTAAAAAAGTTTAAATATATATAGAAATGGAATATTGGGTGCGAGTTTATTTATGATAATAGAAAGGAAAGTAGTTTATTGTTTAAGGCTCAAAGGGGATCTTTAGCAACAAGGGAATATATATGTAAATGGAAAATATGGGTGATTTAGTCTGCAAATTGTGTAAGGAAGGCATAGAAAATATTAGGCATCTGTTGATTCAATGTAAATGCTTGAAAGAAGAAGGGGTACAAATAATGAAGTTATAGAAGACTAAATATAAAGAAAGTAATTATACAGAAAGTGGGTTGTTAGTTTTTTATGCTGGGTTTGGGAGCATATAAGGGGGATTTAGCTATGAAGGCCATGTAGTTGACAAAGATTATGTTGTGGAAGGAGCAGAATATGGAGAAACTTAGGGTGGGCAATGGAAAGTGAAGGTAAAGTGGTTTCTCTGAAAGATTCCTGACTCTTTATAAGGAGAAATCACAGTGCATCACATCACGTAGATAATGTATTCATTAAATGTCATGTTAACTTTAGAAATTAAATTAGCCATTATAGCACAGTAACAGAACAGTTTGGAATCAAGGAATTTAAATATTAATCACCCCTCTGAGTGGCCTATCTATATAAAGAGGATAAAAAAGGTATTTTATTGAAAATAGCACAAAACATTGTTACAAAAAGTTGCCACATTACTTTTCAGCAGTTCAAAACCAAATGAAATAGCGAACTGTGAATTTGCACACCCTGAAAGTTTACCATATGCAGAATTAGTTAAATACCTGAGCAACCAAACATATAGCTCATCTTCATTTACAGAATAGTGGCTAAACGAGAGAAAGAAATTGTAGGGATTAAAATATTGCTTTAAGAGATTTGGCATAGAATTGTATTTATGGGGATTATTTGGAGACTTTATTGGATAAGATCCTGTTAGGCATTGCAGATGAAAAACTATGACAGCAGCTACTGTCCATATCTGACCAGTCCTATGTGGAAGTCAGAAAGAGGTATTGTCCATGGGTTAGTTTTAAGTCAGGTGAAAGAGTTTCATCAATCTAACACAGAAGATCCAAAACAACAATTCTGAAAGCAGACATGTCTGAACATCCACAAAAAGCAGACATGTCTGAACATCCACAAAAAGTTAAATTAGAATGCTATCATTATGGAAAACTGAGGCACATAACAAGTGATTGTAATTATAAAAGTGTAGCAAGTCTGGAAAAATATATCATTTAGCTCACCTGCCATACTAAAAACAATATTTCAAATAAAAAAATTCCCCAAGATTAAAGCTAGATCAACTGAATGCAATTATGAAATAAATAAGATTAACACATATAATTTCTGGAAAATGATGTTAACTGTGCAAATATGCAACAAACCCATAGCAATGGAAATAGACAGTGGGACTGGGATATCCCTCATGTCTCAGAGGGATTGGGCTACAATAAGCGAAGAAGGGAAAGATTGCCCTAAATTAGTAAAACAAATAATAAAGCCAATAATGTGAATGAAAATGCTGGTAGAAGTAAATAAAATGGCAATTGAAAGCCCATGTTAGATAGAGAACGTTTATCCCTCTAAGTATAAAAAATTGTATCATTAACAAAATCAATATTGACAGGGGAATACAAACAAAACTTCCTAAATTTGGGTGTGAACAGGGAATGATAAATACAACACCTGTTGGTATTGAACTTCAGGAAACCATAAAATCTATTCATTGCAAGCTGCAGAAGATACTATTTGTACAGAAAGCCAAAGTTGAGCTCTATATACTTTAATAAAGAAGAGGGTACTGATGCCTATTAAAAATTCAGAATGAGATACTCCCATAGTTATTACTACAAAACCCAATGGAACAAATTCATATATGTGAGAACTATAGAGTAATTATAAATAAAGTCATAGATAAAAGTCTATACTCTGTTACAAATTTTAAGAGAAATGCTAGCTAGTTTAAGTTGGGCAAAATTCTTTTCAAAATTAGATTTGAATGCTGCTTTCTATCAGATGCCAATGTCTGAGGATGCTGGTGATTACAACTCATAAGGGATTAGGTTCAAACATTTTCAAGCCAAAATAAATGTGCTATTTCAAGGTAAAAGGAATTATGCCATACTTTGATGATATTCTTATCATGGCTAATTCAGACATTCTTGCATTTGTAAAATAGAGTAAATAATGTGATTTTCAAGATTTAAAGCAAAACAAAACTGCAAGAAACTTAGGAATACAAAAGAAGTTAAATTTCTACATCTCATTATTAAAAGTGCAGGAATAAAGCCTGACCAGAAAAAACTAAAACAAATAAGAATGCCCAGAGATCAAACAATATAAAAGAATTGCAAGATTTCTTAAAGCTAGTAAAAAAAAAATTTCTTAAAAGTTAATGCCCATGTTGCTAAACCATTATATGGTTTGCTTCAGAAATATCAACATTGGATTTGGAAAGAACCACAAGAGAGCATCTTCAGTAAAATAAAATTAGTATTAACATCTAGCAAATTATTAGTAGATTATAACACCTTATACATAACCTTACTGATAAATGCATCAGATTATGGAATTGGAAGGTGCTCAGTCATTTCTCAAAAAATGGAGAATGGCCAATAGTTTTCATGTCCTGAACAATGACAAAGGCAGAAAGAAATTACCATCAATTGGATAAAAAAGCATTAGCAATCATAACAATTTTTCCATCAATATTTATATGGTAGACCTTTTAAAATAATAACTAATCACTATTATTTATTATGAATCTTCCAAAGTAAAAAGGCAGCACTGGAACATTTAAGCCTCTAGAATTGCCCACTATTACAATTTTTCTTATCTGATTATGATAACCACCTCGATTTAAAAAAGGTAGTCAAATAAAACATGTTAAGCATTGTTTCATGTAGACTACTAAAAACTGAAAATGACCAACAGTAAAACTATTGCATTCTGAACTAAAGCCAATGTGAGCTACCAATCATTTGCAAATTGGATTGAGTGGATAGTCCACTAAATGTCTTGGAAATCTCCATAAATACTTGTATACAAACCCAATTATCAACTATATAATAGTTGGGAATTAAGTTCTGATCCCACATCAGGAGTATACCAAAGTTTTGGAAATGCTTCACCATGGTCATCTGGCATAGTTAGGGATAGCTCTCACCTGCAACTGTGTGATAGCCTGACATGGGTGCAGAAATTAAAACATACATTAAAAGTGCAAACCATGACAGTCCATAGCAAACATCCTGCCCCAAAAATATTGTCCTTATTCAAAAACTAATAAATCATAGAGCAAAGTACATATAGATCATGCTGATCCATTTAAGTTAGTTTTGTAGTATTAGTTGATGCTGATTCAAAATGAACAGAATATAGACTAGTAAAACCCACTAGTTCAACTGAAACAACTCTGATTTTTAAAAAAAAAATTATATGCCTTGGCTCATCAGAAAGTCTAGTGTCATATAATGGTACAGAATTTGTCTACTAAATTTAAAGCTTTTTTAATAAAGTGTGAAAGAGTAAATCATATTCACATGCCACTATATCATCCTGAATCAAATGGGATTGTTGAAAAAGATGTCCAGCAGACAAAACAAATTGTGGTAATAAATATGAAGTCATAAAATTTGCAATGCTACATGAACACATTACTCCATCCAATTATTGGAAAATCACTCATAGATATATTTATGGATGAAAACTATGAAGTAACTTGTCCATACTTGTGACAGAAACACAAATTTTAAAAAAGAAAATATTTAGGACATTGGAGACAGGGTTTGGGTTAGAGACAATCTTAACAAATTATCGATTGAAGGAAAAATAAAAAAAATTTTGGACCAGATTATGGAGTTTCAAACAGCTTTGGGAATTCATTTTTGCTATCATATTAATCACATCTGAAAAAACAGAATGGATGCAAACCCAGCAAAAGTAAAAAAACACCCAGATTGTGTGCCACCAAATGATGTTATTAGATGGAATTGACAGATTATCAAAGTACAATAATTAATGAAACAGATAAACATGCTGATAATTCTGAAATAACAGAAGAGAAAATGGATAACCCAAATAATAACCAGAAAATAGATGTCGATAATTTTGAAATAGCATAAGTGAATACCCCAGATAAACAACCAGAAAATAGATGGGATTTTGGAGAAAAAGACTTCTTCAAAGTAAGATGGGGTAGTGCTGTGGCCAAATTAATAAAAATAAATGTATCAAAGTAGATATGTTAAATAAAATTAAAAAATGTTAGATTTATTAAATAATTGTTGCAGACTTTTATATATTTATTTAAATAAAGTTGCATTTACTGAATAATTGTTGCAGACTTGTATAACAGAGGAAAGGTGGTAATTACTTAAACTTGTTTCTTGAATAGTAGTCTAAAAAAAAACTTGAAGGATTTCTGAATCAGTTAGAAATCTTATATATGGTGATTTTTATCTGAGGAACAGAGGCCAGTGCATCAATATAGAAACTACACCTAGAAACCCGAGAACTTAGCCAAGTCTCCATATCCATCTACATTCTGGCTGAAGGACAATAAAAGGAATCTAGTGACTTGTTACAGGCCATCTCAATCTATATTTTAAATTAAACTTTCAGGTGAAATTGTTTGTGCAAATAATTATTAAATTGTAAATAAATTGTTTATACCTTTGTATTGATTCTGATATATAAAATATTTATTTGTTTAAACTATTTTGTTCTAGTGGTCCCTTTATTTTAATTTATATATTTGTATGTATTCTCATTTAAACGCATGTCTAAAATAACTTGAGAATCTGGACATAGCACTGAACTATATGATGTCACTTATTTCACATTCATTATCTTGCTAAGTTTTTTCATGTTTCTCTATTACTAGATAAAACCTAAACTTTTTATTGCCAATTATTAGAAGAAAAAAAATTAAATCCCTTTTCCCAATGTTAATGTCAATCAAGATAAAGGATTAAAAATTTTGTTTAAATATTAAAATAAAAAAAATAAAATAAAATCTAAGGTCATCTATTCATATTAATTTTTTCTACAAGATATTTATACTAATATTTTTTTGGTCTTATATGTAAAATCCATAATTGATTTCTTTCCTACTAATCTAAATTTACATTCAAAATACAAGTTTTCAATTAATATATATATTGCCTATATTTTTTAAATTAATACCATTCATAATTCCAATTATATTTCTTATTCCCTACTACTAAGAAACAATTAATTAAATTATACAGGGAGTAAACATTTCTAAATTCTCACATTGCACAACATTAAATTATCTTCATAACAATCAAATGATTAAACAAACTTGAAGTCCACCATAAAAGATCACATTAATTGTAAAATATCATAGTACATTCTGTAGTTTTCATAATTGAATCTAACAAAGATTTTACTATTTAACAAGCTAAAGTAAATTATAGCTTTATTATACAATATGTACAGTAACAAAATGTATTCCCTATAATTATAATGTCATTAACATCTAAACTTAGTGATACAGTTTAAATGTAAAATTCTAAATTATCACTTAAAATAAAATTGCCAATTGAAAGCATAATACAATACCACACAATTAGGATTTTAAAAAATGGCAATATTGATGAAAATTTAACAAAAAATAATACAAATAAAACAAACTTGTTTGTTGGTGGCGATTATACTTCAAAGCAAACTTTTAACTTCAATAAAGCAAAAATTATTCTATACATAAATTTCACACACAAAATTTTTTATCCTAAAATAAGAGTCATATTAATTTTTGTTCCAAGACACCCTTAGGTCTTATCCTTTTATGTACAAAAATCTACCTTTATTCAAAATCTCAAATCAACCTCCTGAACTGTTTTTTTTTCAGCAATGCCTTCTGTGAATATTTGAATTTTCAGTTAGTAAATTACCATTAAATCAAGTGCTAATTAAAGACTTATAAGATGATAGGAGTGCTAAAAAAATGATTACATTTAAGAATAATTATCCATATAAAAGTGCTGAAAAACACATGGCATATTGAAATATGAAGATTCATATAAGGCAGAACAACCATCCATCTGTTATCAAGGTCGCATATTATAAACACTTTCCTATTCTTTTTTAAAACTTTTCTTTAGGTGAAAAATTGATTTAACTGAACTTAAATTTTTAAAATCATGCTTTTTAAACAATTTTAGATGGGGGGGGGGGGGCATTTAAGAAACATAGACGATTTTTTTAAATCTTGAATATTTAAAAGTACCACAATCAAATTCTAAAACTAAGCCAAGTATTTTAAATGTAAGTATTAAATATAAATAAATATTTAAAATTACATAAATGAAATTGTCAGATATACTGGAATTATGGTAGGCCAAATTTTAAAAGGCTGTTAAATCATTCATAAAGATAATAAATTGGTTATTTTTAATCAAAGATTCAACTGGGAGGAAATTGTTTCTCTGTGCATATAGAATTGTTTGTTGAAAATGTTCAATGGAAAAATACATAATTACCATTATAATTTATATTATCATTTATTTAAAGCATTATTATCAATATTTATGTATACATTCATGTGCTTCAACAAACATGAAGAAATCCATTCATCTGGCTGACGATCTTAACTAGATTATGTTAGGGCTTATTTTCTGGTTAGGTCTCATTTTCGGGGAAACACAATATAAAGTTCATTTTTAATGTGCTAAATGATCACATATTATTACTTTGGCTGTGCATATGAAAATTTTAAAAAAAAAAAAGGAATCTTTTAAAAAGGAATAGATCAGTTTCTAAACATTTTCTCAAATTTTAATGTTAAATTACTATTAGTTTGTTTTACTTCAAAAAAAAATTTTTTTTTTCCAAAAAGTGTGAAACTGATTTACATAAAACCGATGAACGAGTTATAAAGATAAAATATTAACTTCGTATAAATGGCTTTTTTATGTTTGTTTTTACAAAAAAATATTTAATCTACTCAAGCAATATTTTGTTTTTAAAAAAATGTTAGTGTAATAATTTTTCATATTAATTATATGACCATACATAGATTAAGTACAGCAGTTTTTTTATGTTTTGATCCCAGTAAGTATTAGTCAGGTCATTCATCAAATCATATGCTATTTGTTTAGATATTTATACAAAATAGGTTTTGTAAATATATATTTGAACGATTATCAACTTAAAAGTAATTCGTATAGCTCAAATGACCCTACATTTTGGTTTGATATAGTTATTCTACATTTTACAGCTTGTCCAAAGTAAAATGCAGTTTTGACACCACCTACCAAAATTATTGCAAATACTATGATGAGCCATGCTGCGGAATTCATGTTTACTTTAAAACCAATATTTTTATATAATCTATTTTTATTGTGCTGACAAAATATTAATAATTCATAAGTGCAATGCGTAAATATATTACAGAGTTATAAACATTGGTCTCAAACGAGTTGCAATGGCTATTTTGATTCTAGTCTCTTCAAATATTTAAGTATTAATATGTCAAATTCTATATGTTTCAAGTCTAAAATGATACCAAAAGTGAAAACATTGAAGTCATCATTTTAGAACTGAAATAATTAAAAAGAACTGCTAAACCAATTGCAAACAAATATTTAAAAAAATATACTATTATTCTTCAACCAAGCATAATAATAATAATACAGAAAGTTTAACTAGATGTATATTGACTTACTACTGCAACAACTGAATAAATTTAAATCACCTCAAAAACCCCATGAAACTAAATGATTCCAAGAGAAAAATATTTTATACTTGTATAAACAAAAATAATTGAATAAATTAAATAAAAATATGTATTGCTTGTCACTTTAGCTTAAAGCACTAAATGCTTGAATTTAATTTTGAATATGAGCTAGGGACTGGTTTTTATCCACTTTTAACACCTTATGGAGGAATGTAATCATAAACATATGACCAAAGATGTGTGAAAAAGATTATGATCCCCAAGATGCACATTTCTTGCTGAACTAGCAGTCATCAGTTGCCCAGACCATAATCCCTTATACATATCTTTATCATTGATTGGAGTATATATATAGATAAATAGAAAATTACTAGATTTGATATCATGCTGCCCTCACAACTTTGACTAAATCACTTAATGAGAATATATTAATTTTTATTAGTCATTCATTAGACTAGAGATTATCCAATGTTATTGGATCTCTACTCTAATGAACATTGGGGATAACTTCCAATCTAATGAATAATAAAAATTAATATACTCATTAAGTGATGTGGTCAAAGTTGTGAGGGCAGCATGTTTGACACTTATCAAATAATCTGTAGTAATTTTCTATGTATATATACTGAACAATGATAAAGATATGTGCAAGAGATTATGGTCTGGGCTATCTGACGAGTGCTGGTTCAGCATGAAATATGCATCTTGGGATCATAGATCTTTTTCACACATCTTTGGTCATATGTTTATGATTACACCCCTCCATAGTGTTAAAAGTGAATAGAAACCAGTCCCTACCTACCTTGTGCGAGTTATGTAATGAAAATAATTATTGGATCTCATCTAATGAAAGTTAAGTCTATAAAATCTACACAAAGAAAATACATACTATGCAATATAAAATACAAATCCTTTTAAACTTAAGTCTTTTACATATATCATAACTAGATGTCAAGAAATCCCTTTTTATATATTCAAATCTTGACCTAACATCATTCTTAGTGTCTAAATCAATCAAATGATTGGGAACAATAAAACTAATACAGTAATCAGGATTATAACACTGAAAAGCAGTATTACAAAACCAAAACTATTAACAAGTTACTGGATAAAATCATAGTTCCATCACCAATTCAGTAAGATCTGAAGTTTTCTGATATCAAGTACTAAATCATTTTTTTTTATATAAATCTTTGCATCATATGCAAATTCTCACAGAATATTTTTTTAAAATCATAAAAAAATAATAAGTTACAAAAGATCTTTCATATGATTATCATCATGGTACTCTAGTCATTAAAATCCTTGACAGAGCAAGCTATATAAGATCATCATAAGAACATAGTTAGTTGATTTATCAAAGTTTACAATCCAGATTTAAATTTCAACTTAGTAAAACTTCAATTTTTTTCTCCAGATAGCCAGACAAAGTCAATCTAATTATGTAATATTGATCAGCAAATGAGCATCTAGTTTACAATCTTGCCACTGACAAGCTTGATAATGCTTTCATGCTTCCTCTATAAAAAAAAAACAATTCGAGCTCTTTATTTATAAATAAACCATAATCTTTAATTATAGAAGTTTTTTTTTAAAAAAAACCTCGGACGTTTCAAATTTTTTTAAAGTTATAAACTATTAAAAGTACTTAAATAAGTATATTGTAAAAAAGAAAAGATATATTTTCTATATAATGATGAGCATTTATTTTTCTGATTATTAAAAACAAGCATACTTTATTTGTCCTAATTTAAGCAAAGAATCTATTCAATTTTATACTAAGTGACTTGAGTATTGATCTCTCAAAAATGTCCATAGAAAAAAAATTAAATTATACAAATAAAATTGGCATATTGTAAACCTATCTATAAAAATGAAAAATATAAAGCTCCACCTGACTTATGCATTCCATAAAATTTAAAATAATTTGAATACTGAATCAATAAAAAAAATTAAACTTTTATTGCTGTGATATATTAAAATATATTTGTTGATAAATAATAATCTCCCAATTAAGATATTTTTGAACTATTTTTCACAGTACAACAATGTAGTCTTATCATTCCTGTCTACTTATTTGTTTATCATGAATTTGTCACTTTCTAGATATTATTCATGGTGCTACAATAAACATATTGCTTTTTAGAACCCAACTAGAAAAGATACCAACATGAAAGGATTAAAGGTGATCGACTACTTATAATTCTAAACAATTCAAATGCCTATTACCATTAAACAACAACGAAAAAATTATTTTTGTCTATAACTTTCAATAATTCAATTTAAATAGAACTAATTTTTTCAACTGCAAGCTATAAATCAAACCTATTATACAAAAAATCTATATTCTCACTTTATTATTAGATAGTGAAAGCTTATTTCACCTATTAAATTATGGACACATTTTCCCAATACATTCATTGGGAATTTGTTATTCTTTAGTCACTAATAAACTATATTATCAAGATTAGCTTCTTTATTATGAAATTGTAAATGCAATATGCTACAATAAACTATGTTAGAAAGATGATAAGCAATGAAAAATATCATGATTAAGTAATACCATTTACTAGTTTCTGAAAATATGATACATGGACAGATGATATTTGGTCGATTCTAGATAGAGTTCTATAAAGGAATTCAAAACGATACAAACTAAACATGTAAGTAGTTATTTCTGTATTAAGATACTATTGGCAAATGCTTATTTTAAATTGCTTGTTTCTTAAGAAGATTTTGGCTTCAGTTTATTAATTGAGAAAATGTGATCAATAAATAAGCAGGAATTATGATATTCTATTTTTCCACAGTTTATGAAAATTTAAAAGCTCTGGTAAATTATTTTATTAAATAACAACAAATAATTGTATCATTTAAAAAAAAAACCTTTTGTAGTTGATGCATCCATAAATATATAAATTCTAACTGCAATTGTTTTTCCAAGTCATGAGAGACACAGGCGGACATATTAAATCCTCACAATATCAGTTTAATGAGCAAAGAAAAAACACCAAAAACATGATTTGTTACACCCAGGACCAGCATTCCATTACTGTTTAACTAAATCAAAGATGGAATTTTTAATTGTGATTTCTTTTATTTATACTAATCATAAAAAAAACGCATTTAAAAACTGTTGTTAATTTTGAAGTTTAAAAGTATATCTTACCCTGTGTTAAATGTTTTAGCTTACATATATTGCTGAGTTTTGATTGTATATATGTGTGATGATAATCTGGACCAACTGATGATTATTTATCTTTTCAACATGTATGTGATCAAGTGTATCAACAGCATGAGATAGCATGATGGTTGTGTGAAAGTCAGAGTTCAAACTCCCTATATATCACATATATAAGTGCAAGTATGAAAAAGCCCGTTTTGTAAAAAAAAATTCATATTCCAAATTATACTTTATTAAATTTAACTTCAATATATGTAAACAAAAAACAATGCATTCATGTTTTTGTTGCTCACGTTATTCCCTATTAATCTATGTATGTTTTCAGTTCAAAGGTGTGTATACTAGATAGTATAGCACAATTAAGTAATAATAATTGATCATCATCGATAATATATTTTTCATCAATCGTTTAACATTTTTTATCATTTCAATTTTAGAGCAGCATTATAAAAGTCCTTCTATCATCAAGATTAATATCTCTTCAAATGGGTCAACAATGATAGTGAAGAGGGAGTATTTTTATTTCTATGATACATTGTTATAATGAAATAACATATGAAAATCACAATAGATTTTGCTTTAGTTATAATTTTACTAGGAGCACAATAAATTACCACTACAAAATTCTATTATAAAGCTCACTAATGAAAATTTTAAAATTTATTCAGATAATTATTTTAAAATAACAGTTGTGATGATCATAGAGATGTTCCTTTTTCTGTCAATTATAATATCCTGCATTAAATTCTTATGCTACTTTGGGCTTATATTCTTATATATATATTTTCAAATAATATCTGAGTTTAATCATCATGTTATCAAAAAATAAATGAACTATAAAAAATATACTATGTGCACTTTGATGAACACTATAGAAAGAAATAAAAAATGAACTTAAACTGACAATATTAAAAAACTTATGAAACAAAATGTTAATATTGCAAATATTGTAGTTAAATATACATCAATACAAATAATAACAATAGTACCCTCACATCACTATTTTCATTAAATCTATGCAATCATTGACTTGATTAATCAAGTGTATACTTGAATTTCAGATTAACATTAATCTCTATTAAGAATTATGGAATATATGAACAGACATCAAAACTTCTTTTTGCTGGCATATATATTTACCACCCCCCTCAACAATAAAACTTGGAAATTTGGTTCCATATAGCCAACCCAATTAACGAATCAATTGTTGGTTATTTATTTTTTCCCTAAAAAGTTAAAAAACAAAAATTCTAAACAACTAGTAATTTTCTAGCTTGGAAAGACATCTGAATTGGACGATTTTGTTTATGCATATATTTACAATATATTGTACATATAAATTGATTGCAAAATATTTTGCAAACCATTTCATGATACACCCTTTATTTTCAAGGGGAACTCATTTTAATAGATTTCTGATTTTTCCAAAGCCCATTCAACATTAAAATAAATAAAAAAAGAGGGGGGGGGGGCAAGGCGTTACTCTATTATTAAGAAGTCTTGTTTTTTTCTTTATATGCATGCATTTCTTTACATCTACTTGCACAGCAATAGTTAAAAATTAATCCTTCAAGTAATTAATAATATAATTAAGACCTTACAGATTTAATATATTCTCTGCTATAGTAATATTTTACATAAAAAAATATTTATGAATTAATTGGGCAGATTTAAAAATAAAAATCAATTTTTAATTTAAAAAAAAAAAAAAAAAGTAACATTTTAAGAAGATAACTTCATTAATAAAAATAATTTTTCATTTTGGTCTTTTTTTTTTTTTTAAAAAAATTCAAAGTTTTTTTAACAAAATTATATTTTTAATAAATTTAGCAATATAATTAAATTCATTAAAAATTCAAATTGTGATATTTAGAAAATTGTCAATTTATAATAATTTTCAGTTTGTATATTCTCTCTTGTTAATCAAGCATAAAAAGTTGAAAAACAAACATACTTATAACATAGTGTAATGGCTGTTGTGATGTGTAACGAATAATTGTTTCATTTGTTATGGAAAGAATTTTTTAATGTCCTGCATAAAGTTTATTACTAGTTAATAAATATTCTAAAATATATTTAAATTGATTTGTATAAATTTATAATGCATAATTTTATATGAAACATCTTATAATTATTTTATTCTTACATATAAATATGTATTCATAAGATTTTCTCAGTAAAATAATATTCGATTAAAATAATCTTTTGAAAATGGCAAAGATCAAAGAAGAAATTGCTGCTGCTGTGTCTTAGATATCATTATGGAGATTTAAGTAGATATTTTTCAAAGTTGTGGAAAAATATTTTTATAATCGCTAGACATATTTTCAATAAAAAAATGGGCACATAAGAATGAAAAGTTTATATTTGATTGAAATTATGAATGTATATTGTATTTTTCTTTAACCATATTTTTTTTGCATGCTACTTTTTATGCAAACATCTGCAACAATAAGCATCCACTATTTAAAAAATGTATTTTATAATCCACCAAAACAATTAAAATGATGACCAATATTATTTTGATATAAATCACTAGTACTTTCACATTTTTTAATTACTTAATGTTTAGACTAACAGACATGTAAAGCAATATACACAAATGTAATAGAAAAAATATATGTACATGCTAAATGTGTGTATATTTATGTATACACAAAATACGTATTAGTTAAATATTGTAAAACTAAACAGATTGCTAAATGTGTGTACACAAGTTATATCAGAAATATTATAACGGTAAACTAAATGTATGTGCGTGGATGCCAATGACATTCACATTTTATAAAGGCTATTAGCCTAATTAAATAGTTGAATTACTGAAAAAACTATAAACTTACCAAGGAAGTTAGATGAATCCTAGCAAATGATTAAGATAATGTAAACAAAGCCATTGCAACCATAGAGTTTAGTTTCTGATCAGATTTAATAGAAACATTGCTTAAAAGAGAAATTCTAAGGTAATTGTGTTACCTATCAGGGATCAAATATGGTAACTCAAAAGATGACTACTATGTGGACAGCGGATAGCCAATCAAGGGAGTCTACACTAAAAATGAGGGTAAAAAAATCAAGAAGGGATAGAAGACACTTGCCAAGTGAAGCTCTTGAAAGGCAGATGTGCCATTTCCCCAGGTGCTCTAGTCAGCTCCCTCCTGTGTTTACCTCCGGACATTCAAAAATAAATTTAGGAACAGTATTCAGGTCATATTGATATTATTTTGTATGCCTTTGGGCCCTTATTATGTATATAACGTGTGCATATAATTGTCATATATTTGTATGTATTAAACATTATCTCAATATAACTCTAAGTAAATTCTTGTTATTTAAACTTAATTGCTGAGCCACCTCATTAATTAGTACTTATTTGTGTTATTTATATATTTGCAATCCAGCAGCCAATAGTGCCGCCGGACACAGCAATTGGCGCAGTCATAGTCTTGATTATGAACCTTAACGGTCTTAAATTACTAAAGTTTTTTTTTTGCTAAATTGACCAAGTCATCATAATGCAGCCGACAATATTTGAATTCGACTCAGAGAAGCAAGTGAGTGGCCCCTGTACATCCAACAAATAGAAAGTAGAGGATAATAAATGTAAAACAGTGACCTTGTGTTTTGATGGAAAAGGGGTCAACCAAATTGCAAAATAGGCTTTGCGAACCTCAACCCTGGAAGGATTAACATTCAAACAGATCAAAGATTGTTTGGCAGACTATTTTAATCCTAGAGTCTAGACACATTGCCAGACTCGACTTCAGAAATCACCAAGGCAAGAATGAGCAAACAAAAGATTATGATACTGCCCTGCATTAACTCACAAAAAAACTGCGTCTATGATTCATACCTGGAGGCTCCTCAAACAATTTTTATATGATATGAGCAGTGATAGTCTGAGACAGCAGTTATTGGAAGACAAGGATATCAGTTATAAAGCTATCAAATGTATACCTCACAAACTTGTTACAGCAAGCTAAAGAATTTGCGGCCATGAAATTAGCAGATGATCCTTTATGAAATTGAAAGTCGACAAACCCGAAAGGGTGTCTGATCAAAGTGGAATAACTGATATTAAGAAAAGTCAAATGAAGTGCTTTTGTCGTGGAAAACTAGGTCACACAACATGCGAGTGTTTTTATAAAAACCAATGTTGTAAACACTGTAATAAATTCGGCCATTGGAGGAAAATGTGCAGAAATAAAAAATTTGATAATTATATAAAAAAATAGTATCCAAGAGCAGCTTGAGAAAATCTAAGCAAGAGGAATTTTAGGCGATAAATAACGTGTCTTTGTACCAATCACAAAAATTTGAAATAACGGAAAACCCCTATCGATGGAAATTGACAGCGGTAGTGGGGTGTCTTTACTTTCCATCAAAGATTGGAAAATCATTGTGGCAGATATGAGACAGCCACCTACACGTATCCATATAAATCTGAAAGCTCGAGATGTCAACAGTAACGCTACAAAAATTAAATGAGTAATTCAGGCTCCAATTACTTCCAACAATGCGATAAAAATGGTTACATTGCCATTATACATAGTTCATGCCCCTATAAATCCCCTCATTGGACGTGATTGGTTTCAGCAACTTGGAGAAAAATCACTTGGGTCAAAAAACATCAGACATCATTTTCCTAAACTTTTCGATGGAGGAACTGGGAACAATAAAAACAAAACCAGGGTCATTAGAATTATCATCCAAAGCAGTGCCTATAATTTGTAGACCGGCAATTAATCTAGTTTTTAGTAAAAGAAAAAAAAAGTGTTATTCTTATTATAGTGGACCCTTGCAAAGTCTTGGAGAGTAAAATAAAAGACAATAAGATAATTATTGTACAATGTTATTTTCGAAAAACAGCAAAAAATCTGTTTTCTTAGAAATGTTTTTTTATTAATTAAATAATAGTTCCAATTTCTAAAAACTTTAAATATACTTATATGAATTAAATCAATATTATTTTCTTGAAATCATTAACCACCACCTACCTTATATATATCTAATATGCGCGAAAGATCCTATATGCACAGAAAGAAAAAATAGCAGAGGAAATAAAGCAATTGGTTAAAGACGCTTGAACCAACATAAGCTGAATGGGCTATTCCATTGTGCGGCATTTAGCGTGTATCTGTTAATAAAACATTAAACAAATACACATACCCAGTTACGAATTCCAGAGAAATCAGTGTCACTGCAAAAGTAAATATTTTTCAAAATTGGACCTTCCACCAAATTCCGGTGACCAACGAAGCTGCGAACCTTCTAACACTTACTGACATTGGTTTATTTAGATGCAAATGTCTTCCATTTGGTATAGCTTCAGCACCCAGTATATTCCAAGCAAAAGTGGAAACTTCTAAGCTGACTCGAAGGCATCACCCCCTACTTTTACGCTATATTGATCACCGCTAATTCAGAAAATGAATTGAGCACTCGTATCTCAAAATTTTGCCAAAGACTGGAGGAATATGGAGCAAAATTAAATGCGAAAAAATGTATTTGGAAAGCTACTGAAATAAAGTTCTTGGGTCCCTTAGTGTCAAGCTCAGGAATAAGCTCCTCCCTGAAAAAGTCAAAGCAGTATCGGACACAAGAAGACCGAATAATGTAAAACTAAAGGCTTTTTTGGGCCTGATGAACTATTTTGAGAACTTCCTGGGTGGCAAAACACATGTAGCGAGGCCAATGTACGATTTATTAAAAAAAAACAAAAATGGAATTAAGAAGCAGCACAAAAGCAAGCATTTCTGCACACTAAAACCCTTCTCACATCAAATATACTGGTCCATTATGACAGTGAGCACGAGATAATGACAACTGATGCACCAGAAAGTAGCGTGGGGCAGTGATGTCATCCATCCCACTCCGGTGAACATCCTATAGCATACACGTCATGCACCCTCACCAGTGTTCGGAACTTGTAAATTTCACTAATATCTGTACAGACATTCCAATTAATAATCAACCATAAGCCACTCTTGGGAATTCTAGGCACAAAACAGATGCCTGAACATTTAAGCACTCATATGTTGAGATGGCTTAACATACTCACGGGTTACAATTATAACCTCGAATACAATAAAGGCCTGAAAATCATCGGCATTATCGCAAATGCCAGATCAGCTCAAGAAAGTAAACAATGTAGAAATTAACTATATCAATGCATTAAAAAGCCTGACACCTAATAGTGCAAAGGTAGCCGCATGGATCAGAGAAGATGCTGGCTACAGATAGATCATGGAAAAAATCAGCAAAGGTTGGCCAAAATAAAGGCCATCTTTCTTGCACATAGATCTATGGAAAGCTCTAGAACAACTGTCCATCTGCAAAGGCTGTATACTCAGAGGTGACCAAGTACTAATTCCTGTAAGCAGCAAGTCGCAAATAATGTATTACATGGTCATGTGGGCAAGGTAAGGGTGAAAGCATTAGCTCGGAGTTATGTCTGGTGGCCAAAAATTAACAGTGACATAGAACAATGCATAAAAAACTACACAAACTGCCAGTCATGCGCAAATGCACCTTCAGCCAAATTTGAGTCTTGGCAAAAAGCAGACAAACCATGGCATAATTCATACAGATCACTGTGGCCGATTCAAGGACAATTATTTCTAGTAGAAGTGAATGCCTATTCAGGATGGGCCGAATATAAGTTAAAAACACCGGTTCGGATGAAAGCATAGACAAACTGATGGAAATGTTTGCATACCATGGTCTCCCAGAAACCCTAATATCCGACAATGACACAGGTTTTCAGTCAGAAAAGTTTGCATACTCGATGCATAAATGGGGAATTAACCACATATTTACTCCACCTTACCACCCCCAATCAAATGGACTGGCCAAAAAAACTGCAAAATTTAAAGTTCACCATCAATAAATGGGAAAACAAAGTCTGCGTGAAGTAGTCTTTTTATCAACCCACTACGCCTACAGCTACGTCGAGTAAATTACCTGCAGAGAAATATCTAGATCATAGACTGCGAACAAAGCTCGAGAAAATTATACCAATGAAGGACACTGAAAAACCTTCAGGCATAAACCATAAATTTTCACAAGATCGCATATGGGTGAGAAATAATCACGACAGATTCTGGATAAAAGCGAAAATTGTGCAACAACTAAGTAAACATCTTGCATTGATGGTCGAGAGGTCAGCGCCACTGCCTTGCACTAGCAGGCAGTTGCCCAGGTTGCGGGTTCGCATCCCAGTCAATGCTATGACACTTAAAAAAAAAAAAGGTAAACAAGTAGTTGCCATGCGAATGGAGGATGGAAGTGTTACGCAAACATAAATCAATTGCGTAAAAATGAAAGCATACAACGCCACAGCCATTTCCAAAAAAAGATAACGCTCCAGATGCGGAATTGACATCCCCCCCCCCAACGTTCAAAGACGGAAAGATAAACTCCTACTTCAATGATTATGTGCCAAGTTCAGAGAATAGTAAAAAAACTAAAACACTAGTCTCTGAACTTGGGGAAGGTATGCTAAATGTGTGTGTATATTTATGTACACACAAAAAACGGATTGCTAAATGTGTGTGTATATTTACATATACACAAAATAAGTAACATAAATTATAACGGTAAACTAAATGTATGTGCATGGATGCCAATGGCATTCACAATATTTTATAAAGGCAATTAGTCTAATTAAATAGTTGAATTACTGGAAAAACTATAAACTAACTTATCAAGAAAGTTAGATGAATCCGAGCAAAGGATTAAGATAATGTAAACAAAGCGTTTGCAACCCTGAATGTTTAGTTCCTGATCAGATTTAGATAATAGAATCATTGCTTACAATAGTTAATTCTAAGGTAATTGTGTTATCTGATCAGGGATAGAATATGGTAACTGGAGAGATGACCACCACGTGGACAGCGGATGGCCAATCAAGGGAGTCTATTTAAACTAAAAACGAGAGGGTGAAAAAGATCGAGAATAGAAGGGAAAGAAGACACTTGCCAAGTGAAGCACTTGAAAGGCAGATGTGCCATTTCCTCGGGTGCTCTAGTCAGCTCCCTCCTTCAGTTAGCCTTGCGAAGTTTATCTCGGGACAGGTCGTATTGATATTATTTTTGTATGGCTTTGAACCCTTATTGTTATGTATATAGCATGTGTATATAATTCATATATTTGTATATATTAAACAAGATTGATTATCTCCATATAACTCTGTAAATAAATTCTTGTTACTTAAATTTACTTGCCCATTAATTAGGAATTATTTGTGTTAGTTATATATTTGCAATCCAGCAGGCAATAGTGTGCCGCCGGACACAGCAGTACATTGTAAAATTCTAAAAGTAATCCCTCTTTTTCTACATAATAAAATGGATGGGTTTTTTTAAAATAAGTTGGGGGGGGGGGGGCATTTTTCTTCACAAAAAAAAAA
The DNA here is from genome assembly GCA_028023455.1 of Epiperipatus broadwayi. Lineage (NCBI taxonomy): Eukaryota > Metazoa > Onychophora > Udeonychophora > Euonychophora > Peripatidae > Epiperipatus > Epiperipatus broadwayi. Next base: position 2,304,497 of record JAQFVV010000037.1, on the reverse strand, counting down.
AAAAAAGCTAACAATTAGTTGTATAGGAATATATAATCATTTTACCAAACAAACAAATAAAAATTATTAGATTTTTATATATGAAATTTTGGATATATATAAAAAAAACATTTCAATTTAAATATATATATATAACTGATCAAAAAAAAAAAAAAAATCAATAATAAATAAAATTCTGAAGTACACTGCAATCAACTTACATTTATGAATATACGAGTAATTTTTTTTAAAAAAGTGAATTTTGTAAAAAAAAAAAAAAAAATGAGGGTATGTAGAAAATTGGGGATTATATTTGGAATTTTATAATAAATATAAATATTAAGATTTTTACTGTTTTTCTACAACTAGCATCAAGCAACCTTGCCTATTTTCATTTGTTCCTTATTAAAAATTTTATATCTCTCTGATTTTGTTGAACACTGCAATAGTAAAATAAGATTTTTTTTAATCCTAGATTTTATTAAAGCTGTTTGTTGGCTTTTCCCAATTTTTTTAAAAAATTATTCACATTTTCTAAATGATCAAAATGCTAGGAGAAAACATCAATGACTAATTACTTTTTTTTATTCTCTTTAAATAAAATCTAAGCAAAATTATTTAACTGTGCTCAAAATCAGTACTTCCAGGATGAATATATATATATTCATATTATCATGAAACTATTTTGTATTAATAAACAAGTTTAATGAAATCAAATTCATAATTATTTATAATTTTTAAACAATTTGCTTGTTTTTCCTTCATAAACATTTATTTTCCTTCTCAATTCATAAATAAAATCATTTAAATTTTTATCTTATTATAATATCACATTCCATTATACAACTGCCATTTTCAATGGATCACTCAAAGGTTTTTTTTCTTCAATTTCTTATTAGTGTGTTAATTCTATTCAGAATGTTTTTCAGCTGGTAGTGTTACAAAGTTAGGATCAAAACTATGATAAATAAATAGTTAATAATGGCAAATCATAATATTCTTTAAATTCAAGTATTATTATTTTTTCTTCTTTTCTGAGCAAATATAATATCTGATAATTAATTAATATACTTAACAGAAAAGATAGTTTTTAAATATTTAATTTTATCACTGCCTAGCATGTTTTCTATATAATTAATATATTATATATTAATTATATTGAAAGCATGGTAGACAGTATTAAAATTAAATATTAAAAATTACCTTTTCTGTGAATATATTCATTAATTATCAGATATTACTCTTTAGAAAAATATCTAGATTCACACCAAACAATTTGTTTAGGATGAAAAAAATGTTGGGGTGTTTTTAATGTGTAAATCAATATAATGTGTCAAATTAATATCAAAAAATAATTTTAAAATCTTAATATACTGTTACAAGTATAATGATGACTATAAAATTTACTATTGCAAGTGCTAGTGCAATAAAAATTATATACTCATTACTATCAGTAAGAATCCCAACAAAAATATTAAAGTATTAAAAAGTTAAAGCACTAAATATCAAACTTAATTGTTTGTGTATTATAAAGCTAAGCTATTCTTAATGGAGATGAGAGGGATGTAGTTTATGTGCTTCAAAATTCATAGATTAACTTTTTTTGTAACAGCATAAATTTTTGAGACAATTATATAATTGCCATTTTTTTCTCTCTTGTGCTTTTCAAAGAATTGAGCTTACTTTTTATTTTATATATAACACTTTTGGGTGCTAAGAGAGTATGTAATACCTATTAATGAAGTCACAATTCACATATCAGAGTAGCATTGAAAAAGCTAATCAATATATTTCATATTGTGCAAAAAAAAAAAAACACAAAATGAAAATAATATATTTTTAAAAAATGAACATTTTTAATAAGTGCTATTAATGAATGCATGCTAGAAAAAATTAAATTAAGAATTTATTGTCATCACTATTTAAATTTCTTAAACGTGTTTGCATTGATGACTCTTAATGAAAATATCTTTCTCACTCATATTATTTTCATGGTTTTTTTTGCTTTACTTTCATAGATGAAATTTATCATCATTACTAATAAAATTTCTTGCAAAATATTTGATTTCATCACTATTGAAAATATTTGTTTATCAATAAATTATACTATTTTCATGCTTTCAAATATATATTTATTTTATGTTTTTTTGCATACACTCAACTATAAGAATTTCTTTCATTGTTTGTTTGCTAAATATATTATTTTCATGTTTTTTTTCTTTCTTTGTCCTTATTGATGACATATGCTATCATTTCTAATAAAATTTCTTTACAGAATGTTTGCTTTGATCACATTTATTGAAAATATTTATTTTTCAATCATTATTTGTTCATTAAATATATTATTTTTAGATTTGTTTTCTAAATTAATTATATATTATATTCATGGGTTTTTAAAAAATGAAATAACGAATGGTAGCTTTATCAATGGGTAGTGCATACTAATTACAAGCACCTATTTTTTTTATTTATTGTGCAATTTTAATAAAAATAATTTTTTTTTTGGATCCCGAAAGAATACAGGAACTTCGTTCCTATAGAAATTAGAGCCTTCTGAGTGAATCTTTTTTACACCAATGATTTTTTAATACAAAGCCTTAGCACTGCACTCACTATAACTACTTTATATTCTCAATTCCATTTTGACAATCTAATTGTAATGAATAAAATTAAAATAAATCTGCAATAAATTTTAATAAAATGGTAAACAAAGAAAAAGCAAAACAAACAAGAAAAAAAGACTAATAATTCCTGTGTCTGTACGAGAAGAGATAGAATTTATGTAATTTTTTTTTTTTTTTTTAAAAAAAAAAAAAGACTAAAACATACTATAAATATATACAAATAATAAATAAAACAATAACTTTAAAAATAATAAGAAATGAAAAAAAAAATTATAATGGTCACTAGTAATATAAAAACCCTTTAGTATAAGATTAAAATTAGTCATAGCTTTAAAAAATAATAATAACCATTCAATATACAACAGCATGAAACAGCAGCTTTTATACAGGCATTGTGAATACTAAAAACATCTTAATAATTATGAAGACAAATGATAGATGAATATAATTTTTTTTAATATACATTTGAGAATATAACCCAGTGTTGAAGTAGTTTGATCTCAGCTTTAGATAAATTAATATTTTCAACAGTAACAGATTATTAAAAATCCTAAATTATTTACATTTTCTTTTTATTTAAACACTACTATTTTATTTTTTTGTATATTATATAGTCTAGCCTTGAGGCTTTATTTTCTTAATAAAGGTATCAAACTATTTATTATTTATTAATAATTTATTCGTTCTCATTAGTGAAAAAGATGTCAACACCCACATGTGAATCAGAGAACTTAAAAAAAAAAAAAAAAATTGTGCAAAACTTGAGTTATTCTTTAATCTACGTAACACTTGATAGTACAAATAAGAAAATTAAAGGTCATGAATAAACAAATATTACGCGATTTCTACAGCATATGTCTCTAAATTTTGTAAAGCTATATAATCAATCAAAAAAGAATACATCTACACTGGCAAATTTAATGTTTATACAATGATGAAGTCTTTGCTGCCAGTACATTTACAAATTTTTTTTTTTTTTTAAAAAAAAGGGAAAAACTTCAGCATGTTGAAACGGAAAAGATTATAATTTATGAAGAAACTAAAAAAACCTCATAATGCACCACTTATACTGTACTCTGTGACAAACAGAGTTACAAGTATTCGGTATATACAATGGAATTATGTATATACATTTTTTTTTAAAATAGTACTACGAGCATTCAATCCACAGGCTTAAGTACAAAAGTATGATTCACACGATTCACAAACAGATAAAATGGGAGAAAATTTTATCCGAAAAAGGAGAAAAAAAAAAAATGAAATATTACAATCTGCTATTTTAGCAGTCTTTTGTGGTTTTTTTTTTTTAGTTTTTTTTAAATTTTTTTATTTTAAAAAGGTATGCTGATTTTGACAAAGATTTGAAGGAAAGGGAATACTGTTTCAAATTAATTGTTTAACAATTATTTAAAATCAAACATTAAGTCTAGTTCTTCCTTTTCCAAGTCCATAAATCATTGGCAATATTCAGAACTATAATTTTCTATACAGAACATTCAAAACAATATATATATATTTCCTTTTTTTTTTTTTCCCAGTTCTGAGAGACAGAAAATTTTAGTACAGTCCAGCCTGCATTATTTATAATAATTGTGCACTCTTTAGTTCTTTTTTTTAAAAATCTGATTAATACATCAAAATTAATAATTTACATAATAATCTTATGTATATAAAACAGGGGAAATGGGGAACTTTTAAAATTTTATATATATATCAATTTTATGGCAAAAAAAAAAAGTGAGATCACAGCTGAATGATGTCACGGTCATGATTTTTCTTTTATATATATATACTTTTAATATTTTGCTAATAAAGTTTTGGCTGGAAATGAACATGGAGTTAATGATACTACTTTTTAAATCCTTTCTTCTTCTGATTATTTTTTTTTGTTGTTTGTTTTTTTTTTTTTAAATATTGCTTGTAATTATGATAAATAATACAAAATATATACAATCCCTTGCATATCTTCTTGAAGCCTCTTAGGAGTTCTTTTCTAGGTACAGTTGCACAATTTGGCTAATTTTCTAGGTTTTAAAAAATTATAATAAAAATATATATATATCTCTTTAAAAAAAAAAATAAAACAAAACAAAACAAAAAAAAAAAAGATAAATTAACATTTCTGGGATTTTTTTTTCATAATGAAATATCACTCACTGAAAAAAGTATTGTTGTTTGTAAAATCTTTTAATGCTGTACAAAATGCATGGAATTTTATTAAATAAATAGTAGAGCTGAATGCAAAAAAGACAAGACTGAATAACAAATGAGAAAAGAGGAAAGAGAAAAAACAGCATATATGTTTGTCCATGTTGCATATGCCTCACTTCAAAATCATTTGGGAACACAAATATGGATTTATCACAGTTATGTATGACTGTAGCACTATGTAGTCCTTACCAATTTCTGCAGAGAGATATTAGTGTTTTTATTAAATCAAATAAATAAATAAAAAATTAAATTAAAATTTAAATTAATAATAGTCTTGACCTAAAGTTTTAATAAAAAAATAGTAATATATTTTTTTTAACAGGCAATTCTCAGATTAATTTAATTTTATAAGCTTCTTAAGGCATTGACAATTGTCTAAATCAATTTTATAAAGCACAATTGTTGATAATATTTTCAAAGTTCAAAAATCTGATTTCTGCAGCCATAATGCTTGGGCAAAAAAAAAAAAACAAAACAAAAAAAAAAACAAAAAAAAAAAAATCACATTTTGCATTCCCACTTTTGTATTCCTGAGCATGAAGGAAGACACGCTGTTAAAAAAAAAAAGAAAAGTGCACACATTTATTTAAGATAGTAGCACAGTAGGAAATAGCATTTGATGTGCGCTTTGTACAATTCATTGGAGTTTTTTTTTTTTTATTTATTTATTTAATAATTCCTAGATCCTAAAGAGGATCTTCTTTTTTTCTCTTTTACGGCTTGCATGATTTTTTTTTTTTTTAAACTACAACAATAACAATAAAAAAATAGCAGAATGGAGACAAAGACTACCACATGACAGCTACCATCTCTATAGAATTAAAATCTACATCATGGACAAACTGGAGAGAAAAAAAAATTAAAAAGGTCATTTTTTTATTTTTAAAGGATGAGAGCAGTATGTTCAACTATCTATACAAATTATGTTATAGCCGATGATGTATACAATTTCTTACCTAGAAAAATCATCACCTTTTTTTTTTAATATAATGGAGTGGCTTAATGACCTTTTACTTCCAGAGAGGCAAGATATAAAATAATAAAACATCTCTTTCAAAAATTGACATTTTGTTCATAACACGACAAAATACAATATTTACGGACCAATCTCTATAGTTTATAAGTCTTTCAAAAGTATTTATATAAAGTTATTTAATACTACAAGTTCTCCACAAACTTTGTGAGTTGGTCCTGTGGCGGTAATGACGCCACATCAGATTCTTCCCTAACCAGTCCTAACTCTTGGTTGGCTGGACTTTGTAACTGTGGCATATTTCCATGCGACACAGGAATCTGTGGAAGCATCATATCATTTGAGTTCATTTGATTTTGGTCAGGAGTATGGGCAGCATTTGGATGAGGGGAATGTGTTTGTCCTAAATGAATAGTGGGAGATGGTTGTAACTGCTGCCTTGGCGAAGGGGTTGTTGGTTGTTGACGTGGAGATGTAATAGGTTGAGGTGATCGCACCGCCTGCGGTAATGTTGTAGCAGCTCCAGGAGGTGGCGATCTAACTTGTTGCATGATTTGCTGAGGAGATTGAATTGGATGATTAGGAGGCATCATCTGCTGCTGCGGACTCATGGGCTGATTTGATGATACCATTTGTTGCTTCAACTGAGCTTGTTGTTGCGCATGGATCATTTGTTGCTGTTGCTGAAATTGAGCTAAATGCTGCTGGCTATCCCCCTGAAAATTCTGTTGTGGAAAATTCATTGGATGTGGCCCTCGCATCCTTTGAGCCTGGGAATAAGGTGGTGCAGAAGGTGCTTGAAACTGCTGTTGCTGTTGCTGCTGACGTTGCATGGCAAGTAATTGCTGTTGCCTGAGCCACTGGTTCTGAGCTAACAACTGTTGTTGTTGTTGTTGCTGCTGCTGTTGTTGTTGTTGCTGCTGCTGTTGAGTCTGACATCCCTGTTGCATTGTTTGAATTGGATCTTGCTGCATCATCACTTGGCCTTGTTGTGGCTGTTGTTGATGTTGTTGTCTTTGTTTAATTACTGCAGCCATTAACTGAGGATTACTTTTAAGAATATTCAGAACTTGTGCTTGCTGCTCAGGTGTACTTGGAGATTTTAAAGTTTGCAAAAGTTGCTGTAATGCTTGAGGAACTGGAGTTGGTCTTTGCATACCAGGTTGAGGTGGCGTTAATCCAGGATTCATTTGTGGGGATGGATTTCTACCTGCCATTATAGAACTCAATTGCCTAAGACCCGGCTGAGGTTGCTGAGGTGGTTGTTGATACATATTTTCCCACTGTCCCATTGTTGATAATACTTTAGGATTGGGACCAACAGGCATAGTGTTAATTGGCTTTTGAATATGTTGAGGCATTTGAGGTGGAGGAGGCATTACAGCACCCCCATTAGCGGTGGGATTGGCTTTGCCATAACTAATGGGCATTTGATGGGGTACTTGCTGTCTAGCTGCAGCAGCCTGGACTTGTTGAACAGCTTGTAATGCTGCCGCTGGTGGTCCCTGTGTATGAGGTTTTAATCCTATTCCTGGTTGTGGTTGCATGCCTGGATGCGGAGCACTTTGCTGTGGCTGATTAGTTTGAGCCATGGGTGGAGCTGGCATAACTCGCTGCATAGTTGCCATTCTTCGCCGTAACATTTGAGCTTGTTGGAGGCGCTGTTGTAATTGCTGCTGCCTTAATTTATGCTTAATGTTGAGACAGAATGGCACTGGACATTTTGCTTCCTGGCAGTGCCTAGCATGATAACAACAAAGAGCAATAAGTTGTTTACAGATTGGACAGCCGCCATTAGTTTTCCTTTTACAGCTTTTAGTATGTTGAACAACACGCTTCATTTTCTGACAACTTGGTAGTCGACAATTTGCATCGCGACACTGGCATGCATGTACTAATGATTGTATACACCTCTGGATGGATAATCGCCGAGATTCCTGAGGGTTGGCCTCCTTCTGATCATTCTGCGTGGAACCGTCATCTAGATCGAATCCCAACTTCTCCATCTTGTGAGGGTGGCCGTCCTTGTCATAACAATTAACACATAAATCAAAATCCTATAAAAAAAAAAAAAATTAGAACATGTAATCTGAAATATTAGAAAAATATAACAGAATTAAGAATAAAAAATACATATTTAAGTTATATATTAAAAGATAGCAAACCAACAAAATTTAAAATAAATGAAATTTTTTAATTTGATAATTCTTCACTGTACATGTATTTCCAATAATGAAATAATTTAGGAATAACTCTTACAAAAAGAAAAAAAAAGTTAATTCCAATGTCCTTTTTTACCTTGATTAGTTTAAATTATCATCTAAAATTCTATCAATAATTATGTACAGTCTATTATATACAGTGCAATTTCAATCAAAAAAACTGCCTTCAAAGTTTTTTGTAATTATTATATGAGTGTGACACCGTTTAAAAAAATAATTCAATAAAGAATTAATCAAATTTAAATGAATTTGCAACATAAATACTCCTTCTTCTCTTGAATGATGATACCTTCAAATAATAAGGTTTTGTTAAATCATAAATTGATTAGATACACTTAAAATACAGTCCCTTTCATAATATTCAAGCCTAATCCACACTCATACAATATATGCAACTAATTTAAAAATACAATATCTATTTATAATATCACCATAATGAACATTTATTTCAACAGCTTTATAGTGCATTTTATATATGTACAGTACAACAACATCAATATTTTGGAATCCTTTTTTTAAAAAAAGAAATATTAATGGTCTAAATGTAAGGGCTGAATTTATCAAATATGAAATAAATGCATTTAGAATTGAAAAAAAAATTAACAATCAACTTAAATCCAAAATTATATTTAAAAGACTTGACAAGCAAGGGTAATTATATAAAACATAAGAATGCAATATATATATATTAATACTTTATGGAACAATCACATAATATCTTACTAAAACAAATTTTGAACAAATTCTAAACAACTATTTTTACCTTTTTGTATATCAATGCTAGTCTAGTTTGTCAAATAAAAGATATTTATTTCATATGATTTTCTACTCGATATATTATTGAAATACAAGTATAGTATATATACTTAAGATAGATGTAATTAGAGGGATTCAAACTCAGACTTTCAAGCTTCCTTCGGTCATCCCTTCTATTTTATACCACTGATACACATGACCACACATGTGAAAAAAGGTAAGTGATCTCCAATATTGTGCTGAACTATCAGTCATCATTTGGTCCGGATCATCATCTCCCACATATATATATATATAATTAATGCTCGGTTTATATTAAGATAGCAAATCTTCAAACTTTAATGAACAGGCTTCAATCTTCTCTACTCTCCAGCCATCCATATCATTGAAAATCTGATGACATGTTGAAAGTCTGGGTTCAAATATTAGAAATTCAGCCCTATACTGCTCATGCCTCTTCTGTGTATTTAAAATGGTCTTCAGATGCTACATATGAGGGTCAGATTGATTTACAGTCAACATGGGCATGACAACAAAATTGGCAAAACAAAGGCTTTGAACATATGTGGCATCATCAGATTTTCAATGATATAGACCAGGGGTGGGTAACTTTTTTCATCAGCAGGACAAATAAAATTTTTGTATCATAACACGTGCTGGAATAGAATGAATGATTTGGCAAAAAAAAAATAAATCAAAACCTAAAAAATGTTATATTACTTGAATTACCAAATTATCAATGCATTTTTTAAAAAAAGTAAATACAATATTTAATGACTTAAATCGGAATCAATTATAGATAATTTATATTTTACAAAATCCCTTTTGTTGAAAAATACCATTTTAGATTACATTCTTTAAAAATGAAAATAGTTTCATTACTAATCAAACAGCTTATTAGCATCTATATTTGCAAATAAATATCTGAATGTCATTCAACATCAATTTTTCTTTTTTTAAAATGGTCATTTTATAGGTTATAAATTATATTAAATTAAAAATTGTAATAATTAAAAAAGGCATAAACATACCTATAAAATAGCATGCACCTATATTATTTTTTTCAATAAGAAATTAAATCCAAAGGAACTTCTTTCGATTGATGCTACAATAATAATTAGGAAATAATACTCTGATGCTGCATAGAAGTATTCTCCAAAAACCGAAATTAACATTATTTGCAACGTGATTCCTGCCATATTTTAATATTTTGTAATATAAAATTGGTATTTTAGAACTTATGATTAAATTTACGCAAGTTATGATAAATTTTATAATTAGAATTTTGTATTTCTCATGGTATTAAGGATAAAGTTAATGTAATATGAACTTGTGAGTATTAGGCCTAGAGACTGCAGTTTATAGCAAGTATAGTCAGATATGGATTTTCTATAGTTAATCATTTATGGGGCAGGCTAGATTCAACATCGTCATAAGCCAAATATAGCCCATAGGCTGACAGTTGCCCATCCCTGATATAGATGGCTGAAGAAATGGAGAAGATTGAAGCCAGTCTATTAAAAGTTTGAAGATTTGCTATTCTAATATGCACTGAGCAATTTATTATATATGTGTGTAGGAGATATCTAAATCAACTGATGAGTGCTGATTCAACATTAAATACATATATTGAACATCATTTATCTTTTACACATGGGTTCAAATTCCCTCCAATTACTCTATGTATTGTAAATAAATCAAGAACCGAGATCCAAAAAAGTTGAAACTTTATATTAGTGGCGATCTTAGTTTATAAATCAATCAAGCCAAATTACTGTTCAAAAAATACTAATAACTGTAACAGTACATAAATTTTTTATTGCTAATCAAATATGTAATGGTTAGAAATATAAACAATTCCCAGAACAATCGCAACCAAATGCATTACTAGGACAAATTACTAGAGATCTAAATAACGATTTTTAAATAAACTTACAAATACATTTACCTTTTTATACAAAATTTGTCAAATAAAAAATATATATCTTTCATTTGACCATAACTGTATATATTGTAAATAAATCATGCAATGATAGCTGAAAAGAACGTAACTTTATATGAATGGTGATCATATTTCATAAATCAATCAAGCTAGCTTACTGCTCCAAATATTAATAATTTTAATCACACACTAATGACTTTACTGCTGATTAAAAATGTTAACATTTAGAAATGTAAATAGTGCAAAGAACATTCACATCCAAATACGTTATTAGGACAAGTTACAAGCAAATTATAAAGAATCATTTATTTTCTACATTCAGGGCCAATCTATTTTTGTCAAAACTCATTTTTTATCCCTTAATTATTAGTTTTTGTACTATGTGGTACTGAAATTCATTTTTTATTTTTAGTATATTGATAACTTTAATTCCTTCTAAAATTCCTAAGTCTCTAATACATCTAATATTTTTCATTGTTATCAATTATATATTTAAATTGTTTCTCATTTCTAGACTTAAAAAAAAAAAAACTTAAGTCAACCATTGGCCTATATAAGTGGAAAGTTAGGTTAAAGATAAGAAGGCTGCACTTATTATCTTTATAAAAGTCGCTATCTTGGGTCATATTTTGAGAGATCTCTCTATCGGCAAAATAAAGATATTGCTTGACTATTATAAATTTCAAGGCACATTTGATTCAGGTTAAAGCCTGTCTTAAAAGTATTTATACTTAAGAGTAACTTTGGAATCATTTACATATTATCTCTTCTTGAAGACATATATAACTTATAATCAAATAAAATGGCTGGTTTATTTTTTATCTTGAAAGAAAAATATGCTGAATAAATAAATGATAAAAATGGAAATAGATGTTACATGCATGAAATTATGCCAATGAGATGAGATATTGAATGTATTAAAAGGAATTATAGGAAATTTTAGAAGAAATTCAAGTAATAATAAAAATAAAAAATTATTTTCAATACATATAATCTAATAAAAAAGATAAATACTAGAAAGAAAGAGAGAAAAAAGTAATATCTATATAATTATTTATCATTGTTGAACATATTATTAGGAATCTTAATGTCAATAGAAAAAAGGTTTAAAGAACAATAATTACAAAAGGGTATTCAAAAATAACCAGAATAGCCATGCCTATTGTAGTACATGTTTCTGCTTCTAGATACCTCTTGTGGGAACCCTTCTGCATCAACTCTGACACATGACATCATTATGAGAAATCATGATGCCAACTAGCACTTTTTTTTTTGTAAAGTGTGTTTCACATATTTGTCTTTTGTAATGGCTGAAAAGTTGAAACAACATGAAATTTTGTTTTCTTTTAGAGAAAATGGCAGGAAAATAGTTATGCTTTATACAGTTTACAATTAAGTTGCTCTGGAAAATAACACAAATTTCCATGTCAAATTTATGACATCCCCAAAAAGCGTGGTGAGTAAAGTTCAATGTCAAGATGCTGCTGATTTTTATTTATTTTTTTTGGATGCAAATGGCATGGTTCATTCAGAATTCATTCATAATGACCAGGAATGTAAATCTTCAAGTTCCGAAAATTTTGTGTGGAAGCGGTAAAATATAAATGTTTCATTTTGTGGCAAAATGAGGAAAACAATCTTTACCATGATAACATGCTAGTACACAAAACCTTGAGTACGAGTGAAACAATTTTTAATTAAATTTAGCATAATCAAGCTTATCCACCAGCCATATTCACTCAATCTCGCTTTGTGCGATTTCCCTCAAATGAAAAACTCTCTCGCTTTTTTTGCAAACTTAGAAGTGATGAAGAAAAAAATGATGGAGGCATTAAAAGGCATTCTTTGCAAGAGTTTCCAGACTACTTCAAAAAAATGAAAAACACATTTAAACCAGTGCACTGCATTAAATGGACAATGCTTTCTGTAACAACTAAAAATAAATACACAATTTCTGATTATTTTTGGATACCTCCTCATATATGAGAAGATTAAAACACTAAAACAAATAACACACAAACACTGTCTGCATTTAATGATCGGTGTTCAGTTTGAATAAAATAAAAATATTGCATGAAAAGGAGAACAAAAAATAAAAGAAACTATTATTATTAATAAAGGAAATTATTTGTTAAACAGATAAGTTATTAATGTAAAAAATTCATGAACTATAAGAAGATAACGTAAAAGAGTGCATTACAAGAGTCAATATATATAGCATTCATTTTAAGATCATATGTAGTTAAAAACCAAATTACATTATCTAAAACTTTACTTCACAAGCTATTTATTATTCAAAATTATACTAGGAATTATTTATTGCATATATTTGTTGCAGTTTATATATATGTTCCACACACAGTAAAAAAAAACACAACCCATTACTTACATCACAAACAGTACAATGGAATCTAGTTTCAACATGAGTTTTACAATTATTACAAGTATAGACAAAACGATCTTGGCCTTGATTGTGTAATTCATAAAGCATAGCCATCGTAGAAAACTTAGCCCTGCGTAAACTTGAAAATTCATAATGTTTATCTCTAGCAAGAGTTAAAAATGCATCGCGGCCATCCATAAGATCACATTGGATTAGTGGATCGGGGTCCTGAATATTATGCAAACCGGCAATTATGGGTGGTGAATGAAGTCTAATAACAAAAAATACCTGGAAAATAAAATGCATATATATTTTAGATTTTTAAAAAAAATTAAAGTTAGACATAATTATATATTAGATAATAAAATTAATATCACAATGTCAAAATATTTTGAAACAATCATTTATTTATTACAAAATATATAAAAACATATGCTATATAGATACACACAATTTATTGGTTTACGGGCTAAAATAGATTTTAAATGTTTGCTCATAAAATAATATTTCACATTAAATCATATCAATGATCATCTAGTCATCACATTGTCTTTGCTTACATCTGGTTATTCATTAGGATAATCTATTATTATCATTTTTATCCCATCTAATGTACGCTTTAGTAATCAATAAATACCATATGATAGTACTTAATAAGTTGCTATCGAAAGCTGTCCAATCTAAATAACTCCAGAGTAATTTCTAGCCTCGTTTCATCAATGATAATATTTTGGACTGTTTTGGATAATAAATACACTTGGACTTTCAGGCATAATGCACCTTTCCTCTAGCAGACATTTTTATCTTTTTACTATACTATCAAACTAATAGCCCAAACAAAAAAAATTATTTTCAATCTGAGCCTATTTGCTTGCATAGTTATACAGATCTGAAACCAGTGCAATTTTTATGTATTATGGCGGCCTTAATTTTTTTATAGCATTAGGTACCTTTATTCTTTGGCAGAAATGAGTCATCACATAATCTATTCTTATCACTTTTATGCTATCTAGCATAAAAGTGGTATGAACAGAAGATTATGCTAATGTTATTATGACATAGTCTAGATAATAATACTATTATGTTATATAAATATTAATTAGATATTGCTGGAATTTCAAATGAGTCATTTCCCTTAACTAATCCAATACTATTGTTAAAAGAAATTCCTCCCTCCCCTTTTTCTAGAAAAAAAAAAAAGATTCCACATTATGTGCCAACATCCCATATAATTAATTCCTCAACATACAGGCTTGGTAGCCATTAGTTCTTTCTAAGATTTGATATGAATTTTAAGCTCTTCATATTCCAAATACCAGTAATAATTAAATGCTTCTTATAATAGTAATGTGATAGTCCCTAACCCACACATAAATGCAAATGAAAAAAATACAATACATTCCAAATTTTATCATGTTGATAGTTTGAATCTTAGATAAATCTTTATTTCTAAATAAAGGGGTGTGGGGCACAAGAAATAATCAATAATGGTGTGATTCATTATTCCAAAAAAAGGTGCTTGTATTATAGATAAAGATGCCGTAGGATGGCGCCGTTTTCACGCTAAAACTATAAAATATGAACATTCACGGGATGTTGATTTTAATAATTTTTCTGTGCTTTTTTTTAATGTGAAAATAAAAACAAAACAAAATCGTCTTTTTTAAATATTATTTTTTATTAACGTATACAATTTAAATAATAAAAAAAAATAAAATCAACAAATTACAATTTGTGTTTTTTATATCGTATACTTTTTAAATTGTGTTACGGCTTTTTTTTATCAATTTTCTATCGGATATTTTTTTACTTGTGTTACGGTTTTTTTTTTTATATCAATTTTCTATCAGATATTTTTTTACTTGTGTTACGACTTTTTTTGTTGTTGTTTAACTAAAAAATAATAATCGTAATAAAAGTAAAAGTTGTTACGGTTAGCTTTAGGGTTAGTTTTAAGGTTAGTGTTCTGTTTGTTTGTAATGCTAAAATAAAAAAATTCAAAATCGTAACCGTACTCGGACAGAAGAAAGAAACTCAAACTTTTTTAAATAACAACAAACACAAATGTCTTCTTTATTAAACATGTTTATAATATTTGCTTTTTATTAAATTTACAAAAAAACCTGTATATTTGGACTTTTCTTACTGGATATTTTTTTCCTACCGCTCTTTTTTACTTCAAAAATATACAGACAGTAGAATCTTTGTCACGTTACCTAATTGCAACTCAATAAAAACATAGATATTTAACATTTTCCCAAATAAAAGTTCAATACAATTATGTTGTAAAAAGTCTTATAATTATTGTTTTAAAAAATCTGAACATTTCAATGTTTAAAATACAAAAAAAATCCAATGAAAACAACATATCAATACAATTCAAATACAAACTCTCTCATCAAGCCGTAATTATTTTATAAATTGTGCGAATTCGGAAAATGTATTGGCAGCAATGCAACATACATGCTGTACTGCGATGCGACATAGCGGCCTGCATTCTGTAGCACAACAAAAAAGTTGTATTATAGAAAATGCGGGTTCGAACGTGTCGGCCGCGGAAACAGCATTTTTATGTGTTTTGGCGCGAAAACCGCGCCATAGAGCGGTGCCTTTAGCTATAAGATGAGTACCCAAAAAAAATTTCCACACAAAGAACATGTTATTCACTTGTTAGAAATTCAGCAAGGATGAATTGTATGTAGGTATTTATTTTAAGGCTTTCACATATTCCATGTATTAATATTTAGAATGCTTTGCATAACACCAATGTTATGACCCATTCCACACAAATGCAAATAAAATAATTACAATAATGCCCATTCAATAAAATATTTCTTGCATATTTCATGCGAAAATTCCTTCAACATTCATATATTTCCATACCCTATAAATTTGATTCCAACAAGATAGGTTTATTACATCTACCTAATCATTTCCTATAGGTCATTCCCTTGATAAGAATATTGTGCTCCTTCAGTCAGATGTTTGTGATAGTTACACATGAAATTTTTATATAGCTTTCACTATAGTGAATTGCATAAACAAATCAAAGTCAATAAGGCTTAATTCATTATGGCTAATAGAATTCACATAGTTCATAATATCTTTTTCTTTAATATAAAAATTTTACTAAATATATTTATGATAATCATACTACTAATTAGCAATCTGCACCATAAAGAATAAAAATTCAGTACTCTCTTAACAACTGCATCTTTAATAAATTTCCAATAAGTTGAGATCTTGACTTACACATACTTAAAAAATCTTGTAGAAGTATTAAGTTATTAATCACTATTTAAAGTTGCTAACATTAGCATTTAATAATTGTGTTTTATAAAGTTATGAACCTTCAATTCTAATTATATGCAAAAACCATAATTGTCTTAAATGGGTGATTAAAGTTTAGATACTTTCTTAGCAATTTTCTTCAAGAACCAATTCAATCCTAGACAAATACGAAGCCCACTATTTTATGTTACAAGTTTTTTTTTGTAAAATTAATTAGTCTCAATGCACAATAGAAGGGTCGGCCTCACATATTCATTATATTTTGCAAAATATTCAAGGTTGACATACGTAATACATCACATTAAAATCTAGCTTTAAATGTAAAAAATAATGATTAAGCTATTTGCATTCATAAACTGTTAACATCATGAAATTCTGTCAATACTTATTAACTTTCCTAGTGTTCCTCAAATAATGAGCTTACTAATTCAAGTGATTCCATCTAGAAGTAATCTAATTTCTCCCATATCTTGAAATCCAGATCCTTGATAAATCAAATAAAAAATCAAATGGCTAATTGCTAAGAAACTATGTGATATTTGATTTAAGCAAACAACAGGATCAGCTTAGATCCCGAGATTTTTGTTGGCAAGACTGTCAATTTACCAATGCATTAAACTTCACAGAGCAAGATTTTTTTAATGATATAACATAAAGTGGTCCAAATTATATTCTCTAATTTTCATAGTTTTCTCTAAGAAAAATTGTTTTTAATTTCTGGAATCTTCTAGTACTCATTCACCAAATTATTATTCAATGTTCAATAGATGCAAGACACAATTATACAATATTTGTTAAATAAAGTATCATTCACTCAAGGAATTTGTAATTAGCTATCCTTTCACCTTATATACAAGAAATCAATATCGCCTAAAACTACTTTGCCAGTTCAGTATCTGTGAGATTTTTATCACATTATATTTTTGCAAATGGCATCAGAAATTTAGGCAGTCAATTAAAAATCTTTAATGTTTTAATTCATCAAAATTTCTTTAACCTATCTTTATGGCTCTCATCTGCTACCTAGAACTATGGAAAGCTATTAAATCTTAAAACTGTGAATTTTGATGTTTATAGTAAAATATCTCTGGCTTCACTGCAATTAGAAGTCATGAATGTACTTTGAAAAATTATATAACAACTTCAGTCCCCCCCCCCCCCAAAAAAAAAACAACAATTTAAGTTATAATTTTAACCAAGCATTGATTTTAAATCACAATTGCGCATAAACGGTAAGGAGTACAGACACATGGCATACACTATCTTTTTTGTTATTGTACTGTCTTTCTAACAGTATTTTTGTTTTTTCTGCTTTTAAAAGTTGTGTTTTTTATGGAAATTTTAGTAAAAGATCTTTAATTTTTTTTTTTTTTTAAAATTTCACAGAAAAAAATTAAAGGCAATGTTTTTTTTTGGCTGAAAATAAAACTTATTATTCTGATACATATGCATTGAAATCAGAGGGCTTAGAATCTAAGTAATCAAAATTATATAAAACTGCAGGGTTAATCATTTTCACCAAATATAAATATATAATATTTTTCATTTTTTTTTTTATATAAATAATTTATAATGTTGCATGTAGAACAAGAGTATGTTTGTGTTCAGATACATATATATATATATATGTAATTCCTTGGGTCTAGACCATAGCCAATTGTAAATATATTTCAGAACTAATATTTTTTATTACCTATAACTATACAATATTTTTTTTATATAAACAATTTATAAAGCTATACAATAAAGGTTTGTTTTGTGTTGTAGAATGTCTATTTGTGTTCCAATACTTATATAACTCCAAATGCTTAGAACTTAGCCAATTGTAATTTTATATCAAAGTAATATTTTCTATCAGTTGTAGTATAAATATTATATATATTGTAAATAATGAGTATAATGAAAAGATCAAATTTATTTCATTGTCAAATCTTATTGTAACCAGTATATCACATGTCTGTTTTGTATGGATCTGTATCATATATCTTTATCATGTATATATATACATCAATTATATTTTATTTTTTTGCAACCTATGGTATTTTTTTCTACTTTGATTAATATTTTATATTGCACAAAAATGGAAAAAAATTTTCTTGTTTAGTTATCAAAAAAATATAACTTTTTATTCTTTCATCTTGTCACTTTTTCTCTTTGTTCATTTATATTATATACACCTGGGTCTTTTTTTATGCAATAGATAGGTTCCACAGAAAACTCGCATTAAAAAAATCACACAAAAATAGACTTAACTTACCTTTAAAAATGTGGGATATGTACTGTAATTTTCAAAAATCGCATAAAACCAAAGCAACAAGGTAAAATTAAAATTCACATAAAAAAAAAAAAAGGGGGAATAAAGTATGACTAATAAAAAATTTCAAACATTTGAAAAAAATTAATACAAGACAAACTTTTTTTACTTTATTTATTAACTATTTAATTTTATTCAAAACAATATGATTTTATGTGGAATTTATTTTACCTTTTTGCATACATATTTTAATCATTATTGCTATTTGACAATATGTGGTCCATTTGTGAACTGGTAAGACATCAGATTTGTCACAAGAGAAAATACAATTAGTGCCAACTTCAGTCTCGTGCTGTGTTAATGCTTTTCTTTCAACAACGATGATTTTACTAATTGTTTAAAAAGCTTGCAATATCCAGACAACTATATCTAGCTGTTGGAGAATGCACTTCCATGAGTGCAACTATATATATATATATAACACGCTTCTACGAGTGCGTTAATAATGACTTTTAACGGTTAAATTTTCTTTTATACACATATATACATGGAGAAACTTTTAGACAGAAAAAAGTTACAAGTAAAAATATTTAAAAACTTTTAAAGATACATTCTTTTTAAGTAGAAATTAAAAATTCTTAAATATTTTTACTTGTAACTTTTTTCTGTCTAAAAGTTTCTCCATGTATATATGTGTATAAAAGAAAATATAAATATACACATGCATAACACAGACATACAACTATTTAGCTCTCATTAGAATTTAGTTCGTAATTCGTGTGATCAATAAGAAAATGATTTTCCAATTGATTAGAAAGTTGAAGACTTTCTCGAATCATTTTTGCTGTGAAATGAACAGGTTCCACTTCTGTTTCATTATCTTTTTCTAAATCTTCTATGGTATCTAAATTTATTGCCAAACCTTTTTTGAACAAGCATTTAAAGTATGTAAAATTTAATGCATGTATGTAAAACAGGGAAATCCTGATTTTAAGTGAAATATGAACTTCTTTATCACATAAAAAAAACCCGCATAATAAGATATTAAGAAGAAACATGAATCGCATAACTTCAAAATCGCATTTAAAAAATCTGCACAAAAAGACTCGAGTGTATATATTTTTGCAATTATTTTACAATTAATTTCATTTTTATAATAAATTACAATTAATTAAAATGTTGTTTGCATAATATATGATATACAATGCATAATATCTGACATACAATACTTCATGTGAAATATTATTTCTTTTTTATCTTAGAAAGAAGCATATGTCCAATATCTGACATACAATACTTAATGTGAAATATTATTTCTTTTTTATCTTAGAAAGAAGCATATGTCCAATAGATGGCTGCATAGAAGGATAAGATCTGGATCGGCTAACAAAAATGAAACTCTTCAGTGTTTTATTTTTAATGGTATGCAATTAAGAATTATCTCAGGTAAGTCACGTTATATACTTTTATAAAAATAAAAAAATTCATAAATAATCTGATTAAAATTTAACTCTCATAATGTAGAATTTGAGAACCCATAACAAAATAAGCATTTGTAAAAGTGTTAAAAAATTAATTTTTCTAATATTTTTTAAGGGTAATAACTATATGTTCACAGCATTATGACATTCCATAGTATTTTATTCTTTTAACTACACACAACACTTGACATTCAGTGGATTAATTCTGAAGATATATAAATTCTATCTTAATTCAATTGCTTAAAATTGAAAATGGTGTCCATTCAGTCTGAAGGGGATAAATAAACTGACAATTTATATTTAGTAATGTTTGATGAAGAGATATATTCAATATTATATAATGTAGAAAATCCTCAACAATAGCATTAGTCTTCAATTTCAACTTAATTGCCATAAATATCCATTTAGGATCTGAGAAATTGACATGGACTATGTGAAAATTTCATCACATTTATTATCCCTTACCTGGATATTACATAAAACTTTTGCTTTAAAAAAAGACTCTTAAAACACAATACACATGCAAACGATGAATTAAATGTTGAAGTTGGCTTAAAATTTTTTTTAGCTTTGCATTGAAGATATTTTAAGTTCTCTTTTAAAGTCTAATTTTCATCAATATTTCAGGAAATATATATTTTCTCAAAAAAAAAAGAAAAGGGTAAAATCATAGAAAATTATCATGTTTTGAATGGGTGGTTTCTGATGTAGAACCAGTAACCACTTAACTGTTATAAAAAAATAATTCCTTCAAATTAAAGACTAAATGTTTCTTTTTATATTATTTTAATAAAATTTATTTATTATTTGCAAATAATATCAAAATTTAGACATGTTTAATAAGCAATTACATTATTTTGGAACATATTATAAAATGTTCCATTTTTAAATATATATTAGAAAATTATATAATTCACATTTATTATATATATAAAAACTATTTATGATATTAATTTTTGTAAAGTTTTTTACTAACAGAAACATTTCTTTTGTTTTTATTGTTATAATATTTAGATATCTTATAAAAACAAAGTGACCACAATATATCACATGATCATTTTTCTTATGCTATTGTTTTATCAGATTGTGTAAGCATAAAAAAAAGATGGTCATGATATTTAAGTGGCTTAATACCAATCCTGGCCAAAGGATGTTAGTGATTGTGGGTATTAAAAACCCAAAAATGTCAAAATGTATAGATACCGAACTAGGTTCAGATCTATGTGATTATACAAATGAATTAGCTTGGATTGAAATCATTATTGCATTTACAGTTTGGGCTCATAGCTTTATAGTCAACAAAAAAAGATAACAGATGGCTGCTGGAGGGTTGCATTAGATCTAAAGATCTAGGTGCAGTGCTATCCCAAATCCAAGGCCACACACTGATGAAAGTCATCTAGGGTATTGAATGAGTAGGCATTAGATAAGAGATTTTGATGCACAAACTTTTTAGCATCCATTGAGAATGACACCACTATATGGAAAACATCTGAATAGTTTTAACCTAAAAATTAACAAAGTAATTAAAAAAAAGCTGACATTAACTTTTTTTTGCAAAAACAAAATCAAACGACTTAAAACTTGATAAACTTTATTTTAATTTGCTTTCTTTAAAAGTTCACAATTTTTTTCCATATCTTTTAATGTAAAAAAAAAAAAAAAGGTAATTCAACATCACAAAAATACAATAATACTAAAATATAATTTTTATAAGTTATTTTTTCTAAGAGCTACTTAATTATTTCTTTTCTGTGAAACCACTTTATTAGTAATTATCTCGTAACATCATTATAGAAAATTATTCCTCTGGTGAAAATATAAATAACTGTTTATTTTTTGACTAGATAAGTCTTTTTTTTTCCTTATAAAAAATTTATTTCCCATATGTGGCATGAGCAGAAGAATGCAAAGCACATATATTTTGGATAAATATTTCTAACATATAAAGTAGTATATACATAAATGAATTATAAAAATAAATTGCCTGCATGGTTTAGTGCAGTGATAAAGTGTCAGACTCTGGAATGTAAGATCCTCAGATCGATTTCACTCCTGGCCCATCCTGCTCTCGAACTTTTTATAAAAACTTCCGAGCAATAAAATCATGTGATTATTTATTTATATGTAAAAATTTAATTGCTTGAAATCTCTATTATCTTTTGTGGCTTTATCAACAATAAAAAATTAGCTTTAAACATCTTAATTTAAACTTTCATAATGGCTTCTTTCTCAAATTTTGGAAAAACAAAATCTGATGGCCTGGCTTTGATATTTGCATACCAGAAATGTTTATTACAATACACCTCGATCTCTTTTTATGTGGATTATTTTAATGCGTTTTTGAAGTTATGCGATTCATGTTTCTTTTTAATATATTTTCATGCAGTTTTCTTCTATGCAATAAAGAAGGTCAGATTTCAGTTAAAATCGGGATTTCCCAGTTTTATATACACACATTATAAATTTTACAAAATTATAATGTAAATCTGCTCAAACGCTATAGATGGCTGTACTATGCATGTTGTGTTTTTGCATTTTAAATCACATTCTATTTTTGCTTTTTAAAGAGTAATCAATTAATCATTTAGTGTTTGCAAGTTTATTTTTAAAAGGTGAATAGGAGTGTTGGACAAACTAGAAAATGAGTCAATAGCTTTGTCTGTATAAATCATTTTTCATTTGCTGTTACTCAAATAAAACTACCACACTTTAAATGCCTGTTGAAAAAAGGTTTGGCCTACATATCTTGAAAACAGTGCAGCTATTCAAACATCAGCATTATCAGATGAAATAGTAATTACTTTGGTACATGATATTGGTGGAGAAAGTTTTGATTCCTTTAGCCAGAATATCGATGATTTGCTTGAGGATAATACCTTAAATGACAATGATATTATTGCAATAAGTTTAGATACCATAAAAGATTTAGAAAAAGATAATGAAACAGAAGTGGAACCCATTCCTTTCACAGCAAAAATGATTAGAGAAGGTCTTCAACTTTCTAATCAATTGGAAAATCATTTTCTTATTAATGTCATGAATTATAAATGAGCTCTTAAATTCCAATGAGAGCTAACTAGTTGTATGTCTGGATATCGCGAGATTCATAAACTAGTAAAATCATCGTTTCAAAGTTTAATCACTGATTACATTGTCGCCAGAAAACCATCAACACAGCATGAGACTAAAGTTAGTGCTAATTCTGTTGTTTGTGTTTCCTTTTGTGACGAATCTGATTTCTCACCAGTTCACAAACAAAGCCACATATTGTCAAATAACAATGATGATTAAAATATGTATGTAAAAATGTAAAATAAATTACCCATAAAAACATATTGTTTTGAATAAAATTAAATAGTTAATAAAAAAATAAAAAAACTTTGTCTTGTATCAATTTTTTTTAAATATTTGAAGTTTTTTTTTAGTAATACTTTATTTCCTAATTTTTTTTTATGCAAATTTTAAAGCAATTTTACCTTGTTGCTTTGGTTTTATGCGATTTTTGAAAATTTTGGAACGTATCCCAAATTTTTCAAGATAAGTTAAGTCCATTTTTGTGCAATTTTTTATAATGCGGTTTTCTGCGAAATGTATCTACAGTTTAAAAAAAAAACCCCAGATACAATATTCTACTTTACTAAACTCAAATCTAAACAAAGTAATAGTTAAAAATATCTTTTTTTAATTGATTTGCTGTATAAATATATTATGTATTCTTATGTTGTATTATAGTTAATTTCTAAATAAAATGCTGATTATTTTTAGAAAGAACAACTAATTTTATAAGCTTCTCATTTCATCTAAGTATTGTTCAAGGCTGAATAAAATAAAAAATATTTTGGCTAAAAAAAAAAAAAACAGCAATAAGCATATGTCAAAGCTCATACTAATCTGATAGAATGATGCACAAAATAATCATAGACTTTGAATTTTTGGGATGGAAAAATATAAGATAACAATAAATAAAAAAAAGCTAATGGATTGCGATAACCAGGAAATAAAAAATTACCATTATAGTAAAACTTCAGTCCACATATTCTTTCCTGATATCTAGTTTGTTTTAATTCTAAAACTGAAAAAAATAGTATTTACATTCCCATTTCTAACATGTTTATTGTCCAATCCTTTTGAAATAATGAGTAGTTTTATTGTATTATAGCAAAATGGCTTTAATTTTGTTATATATAATTTGATGTAGGGTGTATATTTTTAATTCAGCGAGGAAATTTTTTATAATATATTATGCTTTATCAAATTTCTGTCACAGCATATTTATTATTAGACTAAAAAATTTAAACAATGAAAACAAATCATCACGTGTTCTTTTCCATTTTATCTTTTTCTCAAACATATATAACTATTTTCTTACCCATGATGTTTATTCTAATCTCATAAAA
Source organism: Epiperipatus broadwayi (assembly GCA_028023455.1). NCBI lineage: Eukaryota > Metazoa > Onychophora > Udeonychophora > Euonychophora > Peripatidae > Epiperipatus > Epiperipatus broadwayi. Next base: position 2,279,981 of record JAQFVV010000037.1, on the reverse strand, counting down.
TGTTTCGCTCTACATCAGACCACTTTACTAAATTCTTCCTTAAACTTCATCAGTTAGAAATAAATTTCTATTAAAGCTTGGCTGATAGTGCATTTCTATAATTCATTTTTTTATTTCATTTATACGCATATTTACAATACCTACACATGGCAAGTATATTAAAGCCCATAATTAGATTCAGCAATTCATCCCCAAATCTTACATTAAGGTTTTGCTGCTTCCTTTCATTATCATTAACTTTAATTTCTATTTTATTTTCACTCAAAAACTGCTAAATGTTTTTTTTAAAAATACCTTTGATAATTCAAGTAATATAACATTTTTTAAGTTCTAATTTTTTTTGCAGACCAAAGTTGCCCACACATCCTCATATAAAATCACTTTTACGTGAAATAATATTAAAACTGTAAACACTGAACTTAAGCTATTTTGACTTATGATATCTACTACATTTTGTACTGAGCATCTCTCTCATAAAACTGTATATAACAGATAATAGCTTATAGTTTATAAGGTTTTGATTACAATACATATTGTTTACTATACAGCAGATGTACAATATTTTTTAATACACATAATAGATGAAATCTTTGATATATACAGTGTGCATAGTTGCAAAGAGAAGTTCCCATTAACTGAAAGATCCTTTGACTGACACCTTAAAAGAAGTGAGCAGGACAAAAGCCTCAATGTCTACTCCATACATTGTTGTCATTGGATTCATATAGTAAACAAGCATAAATGAGCTGACCAGCACAATGAATTCACTGGCTTTTACCCCTGAATTTAAGATTAACAAAAATCATACTCCTTTTTTATCAGTTGAGTTTTCTTGAAGATAGAATGAATGTGTGCATAAGTAGAAAAATTTAAATAGATATTTACTATCATGACTGACAAAAATAAATTATGGCCTTATTCCTAGAAAGCAGCCAAGACAGTGAGCGGTTGAGAGCCCAGATCAATTTCAAGTAAAGGAAGATGGCATAAATTGGAATGATTGCCTAATATTAAATGGGACTTTATTGGATGTTGCTAAATTAGAAGTGAGATGATTTTAAAAGTGGCCATGTATTTTATTACAAATAACCAATATTGGAAACACAAGTGAAAAGACAGAAAGCCAAGATTTGTTATTCAAATTAATGGAAGATGCCAAATAGATAATTCAGATTTAAGCTTTAACAAATTTGCTCACTGTGATAAAGAACTAAAGTATTCTTATATAGATGTTACAAATTGATTTTAATCAAACCAAACATTTAAAATTGCAATGAAAAACTTTAACCCTTAACGGTTATAGCGGTATGTGATATTTCAAAAAATTTTCATGTGCCTTAATTTCACAGAATTTTTTAAAATTAAACAGCCCATCTCCTAGGTGAGTCTATTAATTTGCAAAATTCAAATTAGTTTAAATTTTGCTTGCATAATATAAGTTTTATGCTACTACTTTAGAGTTTAGTATTTCATACCACTTGCAATCTAAAACAAATTTTTCTCCATAGTTTGCAATCAATGACCCCCCCCCCCCTTTTCTTTTTTATATCTTGTATTGTAATGAATGATAGAATTTAAGTTCCATTAAACATACAATTTAACTATAACAATCTCATGAGTCTTATATATTCAGTTTACAATTCAGAATATAACTATTATACATAGCATCATAGAATTTAGCAGATAATGAGCAATAAAAGATGCTTAAATGCTGTCATTCATAAATATTATACATTATATAGCTCTATATTTTTATTATACAAATGGTTACTTTGTAATTCTGTCAATTAATAAAATCAAGTCATTAAAAAAGATGTGACCATAAATAAGTCATATTCAATTTCAGAACCATTGCCTATAAAGTTAGTTGAATCTCAAATAAAGGCTTCCATTATTGAAATTTGTTTTATAACTGGATAACGATATAGCATATTATGATCACTAAAAATATTTCTTGTGAACTTGATTAACTTTTATTTTTAGCATAATAATAGAACTTTGATCAGCTTTTATAATGCATAATTTAGTTAGTAATGTTTATATAATTAATTATATAGTACATGATTAGGATATATTTGTATTGTTCTTATTAGGTAATTAAATTTCATGAAAAATTAAATCTTATATTTTATAGTTATAAATAATTGTTTTCATTTTATTTTTACATTCATCAGGAAATATTTATGGGGGGAAAAATTTTTTTTAAAGTCTTCAATATATCCAATAATAATCGAATAAAAATGCTAATTCCATCAATTATTCCTACTTACAACAAATTTGCTACGCAAATCTCTCAACCTTTGTAGAAACATTATGCAGTGGTTTTTATTTGCTCCTATTTAACCAAGACTTAAATAACCATTTCTGTAACTTGTTCTCCTAATTGAATTTACAATTTTAATGTTTTCATATATTATGATATTCCATCCCAAAAATGTGTCAAATGATAAAATATCATCATCTTGCTTATGTAAAAGATATACATATCATTAATAGTTTTACTACATTTCTGACAGTTAATACTTCTATATGAGTTCTTAAGTGTCAAGTCAAAATACTTTTTTTCTAAATCTTTAACTAAAAAAAAAATATGTTTTTATGGATTTTCATCAATAAATATTTTTTATTTAATAAAATTATGTGATAATTAGTTTCTTGTAAATTTGTACCTTTTAATTAAAAAAAAACCAACAAGCTGTTGAGTACTCATTAATGGTTTTAGAAATGCCTTTTAATATTGGGGGTGAAGCAATTCTCACAAAATATGGTACATAATGCAATTGATGTTAATAGTCACAAAAAATATCCTTCTCAATCATTATGGAAGTTACATATTAATCTCTTTGATACATATTTCAAAGAAATTTGTAGTAATATTCTATGAATAACAAAAAAGCAATAGGTTTATACAATTATGAAAATTTATGGGATTTAGAAACACAAATTTTTATTCATTTCAGATAGTATATTCTAGCAGCCTATTTAAAATCGCTGTGATTTATATGACAATAATGTTTAATATTCTAGCTAGGATGACATAATCTACTTACTATGTGTATGTATCGTTAACACACTTCTTATTTTTAAGCAATATATATATATTCATATTACAATACTATTTTAATTACAAAAACTAACAATTAAGCTCATAAAAAATGTATACACCTGGGTCTTGTTTTATGCGGATTATTTTAATGCGATTTTGAAGTTATGCGATTCATGTTTCATCTTAATATCTTTCATATTTCACTATATTTATTAGATGTCAAGAAATTTAAATTATTAATAACTTATTTTGACTTGAAATACTTTTTTTCTTTTCAAAAATATGATGTTATATTAGCAGCTAACGTGAATATGGCCTGAAGCTGTATTTAGAATTTTAGCTTCTATGTAAATAACCTATTTATACTAATGAGTAAATAATAATAATAGATTTATACTTACATATAAAAATATTGCAATAAATGTTCTAAAAATTTAAACTTTTAAACCGTATTTTGTTATATGTAACAGAATAATCTTTTAGATTTTTAAAATAAAAAACAAAGATTTTATAAACTGAAATAATCTTTTTAATGATAATGTATAATCTTTTTGTTTTGATTGCGATGTCATTTTTTTAATATAGAAGCAGAAAACCATTAACACAGCACAAGATTAAAAGTGGCGATAGTTGTATATCACATCACGAATAAAAATAAAGTGACTAACAGGTTTTTCTGGGCATAATTATTGAGAGATTCTTGACTTTGTTTAAGAAGAAGCCACAATACATCACATCACATTGAGTCTGATTTCTTACTAGTTTACAAACGAACGCTAGCGGTAATGATTAAAATATGTATGAAAAATGTAAAATTAAATACTGTAGTTAATAAAAAAAGTTTGTCTTGTATTAATTTTTTTCAAATATTTGAAATTTTTTATTAGTCATACTTTATTTGCTTATTTTTTAATGCGAATTTTAAAGTAATTTTTCCTTTTTTTCCCCATGTATCATACCATCAGCCAGGAAGCGAACCCACTAACCCAGGACAACGGCTTGTAAAGCTGCTGTCGCTGACCTCTCGATCACCAATGCTTGACTAATTTTCCCTTGTTGCTTTGTTTTTATGAGAATTCTGAAAATTACAGACCCTATCCCCCATTTTTCAAGGGAAGTTAAGTCTATTTTTGTGCAATTTTTTTTTAATGTGGGTTTTCTGTGGAACCTATCTACCGCATAAAACGAGACCCAGGTGTATACATTTATAAACTATAAATACATCAAATTTATTAAAAATTATATAATTCTATTTTATTAGATGATCTAATCTACTATTTTTTCAAATAAAATCAATTTCTTTTATTATATATTACCTCTTTGTGCTTTTCCATGGTAGAATAAATTTTAGCCGAAAGATCATTGCCCACTTGTGGTACATTGGATTTTTTATTATTTTTCCGTTGATTGCTCTTATTCTTATTGGACTTCTTATTGCGACCACTTTTCTGACCTTTCTTTTTACCTTGCTTTCCCTTTTAAAAAGATAAACAGGAACAACAAAAACAAAAAACAATTAAAATTTGACTAAAATCAAAATCAAACAATAATAATAACAATTTCAAAACAGAAAAATAAATAAACAAAAAAAAATTAAATATCTTTTTCTTAAGTATAAGATTCATATTGAAATAAAAATTTTTAGTAAAAATTAAATCGATATAAACACACTATGCCAAATTCAATATAACTAACATTCCCCAATAACTTCATAGGATTTTTCTATGTTTTTATTTAAATGTTAAAATTTTTCTATGTAAGCTATGATTTCATGATTTATCAACAAATACCATTACAATAAATAGTTGTAAATATTGATGTTTATAATATATTAATGACAAGATTTTAAAAATGCTTACTGTCTTTAAAAAACACATTTTTAATCACTAATAATAATAAACAATAATATAACATACTCAAAAAGGCAATTTTATTAAAAAGAGATCACAACAAAACAAACATAAAAGTGTAAGATATGATATCAAAAATATCCCAAAAACCATGGTTGTCTCTTCTCTCTCCACAATACAATGAATTTGGGACCTATCCAATATTAAGAATTATCTTGTATATATCAAATTCTTAAAAAAAAAAAATTATGTTGTCAAGAATATTTATATCAACATAAAAAGTACTGTTCACCTTTAAAGATCACTATTACTTAACTCTTTTGAATATGATTCAAGTGATTTTCATCTGCAGGGAATCTTCATTCATTACAACTGATAAGTTCCTTAAAAAAAAAAAAAACAGCACAAATAAAACTAATTTTTGGGGGATCCCAAAAAAAAATTTATGTTTATCTGGGCTACTAATACAATAAAAGCAATATAGTACTCACATTTATGTGCTGACAGTACTATATTTAATCAACTTATACACCCAAGTATATTATTGTCAATATTGAACACAGGCATTCAGCTTTAAAAAAACAATTATATGTCTTTATGTTTATGTTCTTTTCATTATATAAAATTTTTAAGTTCTTTTTGAAAATGAATCTTTTTTTTTTTAACATAAAGGATTTTTTTTAAAAATTTCTTAATTGGAAACTTTTTTAGGTATTTCATTTTTATAATGTAAAACAACCTTTTTAAAAAAATTGTAGTCCATTTTTTACTGATTGAAAACAATACATTTTTTTTTTTTTTTGAAAAAATTTAGTGGAAAGTCAATTTTTGTTTTTAATTCATCAATGTAATCACTTTTAGATTTCATTTGGGTAAATTTTCATTAGATTTTTAGTTACAATATGCTTTTTCCACAATCCTTTATAATTTAAAATATAATCTTTTGCTTTCAGTGGATCACCATTTTTTCTCCAAGTCCTAATTGGGGCTTCAGGAACTTTAATGCATTTTCAATGAGATATCTTCATTCAGTTATTTTGATACTTCTAATTTCACATTTAAGTTATTAATAAAGCATTTAAAAAGATATATTTTAATTATGAGAAAATGCCATTTAACAATTAATACAAGCAACTTAAAATACTATAATATTAAAAGTGGCCATTATTTTTTTTTCTTGTATCTGCACATTATTATAAGTGTTTTATGAGCTTCTATTTCATAAAGCAGTAAAAACTTTTATCACATTCCATAATTAAACACAATATACTGTGATGAATGATGACACATTCACCGATGATTAATATTTCATCTAAGTTCAATACTATAACCTAACCACTCCCAAGATCAATTATTATTTTGACCTAGATTAGCTGCTTCAAAAAGACTCATATATTTTCAAAATTATCTTGCATAAACTATTTATTTCATATTTCAACTAAAGCACTATGACCATATTTGTTTTTACTTAAATTGCCTATATAAATATTTTTTAAAAATAAGTACTAAAAGTAGTAGTTGGTTCTTAATTCATATGTTGTATTAATATACTATTTTGTAAAAATAATATTTTTTATTAATAAACTTGCTAGTAAAAAAATAATTTTTATTAATTTACAGCCGGGTGGTAATTTTTTTTTCTTAGGATATGAAATTTCCACAATAAAGTTGCTATAACATTTAAATATTTATTTATAACTTTAACTCCTTTGATATTTCTTTCAAAAAATCTAGCTATTTTATATCAGATTCTTTATACATATATATGCAGAATCAACAGTCTTTCACAAAATTATATGTTTTTAAAAGGGGGAGAAGGGCTCACATAATGGTAACTGGAATTTATACTGACCTTATTTATATTATAGTAACAACAATAAAAATGTTCAAATTTTGTATGCATAACTGCTTTCACCAAAATCTCATAAAAATTCTGCAGCGTATTCAAAACTTGTCATCAATTTATAAACGCCCTAATTGAAAAATGCATTTATTAGAAAGAAAATAAAGTCTATGTTGAGATATGTAAGTATATATTCTTACATATATACATACCCACACAAAATTGAGCCATGAGAATCTCATAAAAGAAGTCACTATTTATTTCAACTAAATTTATAGAGAATGAAAAAGAGACTTGTCAACAAATTATAGTTTATTATTCTTTTATTTAATTTTTACAAAGTGTGAATAATATAAATATGCACTAAATAAGCTAACCTCAACTTATCTATAGATAAAATTAACTGATAAGTCAATGCATATATGTATACAAAACCATACAGCAGTGCCACTCAGTGTATGTTTATATTATATATACATGCACAAATCAGAACACTTTCTAATGGAAAATTATATATTATAACTAACATCTTTATATAATGAAACATTAAAATGCTACATTTAGTTAGAAAGAATGCAAAAATATATATATACAAAAACGATGCAAATTTTAATCCCAATAATTATTAAAAATATGAAATTTTCTTAATTATCTTCATATAAAACGTGAACTAATGATTTAAAATTTTATACTTTTATCATCATTTGTGAATAATATATATATAAATGAGCAGGTAACTCAATGATTAACATATTTTGCCAGGGAAAAAATTGCTCAATTTCAGACTAAGGATAAAAAATAAATTGGAAATAAAACTATTATGATATAATGATGAGATCATTCCTAACAGTAGCCTTCCCATCTTAGAGATAGAAGGAATAGGGATTAATAATTTAAAAATAATAATAATATGCAGTATCATAAAATTATTTCCCAATCTTAAGATAAATCCAAGAGAACTAATACATTACATTATAACCAAAATAGAATTCTTGATGATGATCGAATCCTTAAAAAAAAAAAAAAAAGATAGAGTTTGCTGTATGCCTTATCATGTTGAGTGTTCTTGATACTGTACTTCACAATAAAAATGAATTGAAGCACCATTTTGCTGAAAGATGCAATTGCTTTATTATCTATTAGCTATAACATCAATCATTGTTTCAATATATATCCAGATAACACTATAACAACAATCGCTATTTCAATATATATCCAGATAGCACATTTCAATATTAATCAATTTAATGATCTAAATCTTTTCATAGACATTGTGTGAACCACAATATACTCTTTCTGAAACTTAAGCAAGTATATTTTCATATTAGAAAATAGACTAAGCATAAAACCAAAAATATTAATTCTATTACTTTTATCTATGGATATCATGGTTCAGAATCTGTTAGCTTATCATTCATTTAGTTTGTATAAATTTACAAAATCAAATCTTTTATTAATAATAATTTATGCTTGCATACACATATAAAGAAGTTTGAAAAAACAGGATACATTTATATACTAATTATTGATTGTTTTTACATTAAATACAAGCATTTCAATTTATTAAAAATAGATACACTGGTAGTGATGTAAATGTAACAATAGTTAGTTCTCTAGACATCAGTCACTAAATGTAGACTTGATAACTTACTTAAAATTATGACCCTTTTTTGTCACTACACAGATCTGCCATCCTTCAAATCTGATATGCTTTTGCTAAATAAGTTTTTGCAAAAAACTACAAAATGTTTGCCCCATCAATCTTCAGTTTATGATCAGACTCATCATAATAATAATAATAAAAAAGAGTAATTTTCCGATTTATGGAATGCTCTTTATATTATCTTATGACACTAACTTATCAGATAATGATTATACTAATCTGTCCAAGTTGAGATCCACCTAATTGATTACTATCAGTCCTGGTTTATAACCAACATATCCAATTTTTTATCACCCTAATGGGCATATGCAATGTTTATGCAAAACAGCTATGGAAAAATTTATGATCAGTCTTTTTATAACTCACTCTCAAGTGCTAAAAAGGTCTAAGATATATATATATATTCTAAAATAATCAAACAGGTAACTGACTTTTTTAAAAAAATAGACGTATTTACAAATTTGATTGTCATAAGTTTAATCATTTTTATATACCTGTATGTATTTTACTAATTACATTTATTATAATGTAAATAATGTCTATTGGCTGGAGTGGTCATGTGATTTTGTAAAAAGAAACATCTTGATAAGGTTCCATACCATAAGGAATGAAAGCCAGGTTGATGTATTAAATAATTTTTTTATTTATAGAGAGTTGTCTGGTTCAATTTTGTTTAAATTGATTATTTTAAATTTTATATATAAAAAGCAACATCAGGAACAAACTTTTACATTGAAATTTGATCATTTAAATATTCTAAAAATTACAATCATCTATATTCTTATATTTCAAATATATAGTTGCACACAATGAGTAGAAAAAGATGAATAAATGGAGATTACTATGCATCTACATAAATTACACTTGAATTTTATTAATTTATAATGTATATTTAAATGTGTAAAACAATATAATAATTTCTAACTTAATAAAAAACAATCAATAAATATTTAAAAATGTTTAATTGATATGAATACATGAAAAAGAAAAAAAAAACAAATGTTTTTGCACAATAAAAAAAATAAAAAAATTAGAACAAAAATATGTGATATTTAAAACGCTTAGATTAATAGAAGTAAATCTGTTTTGTCAAATGCATCTTAGGAGTCATTAAAGTTGTTGCTTTTCCAATGACTGCAACATATTGGAAATAAGATGTCAATCACAATTTCTAGAGAAATAACAGCAGTACATCTGAGAAGAGGAATTAAAAATAAAAACTATCCTATCATAAATCTAAACAATAAAAAAAAAAAATTTTTTTTCCACATTTCACCTTTTTTAAATTTAGACCTTATTTTCTAAATTTAAATAAAATATAATTTCTAATCTAATAAATAATGGCTAATAATCACTTCTTTATTTTTTTCTAAATATGAGTTTGTTAAAAATATATATATTTAAAGAATATATGTATTATTAACAATTTATAAGATTCCAATCTTTTTTTCATTTGCTATGAACTAGTCATAAAAATAATAAAAGAACCCATATATACTTTAATAAGAGAAGTAGAAAAAGTGCAACTACAAACACTTCATAGCAACTTTAAATAAAACTAGTAATAGACAACTTAATTTTAAAATAAAATTTAAAACTTTACTAATTTTGATCCATCACAAGAATCTTTCTAACATCCAATGTGAAGCAACATGGTTTCTTCTTTTTAAAATCAGGAATCTCACAACCAATATGCCATAAGATATTAGCTATCACATTCCCCTTTTAGCATTTTCTACACTGCATAACATCCAAAACTTTAAACTTATTTATTTTATTCTAGTTTTACATCACTTTTGTCCATTCAATGACTTTAATTTCAAGATCATCTATAGTTTTCCAATCATAACCATAAAAAACAAAAACTTATTTTCTGTATAATCACGTAATCCATAATTATTTAATCATAACTTCATTAACTGCATCCTTTCTGATGTAAGTGCTTAATATTTTTTATACATTTATTAGACAATTTGCAAACCAAACCCTAATCCAAAATTATTCCAATTATATATATATTCTCTTATTGCTAAAGATAAAAGTTTTAAAATTACTTTACTTATTATCATAAAATGAGTCATACCCAATATTCTGCTTATTTCTACGTATATTTAAACTTTTATTTTTCATCTCTCTAACTCTCTGCCTTTTATTAGTGAAGCTATTCTGCTGCTTCTAATCTTCAACACTCAAAAATCTTTATCTGTTCATTCCATGTTTTATATAAATAAATTGATGAAAAAAATTGTATGCAGTTCTTTTCATCTATCCTTGATGATTGATTTTTACTCAAAATTCAATTAAAAACTATTAAACATTTTCAATTTGCATCCCTCAAGTTAAAACTTAACCATTGATATATCTCTTTAAATTACCTCATTTGGATCCAAAACATGTCTTTCTACTTCCCTTTACATTTCCCCCCAAAATATACAACATTTCTTTATAGCACACAATATATTATTCCCATAGGATAACCTCATTATTACAATTGCTGTATAATTCTTGCTAAAAAATAATGTTAATCTCTTTATCAATACTTTTTTTCATTTGCATCATTTATCAATTTTACTCCCCAAAAGACCTTTTTGGTTATTCAAAATGATTTCCAAATAATTATATCTACTTATCATATTCATATTTAAATCCTCCAAAATACGCTCTTTTCTTTGCCCTAACATTTATCATTATCATTTTTCACTTTTCTTCACTAAATTTAATTCCTATTCTTTTATTTGAATAAGACTTCAGAAATATTTCTACGACTTCCTTAATTTCTGCACACAAAAAATATTAGAGGGGAAAAAAAAAAAAACAGAAAATATATATACTTGCTTGTTATTTGCTCTTGAATATAATAAAAAACTTAGAATACCATTGCTTTGATCCATCATTTTTTAATTATTAATTGATTATATTTTTTAATGATAAATATATTGATTATTTTCGTATAATCTCTTAATCAGACTCACTAAAGCTCCATTCATACTTTAATTTAACGTCTACAATCTATTTTTATTCATCTAACACAAGCTATCTATTTCTATAAATTGTATGATGACATATAAGCTATCCTTATACATCTTAACAGGTTTAAATTCTCCATGACTCTCCCAGTATGTTATTTTCTTTTATCCATTTAACCACTTTCTGAATAAACATGATAATTTAATAACTTTAACTACACCACTTTTGCGAAGGCATAAACTGTATTTATCCCATTTTAACTTCTGTAATATATTTTAAATTTTGTTATGTCAGTTCATTTTTTACCTTGGCTTAATCATATCACCATTATCTATCAGTTCAGAATTCAGACCAACTTCTCTTACTCTGGATGTGTTTTTGAAACACCCAGTTCACTTTTTTACAGTAAGTAAAACATACATAGTTCAATTTAGAATTTTAACTTCATGTACATTTTTTTTAAATATACTTTTAACTTCATATATATTATACCGCTAATGGATAGCGTTCCATGTAAAATCGTGCTTACAATTATTAAAAATAAAAATTTTCATAAATAACGCAAAAAGTTTTAAAATTGATAATGAATCATAAAATCACTGTCAGTAAATGATTAAAATAAAAACATTTCGTTTAAAGAAATAGTTAAAAGTTTAATAAAAGGAAGTTTAATATAAAAGTATAAAGAGATTTCTTCATATAAACATAGATTGCCAAAAGGCAAACGTCAGTTATCAATATAAGTTTTAGAAATTAATTAATTCAGGGAGGAGAAAATCTAACTTAGAAAAGTTAAAGGGTTGTATTCTCATCCTTGGTGTTCGCCTTAAGATGGCGTTGATGCTAATCAAAAACATATACATATAACGATTCCGGGCCGGATCTAAATGATCGGTTTGATCTAAAAAGATCTGATTTCTTAGATTTGTAATAAAATATTCTACTAACTAATACTATTATATGATGTTAGTTTTTTTTCATTTTTGTAAATGTTTATTAATCTTATCTTGTTTTTTAGTTTGTGTGTCTTTAAAGTTACGGTGTTTTTGTAATTTTTTTTTTTTTGACTTTACATGTGTCTTTTTAAAGTTACGGTCTTTTTTTTTTTTTTTTGCAAGAGTAAATCAATAATTTTATTCAAAAGCAAGATGTAATAAGTAAATGTTTATTAATCTTATCTTGTTTTTGAGTTTGTGTGTGTGTCTTTAAAATTACGGGGCTTTTTCGAATTTTTTTGTTTTGGACTTTAGATGTGTCTTTTTAAAATTACGGTATTTTTTTTGCAAGAGTAAATCAATAATTTGATTCAAAAGCAATACGTAATAAGTCAATGTTTATTAATCTTAGATTGTTTTTGCGTTTGTGTGTCTTTAAAGTTACGGGGCTTTTTCTCATTTTTTTTTGGGACTTTGTGTGTCTTTTTTTTTAAAGTTACGGTATTTTTGGTCAAGAGTAAATCAATCATTTTATTAAAAAAGCAAGACATAATTCTAAATCTATCAAAAGTAACGTAATTTATGTACTACAATTTAGAATTGATACCTGACTACTATTAGTAAGCACCGTCATTAAAAGACTCGATTAAAAAATGATACCCGACTAATTTCCGTTTTCTTTTTTTGGGGACAGTAATGAATCAGAAAGTGCGTTGTTTTTGTTAAGTCTGTCTATATAAAAAGGGTACCGTTATTGAAATACTAAATTTAAAAATGATAGCAGACTAATTTGCGTTTCTTTTGACAGTAATAATCAGAAAGTGGGTTTCTTTTTTTTTTTGGTAAATCTTGTGTATATATAAAAACAAACAAACCGTAATTCAAAGACTCCATTGGAAAAAATCAAACCCCGTTGAATTTACTTTTTTTTTTTTTTTTAAAAAAAAAGACAGTAATTAATCAGGAACTGGGTTGTTTTTGTTAGTGTGTAAATATAAAAACTAATCTTATTCTGAAATAATAAATGTAACAAAACAAAAAAAAAATAATACCCGACTAATTTTATTTTTCGGACAAATAATTCCTAATAATTAGACAGTGGGTTGTTTTTGTTTGTGCGTATATATATCGCGAAAGTAACTGGTCATGGACGAATTCTCGCGAAAACGGTACTTTTCGCATGATCCTTTAATTTTTTCTCTCTTTCGCATCCTTAAAAACAATTTTTGAGGGTTACCCCTTCGTAATGGAATCTTCAGAACATTATTACTAAACTTAAAACAGTAAAGTAAGTTACAACACATTAAAAAAATAGACGTCTTATCAAATTTAAAAAAAATACGACCGCTTCAAATACTCACACTCTCACCCGAAACTACAGAGAGAATAGATTCTACTATTACGAGAAAATGATGAATAAAATAGACTACTACGGCAGCCGATCAAGGCATTTCTTTCTCTTTGCTTTTAGCATAGAAAAAAATCCATAACCGGCAGCCGTCGGGAACTCTTTCTGTGTTTTATCATAGAAAGAAGTCTCTTTGTGTTGGCTTCTGTCGCCGCCTCCTCCATCCAACATAACGTGAGGACTTTTCTGCGTTTATAATGTAAAAAAATTCCTCTTTTGTTGGGTGAAGGCCGGTGAAACGATATATTTCTAGGAATTTACCTAGAAGGAGCGACATCTTAAGGCGAACACCAAGGATGAGAAAACAACCAGTTAAAGTTATAAAAGTTTGAACTATAAAACTTTTACATAAAATTAAAAAATACTCTCTTTTCATTTAATTTAAAAAAAAAAAAAAAATCTTAAAAACTAAAAGAAAATCTCTTTCCGTTTATTTTAAAATAAAAGATATATGTGTGCGTGAATAATGAGGATTTTAGATATAAAGAAAATAATTAAATGTGTGCGTGCTAAAAAAATGAAATATGAAAGTTAAATATTAAAAATAAATGATCAATAATAATCATTAATATAATTCTATAAAGTGATTAGTGGCAAAGTTGTTAAATGCAGAAAGTTTAACCTTTATAATCAAACTATAGTACTTTTTCTATGAAGCCTAAACAAAGGATGAAAATACATGTAAAAGATTGTGATCTGGACCAATTGATGAATACTGATTCAGCATGAAATGGGCATCTTGGGAATCACTTATCTTTTTCATGTCTATGGTCCACAAAATTATGAAATAAAAGTTTAAAATATATATATTAAAATATATACATAAGAAGTTAAAAGTATGTCTTAAAAAAATGTATACGAAGTTAAAATTACAATATGAGCAATGCCTTACTGGTGTTTTAAAAACATATCTGTGAGAGATAGCTCTGACTTCTAGAGTGATATGAACGAGTTAAAATGAAAGATGTACAGAAATAAGAATAAAATTTGAAAATAAATATCAATTAATCTTATACTCCACTTAGCACTTGTCCTTTATGAGAGGATTCACAATAGCAATCACATTGAATATGTAACAATTATTTTGATTTACAATTGATTATTCATTATAATGCTCATAAATAAAAATAATTTAACGGCTATTTTGCAAGAATAATGATATCATAGGATAGTTATTAATGCTATAGTGACCTTCATAATGAAACTGTGCAGTACAGTTTATTCATAATACACAATACAGTATTTTATTTAATTTATCTGTCTTTGCAAGACAATCAGTTCATTAATGATATATCCAAAAATTTGCTCCAAAGACGTTTCATTCAGTATAATAAAAAATCAAAATCATATTTTAATGACATACAACAACCAAATACATTAATACCGTATTAAATTTTAAAATGTGTACATTAGTTTAAAAATGGTATTTTACCCACTATAGTAGATTAAAATTTTCACTAACAGTATTTTGTTTGTGGCTAAAATAATGGTCATTGTATTGTAATTTAGTCATCATAAATAAATGTTATTGTAGTGGGGGGATTTCATAATAATGAACTTTGGATAATCAAAAATTACTAAATCTAAATTAAAAATAACGCAATCTATTTGCTCGATTTTAAAACATCTCGAATCATTATTGCACATGTATAAAAATATAAAACTGAAAAAAAAAAATTTTTATTCAGCATAAAACTGATAACATAAATGCATTTTTGATTTTAAAAAACTTGTATACATAAACTGATAAAGAATTATACCTTTAATATTTATTTAAATAATTTGTCTGCACTAATGGGAAAAATTTTAAGTCATTTCAAAAAACGTCATCTCATGGCCAAAAAAAAAAAAAATTCTACATCTGGTGTATGTAATGTATATAACGTGATCTTTATTTAGATCGGCATAAATATATATTGCAAATAAATAAAAAAAATATTGATTACAATATGCAAACAAAAAATGCATTAGATACATTTTTTTTTCTTTTTTAATACATCAGAATTTTTTTTTCTTAATAGTTTTGACGATGTATTGTATGCTAATTTTGCTACTTTTATATTGATGACAAATAACAAGTCCTTATGATCAATTAAATAAGTTATTAAACTTATTTTTTAATTCTAAATACATAATACAGCCATACAAATTTGTAAAAAATAAAACTTTGGTATTGATTTTTTTTTCAGTGCAATGATACAGTTGCGTAGAAAAACACAAAAAATTGTTAACTGCTAGTTTACTTTCTCATCCATTTTGTTGTATTTTTGAACAGTTAAAAAATGCACTCCCCCCCCCCTAGAAATTCTGTATAAGTTTATAACTCCATACATTTTCAATTATAACCATGACTACAACTAATATGACAATGAAAAAATATCTCTGATGCATGGAAACAGAAATGGATATCTAAAGTCAACTGTAAAGAGAAGGAAATAATATCTGTTCTTCTATGGGTTTATCCATTTATCGTTGCCACTTACTTTTAAAAACAAAGACAAACTATAACAAATTGTTCAAATCAGTGTAGGTATATCCAAACTCCAAAATCATGGCATCACATATATAAAAAAAAAATCCAAGAAGCATGTCAAACATCCATTCTAAACTTTTCTAAATCATCAGCCATTATCTTTCACTCCTCAAAAAAATCCAAGATCATCGAAGGATTTAGAAAACAACAATGAACATTAGAATAAGCAATTCATGATTCAGAAAATTTAGACAATTACGACTGATGAATGGATCACGGAAAAAATCAACTTTTAAGATAAGTGTTTTTACACAGATTTATGTTGCATTACCATATATACATACATATTTTAAGTGCACATTTGCATAATACACATAACAGAGTTTACACAAGCATATAATGTATGTACATTGAAGGAAGTTTTTTAATTACTATATATACTAGAATAAGTTGTTTGTTCACAGCTTATAATGTAATTTTTAGCTGGAGTAACCAGCCAAATTTTTTCCTGATTGCCCTTGCTAAGCAGGGTAAAGCAATTCAAATTACACATTGTAATTAGTCTATGCAAAAAGAAATTTGTTAAGGGTATGACAAGTAATAGCAACAAAGATCAAATATTATTGCTTGCTCAATTCAATCTATTTTCAGAGAGAAAACTTTAACTATTGCATCTTAATGCTATAAAAAGGCATGGCGCAAGCTCTGATTTGAATATAAAAAAAGTAAAAATTCAAAATTATTCTCCTTTAAAAATAGTTAAATTTAAAATAACACCTGTTGTTATTGTTGATCTCAAAAATAAATCCAGGTTGGAAGAAGTTAAAAACTATTAAATTATTTTTGTATAATGCTAGAGCTAAAATTCTTAGAAATATTTAATTGCCCCCCCCCCCCAAATGAAATTAACTTATTCTAGAGAAACAAGGATTTTAGTGAAGTGATTTTAAAATAAAAAAGTTCTGAACATTTCAGAATACTTCGTCTTGCTAGCAAATAGTCCCCAATGAGACTTAACAAGAAAACAGGACTTTTCCCTATCTATGAAAGAAAATAGGTATTAAATCAAGAAACAAACTTTATGTCTAATTATTTTAAAGACTGTTAAAAGAGAAAATGTGGGGGATTTTCCTAGGCACAAATATAGAGGACTTTTGTACAATACTTTTGTTATATATTTTCTTTCTCTCTAGCACATTATTGAAGGCATGCTAGGAGGGAGTGGTGGTGGATGTTTTAAATTTCTTTACTCATATTAACAAATGAATAAAAATAAAAAAAATTTTAAAAACGATAATGATATACCTAGTTTTATGGATTATCATTATATTATACATCAGCATGCCTTATGTTTAAAAGTATTGAAATTTAATCACGTTATAAGTGTTGCCTTCAAAATTGTTCATAAAATAAGATCAAAAAGCTTGTTACGTTGTCAATTCTGGGATTTGCTAAAAGAATGTGAGTGTGAACATAGTAAATTGTTATTACATATTGATGTAAAGTGGTTAAGTCGAGCAAAATTTTTAAATCAGATTCAGAGAATATCTACCATAAATAATATCATTTTTGGAAACTAAAGGTGATTCATATCCAGAACTGAATGACAAAGAATGGCTTCTTGACCCTGCCCTTTTCTGTAGTATTACAGAAAAACTAAATAACTTAAATGTAGAACTATAAAGAAAAGATAAAACAATAATAATTATGATAAGTACTTTGAAGTCATTCAAAAAAAAATTAAGTATGTTTTCATATCCAGAACTGAATGACAAAGAATGGCTTCTTGACCCTGCCCTTTTCTGTAGTATTACAGAAAAACTAAATAACTTAAATGTAGAACTATAAAGAAAAGATAAAACAATAATAATTATGATAAGTACTTTGAAGTCATTCAAAAAAAAATTAAGTATGTTTGTAATGCAATTGAAACATCGTGAATTAAAACATTTCAAAAATATGGCTGACAAGGTCTAAAGATAGAAAGAATCTAATCTACAACAAATATGTTGAAAATGTAATTCTCCTCATACAGGAATTTGAAGAAAGATTCGTGGGATTTAACAAACTGAGATATCGCTAGTTTTTAATCTTATCCATTTAATGTTAACATCAATATCAAAAATATTGTTATGAAATTAAATGATTTTATACTACAGATTCAGCGGGCCTAGAAGAAGAAATAGTAAATATTAAATGTGATATACATTTAAAATCAATGGCTTCAAATGAGTTTCTGGATATTAATAAGCAAGGATAAATATCCAAATATTTGGAGAGTTGTTGCATATTTCAATGCATTTTTTGGTTCAACATATTTGTGCGAATCAGCATTTTCCTACATGAATGCGATAAAAACTAAACATAGGTCACAGATAGTTTAAGTTCATATTAGCCAAATTTTAACAAACTTCCCAAAACTATTCAATGCCAAGTGTCATCAAAATAATAATAATAAAAATTTGCTTTCACTTTGTAATTTTTTTTGTTTGTAAAATTTGCATCTAATTTATTTTAATACAATTCTAAAACAATAATTTTCTCTATATTTTGTTGAATTTCTTTTTAAAATTTAGGAGCAGTTTTAGAAAATAATTATTTATAGGTAATTTAATAATTGTAATTTAATAAATATTTTATAAAGTGACATGGACAAATTGTAATATTAAAGAGAATTGAGGTAACGACAGTTCGTATCTTATAGGAAAAAAAATGTAATCAGTTCGTAAGTATCTTCTAAAAATGTCACCAATATTTGTGAATACCCAAAAAACCCTAACAAAAAAAAAAAAAAATTCGTAAGTACTGTAAAGAGGCGGCCTATCTTTTGGTTACTTTTAAACTAACTTATCGTATATCACGTTTCAATTAATTTGTTGGGATGACTGTCTAGTCGCCATTAATCTGCAGATAATTTATTTTAAATATTATCTACCATTAAAAAAATATAACTTGGATTATTTTGTTCTCACAGTAATATCTGATTAATCAATTTTGGAGACATCCAAGCATCGATTTGATCTATTAAATCTAGAAATATTATTATAAAGTAAAATATTTTAATCCAATAACCCAATCAATTTGCTCTATTTCCCAACAATATTATCTACTTATCCCCTACTCATATGTACCCAGCAATATATTTATGATCACCATTATCGGACTTAGCCAATCCAAGCTAGCTCAATCACAGAGTGGGGGAGGGGGTAAATATACCGCTGGAGATATGTTAAATTAGAGCATATGTTTACTCTTATAATCACACAAGAATACTAATAGGTAATGAAACGCAATTAATAAGATAAAAAGAGAAATACATTCACCACTCTCATGAAATTACATATATAACATCTTTAATAGTTAATGTCTATCATTAGGAAAATTATTAAAGTTAAAATACATTTTTACAAGAAACAAAAAAATAGTGTACATATACCGTTAAATTATATGACAAATATTTAAATGAAAGTATAATAATTACTTTAGTCCCCAGGAAGTCATGTTATTCAGATACATATAGGTGTAAGCTTACTATATACAAAAAAATATGGCCATATGAACTGTCCAGATAATGTTTTGATTTTCAGCTTCCTGTGGAATAATTAGTTGGTAAAGTTGTTTTCTTCTAATTTGTGGGAAGTCTTGGTCGGATGCGGATTTCTGGATGTAGATAGACAACAGGATCAGTAGCACATTTCCATACCTGAGCAGTGGTGCAAAGCCAATCACATTTATGACTTCTTACCATAATCACATGCTTGAACATTCAGTCAGCTGCAGTTCGATTATATTTCTCAGATGTAATGTTAACGATTCGATGACATATCTATTTTTCACTGGCAATTGCTTTAATTGCCAAAATAATTATTTATATCAGCATTTCTCCCTTATATATGTGAGAGAGAGCTTTCTCCTTTCTTCTCTGGTACCAAAGGCAAATGTCCACAATTTTTTTCCTTTTTTAAATAATAAAAAAATGTTTTATTTCTTTAATCTTATACAATCAATATCTCCAGTTATTTCCTAATTGCTTGGAAATTTTTATTTTTTTTCTTTGGGATCCAATTTTGATAGCGAAAATATGTATGATACTATCTCATTTAATTTCGAATCTTTTGTTACCTTTCCAAATCCGGCTTTCCCTGTCAAGTTCTATATATTTGATAAAAGAAAACCTTTTAGCATGTTTAAGCTAAAAGCAATTTTTTTTTGTAATTTGGAAAATAAAATTACAATATAAACAACAAAAATTGAAATACATAAAACAAAAATAGATTTCTACCTGGAGATTATTTTTCATAGAAAAACATCTTTTCTTTTACAGCAAACTGTTTGGTTGTTTTCTCATCCTTGGTGTTCGCCTTAAGATGTCGCTACTTCTAGGTAAATTCCTAGAAATATACCGTTTCACCGGCCTTCACCCAACCAAAGAGGAATTTTTCTATGTTATAAACGCAGAAAAGTCCTCACGTTATGTTGGACGGAGGCGGCGACAGAAGCCAACACAAAGAGACTTCTTTCTATGATAAAACACAGAAAGAGTTCCAGACGGCTGCCGGTTATGGCTTTTTTTCTATGCTAAAAGCAAAGAGAAAGAAATGCCTTGATCGGCTGCCGTAGTAGTCGATTTTATTCATCATTTTCTCATAATAGTAGAATATCTATTCTCTCTGTAGTTTCGGGTGAGAGTGTGAGTATTTGAAGCGGTCGTATTTTTTTTAAATTTGATAAGACGTCTATTTTTTTTAATGTGTTGTAACTTACTTTACTGTTGTAAGTTTAGTAATAATGTCCTGAAGATTCCATTACGAAGGGGTAACCCTCAAAAATTGCTTTTAAGGGTGCGAAAGGAAAAAAAAATTAAAGGATCACGCGAAAAGTACCGTTTTCGCGAGAATTTGTCCGTGACCAGTTACTTTCGCTATATATATATATGCACAAACAAAAACAACCCACTGTCTAATTATTAGTAATTACTTGTCCGAAAAATAAAATTAGTCGGGTATTATTTTTTTTTTTATTTTGTTACATTTATTATTTCAAAATAAGATTAGTTTTTATATCTACACACTAACAAAAACAACCCAGTTCCTGATTAATTACTGTCTTTAAAAAAAAAAAAAAAAAAAGCAAATTCAACGGGGTTTGATTTTTTTTCAATGGAGTCTTTGAATTATGGTTTGTTTGTTTTTATAATATATACACAAGATTTACCAAAAAAAAAAAAAAAAAAGAAACCCACTTTATGATTAATTACTGTCAAAAGAAACGCAAATTAGTCGGCTATCATTTTTAAATTTAATATTTCAATAACGGTACCCTTTTTATACACACAGACTTAACAAAAAATAACCCACTTTTTGATTCATTACTGTCCGTCCCCCCCAAAAAAAAGAAAACGGAAATTAGTCGGGTATCATTTTTCAATCGAGTCTTTTAATGACGGTACTTACTAATAGTAGTCGGGTATCAATTCTAAATTGTAGTATATAAATTACGTTACTTTTGATAGATTTAGAATTATGTCTTGCTTTTTTAATAAAATGATTGATTTACTCTTGATCAAAAATACCGTAACTTTAAAAAAAAAGACACGCATAAAGTCCCAAAAAAAAAAGAGAAAAAGCCCCGTAACTTTAAAGACACACAAACTCAAAAACAATCTAAGATTAATAAACATTGACTTTAAAAAGACATACCTAAAATCCAAAAAAAAAAAAAAATTCGAAAAAACCCCGTAACTTTAAAGACACACACACAAACTCAAAAACAAAATAAGATTAATAAATATTTACTTATTACGTCTTGCTTTTGAATAAAATTATTGATTTACTTTTGCAAAAAAAAAAATTAGAAAAACACCGTAACTTTAACGACACACAAACTCAAAAACAAGATAAGATTAATAAACATTTACAAAAATGAAAAAAACTAACATCATATAATGGTATTAGTTAGTAGAATATTTTATTACAAATCTAAGAAATCAGATCTTTTTAGATCAAATCGATCATTTAGGTCCGGCCCGGAATCGTTATATGTATATGTTTTTGATTAGCATTAACGCCATCTTAAGGCGAACACCAAGGATGAGAATACAACCAACTATTTTTTATCAATAAGAGAGAAAATAAAATGTAACGTATAATTTTCATTTTTAATTTTCTCACTGTTTTACATACCACACAAAAAAAATCAAAAACAAAATATATACATTTGCTTATTTCATATTTGGCCATTTAACCATTATATATATATATGCATATCTCATGAAAAGATAATGAATAATATAATAGCTCACATGAAAACATATGATGGGTAAAATATCTACTTATAATATGATTTCTTTAAAATATATATATGTATAAATTACTACTTTTGCGGCATGTGTGTGAATATCTAACTTTCCCTTGTGATAGGGTTCAATCTAAAAAAAACAGGACTTTGAACCATTTTGTTTTTCATTTTGGCAAATGTTTTCCCCGGTTTCCAAGTTCAAAGCCCTGAAAACTTTCACTAAAAAAGTAGCCCCAAACGTCTAAAAGTTTGGCCACCCCTGTTATAAAGAGTTCAAAAACATTTAAGCTGTAGTTCTAAATAAGCTGAAATTATGCTAAAAAGATGACAACAAAGATAAAGTAAAACTATCACAAGTATTTCTGTTTGATAATTGTAATTTTTGCATAGTTATCATAGCTTCAAACATAGAATGTAATGTACATACATTCAAATATGTTATTTTAATAAATAAAATAATTTTCTAATTCTAATAATACAAAAACTTTCTGATATATATATGCTCAAACATTGGAAAATGACATTTTCCCCCTATGTATATAATAATTGATATAAGCACTAGAAATGCTAAGAAAAGCTTAAAATAAAAACTTCATTATATACTAATGTGATCTAATTAAAACATTCTATTACATTTAAAGTTTATCAGTATTAATGCTTCAAAATTCTCATTTTTAAAATTTTCTAAGTTTTAACTTGATAAAATTTGAAAGCAAATGTGTAGATTACGCTCATAGAAAAAAAATATATAAATTATACGTGTGATGAGTTTTTCTGATAAACCTAAATATATCTATAAAGAAATGTTTATATTCTATATATTTCCCACCTATGGTGAACTTCACCGAAAAAGCACTTAGCATTAGATTATAAAGAAAAAAAACCCATTTCATTACGCAGATGAACAAATGTTTAAAAAAAATTTAAATTATAAATATAAAAAAAAAAAAAGAAAAAAAACTTAATATTATTCTATATTGCATATGGCATAGTTCAGTTAATTAATTAACTATTTAAACTATAAAAGAAAAAAATACATTTTTTTCCCATAAATATACTTAAAAAAAAGACAATGAAATTTTACTAATTTAAACAATGAGGATAACAAGTCTGCCATTCATTATAATTACATCTTTGACGTTATCCAGGGAGAAGAGTACCTGTTCTCCCTCTCCTTCCCCATCAACTTGAGTAGCAGCTGCAGCTGAAGCTTCTGCTGCTTTTCTTTTTTCCTCTTCCTCTTGATCAAGTTCTTTAATACTTTCTTCTAAAACATTAGGCCAAAAATCTCCTTCAAAATAAGGAAGTTCAACCGCACTGCTGAAATTGTCTTCCGTGGCTTGCTTAAGAATATCCTATAAAATAAAATTTATATATACATCTATATAATTCAAACAATGTATGTCTATTTTATTTAAACAGATAATTAAACATAACCCATACAAATATAAAGATGAAAAAAAAAAACCAAAATAATAAAAACTTATTTTTTTAATAAATCCATTTTTTTTCTCACTATTTGTTTTGCATTCAACTTTATTTTGCTACAGTTTCCATCAAATTTTATTCTGACGATATATGTATTTAAGCTTTATGTTAAATTTACTATCTAATTTTAAATGTCTTAAAAGATACTTTTTTTCTTTCTCAAAATGATTTATTAATTTCCCAACACCCCCCACCCCATCCCCAGTCTTTGAAGAATTTTTTATATAGATCAAAGTCTTTGTTTGCTATAATTGCTACAGTCACTTTTGAATTAGTTTTACCCTGATACCCTTTATCTTTAGCTGAATATTTAGAAAAATGGATATATTAAAATTTGATATACATTCTTACATTTAAATAAGATTATCATAATACTAAAAATAGAGATATAAAGTGAGCTAAATAAATTTTACAGAAATTCTTTAAGGTATACTTTTGTAATAAAATACACTTCAATTAAAAGACTGACCATAAGATGTGTTTGCAAAATTGTATAAAAACAAAAAATCCGATGCTTTCATAAACCTAGCATACAAAGGACACACTATCAACTTCTTATTCCTTGCTTTAATTATCTCCATTCTTATAAATTTTCTTTTGACATACAACTGTTTAACTTTATAATTATTAAATCAATCTTACCATTTCTTATAACAGTAGCATAGTCTCAATACAGTAGAGCCACTCAGTGCAAGTGTTGGCAATTCAATTACTGAATGCAAAAAGAGGTTTTGTGTACAATATCCATATCTAGTGCCTACTCATCCATTATCTCCAGACTAATTTCTAGCTTGTGGCAAGGTTCCCACAGATAAAAATCACAAGCTAGAAATTAGTCTAGGGATATTGGATGAGTAGGCACTAGATAGAAATTGTATGACAAACCTTCTTGCATCCATTAATTATCAAGGCTTGCACTGGGTGGCACAATTGTATTGACAGCTTGTGTAAACATAGAAAATGGTAACAGTATTTCTGATAATTCATCTTTTTACATTAGACCTCTCATGAAATCAGTGATCTGTACTACAACTTATTTCACTTCTCTTTTAAAAAAAAAAATCCCTCTTTTTATTACATATCCTTTTATCATTTAGCCACCTACAATTGACAATTTATTATTTTTTTATCCAATATATCTGAAAATTTTCCCCTAACATCCATCTTTAAATTGATAATAATTGCCCAGTTCTTTCAATTCTATAATTACTAAATTGTAATTGGAAAATTAAATTAGATCCAGGAAATACTCATGCTATGCATTTATAAAACTTAAAAATATTCTTTGGATCAATATATAATCCAAATATTTATTTTATAGTTTTTAAACTATGAATTCATATTATTATAATAAACATTTTCTATTTTTCAAAGATAATAGCTTAAGTAAATAATATAATTACATTTTAAAACTAATGCTTCATTTGCTATATCTTACATTATTAATAATATAAAATAATGCATGTTATGATCATTTTATTCTCAGAAAACATTATTATTATAATATTGTGTGACTAGAAGAAGTAGTGGTAAAGTGACAGAATTACATTTTCTTGCAATGATTCCCAGTTGAGCAAATAAAATAAAAATCTGATTAATTGAATGGAATTGTTATATTTAACCAATCACTAAAGTACCCAAAACTCTACATGATCTCTTATGCATTCGAATATTAGCCTTTTAAGCTAATTGTGCATACGCTTTGCGAGCGTTAATAATAAATGAATACTTTCCCACCAATACAAGATATATTATTTATGCAGGAATAAAGAATCCTCTTATTCCTACGACTCAAATGCTTATATATGAGCAAATCTGAAGTACTGGCAAGTAAAGTGTGAGGATGAAACCGTCACTTTAAATTACTATATACGATGTCTGAACGAATGACGTGGGTGAAATTGTCTAGAATTTACTAAACGTCATTCCAACTGAAACTTAATCATATGTAAATAAGCATTTATTTTATATAGCGTATGTTTACAATTGTATACATTCAAATATCAGCCTTTTAAGCTAATTGTGCATACGCTTTGCGAGTGTTAATAATAAATGAATACTTTCTCACCAATACAAGATATAGTATTTATGCAGGAATAAAAGGAATCCTCTTATTCCTACGACTCAAATGCTTATATATGAGCAAATCTGAAGTACTGGCAAGTAAAGCGTGAGGATGAAACCGTCACTTTAAATTACTATATATGATGTCTGAATGAAGGATGTGGGTGAAATTGTCTAGAATTTACTAAACGTCATTCCAACTGAAACTTAATCATATGTAAATAAGCATTTATTTTATATAGCGTATGTTTACAATTGTATACATTCAAATATCAGCCTTTTAAGCTAATTGTGCATACGCTTTGCGAGTGTTAATAATAAATGAATACTTTCTCACCAATACAAGATATAGTATTTATGCAGGAATAAAAGGAATCCTCTTATTCCTATGACTCAAATGCTTATATATGAGCAAATCTGAAGTACTAGCAAGTAAAGCGTGAGGATGAAACCGTCACTTTAAATTACTATATATGATGTCTGAATGAAGGATGTGGGTGAAATTGTCTAGAATTTACTAAACGTCATTCCAACTGAAATTTAATCATATGTAAATAAGCATTTATTTTATATAGCGTATGTTTACAATTGTATACATTCAAATATCAGCCTTTTAAGCTAATTGTGCATACGCTTTGCGAGTGTTAATAATAAATAAATACTTTCTCACCAATACAAGATATAGTATTTATGCAGGAATAAAAGGAATCCTCTTATTCCTACGACTCAAATGCTTATATATGAGCAAATCTGAAGTACTGTCAAGTAAAGTGTGAGGATGAAACCGTCACTTTAAATTACTATATACGATGTCTGAATGAATGACGTGGGTGAAATTGTCTAGAATTTACTAAACGTCATTCCAACTGAAACTTAATCATATGTAAATAAGCATTTATTTTATATAGCGTATGATCTCTTATGCTACAAAAGACAAAATGTCTAATACTATTAATCATAAATAAATAAAAATTTAATAGAAAATTAAATCCATTTTGGGGAATGATATTTAGTATATTATTTTTCCCATATATATTTTCATCTATCTCATATTCTTTATAATAACTTCTAATTTATACAATTTTTTCCTCCCTTATTCTTAATGTCATCTGTATTTTCTAGTCAATGAATTTTGAGTAGCTGCAAGTTTCTTATAATAAATTTAACAGTAAACACTTTTATCAAATTGCTAGAAATAAAAAAGATCATATATATTACAGATTCTGGTAAACAAGGTAAGATGGGAATATTGGTATAGATAAACAATGGAGATAAGGATGTGGACAGTTAGCAATTCACACTCTTATCTCTATTGTTAAAGTTCACCAATGTTGCCATCTTATCTTATTTGCCAGAATCTATAATGTATAATCTTTTTTATTTCTAGCAAGAAATTCTCAAAATTTGAATTAATGTGATCATGTCTGTAATATAATTCCCTGCTGATTATAGTTTTGCCTAGGCAAATGAAAGGGATGGGGGGATTATAATCCATTTATAAATGAAATATTATAAAACATATTTAAATTACTTATTAAGAAAAGATTAAAAACAGATAATGGAAGAAGTACTAAAAGCAGATTTAAAGCAACCACATTGACATCACAGTTTTTAAGTTCAGCATCAGAAGCAAATAAATTATATGCTAGGTACAGATTTCCAATTTCTATTCTGGAGTTGTATTCTTGAATCAACCATCATTACTAGTTTATATAGTAAGTAATAATTGTATGATCAGTTGTTTTTGGAATCCGTGACACTTAAATTTAAAGAGATGAGGCTAGATTAGTAAAAAAATTTTGCTCTCCCTAATTAGTAATCAATATCAATATAAAAATTTTAGCTTTTGAGTCTGTTACTCTCAAACTTAATCACAAGGGATAAACAATTTAATAACAATAGATTAATAAGATTTAACAAGACCCTTATGAAATATAATGATTAGCAAAAAAAAAATTCAATGAGAGAATATGACAAACAAACTTATGAAAACCTAGTATGATTGTTTCCTGCTTTTGTATAATATAAATTTATTTATATGTTCTGCTTTATCTAATGTTTTTGTTTAGGGGATAAGAGATAAAAATAATCTAATATTCATTTTCTCTCCTCTAATTTCTAACTGCAAGCAGTTTTCTATTTATAAAATAAAACATTCAGAGATTTCTCGCTTAAGTCAAATTTTCAATTCAGTACCTGATGCCATTTAGCTATGATGTAGATATGAAAATAATTTCTTTACAAACCCAAACTAATAATTTCAAATAATGTTCATACAGTAAGAGATCAAATAAAAACTGGAGCTACAGATTTTGAAAATTTTTGCATTCTGCATATACTGAAAAATATTTAGGTAAATCAAACTTGCATTATCAAACTTGACAATCGCTATATCTCAAAATAGGATATGATCCACGATGTTATGTCAAACCTTTTGAGACCCAAACTTATGTAATTCATGATCTTATTTTTTCTAAGGTTGATTTACACTTACTTCCATATCTGACTACTAAATAGATCATACATTGGATTTGTGATTCTCCCAAACTAATATTTATTTATTTTTGCTTCTGATGGAATGCATTGATCTTCAAGCTTATCAACATGACTGTATATAGGATATCTGGTTGTATAATAATTCTAAAATCCCGAGGCTGTTGTCATATTTATAATAAAACAAAAAGAGTTAATTTTTATTGAAAAGCACCATGTTTGAAAAAGTGGCTGGTATTATGTGGTAAATATTTAGTTTGGTTAAAAAAATAATAATTTAAATTTGAAGTACTGAATATAAATAGAGGATAAAGATTAAAAGTCACAAGATGAGCTTCTAGAAAGTTATACATTGGTTAAATAATGTTAGAATAGCAACAAAGACATATACACACACAAAAAAGTCAATGTGACCCACTAAAAATGAAAAAGTTGGTAAGAGTAGCAAAGTAGATATATCAAAAAGTTAAGTGAAACATAAATATATTTCATTATGGGCTGGAAGAAGGGAAAAAGTAGATTAAAAAATTTGAATCAGTTTTGTGGCAGATAATTAATGCTGGTCACTACTCACAAAAAAAAAAAATCAATAAAATATACCACACACAAAGTAGATATTAAAATTTTTCTCAATGTTTATTTCATTGGTCTCTACATTATATAAATATATTTTATTGTTAAAAGCATGATCAATCTTTGTAATCCAAGTTTAGTTTTTCATAATGTCTAACATAGTTTATTAACTTAAAATTAATGTTAACATTTTGATATCTTTAGTTGATCGAGTGACAGATTCTGAAATTATTCCATTTTCTTTTGCTATAACATTAATAATTCTGATTACATTATCCAACATATATGTTGTTTTTTAAAACTAAAATTATTAAACACTTGTATTATATAAAATATGTAATAAAAAGATTATAATTCTATCCCTTGCAAATTTTTTCTGAAATTATAATGATTCTAACAGATTCTATACTGACCCTACCCTCCAATCTTACTCATTTATTTTTTTAAATTATTTTCAATATACATTGCCTTTAAAAAAAAAAAACTGAAGATGAGTAAAAGAAAAAAATGGAAATAGAAATTAGACTATATGCTTAATTTTATTCTGAGATTAGTAATATTAAAGCTTGAATTAAAAAAGAGAGAAAAAATATGATTAAAGATTTTTGTTGAAAAAAAAAAAAATGAAATAAATTAGTTACAAATAGATTTGCAGAAATCTCCAAAGATTGGATAAAATATCATTTAGTTAAAAAATTTAAATAAGAAATTAGATTAGGAATTATATTAATTTAAATTCTTTTACTAAAAGGCAATTCTTGCTTATATATTCAGATAATATAATCTATCCTAGTTGTGTATGCATGGTAGTATTGGAAATATGCTCAATTAAGTCGGAGATGGAGAGTATACTTTTAGAAAAAGAACTACAATAATACAAGAATTTGGAAAAAAAACTTAATAAGCATATATAACTAGAATAAAATTAAATACAAAAAATATATAAGACAAGCAGTAAGTTCTTAAAACAAAATACACAAAAATTTAAAAAAAATTTAGTACACCTGGGTCTCTTTTTACGCGGACTTATTTAACACAATTTTGAAGTTATGCGATTCATGTTTCACCGGAAGTCAAACTCCGATAATGCGCTATTACTTTAAATAATAAATTTCGCGCACTTACATTATATTGAAAGTAATAGCACATTATTGGAATTCGACTTTCATCTTAGTAATTTCAATATTTTCAGTGATTTATAATAGTAAGATTTTATGCAATAATG
Organism: Epiperipatus broadwayi; assembly: GCA_028023455.1. Lineage (NCBI taxonomy): Eukaryota > Metazoa > Onychophora > Udeonychophora > Euonychophora > Peripatidae > Epiperipatus > Epiperipatus broadwayi. Next base: position 2,249,656 of record JAQFVV010000037.1, on the reverse strand, counting down.
AAATTAAAATCATGATTTCCACATTTTATGTATACACACATTAAATTTTACAAGATTATAATGTAAATTTGTTCAAACATTGTGCGTGTTAATTTTGCATTAAATCACATTCTGTTTTTGCTTTTTAAAAAAGAACGTAATCAATTATTAATCATTGAGTGTCCACAAGTTTATTTTTAAAAGGTGAGTAATAGCAGTGGGCACAATTAAATTTGACAATTAAAAATTAAAATCTGATTTTTAATTGTAATTAACAATTTAAAAATTACTTACGGCGACTTGAAATTAATGTGATGTGAAATTTGATTTTTAAACGGAATTGAAAATTAAAAAATTAAAGACAAAAATAAGAATTTAATTTTTAGTTGTTAGTTTCATAAACAATTAATAAAATCATTGTCTCAAAGATTAATTACTAATTACGTTGTCACCAGAAAACCATTGACACAACATGAGTGTGAAGTTGGCGCTAGTTGTATTTCCTCTTGTGAAAAATCTGATTTTTTTTACCAGTTTGCAAACGAACGTGTTTTTCGACAAATAGCGATAATAATTAAAACGTGTATAAAAAAATGTAAATTACTGTACTGTAAATTATGCATAAAAATATATTATTTTGAATAAAATTAAATATTATAGTTAAAAAAAGTTTGTCTTGTATCAATTTTTTTCAAATTTGAAATTTTTTATTAGTCATATTTTATTTCATTTTTTTTTTTGCGCGAATTTTAAAGTAATTTTACGTTGGTGCTTTGCTTTTACGCGAATTTTGAAAAATCACAGACTGCATCCCCCCCTTTTCAATGTAAGTTACGTCTATTTTTGCGCGATTTCGTTTGCACGCGTTTTCTGAGGAACCTATCTATTGCGTAAAACGAGACCCAGGTGTATTTAAAAGAAATTAATACAATTGTTAAACCATTAGACATGAAGATATTTTAGTAATTATTTTCATTATTTAAATTTTTTTAAATAATATTCATTGATCAAAATATGGAATTAAACTAGACACTGTACCTATATTCTCTAATAAGGCTAAATATAGTATACTAAACTCCTAGCAGAAACAACCAATATTACACATATATATATATAGAAAAGGTAGATAATAAATAATAAAATAGCAGACATTCTGTTAAGAAATATGAAATAAGTATACAAAACCTAAATATTATTGACTCATATTGGTTATTAAATTAAAATTTATTTTATTTATATTGCAGGGGTTATTTACATGCAGTGAGGATGGAATTAAGATAGAGTGCTCTTTCTTGGTGTAGCATCATTTTTATGTTTTTAATTTCAGTATCTCAGTAATATTATTATGAGTCTACAATCTTAACATGCACTATTTCATATAGGAGACCAAAATACGATTCCTATTAATAATATTAAACTCAATTTTATATTTCTCTGTTTATGTGAAAGGTATTATTAACATATTAGCTAGCTGCTCTACATAACATACTTGTGATGTGCCTTTCAGGTTCTTAGTTATATAACGTAAAATTATAAAGAAAACCCATTAATCTTACTGTTAGGAATTTGATTCCATTAGTGGATATATCTACTCCTTCACTATTTTCTACAGAGAACTTCTAAAGGGGCTTCTGCACAAAATAAAATACTTAATAACTATATAATGAGGTTAAGTGCACATCAAAGTTTACAAAGTAGCTCTAAGTATTAAGATGGTGGATTAAATTATGTTAAGAGTGACAGCAATAGTAAACTACCATCAAAAATGATTACTATTGCCAATTAAAAGTTCTGAAAAACCTAGTCACCTCTCTATACATTTTATCATGAGAAATTAATGTATATGCACACACAGAAGTTCACATATATCCTGGTGAAATTTACCTTGTAATCCATGACAGTCCGTTCAATAATACCTTTGTCTAACATTTTTTTATACCATTCCTGTAGTCTTTTTGGTTTAGGAATTTTTTGCTCTGGTGGATGACAATGGAAAATATAATCATCACCTTCGCTAGGAGGACAAGCCCAAATATGGGCCATAGCATAGCTAAATAAATAAAAAAATATTTTTCTAATAAATCATGAACAAATAATTTACATAAACATCAAGCAAATAGCTGCATAAAGACAATGGATTACTATATTAAATCTACAGTCCAAAATTAACTAATTAAATATAATTTTAATTTCCAAATTACCCTAATTGTTTGCAGTATTCTAAGTAGCCTAGAAGAATTTCATGGTATACTGCTGTCCTATATTGCTTTGGCCGGAAAAAATGAACACTGTCCAAATAGGCTATATATACCCGCCTAAAAATAAAAGTTGCTACATTATTTTCAGTAAATAAAAAAAAACACAATTTGCTTAAATGATATATATTAATTTCAAATATTATTACCACTAAAGATATGTAATACCTAAAAATCAACAGATTACAAATTATTATATGAGTAGTTAAAATTTTTGATTATGTTATATGAAATCTATTCACAAGCAAATAATCTTTTTATTTTCGCTTTTTTAATTTAAAGTTTTTATTCTTATTTAATTATCAACTAATAGTTTATTTTTGTCTGCTTTTTTTCATACTTCATACAAAAATCTTAAAATTCACTGTGGTTTCTTAATATTTTGTGATTTTTGTTTTCTTAACTGCCTAAACATCTTTGTGGTATTATAATTGATAACACCTTTCTTTTTTCACTTTATAAAATGCAAATATATTATTTTCTTCAAATAATTTTATCTTACAATTTAGACTGTCTGGCAGTCTTCTTCAGAGCTACAAATATTTTAATTATATATAACTTCATAGAAACAAAATATACCACTATAATTATATATAAATATGCATAATTCATATTTTAAAATTATTTTACCATTTCATTTAATATTTGTAAAAAAATATTATTTAACTTTTATATATATTTTTAAATTAGTAATTAAACTAATTTAATTCAATTAAATCCTTTAAAATATATAACTCCCTTTACATTTATTTTTTGTAATTATTACTTTCTCTTATTTAATTTATATATATATTTATTACATTAATAAAGTTTTTAAACCTAAATCTTTATTTAAACTTTAGTTAAATTAATATAGCTTCTTTGATTTTTCTATATCTTACCCCTTGTGTCCGAAGCGCCCCCTGAGAGCCCCTGTTCAAAAATTAAGATTCAACTGAGATTGTGCGGAATCAGTAAATCATACACTTACGGATTTCAGACCATTCCGCTATTTTATTATGTTTAAAATGAGTTTTTTTTTTTTTTTATATAATGAAATTTGGATTTTTATGATTTTTTTCTTTAATGAAAAATCTTTTTTACGGCTGAATTGCATTCTCTTTACCGCTTGATATGGATATGAGAGTGGCAATGTGTATTTGCAAGCCCTTTTGCTAGAAGCCCATTTTCAAGCTATTTGGAAGCTGCAATGTAAAAAAAAAAAGGATTTGAAAGCTATAATGTCAAAAAAAAAAGGATTGGAGTAATTTTTTGTCTGCAAGGACAACAGTGGATATCACATCTAATGCCTCAGGAAATTCAATTACTTTTATTACTTATTTTATATAATTAAATATATAAAAAAAGAATAAATATGCTATATAATTTTAGATAATACATTTCAATGATATAAAAACATACACATCCAGACTCGATCATATACATATAGGGATATATTATGATTTTATTTCAGTATTCAATTAAATATATATAGAAAAGAATAAATATGCTATATAATTTTAGACAATACATTTCAATGATATAAAACATACACATCCAGATTTGATCACATACCCTCAGCCATCTACTTCATACATCATCTCCCACACACACATATAATCAGTACTCATACTAAAATTGTTTATTTTGATGTTTATTGATTTTACTTAATTTTTATTCATTTTATCTTAAGAGAAATTTTTGTTTGATATTTATTTTTTGAGTACACTTCATTTACTTGAAAAGAATACATATTTTAGGTGCCCCCCACCCCCAACCAATAATATAATAATTAGTTATATTTTTAAATATATTACAATTTAATAAAGTTCTCTTTGCATAATATCTCATAAGCTGTTCTGACTGTTTGATATTTATTTGAGTATACTTTATTTGAAAAGAATACACATTTTAGGTCATGCCCCATTTTTCACTAATATAATAAAATAATTAATATATAATATTATAATAATATAATACATTACAATTTACTAAAGCTCTCTTTGCATAATATCTTGTAAACTATTACTGTTATTTTTCCCCCACTAAAAACCAAACATATTTCTAACAGATACCCTTGCATGGAAGGACGAACAAACATTTCTAGCACATACCCTGATATGGAAGAACAGGATCTGGGTCAGCTAATAAAAATATGTTACTAATTGCATTGTTTTTATAATTTTTTCACTGAAAAATTACTTCAGATAAGATATATTATATAACATTTTTTCAACATTTTATGACAAATGTGATGAAGCTTTCTATGAAATTGGAATTTTAACATATAACTTTCAAAATTTAGAATTTGTGAACCAATGTAAAAATGAACATGTTTAAAAGTGCTAAAACACTCCGTTTTTTAATTATTATTTTTAGGTAATGACTATTTTATCAGCTTTATTAGATTCTTTCATGTTTGTTCTTTCTAACAATATATATATTTATATTTACTGTAACAAAAATTATATTTCTTGTAATTTTTTTAAAATTAAAGATGGCGCCTTAGGATTTAATGGGTTAACATGAATGGGTAAAAGCCTGAAATCCGGGCTCGGCCGCTTAGGGCATTGTTTACATGTCAAAACACATAAAAATGCCGTTTCGGCGGCCGCAGCCTTACAGGCTAATACAATATTTATGTATTGTATTAACCCATTAGGCCGCTTTACATGACATCGCAGGGCCTGTTTTGTGCTTCGAAGCTATTTACGCGTATTCGTTCTTTTCATAGCTGATTACCGTATCGCTTGAGGGTGTTTAAATTTCAAGGCGGTACGACTTTTTCAAATCTCCATAATAGAGTAATGTCATTTCGATTTAAAAAATGTTAATTATTAAGAATTGTCATATGGTCCCCACCCTTCCCGAAAAAAAGGTCAATATGTAAAGAAATTGGCAAAGTGTATATTCGAACAGGCTTCGACAAAGCTCACGCATTAAGTCACGTTTCAGCGTGGTGGGGAAAATATTCGAGACCACTAAAAGATCTGAGACAATGTGCAATTTTGAAACTTTTCTGCAGATAAATTGCCGAGTACAGAAAGTGTGTGATTGGTTTTTTTTTTTATTTTGTCAGGCACATGTAAAGTCCACTTTTTATTACAGCAATAAAATCAAATAAATAATTTTAAAAAGTCCAAAGCTTGTGTCCTTTTTTTTTTGTTTTTTATTTCATTCGAAATTGACAAGTATTTGGTTTCATTTTTTTTGCAGCGGGGTTTAAATAAATGATGAATTTGGTTGACTTTTTGTTAAGAATAACAAATTACGAAATACACCCCACCCCCACCTCCAAAAGCAATTTATTGTAGAAGGCTAAAAAAAAGAGCTAATTCGAACGAAATAGAAATCAAAGTAAAAAGTGAGAAGTTGTCGCGAGAGTGGCGAATGTTTTGTGTACTGTGTTTCATCCCGCTCTGCGGCTACACTCTTGCAATCCATCAAAGACAATATCAAGATAGGATCGACAATCTTTTCCGATTGCTGGAGGGGTTACAAAACTACAGAACTGAAGGCCACTGGATTCCAACACCTAACAGTCAACCACCGATACCACTTTGTGGATCCTACCATGAGCGTTCACACAGAATATTGAGCGTCTTTGGGGTCTTTTGAAAAAAAAAAACAACAAGAAAAGAGGAACTGACAGAAAGTTGTTGGACAACTACTTGTCAGAGTTTATATGAAGAAGAATGCACAAGAATGAAGATCTACTTCTATCCATCCTATCTGAGATGGCTGTTGCAAATAAACAGTAGACTGTGTTTTTTTTTTTTAATTAAATAGATTACATAAATAAATAAATAATTATTTTAAAAAAAAAATACAAAGTTTGTGTATTTTTTTTTGTAAAGTAATTATAAATTGACACAAACCATATTTTGATTCGCTTTGTATTTTTGTTAATAATAACGACAAAGTAAAAAAGTTTACTTTAGAAAGGATGGGGAAAAATAAATTTTATGCGAGGGTAGGGGTGTAATTTTGATTGAATATTAATAAAAACAATTACGACAACTAAAAAGTAAATAATTGGAAACAAGTTCAAAAGTTGATTATCTTTTTTTAGCGCTGTTAAAATAATTTACTATTTGTGTTTAGTTTTTATTAATATAATAACGATACGAAATCACCCACCCCCACAAAAAACAGCTGTTTATTGTAGTAGACAAAAAAAATAAAAGAAAGGCTAATTCAAACATAATTAAAAACAAGTTGTTTTAAAAAAAAGTAAAAAGGGAAAAATAATAGTCAAGACAAAAAAAAAATTAGAATTAAGTCTAAACAATTCGCAAGTAATTGTATTCTATTTTTTTTCGGCGGTGGGATTAAAAGAAATATTTTGACGTGGTAAAACGGTTCAAAGTTTTAAAATAATAAAAACAAAAAAAATTACATTACAAAAATTTGTTGAAAAATTTGGATAAAAAAAAAAAAAGAAAAATGAATATAAAAATTTATTTAATAATAAATAAATCATGTTATAAAGAAAATTAAAATTGTTTTAATCAATAAATAATAAATCATGTTGTATTAAAATTAAAAAAAAAATTGTGGCCCGATAACTTTATATTTCATTGATTTTGTCTAGCATCAACGCTCCAAGCGACTTTGCCCGGATTTCAGGCTTTTACCCATGAATGTAAGTAATAAATCATTTTATATAATATTTTTCAAATTAATGCTAGCTTCTATTGAATGTATGTAAAGAGATGATCTTTTATCCCACTTATGTTGTTTTAATTGAATTCTTCACTTCAACTATGTAATTACTTTTAATATAATTAATGTGACAGTTTTTGCAACTAATTTCATATACCACATTTATGGATTTTACAATATTTTCATTACAATTTTTTATCTGTTAAAATTTTTTTATTATTATTATTATTAAATTTTCTATTTAATTAATTAACAATTTTGTTTACCATTTTATTATGTTATTATTATAAGTTTTTATCCTTATATATTTAATTTTTTCAATTATATCTTTTTTTAATATTTTCATTATTTCCTTTTTCTATCATCTTTATATTATCTTTTATAATTTTTATTTAAGTAATTATTATTTTTTAGTTCATTTATTATTAAATTCATTTGTTTTCTGTCCTCTTCTGAATTTTAGCAATATTTTTTGGCTCTATACACTACAAATGTTAGAATACTAATTAAAAATACTATTATCTATATTACATTTTTCATAAATATATATTTCTTTGCTATCTTTACTATTAACATAAGATTTAATTAACAATAGATCTAAATAAGCCAATTTATTTTCTTATTCTTTTCTTTTATGAATTTTATATTTCCCTCTAATTCCAAAAGTGCTAGCACTGGAATCAATCTAAGAACTTTACACTACACAGTTTGATATTCTATTACTGCATTAAATCAAGCAGGACTATGAAAGTTAAAAATAACATATTATAAATATTATATAAAACAACAAAAATATATGAATATCTATCTAAATGTAATTAAAATATACTTATATATATATTTAGATATAATTACATTAAAATAATTGTTTCTATGTAGTCATATATATTTACTAACTCCTCTGATTGATTCCTCTTGTGACAGTTTTGGTTGTATTTGTGACATTTTATATTCACAATTAAATCGTTATCCTGTATCATGTTTTGATAACTTTCACATTAATTATTACAAATATAAGTTTACAAACAAAAGTATTCTATAAAATAATATTTGAATGAGGTTGGTTTTTTTTTATTTTTGAAGTCCACTTTTAAAATTGAAATGAATTTTAATTGAGACATTATAAATCAATGAAATTATGTTTTAAAATTGCACTAATTATTATTACAATTTCATAAAAAATCACAGCATTAGCATTTATGAAAGCATTTCTTTTCGGCAAATCAATCACAACTTCTGCTTTACTGTAATTATGGTTTTAATAACTTTTCTTAAAAACAAATATTTTCAAATATAATCTAATTGTAATAAAGTATTTTACTGATTTAAAACAAAATATTTTGCAAATACATTACATAAATAAGAATAAACATATAAATAAATTATTGAAAATTCCACCCCACCCCCCTCCAAAAAATAAAAGAAAAAAGTATGCTCTCAAAGTCTGAGGATAAAGAATTTATTAATCTGTGGTATTTTCAGTAGCTTTTGAATTTGGAAATTTGGATAATAGCTATATATATATATGATACTGATTGAATTTTTTTTATAATTAATAATTTTAGTTCCTATTTAGACGTTAAATAAATGTGAACTGGAAAAGTAATATTATACAAAATGGGCAAAATAAAGAAAAAAGCCAAAAATTATAGCAGCACAATTAGAACACTCAAAATGTGCTGAAGATACACTGCTGGTCAGGAAGTGATTAAATAAATATTTTGTAGATCCAAAAAAGATTGTACAATTGAAACTGTAAGGAAATAAAATGGAAAAAAGTATTAAGTACAATTACATATGTTAATAATCAATGCTTAAAGAATAATAATAAACAATTTCATACTTCCTATTCCTTTTTCTCATCTTAATAGTTCAGACAAAATTTTTTTTTATAAATATAAAAAAACAAAACAGATTTCATATCATCTCCAACCACATCAATTTTTCTGAGCCTTTCTATAACTACTCTCTTCCTTAATACCAACTACTTTTCTCATTAAATAATCATTGTACACTTACTCTTTCCAATACTTACGCATTATTAATCATATCTTTCCAATTTATCCTTTTAATTTTCTTTCAAATCCTCAAATATAAAGTCATTCCATTTTTTTTTCTAATTTCCACAATAAAGTTGTTAATATAAACATAAAAAAATATATAAGTCCATTTCTTAAATCCAATTTTAATGAACCACAAAAAAAAACTTCCTATCCTTATAAAATCTTGTTTAGTAATAGATATTCTCAATCATTTTTCATCATTAATCTTCCGAATTATTCAAATATTTAAAAATATTAATCTGCTTTATCCTTAGTTTAGATGTTTTAATATTACCATCTATTTTTATTCATATTATTTTCATCCCAACGATTCACATGCCATTAATAGAAAAGACATGTGTTTCTCTATCTCTAAGAAGTGGTCGAGCTGATTGATCACATGCCAGTTAATAGAAAAGACACGTTTCTCTATCTCTAAGAAGTGTTCGAGCTGAGATCTTTTGGTAGTAAAATCGTTTTGCATATGAAGACTATATTGCATAAATTAGCAAACGTCAACAACACTACAACGTTTCTAATTTCTTGGCTAAGAATGAGGTTAAAAGACTTCAAAAGCGCTAAGCCTAATATTTTACTACGATTTTTCTAATTTCACCAAGAAGCATTTGAAGCGCAGTATAATTTTAATCCTTTAAATAATCATACCACATCATCAGAATATCTGAACCCATTTACTTTCAATACTAACTCCAGTAGTATCCAATGAAACACTAATTTGTTTCTCAAAAATTTTCTTCTATTTTCAATTATATCATTAATTAACTTTCTAATTCAATTTCTGCATTTATTTTAAATACTATTTTCATTCAAAGTTGAAATATACATAGTAAATCATTTTCTTTAATTGAGGATGTGTTTTTTTATTAATTTTCAAATAAATTGGCAGTAGATATTCAGCAATATTTTTTTTATAAAGTAAAAATGCCCCACCCTCTTTTATTGCTACATACACAATCATGCAAATTTATCATTTCTTTAATGCTCTAAAACATGAAATACTTTTGATAACTTCAAATTTTACGTTTAGTTCTAAATACGTCATTTTTCAGTTTGAAAATGTGCTGAAATAATTGTATACAAATACTTAATACATTGAATTTTCAATCGTTTTTCATAAACCAGAAAAAATAAATCATAGATACATAAAAACAATAGAATCTAAATATGATATATTGGACTATTTCCATCATCTATCTGTAAATGTTGAACGTATAGAAAATTTTAAACTTTATTAAAACTTTTCGTTTCTCATCTGATCCTTCATGTCAGCCGCGGGATGGTGCTATTTCTAACCAAAAACACATTAATATAACGTTCCCCGCGGGGCTAGCGATTCTCTATTAATATTGACTTTTATTTTTTTTGGTTTACAAAGTTTACTTTCTTTCGTTTCTGAATTATTTTTCCCAAATAATATTTTTGACAATGGGATAATAATAGTTGTTCTTTTAATTTTTATTGACAAGAGGGTTTTTTTTGGTGTGTGTTCAAATAGTAATTTGTGTTTTTTTTTTAAATAGTATTACTGTTTTTGTAAAATTGGATTGACAAAATTCAAGAGAGAACGGGTTTTTTTGATGGATCTTTAAATAATAATTTACGTTACTTTTATAGGTTTACATTTGATTGCCGACAACAATAAGTGGGAGGGGTGTTGATTAAATAATAATTTACGTTACTTTTATAGGTTTTCATTTGATTGCTGACAACAATTATTGGGAGAAGTGTTTCTTTTTTCGTGTGTGTGTGTATGTTTAAATAAAAATTTAAGTTACTTTTATTGGTTTACATTTGATTGACAACCGATTTGACTTCCTTTTGTTTATAAATTATGGTTTTGGTTCTACAAATAAATATTTTTGACAATGAGACAATAATAGTTGTTGTTAGTTTAATTTTTATTGACAAGAGGGTGTTTTTTTGGTGTATGTTCAAATAGTAATTTGGGTTATGTTTAAATAATAAGTTACGGTCTTACTTTTATTGGTTTACATTTGATTGACACTAATTATTGGGAGGGGTGTGTTTTTTTTGTGTGTATGATTGTCGACAACAATTATTGGGAGAAAAGGTGTAACCGTTTAAAGAATAGTTTACGTTACATTTAGTGGTGGTGTACATTTAATTGACAATAATTAGTGAGAGGAGTGGGTATTTTTGGGTGATGATTAAATACAAATTTACATTACTTTTATTTTACATTTGATTGCCGACAACAAATTATTGGGAGAAAGGGGTTGTTTTTTGTGTATGTTCAAATAAAAATTTAAGTTACTTTTATTTGTTACATCTGATTGACAACCGATTTAACTTTCTTTTTTTTTTGTTTATAAATTATTGTTTTGGTTTCCCAAATAATATTTTTGATAATGGGACAACAATAGTTGTTGTTTCTTTCAAATTTATTGACAAGAGGGTCTTTTTTAGTGCATGTTCAAATAGTAATTTGGGTTACGTTTAAAAAATAATTTACCTTACTTTTAGTGCTTTACATTTGATTGCCGACAACAATTAATGGGAGGGGCGTTTTTGTGTACGATTAAATAATAATTTACGTTACTTTTATTTTTTACATTTGATTACCAACAACAATTATTGGGAGAAAGGGTTTGCTTTTTTTTTTGTGTGTGTGTATGTTTAAATCAAAATTTAAGTTACTTTTATTGGTTACCATTTGATTGACAACCGATTTGACTTTCTTTTTTTTCGTTTATAAATTATTTGGGTTTCCCAAATAATATTTGGTTTGACAATGGGACAATAATAGTTGTTTCTTTAATTTTTATTGACAAGAGCTGGTCTTTTTTGGTGTATGTTCAAATAGTTATTTTGGTTATGTTTAAATAATAATTTACGGTCTTACTTTTATTGGTTTACATTTAATTGCCGACAACAATTAGTGGGAGGGTTTTTTTTTTCTATATGATTAAAGAATAATTGACGTTACTTTTGTTTGACTATTTGATTGCCGACGAAAACAATTATTGGGAGATGGGATGTATGTTTAAATAAAAATTGAAGTTACTTTTATTTTTTACATATGACGAAGACCGTTTGGAATCCCTCAAACAAGCTGCCTCTTACGAAGTGAACATTTCCGCTGGCAACAACGAGATTTACAAATGAAAGTCAAAAGATGTTTTTGGACCTCAAATCTGCATATATTTTCTGCACAATCCCATCTTTTCTTTCAGCAGCGGATGTTTTTCTGCTGTAGAAATGTTCCAGCACCGGCTTCCGTGTCTGGCAATTCCCATCTTTTCAAGTTTTCTGTGTTGGAATTAGCCATCTTCTTGGTCTTGGAAAATTTCTCGCTAAAACGTGACTCAAAGCGTGATCGTTAAAAAATTTACGCTACCCCACCCTAATAGAGAATTTAGGAGGCTCACAGCTTTATGAGGAACAATCACGACACTGTTAAAATTGTTAAAAAGTAACAGTACATCAATTCATCTTAAAAAAAAAAAAAAGGCCCCAATGAAAATTTAAATAATTTTGACATGATCAAGTTAACACACCCTCGTACGATATTGTTACATAAAATACATAACACAGCATTATGATGTAGTGCATGTTACAAACAACTACGGCATTTTCCTCTGCTTTTAGCATCGGAAAAAGCCACACCGTTAGCCGCTAAGCCGAGTTAACACTCTACCTTTTAACGTAGAAAAAAGACTTAACTCCAAGTTAATAATCTTTCTAGGATTTATTTTAGAAAGAATGCTTAAAGGCTTGGGTGCGGTCACGGAAACGGCATATTTCTAGAAATTTAGCTAAAAATAGCGCCATCCCGCGGCTGACACGAAGGATCAGATGACAACCAACTTTTCAAATACAAACAATTTGTTAGTAATAACACATAAATAGATAACACATCTAAATTCTAAGCACCTTTCTGATGGGAATTATTTGTTCTTGGAAAAAGTTTGAACTATGCCATTACACCATCTGTTGTCCCATTGTTTGATGTAATGGTAGCCAGTGAGGGAGTTACCCAAAAATTGCCTCTAGAAGAAGCAACAGAATTATACCGGAGAGTTAAAAAGATACTTGACAGACATCAAAAGCAGAAATCAAACATTCCACACAATGAGAGGAAAGCTATTAAAACTCTTAAACAGGATCCATCTATAATCATTCTTCCTGCTGACAAAAGTAACACTACGGTTATAACAGATGAAACTGATTATGATAAAATACAAGAACTTCTCACAGCAGGCCAATACAAAAAAGTAGCAAAAAAAACAATTCCAAATACAGAAATAAAATTGCAAAGCATTACTCCGGAATCATTGCAAGTATTTCAGTGATTCAGAAAAAAGGAAATTAATTTCATATTTCAGCAAAATTCCTTCCCTTTATGGATTATCTAAAATCCCTAAAGACAATATTCCATTAAGGCACACTGTTCTAAAAAATCATCATGTCAAAATCTGTTGAGATTTCTTCTCGAAGTTCTTAATCCATTTGCATATTGGGCACAGTCCTTGGGATTCTAAGTACTTTATAGTTAGTCAGGCGTATGAAAATGAAAAGAACTGACATATTGGTAAGCTTTGAAGTAGAAAGTTTATTTATAAATGTCCCATGTGATGAGGCATTGTCTATTGTATGAAAATTGGAAAAGCTTCCCAAAGCAAATTAATAACACATTGTTATAGGTCTTGAAGTCAGAACATAATTTATAAAAGTCAGTTATCAAATGATGATCAAGTAATTTGATGTCGGCTTTTCCAGAGTCATCGAAGGGAGAGTGACATCCCGAAGATAAGACCCAGCGAAAGAGAAGTATGCTGTGCACCAGTAGTTCCAACGTTGATAGAAAAACCAAATTGCCTGCCTTCTACATAACTCATTGCAATTGACAGAGGAAATGCTCCCAATTCACACAGATGTTACTCACCATTATGTTATAAACTTTTTCTTAATCAAGCGCTTGACCAATACATGAAGATGCCAGTAAACATTTCTTAAGTTCTTTTATTTTAAATACAAAAGTATATTTAACCAACCCTATTAACCATAACTATAATTTAGATAAGCATTACTTTCTCCCAATCAAGCACATGTCCAGTACATGAAGATGCCGGTAAACATTTCTAAGTTCCTTTATTTTAAATAGAAAAGTATATTTAACCAACCTTATTAACCATAACTATAATTTAGATAAGCACTAGTTTCCTTTAAGTTTTAACACTGTTTCGATTTTTTTTATAATGTAAGTTTACTGGGCTAAAAATATTTAATTACTTTTATTTAATTTGTAAAACTTAAACGATGTGGTATGAATTTAACAAAATACAAATGCCATCTTGCGTTTCTCTTCATAATGTCTTAAGGTTCCATGGAGGGAATATAAGTCAAGAGTGGAAAATATTTGTGTAAAAGTTTTACAATACATTAATTTTATTCTTTAGATTTTTCTTTCTGCCCATTGTTCTAAGTAAAGTTTTCTTTATTGTTGCAAAAAAAACTATCGAAGGATGACGAGTGATATTATTTTATTTTTTCAAGTACATTTGCTTAGGTGTGTCGCATATGGAAATTATGATAAATAAATAAAGAAATTTGATTTGTTTTTATATTTTTCCATGGATAAAATTTTATTTAAGTTAATTTTGATGAATAGCAATCCGTGTTTTCAAAAATTATATCCCCTCCGTCCCCCCCCCGCGCGTTCCTCTTAAGGATTGTAAATCTGTGGGGAAACTTGTCGGGGCTCTCCTTTACTACAAAACACCTTAATTGCGGTTTGATAAAATTAGAGAATGCTCTATTTTTATAAATGTTTTTTATTTTCGTCAAATTTTAATTATATTCGCTATAATATTCGTGTGGTGGATAATTTAAACCTTGGAATAGGGCAAATGTTTTATATATATTTAGTTAAAATAAAGTATCTTATGTAAATGTTTTCTTTAAAATTATTTAGGTTTCGTTTATGTTTTCTATATAATTGACTAAGTTTTTCTTTATTTGTTTTTTAAACAAATATTGGTAAAACAAATATGTTAAAGTTTTTTTTGGTAAAATAAAAATCTCCGTTTGTAATTAAAATGGTTTGTGTAAACAGTATCAATTGTCTCCCGGTCAAAAGTAACTCTAGTTTACTGTTGTTTTTGTTTGCACAAAGCTTTATCTTAAATCGAATTTTTGCTGCTTTAACTTCTTTAACCTTAAAGGATTTAATTAATGAAACTGAATCAAATTATATAATTTATATGTTTTAATATTTTTTAAAGTAAATTAAATATATGGGTTTCTGTTGGAAATGGTTTTTTTTTATTTAATTAAAAGTCTTGGTCCCAGCAAAGAAATTCAAAAGGTGTAAGTTTGGAATATAATGGGTTTTGGGGGTTCCCTCTTGTTTTGAAGGTTTACTCCAAGTAAATTGTAATTACCCAAAGCAGCAATCCCAACAATCCACAAACACAACAACCCCCAATAAAATTCAAGCCAAAGCGCCTGTCCAACACCTTAAATGCCAACGAATAAGAACGCCATAAGCCCCAAAGAACCCCTTCGTCCACAATATCTCCAGTTCAGCTTGGAGACTGTTTTAATTTATTTAAAATGGTCTGTGTGAATTTCAAAACTCTTATTTCTTCAAAAGGTTAGCTAACATATTATTGAAACTTCTTTTAAATTATTTTCCAAATAATATTGTAAATTCTCTAAAATGAAATATTTTGCAATTTCTTTATTAATTCAATATTGTAAACTGTTAATGTTTTGAATCTATAAATGAAATTTTTTGCTAAATTTCTTTGTTAATTATTTTTGCTATATAATTTATCACTGCATTATATTTTTTTTTTTTGTTATTTTTATTGTTTTTTTGTTTAATTTATATTTTTTTAAAAAGTATTTTAAAATTTGTATTATTATTTATTGTTTTTGGTGTTTGAAAATTTATTTTTGTTTTAGTAATATATATAAAATAAATTTTTTATTTGTTTATTTGTTACAAAATTAAAGTGGGTGTTAAGTATATTTTTAGTTAGTATTTAGTCCCCTATTAAATATACTTTTCTTTAAAATTTAGTAGTTTGTAAAAGAGTTAGTAATATTTTATATTTTTAGTATATTTTATAGAAGTTTCTTTTGTAGTTTCTAGTGTTTTTATATATATCTTTATTTATAATATCTTGGTTGGGTTGGTTTATTATATTTTTGTTGTGTGTTCTTTTTGTATATATATAGTGGCGTAGTCCACCCATCTTCTCTTATGTAGGTATTTAGTTACCTCGAAATAACCATTATTTTTTAAAGTTGTTTGTAAAATAAAACTATTTTTCCTCGAGACTTTATTATTATATTTATTGTGTAGTATTATAAATCGTTATACAACTTTTCCCTAATATATTTGTGATAATTTAAGTGTCTAAAGTATTTTAAAAGTAGTATATAAATTTATTATAATTAAGATATTATTAGTTTAGATTGTTTGTTTTAGTAAAGTGATGTTATAAAATAAAATAGTTATGTAGTGTTAGTTGTATAGTATTCTCTTAAATATAAATATTTAATTATTTAAAATCAGAGGTTTCAATTGGTAGGTACACTGGTGGTAGAGTTGCTGGTTGGTGGTACGCAAAAATAATCAATAATGCAGACATAAAAAAATCAAATCATAAAAATATCATAGAAAGTTTTTTCCTATAATTCATAAAAATTATTTTAATTAATAATATTATACATAAAGTTGTTAATATGTACAGTCGATGATAAAATCCAGCAATCGATATCGTTTTTTGGAGTGATTTTTAAATTTACCGTTAGCATTAGTAACTTGAGATATTCACTGTTGTCATGGTGCTGCACTCTTGTTCACTTCCCGGCTTACAAGGAAGGTTATTGTTTGTGATTGTATCGTCTTTGTTTATTAAAATTTATTGGTCCCCATATAACCCGCTTATTGAATTTAGAAAAAGACAGTTTTTTTTTGAAGAAATTCTTTTGCTCTTCCGATCTGAAATTGTATGATTTTGGTTGGCTTCATTCAGGTGATTGCATATTTAACTGATATTTTTTTGCAAATAAATAACTTAAATTTGACACCTCAGAACAACTCGATAACGATCTTTAATGTTAATGATAAAATTGAAAATATGATTAAGAAATTAGATTTTTGAAGAGTGTGTTGAAAACAATCAACCGAAAGTATTCAAAACTCTACATATTTTTTTGTTTGAAAATAAGGTTAGTCTGTCTCAAGATATACAGAAAATATAATAGACATTTAACAGGATTAAAATTGTCTTTAATGGAATATTTTGAAACAAAACACAAATGATAAGTGGATTTCAAACCCCTTCTATGAAGAACATTTAGAAAAGCTACATCATTATCAATAAAAAAAAGAAAATTTAATAGAATTATCGAAAATCTAATTAATTTTGGTTAAACATTAAAGATTATGAACAACTTTCTGAGAAACCTCTTAAATTATTATTACCATTTACTAGTATGAAATTAGTAGAGAAAGAGCTTTTCTTCATATATTTAAAAAAAAAAGTATTGAAACAAATTGAATGCAGCTGTAGACTTAAAGGTATACCTCACATCTTTTGAACCAAATTTCAAAAAATTATGTTTTTCGAAACAAGCACAAGGATCTCATTAAATTTATTTTATAAAAATATTTGATTATGTAAAATATATTAATTGGTTTTTTATAATTTTGTGTTTTTATTAAAACCATTTATTAGTAAACGAAATATGACAAAATAGTAGATAAATATGAAACTTTGAACAAAAATATATATATATTAAGTGAATTTATATTTTTAGTGAGTTTATAATCGTTTAAGCGTGTTTCAATGTAATTTGTCTCATTGTGATGTGAATACATGGTCACCCTATAATATTTATAATGAAATAAAATAACACACTCGCAATAAATTTCAAAAATACAATCATTTTTAAAGTGGTACAATTTAGCGTGATGTACTACCAAGTGGTACGCAGAAAAAGGTTGGGAAAGCTGCTCTAGATAATGTTATTTATAAATAAAATGTTGTGATTTCAAAAAATTTAATAAATATATTTTAATTATATATATAGTTTTGTCTCATTATTAAATAATCCAATTCACTAATTTCCCATAGCTATTTCATTAGTAAAACTATTAATAAATATGTTAGATTTTATTGTGGAATGTCTAGTATTTAAGTTGTTTATATATATGTTTAAGTATGAGTTTTTGTTTTTCGATTTGAGTGGGGATGAAGAATTAAATTCGTGTGCAATTGTTATGTTATCCATTGGGTGTCAGATTGGTGTTGAGAGTGGTTAATAGTGGTCTGACCTAAATCTCGGGTGACTGGGTTTGAAGGAATTTTGGAGTTATGGTTAGTTTTCAAAAATTATATATATGTAAGATCACTCTTTATATATATAAAACTAAGGGCGAATCAATGAATTTAACATAATGGAAGCCGGATTGGAGATCAATTAATATGAGTTAGTAATCTCTCCATTATTAGAATATATTTAGTTAGATTAGTAAGCTATAACTATGGGTAGACAAACTAGAAGTTCTTACAAAAAATATACATATCTCATTACATAGCGATGTGAGCATTATAATTATAGAAATATTTCGTTATTTAATATTAGCATAGGTGTAACTTAGTTTAATATTATAATTTTATTATACTCATTATTGCGTTACTGCATAGAAGATGTGCATTATCAGGGGCTATCTCAAATATATTCCATTATCTTAAGTATGATTCATTAGTTATTCATGCAGTGCGTCCAGTGCCTACTGTATTATGGATATGCGCCCAGCTAGCTAAGTAGCACTGAAGGACAGAAGATCCAAGCACGTTAAATCCTAGTGTAATGCACACATATACCTTCTTTATAAGATGCACCTATGGTTAGAAGCAAGAACACACCTGCGGCCCAGGACATCCATCTTCGTTCTTCATGAATCACACATTCAGATTGCAAAGTCGATCCAACTCCATATGATAACCATTGATCCGCACATAATTGATGCAATCCTGCGATTCTTTCTTTCTCCTTATTATGTCTATGCCTATACATATAGCCATAACCCTATGTTACATGATATTTAGATTGGATACTGTAAGGCTCTTAGAAATAATAAATTAAAGAAATAGAATGCGATTAAAGTTAACTCATAATGGTCTGATATTTTTATTACCTTGTGGACAAATAATACGACATCCTTATTTTTATTAGTCATGCATATTACTGTCATCCATAATTCTATATATCTGCAAAGTCCAGTAAACAGCCTATAACCTTAGAATATACATAAGCAAGTCACTGTGTTAATCTATTAATTATTAATAAACATTAATTTATATAACTTATTCATTGTCCTTCTCATTTCTGATCAGAATCGTATAATTAAGGTTAAATAGTTAAGAGTCTGTGCATATCCCTGAGCTAAGCAGAGCTATGTAAAAATAAGATACTGTGAAGGCATTATGTAGTAGAGACTAGGAAGCCTAGGTAGGGTTTTAAATTAGGATCATGGGGTTAGCAATAGCCCTATGCATGATGGTTGAGAGTGCCTGCTTGGTCTTGTTAGCAAATTATACATGTTTGACTATACTGTAAATTTCCAATAGCTGGATAGTTTCCAAATATAATTTACATGAACAACCAAAACGTAATATAAACCATAGAATGCCTTGACAGCAGATTGTCGAGTCTATGTTTTGAATGTTATCATGTGTCTTATATTTATATCTCAATTTCATTATTTGTTCTCAATCTTTATAAATATGGCTATAATTTAATATTAAATATTTTCTTTACTGCAAATGACAAATAAATCTTTATTCTGAATATGTTGCATAGTAACACAACTTCCCAACTACTTTAAATAATATTTCACTTCCTCTATTTTTACTATAAATATATTTTTTTTCAACATTCATTTCATTTTGAAAATATTAAATTATATATATATTAATTACCAAAATCTCTTCTTTACTTAATACATTTTCCTTCTTTCTATTCCACTCCCTAATTCTGTTGAACATCAATCCCAATTTTTATAGAAGTACGTTGAAATATTTTAATATATAATTCTTTTTAATATCTGCCTTAATTAATTTATCTGACAAATGATCTAATTAACCCAAAAATTATTCATCAATTTTGTTTTCATTCATATTTCTCTGAAATGCATAACTTTGCCTAATGTCTTTCTGATTTTATTAAAACTATCAATAAAATAACTACTTCCCCTGTTCCTAAATATAATGTACATTGTAAGAGGTGGCTTACAACACAATTATTCCTGCAGAAATTAGCCTACTTATTGAATCAAATTCATTTGAAACTTGTACTAATAATGGGATATTATTTGTTTATTATTAACACATATATACATGTACAACACATATATATATATATTTACATTCACGGTGAATTAGGGAAGTCACAATAAATTATTATTTTGTATATGTATATGCTATTTAATTGATAAACTTTAATGGATTGTTTTTAAATCTAAATTGAACAATAGTGTAAAATAATTTATAGTCAAGTGACTGAGAGATAACCTGAAGTCAAGTTAGGTAGCCATAAAAACAGAGTATGAAAATAAAACTATGATTTTACTATTATTATTTTTTTATTATCAATAAAGTGTATTTAAACAATAGGCAGTTAGGTTAGTCCAATAGCAAATGAAGATCTGAGCACGAACTGCATAAAAACAGAAACCGTTATAAAATCCTTCTTCTTTTAAATATGTGGTTAAATAATATAACAGCAATTAAATTAAAATTTAAAATGCCAAAATGGAGCTTTATTTCTTCTTTTACTTGAATTGTAGAAGTTTTTAAAATCAAATATTGTACCTCAAATTTCTCAAATTCAGTCAGAAAAAGTGAGAAATGAAAAGAACAATTTATAGATTTTTGGGATAATTAAATCATGTTCTGATTATGACTGAAAGAATTTTAATATTTTAAATCTTTTCAAAAAAAAAAAAAAAAAAATTAATTAATTTTGCTAATAATAGAAATAGTTTTAACAAGGCTGTAAACCTCATAGCGTAAGCATGTGTTTTAAGGACCTACAGAGGTCCCTAGTGACGATTTTTTCAGACGCTCATTGCTAAGGTTTACAGCCTTGTTAAAACTATTACTGAAATAATAGTGAGCGTTTAATAAATTTATAATTACTAATCTTAGAAAGCAAAAATGAAATAACTCTTTTAATATATATATAAATTTCTTCTATATCTCTAAGATAATTTATGATTATAAATAATTATTTAATGGTATTTTAAGATGAAGATGGGGTAAAAGAAAATGTGCTATTGAGAGATCGCGTTCTTCCCTAACATGTTGGCATAAGACCTTTATTTTCATTCTATTTTATTGTAATATGCAAGAAGATACCTGCGGTCCAAAATAAGCATGCGCAGGAATGTTTAAAGGTGAATCAGCTAAGGATCGGTGTGTTTACTATACAGGATGCCAGGAGACACCCCTGTGAAATCTATCCTTGCTAAGGAAAATGATTTGCTGAATTAAACTACTGTTGAAAAATAATATACCTAACCATCAACTACTACTACTACTACTAGGACGATTTTATGGACTTTGTTCCAACTATTATTTTGATCAAAAAATTAATGTTATAAATTTTTGTTTGATTTTTCTTTTATCTATGTTATATTTTCATACTCTGATGGGGCACTTCACAGTCTATGCTACTAGAAACCTCACTTTTCAGAGTTAGCAGAGAAGAAAAGAGAGGATGATTGAACTTAGTTTTTATTTTATTTTATTGTAAATAAAAGCTAGGTCAGCTCAGTTTTCCACCTGCTTCACATCAGGTTGTTTATGTATATATTAAGGTAAGGTTACCATTTATTTTTTTACAGATCAAATCACAACACTTGGCACAGAATTCATCTTATGTTTTATATTGTTGATTAACCATAGTTATATATTTTTTCAGTATGATTAACTAATCAACTAGTGTAAATTCCTATACCTATCATATATATATTTAAACTTACGAATGGGAGGGCACTTAAACCAAATAATTGCTTTGCGGAAATCAGTAATGTTTATTTTATCTGGTCAGCATCACAATCATCTTAAATTATTAATGTTTATTTTTCTTGTACAGTTTACAATTTGTAAATAATTAAGCATCATAGTTGGATTTCTACCATGGAGTAAAAGGGACAGATCTAGAGAATTATTAGCTAACAGAATGGTAGAAGTTCATATGTGGCACATGTATATATTATTTTTTTATTATTACTACGGTTATAATACTTTACTTTAATTTCATTTATCATTATCAATAAATATTACAGAGTTTATATTATTCTCCGATCTCTGGTTTATTTAGTGGTTCTGACATTCAACAGTTAGCAAATAATTATGCATGCACACGCAACTATTTCATTATCATATAATAGTTTTTATAATAAATCAAATATTTTAAATGGTAGTTGTAACCTATAAAGGTGCAGGAGTTGCTTTGGGTATCGGTTCATACCTGTTAAGGGAGTCAAAGGCAATATTCTCCCTGGTTCGAATATTAGGGCATAATGGAATTGAAAGAGGTGAAAAGTGGATGAACTAACCAAAATTGCATCTGATATTATTAAATAGGTATAGAGCTAGTCGATTAAAAGTACATGCAATCATTGGTTAGGCATTTCATTAAATTTTCATCAGCATCCTACTCGAAGACCCAAAGTCTGACTGCAGTTAGATGTTACCTTTTCCCTTTCCAAGCCTGCTAAAACTCTACGGACCGTGTCATCGGGTGCAATAAATCAGGGCACATTGGGCCATACTCTCCAGACTACTACATCTGCATAGCATCACAGTCCACAGGTTATTTTCCCATCCATTATGTCTGGCATGTGGGTAGGATCATATCCAGGCGTCCATTATAACATATTAGCAAATTTCTTCACCCACTCTTTTTTCTTTCTAATATACATTTCATTACTTTATTATAATAATAAATTTGTTTCACCAATTCTTCATAATTAATACAATACACTTCAATGTATAAAGACGAAATTACTAAATTCTAAATCTTAATATTGGTTAAGCACTTTTCTCCTTAGATGAAATCAGACAGTTCTAAAAACAACCCCTAAAACAAAAAATCCTGCTAGCTGTTATTAGCCCACATATCTTTAATCATGAGCCACCAAATGATTATCAGCAAAGAATAACATTATTTTCACTACAATTAATTTTCTTTTTTTTTAAAAAAAGCATGGACATAGTCAAAATGTACGTCAGACAATTCTAAAATGTGGTGATAAACTAATAATTACAGTCACCACTAATTAAAAATCAAGAAGCAATAATATTAACAACTTCATCAAATAAAAAGTCTTGATAATATCTACAATCTTTCATTGAATATAAGTGGATTTAAATTTTTTTTCAAGTAGCTGACATATCCAATTATTCATTAATAAATAGATATCTAACTAATCTTAGCAAAGAATAAAGTGCCATTAAGCTGATTTGATCAGATAAGTCTCTATGCCCTGACTATAAACAAAAAATTACTTGGTTTCATTAATCTAATGACATAATAATTAATCTAATAATAATTTATAAAATTAAAAGAAAACAGTAATAAATAATTATCTAAATGAGATTCATAAATATAAAAAAATTTTATTTTGCACAAACCTCGTATTTGGTAAAGGACATTCTGATCCATATTCCTGAACGTGCATGCCAAAGAAACATACATCAACACCATCAATTTCTTCAAATGCAAATAATGCTTTAGCTCGATATGGAAAGGTTTCTGATAATTCTCCACTATCCACAAATCTAAATTTTAAAATATTTTGTTTAAAAATAATTAATGTAAAATTAATATTAAAATAGTACATTACTTAGAAATATTTACAAAAATTTTTTTAAATATCACATATTTAAGTTTAAGAGAATAATGATCAGCCTTTTCATAATAATGCAGTCATCAAATCAGAAATACATTTTAATAAACAAACAAACAAAAAAAAAGAATGGGTGGCCAGTAATGTTCAATATGTAAGATTGTCCTATATTAAATATTTCATGAAGAAGTTACTTTTGGTTTCAAATCAATATTAATAAATTAAATTCAAATTTTCCAAAAATACAATCCAATTAAATAATGTCATGAATATTAAGTTCTCTGCCATGTAGTATTGATAGCATTTAGTGCAAATATTTTTTTAATTTTTTACTATAAAAGTTTTATTATAACATCTTATGAATAATTCCTAGTTATGAAAGCAAGAATCCGTTATAATGAACTGATGTCAAGTTTTAAACATATCCAAAATAGACAATATTAACTAATTGTTGTTAAAAATTAGCATAATAAGAACAATTATAATTCCAAAATAGTATTTATCACATCTTACGTCACCATCATCATCATTTTCAACCTTATTGATTCTCTGCAGGATGAAGGTCTCTAAAAGTTCAATCCATCTCTTATCTCTAGCCTCTCTTCTCTACATCACAACAGCATTCTTTCTTATTTCATCCATCAAGCTTACATGTGGTCTCTTTCTAAGTCTTTTACAATTTACCATACTATGCCAAATACCAGTATTAATAAAACACATATTTAATGAAGTTGAATGTATATTTTAAATACTAAAAATATTAATTTTAATCTTAGATTAAAATGCTGCCAGATCAACATCTTTAATATTTCATAAGTAGACTTCTTGTATGATCATCTAGTGATATAATTTTTGTGATTGTATTTTAGATGAATTCCTAATGATTCTAATTTTAATCTAAACAATTAACAAATCAGGATCCACTAAATTTAATTTGTTCTTAATTCTAAAAAAAAAAAAAAAATGAAATTAACATTTGTAGTTTTTATAATTGCACTCATAGTTTTGGAGATCTTATTTAGACTAGAGTTCATAAAAATTAAATAATTTCTACGCACATCATCATTAACTATGTCTTTCTACAAAAAAAATTATAATTTCTGTATCTTATGTAATGTCAACCTAAAACTAAATAAATTTACAATTAAAATCTTAAATGCCTGATTAAATATAAAAAAAAATTAGCAGTAAACAAAAAAAATGTCAAGGATGATTATCCAGTAATCTTGGAAAAATTAAAAATGTAATTGTCCACTTTTAAAACCAAGAATTTGGATGACATTGATGCAAGCCAAGATATCAATATATTTATAGATATAAAACAGAAACAAAATGGCTAATAAATTCTGTCAACAATATTCTTCATAAAATCATTCTATACTTATAGTACATTGCTTCTAATGAACACTTTTCTTAATATGTACGTAATTAATAATATTCAAGTATAATAAGCTGCAATCTAATAATGCACAAATCATTTTTCAGGCCAATTTACTACAATTAGACTACAGAAGTCTACTTTCATAATAAAAACATCAGACCGATTATGAATCTTTGCAAATATATCATTTTGAATCCTTCTCCAGCTACTGCAGAATAAAAATCATTCCAAGTTTAAGTTTCTCTGATCCATAGCTTCTCTAAATCATATGACAAGCTTTCTTAATTCATCCCCATTTCACATGTAGTCCCTTTCTAGGTCATTTACAATCTCTTGGAATCCAGTTTAAGACTTCAACTATTCATTTACTATCATCGCTTCTCCCAATTCCACTCAAACATTTCACATTTGATCCATTATTATTATTCCTAAAAATTTTCCGTACTTTGTTGAGTATCCAAATCTCAGATCCATATATAAGAATTAGTGATTTACATCTATTAAAAACTTTCCAAATACATAGGCATATTTACTTTTAATATTAAGAACCGTCCAAGTTTAATCCTCTTTCATCCATTTTTTCATCTGTACTAATAATCTGTCCAAGGTTATTGTAATTGTTAACTTCTATTTCATGATTATCAATCTCATTATCTTCTCAGAAAATCTGTTGAATATTGCTTTAGACTTTTTTAGTTCTACTTTCTCTCATTTGATAACTTTTGCAACATTTCTTGAAACTGAAATATTTGCAAAAATAATTACATTATTTTGCAAAATTGACAGAATTTAAGTAAGATCTAAATATTTTATTACCTTGATTTTCCATTGTAATTGATAACTTCTTCCAATTCATGACTATAAATTTTTTTTTCTTCTCAGAAATTTTGGTGAATATTATTTTAGTCCTACTTTCTCTTATCTAATAACTTTTGCAACATTTCTTGAAACTGAAATATTTGAAGAAAAAAAAAACAAAAACATTACATCATTTGCAAATTGATAGGATTTAAGTGAGATCTAAATAGTTTATTCCCATGACTACCCATTTTAATCCACAAAATACTTTTTGTAAGCATTCTATAATTAATAGTTTTGGGGATATGGAATCACTATGTCCTAATACCTTTGTCAATGTTATTTTTCTTAATGTTATCATTTAATCTATGCTATTGCATTTTGATAAATATTCTGAAGAATATGTCATATATCAGTGTGTGGACAAGACTTTAATCAACATGTGTAGAAAGGCTTATAAAATCAAATGCCTTTTCATAATCTACAAACTCAAAGCACCTAATAATAAAAATAATACTCATTGATTCTTTCAACTTCTCCCAATATTTAAATGTGATCCATTCTGCTAAATTCACTTCTATATTGTGCCAGGCATTATCAAATGGCCTTGCACAAAGTCTGTATTAAGCACAACAAATATAAAAATGTGCTAGATTAATAATGGAGGTTTGGTCTGAGCAGTAGAATACCCACACACACAAATTTAAATATTGTACACGTATAATAAACTCATGTATTTTTTTATTTTTGTTTTTCCTTTTTGTGTATTTTTTATGATATGTCATTATATGTATTTGGTTTTTTTTTTTATTTTCCAACATACTTGCATATTTTTTTTAATTACTTTTCTAAAGATTAAAATTTTATTCCATAAGCAAGTAATGTTAATTGCTTTTGCAAAAATCTGATCAAAAGCAAAAGGTTTGATAATGCTATAATTAAACTGTTATCTCTTTAAAAAAAAATTCTTTTGAATTGATTTTGTAAGCAAGTGGTCTGGGTTATTCAAGATGGATGTCAAACTTAAAATGTAGAATTTAATCGGAAAAATATAAAGGAATGTTTGCAATCTAAGTGATAAGCTAAATTAAAAGGATTGGCTGATTCATTCTTCTCAGAGGGATATCTGAATTGGTTCTTATTAGTGGGATTGATAGTGCTGTGGGATTCATTCTTTCTTTGGCAGCCATTCTGGGCAAGTCATTCTTTTTGTGGCTCCAGAATTCTCCAAGCAACCAGCTACTTAGAGATTCATTTACGAATAGGACTATTAGTGACATTCTTAAGAACAAATCCATTATACAGTTCTTTTAAGAACTCTTGTCTTTGTGGATTCGAGTAACCATTGGAGACAGCTTATGAAAATTTATTAATAATCCTAATTATTATTAGATATATATAAAAAAGAAGATATGAAGCAATATACTAGAGATTCCAGCAAAATGACCGTGGGGTAGACAACTAGCCGGTGCACCACCCTTTCTCTGTCCCAAGCCGCCAAGATGTGACCATGCCAATTCCAGCCGCCCATGATGATGACAAATGCCGCCTTGCTAAATGGATGAAATCTTCACCACACAGCCAGTTAACTTGAAGCCCACTCAAGAGCCCAGAGGAGAAGAATGAAGACGCAGATATAAGTTTATTTTAAGATATTTATTAATATTGAAATAATTAACTTTGATATTTCTGATTAGATATATTATTTTTTGTTATTATTATTAATCATTTAAAAAAGAGAGAGAGTCTCTCGCATATGTATATGAATTTGCAGTTATTAAGGGCATAAATGATAAAGCTATTACTTAAATCCTTTGAGTCAATTTTTCTATTTCAAATTCTAGTATTTTCAACAAAGATTGCAATGAGATTCTTTTTTTTGTTGTTGTTATTCATTTTCCTCTTGTTGTTACTCCTGGAATTCGTCATATATGGATATACATGTATGTATATGCGTACATACGCTTATAATATTCGGTAAATACGATATCTCATGCTGAATATCTAAAAATGTATTTAACCGTATATCCTTTTTAAGTTATTTTTTTGTCACTGCTGCACCTTATGATGCGTGCAAGAAGGGATTGATCTATTATAGATTCCCTGTAAGCAAGTACTCTAATAACTTTATATTTAAAGTAATAGTAAGTGTATAATTGTGCTGCGCATATATACATGTACAGGAATTTATCTATAGCAAGAGGGAAATAGATACAGTACCTTATGGTGAGTACGATATAGTATCTGAGCCAATGCAACCTTGTTGACTTGTTGAAAAATACGAAATTATTGAAATATCTCATAATGCAAATATACGTATGCATAGTTTTTATTATTATTATTATTATTGCTATCAATAAAAGGGTTTTAAAGCACTGAGTAAAAGTGCATGCCTGTATGACCGAAAATCTCATATCTGTATATCAAATCACACAAAGTAAAATTTATTTCTATTGGGTAAAAGGAGCTCAGACCACTTCCATTACTTATAAACATTGTAAATAGCTTTAGGGATTTATTATTTTTCTTATTTAAAATTGTATTTTATCTATTTCAACGCCTCGAATATATATGGTTTGGGATAATTAATTATTTAGTATTTTGTTATTATATCATCATTAGTATGAAACGGTGGTGGGTATTTGGGATTAAATAAATATTTAATCATAATATTAAACTTGTTTCGTTTTCATATTATTATTTATATTGATCAAAATGTATTCTTTCCTTATCAACCATGTACCGGTAATAATCATTTAACTTACCCATTTGAAGACCCTAGATTGTAGAGTGACTGAGCTAGCCACAAAGGGATATCGCTCTACCGGGGTGTTAAATCTTATTCTTATGCTCCGCTGAACATATGGTATTGCACATCCTTCTAGGAGGGTGAAAAATTCATTTTTTGATTCTTTTCTAGAAGTGGCGCGCAAAAGTCTATTTTGTAAATAGATTTTTCAAAGGTGTGTACTTGCCATTGTTCTAAATATTCGGGCATTCAAATAAGATATCAACTAAAGGGTGTTTTTAACTGGAAGAGTCCTGTCAATCCACTCTTTCTATCAATTTAGCTGGAAGTACCAATATACATGAGTACAGACAATTGGCTAGATTGATATCCATTTCTTTACCTGTTGAATCTTGGTCACTTCATGCTCAGTGCAAGATTAGGAAAAAAATTCCGCAGGGAATATGGACTGGTACAATATATATAATCCAAATGGGGATGAGAGGCAAAGGTCATAAAATTTTTATACAGAACTTATATAAGACATGTTTGTAATTTCGAATATCTTCTTTATCACATTGGTTAAATATCAACATACTACTGCATTCTTCTAATCATCTGATACATCAAACATTATTTAGACATTTGGTACATAATGATACCAATAATTTTTTTATTTCTTCTCTTGCTTCTGTTAAGATAATAATTTCATCATTTTCCGGAGCTCTTCCCTTCTTCACGGCTTAATTATGTCACATCTCTTCATTTAAAACATTTGCAATTCAAAAAATGCATGAGGTACGTTGATTTCTTGTTCTTTTTTTACTATATAATTCTTTATCAAACTCTTCCACACATTTGATGATGTCATCTTTCTTTTTAGTACTAATTCTATCTTTAGTTTTTATTGTTGAAAAAACTTTTCTAATACCAGGATAATGTTTTACATTTTTGAAACCTTTATTCTCTTCTATAGCATTCCTTGCCATAATATTTGTTTACTATCATTATTAACTTTTTAATACTATTTTATAATTCAATTCTTCTTCATGGATCATTTTTAAATTCTGTTTTCTTTTTTTCATACATTGTCTAATTACATTTAAAAATTAACTGACCAAATATAGTTGTTGCAATTCTTGATAGATCAATTAGCTTCTTATTAATGTCAGTTTAAATCTGAACCACCTTCAAATTCTTTTAATATTTTAAAATAATTAGCAAATTCTAATTTAATTTCAATGGAAGGTTTTTGAAGATTAGAAGTATCGTTTGGTAATGCTGTCTTTCTTAATCATTTTTGTATCCTTATTTTGCATTAATATGCCATGTATCATACATCTCACTAATCAATACCACTTTTTTTTTTTTAATATTCAAAAAAATAATCCAATTCTCTGTATTTTCATTTGGATATTTCCACAACCATTTTTGTTTATTTTTTTTCTTCAAAGAAACAATTAATAGAACACACAATCTTTCTTTTTCTTCAAATTCCAGAAGTCTGTTTTCTCTATCTTTCTGTCAGAACTGCAAATTTTATCTGAAACACATTTATCTTTTAATTATTTTTCAATTCTAGCATTAAAGATATTCATAGCAATTTTAACTTGGTGTGAAAAGAAGCATTTTTACATATACGTAAATCCTCCACTTCATCAGAATGAGAAGTTGTTAGGGCATAAACCTCAATTATCTGCAATTGGTATCTTCTATTAAATTGAGTAGTTAATCCTGATCATTCTATTTAATATATAATCTCCATAATATTATTTATTTTTTTATTTACAATGAATCCCACTGCATTTGTCTTCTAATATTTGTACTATTGTTCACTTTTCAAACCAATTGTCTCGTCACCATTTCTTCTGATTTCAAAACCACAATCAGTTTCTCACTTAATATTTGATAGGTCTTTTTTCCAATTCATGTAATATTCTTATACATGTAAGTGATCAGAGTTGTAGGTAATTAAGAAAAAGATCCTCCATGAATGGTGAGACTGGATCTGCATTAGGAAATTCTTAGTAACCTCTCTTGCCTTGCCTTATGGCTATACAGTCTCCTAGGAATAAAGACCAAAATTTAATTTTTATACTTATTTAATTTTGTCATGTATGGAAAGAAATTTTTTTTATAAAAAAGTTCATTTACATACACATTCATCCTGCCTTCAAAAAAATTAAATAATGCCTCAGTTAAGAACTATCAAGCAATTGAGAATGTTTTTCAATCTTATAAACTCAGAGGTAAAAAACCAGTAAAAACACAATGGTGGCTGATATCTCTTGGTAAGCAGCCCATCCATGTTCATTAATCACAAAATAACAATCAATTGCAGTTGACAATCATTTGCAGAGAAAAATATCCTGCACAGTGTTTTAAGTCTCAAAAAGGAATAAAAGATTCTCCTTTCCGTTAATGGCAAACGCCTTTCTCATAAAATTATATGAAGGCATACCTAGTATATAATTTTAATAAACATTTGCTTATTTCTTTGAAAAGATATTACCGATCTAACCTTAATGTATTACAAATAAGTTTATTATGCTAAGTATGATGAAAATAATTTAAATTCCATATATATTTTTGGTATAAATAAACTGCTAAGAATAATCATTGATTATTTGCATCTAATATTGTAAATTCATAAATTAAAACAGAAAAAATATCTGGAGATTTATAACCAATATTCTCTGCCCCACTCTCAAATTTGATAGAAGTTACCTTCAAAGGAATACAATAAACAAGATGCTAGCACAGACAACAATAGACAAGTTTTAAGCAGTTTCTCAATCCTCACACGGAAGACTTTTTTACTAAATATAATTATGTAATCATACTTTTTATATAAGCTGGTAATTAATAACTGATTGGAAAAAGCTTGCAAAGATGATGATGTTTGATAATAAATTAATTTTACATGATTAAAAAGTTACAAAGGTGACAATTTTATCGATACCTTATGCCACATTAATGACTAAACAATTTACTTAAATCTTGTCAAAAATATCAAATCTTGATGTGACATTAAACTAAAAATAAATTGAATATTATTAGAATTTGTACATTCACTATTCACAAGCACGGATTAAGTTTAATTAGAAGCAATCTGAATGTTGTAAAAATAAGTAAATGTTCAACATAATAAAACTTGGTATTATATCATAAATTTCAATATGATAATATTGACAAACTTGATAATTTACAGAGGAAAAAAAAATCCTCCAATGTAAAAACATAATTCTGTAATACATGCAAAGACAGTTGAGTGACATATTTCCACATTACTTAAGTATATACATATTTTTTTTTTTTACAACTAGTTCCTCCAATCTGATTTATAATCAATTATTAAAAACAGCATGTTATTTGTATGTCAATGAACTGATCACTGTCTCTAAATAATTTTCTTGAACTGATCACTGTCTCTAAATAATTTTCTTGGCTTAACAAATATTAGACACTCAATACATGAAAACCATGAACTAAACTATTTTATTCAAAGTCTCTTTTGTGTACAAATGTATTGTAATGGGCACACATGCCATTACATTATTTTAAAAAAAAAAAAATTAAAAGTATAAAAGTTCGCAAATTAGATTATTAAATAAAAGTCAGAATTAAAAAGTGAAAATTAAAAGCTTGCAAAAACATATATATATATATTTTAACAGGCAACCCCGGTATCAATTTTGTTGTTTATATAAATGTCTAAAAAAAATTGAATCTGTTGACCATATAGGGTAGAAAATGCAAAACTTTGGCTGTCTAGTCACCATAACACCTGCAGATAGAATTTGAATACTATTTACTGTATTAGGTTCGAATACGAATCCCCTTTCTTAATGATACCTTAAAAGATAAAATCTACGTATCCTATATCAGGATGTACGTTAAAAAAAAATATAAAGAAAAAATCTACCTAGTGGCCATTATTTCATTTAAAAAGACAAACAACAATTTCTTCGGAAAAAGTATATTTATGAGCGTCAATTAATAAACTGACCCCAAGCGCCAATCTCACTATAACCATAAGAATTATACTTTTCCTATTTAAGTAATCTTAGAACTATCGCTAATTAGGTGCCCGGCCCTTTTAGCTAGCTCAAATCCCAGGGCTGGGAGGTAACAATACCTATCAGACTGAACGAAGTAAATGGCTAAATCTGCGTAGTTGAAACGAGCTTTCCCTGCTTTTTATACTTCTCAACTTAAGTCACGTATATTTAAACTTACATATTAGTAACGGTTTCCTTTCTATACCCCTTAAATTAGATCACGTGTCATTTAAAATTAGCTACTATTGACCTCCCTCTTTCTACACATTTATTCCCTCTATACGCAATCTATTTCTTTATCAAATCTATAGTTTAGAATTTAAAATTACGTGTAATATAATTGCTTATTCTGAAAAGCATACTTCATTCATTCTGATATTCTGCCAGGAAGGGAACTAGGCCAATATAAGTGATAAATATGTTCATTAATGAGAGACAAATAATTTGTTTTTAAGTAAGTATACAATTTTATTACTATTCCATCTAATTAAATATTGAAAAAAAAAAGAGAAAAATATATATAATTTATATATCAAATGATAACATAAAAGACAAAAACGAAATTAGTTAAATATAAAAGAACATATAATTAAACAGCATGTGTAAGAATGCATTTATACATTGCAAATTAAATTATATAATTTTACATAATGATTAAACCTTTAGAGAGTAACGATAGGCAATTTTCAATTCTTTTAAGACAATAAAATCAGTCATATTTACCTTGGAGTACCCGGGATTTTTAATATGGATAAGTTTATTTCCACGTAAGCTTGTTTCAATGATCCAAACGAAATCATATGTATTCTTTTATTGTCAAAGAATAAAACAAAAATTTTCTGCTAATAACAAAAGTCCGGCATGACCATCCATTTTGTGGTATTGCTTGGATAGAGAAAATAATGACGTCTTATTGGAAGCTTTCTTTATGTATACGGTTCAAGTTTCCTTCCTTACTGGATTATTTTAGCGGCGTATCGGTAGGGTCCTTCGGGTTCTTGAACAGGAAGGCATTAAACAGGAACAGCTACATATTTGGAGCTTAGGATGATGACCTTACAAGTATTTGTTCTACTCATGCATTACGATTGTAGCGATGGTATAAGTTGCTATTACTAAATCCATTTTCTTCTCGAGATGGTTGATTGAAGGATTTTTAATATTTCATTTTATAATATGAACGTAGTCGTATCAGTCAACTTAGCAAAAAAAAAATATTAATACAACATTTTAGTTCGAAAAAGCTCTTGCTTGCTCCAATCTTTCTTTCTAACTAATTAATTTCTCAAATACCTTTTACTTCCCAAAATAGTTTATCAGTATTCAGATCTCTATTTCTTAGGCATGCTTTTAACATTTTTCTTTTTCTGCCATACATTTACTTAAGATTTCCTGGATTTTGAGTGGTTAAGTAATGGAACAAAAGACACAAAATTGTCTAACGGTAGACATATCAAAGTTCTTTCATTACTCTCATTAACATACAATATACAATAAAACAAAATATATATATATATTTGAAATAAGTAATAATACAAAAAAAAAAATTATATATTTGCATATAATTGCATTCCCACAATTTATTAATACATATTTTTCTGACTGTATTCTAAAACAAATCCATAGCTATAAACAACTTTCTCTTTCTTTTTTTTAAAATAAAAAAAAAAAACTTTCAAACTTTATCCCTCTCTTCACTATATATATATAATTATATATATACTCGCACATTGAGGCCAATTTATTAGCCTTACGCTTATCTAGGCCATTGGGAAATATTATGTAACTGCTTTGTAATAGGGTTTGAACCCGGCTACTGTTACAATATAAATCGCACAGGTGGAAAATTATTAAAATAAAACTTTATTTAAAAAAAAGTATTTTAAAAACTAAATTCTAAGCAAAGATTTAAAGATAAAAATATATCTTTAAGAATGTACAATAATTAAATTACTTTCTATTGTGTTAAAACTCAAGATGGAAATAATTATTGGTTTTAATTAATCTAAAGTAAACGAGCCCTTGAGGAAAATTTATAATTAAAGGTCAGATAAGATATATAAAAAATTTAAAAAAGATTGCGTTACCCACTTGTGGAAGGTTAACCAACACTCGGACCCTAATGAAAACCACCGGAACAGGAAACCATGGTCAGTGAATCCAAAGGAGGAATATAAATATAAAAAGAAAAAATTCAAATTAAGAACAGTTCCAGCTTGACTTTTGAGGAGAAGGGGGAAAAGACGCACTTTTCACCCTCTTGCTGTTTTCAAATAAAGATACTATTGAAATATGAATGGCATTATTGCACACCCCGAATCATATGGGTACTGCAATAAAATAATTCCAGGATTGAACCAGCTAAGGCTACCTCCAGATTGATAACTACGGCATGAACAAAAAGTATGAATAATAAAAGACTTTGCGGGAATTGGCACAAGGAACCGGGAGCTCCTCAAATGTAACGTATAAACTATAAATTATGAACTCTAATTATAATAGAACTTTTACTAAATGAACTTTAAATCATATCTTAAACAATTAAGGCCTAACCAAGTTTAAATCATGAACTCTTATCTGACCAACATGGAAGGTTAAATCAATTATTAATATTTTAAATGTAATTGTAAAACAGTCATTTCTATTAATTTATTTCTTATAATTAATAAGTATAATTGTTAGTTAAATTAAATGATGTTATATATATATGTATGTATGTGCACACCTTCACACTTGACATCTATAGATACATATGACACCTTATATTTAGTGTCTTCATATTGAAGCAATGGATCTGAAGCCCGATCCTCTTCCTATAAACTTAATTAGTATTGTAGATCTAAATTAAGTTCATAGTTCAATATCAGCAGGGTTTTGCATTAGAGTTAAAAATAGTTATGCTTATTAAATGTGTATTACAGTTAAATATTTTATTTTAAATAAATTTCATTCTATTGATAAAAATTGCTTAACCTATTAGTCAAACATATATATACATCTAGCGTATATATATGAGTTAATGCAAAATTCTGCTGAAATAAAATGCTTATTCTATTGTAAAATAATAATATATTGTTGTTCAAATTTTATTAAAATATTTAGTATGATTTGATTTTGAGATAAGCCCACCAACATTTCTGAAAGAATGTATATTTTAATTAGTGAGCCGTTCAAGTCTAATTAAAGATGGCATTTTCTTTCTTGCTTTTTAATTAATAAAATTCCAACGTTAAAGTAAGAAGTTAGAGTAAAAAAATTGAAGTTATTTTTAGAACGTGTTGTTTTGAAACAAAGCAGCAAGGGGGGGCTTATCAAGATCTCAGATCGGAACAGCGTCGTGTAGCTGCCAGAGAAAGTATAAATAGTAGGGAGAACAAAAGAGATGATTATTCAGACTTTTCTTTTTGAAGGAGTCATTTGATTCTGATTTTGCTTGTGAAGGCGATTTATTAAGATTTTTCTTGCTGTTTTATTTCCAAGTTTTCTGGAAAGTGCATTCAGATTTCTCTTGGGAGAAATCCGTCAGATTTTGCTTCACATTTTAGCTTGTGCTTCAAAAAAAGTTATACAGCTGTCATTTTCAAATAATGGAGAAGTTGGAACCTGCTCCAGTTAAAGCCAACCGTATTTTGAGGAAAATGGATATGCTTGGCTAGGCAAATCATAGCTTTGCCTATCGCCGAGGTTCCTAAATACCATCCAAAATGCCTTAACATCCAATCAATAACCATATGAACTCTATGCCGTGTCTGGAGAACTTTTCATGGAAGCCATACTTCATATTTTCATTGTCCGGACAAACACCTATCGTCGGACGGATCAAGCCACGGACGTCGTAGGGAACATCACGGAAAAAGGACGGTATCGTATCTACTATATTAACTATCTCGTATGCTACTTTTGATTCATATAGTTTTATTGTTGTATTGAAATATATGTCTTTGCTATGTAAACCTTTTATGAATTAACCTTAAATATATTTTGGGATCATCTAGCTATATGTAACCTTTTACCTTCGCTATTCTTCCTTACTAACCATTGTAAATATTTAGTATTTCGTTGCGGTTAAATTTAATAGTTAATTTTTTGTCATTTGAAATCTCTTTCCAATTTTATTTATGTTGTTAATTAAATCCAAGTCAGTTTCTTTTGTGTGCCAACTTGATCTCTTTGATAACACCTCTTTTTGTCCGCCATTTGCTTATCACGTATATTTGATTTAGCTATATACGTTCTAAGTCAATTTTAAACACGGTTTTTAGCGCAAAGCCATAAGAAATGCTTTGCGAAAGGTTTTTATTATCTATCGTACTTTATCGAGAAGATCGAGTTGGAATTTTTAATAAAATTGGGAAGAAAAGAATTTGACCGCAAACCTATTAACTTGTTTTCTTTTTATTGTCTAATTAGTTTGTTGCAGTAATTTAGGGGAATAGCGGAGGCCCATTAAAGCCTTATTCATATTTTAAAGCCATTAATTAAACATTATTTAATTATCAAAAACTTGAGTTTCTTAGTTATTAAATGCTTTATTTTTACTTTTCAATGATCCAGGCACGCAAAACGCAAACACCAACACATCTTTTTATGTACTTTACACATTTAGCTTTTAGCTCTTTAGGATTTCCCGTCCATGTCTCTACCGCTGTTGCTAAGCTTTGTGGCCGGTTGAAAAATAATTTATGCATGGCTCAGATGGTGTTGTTTGTTTGTGATCAGGCCTCGAGAACAGGCGAATGGGCAGAGGTCATATGTATTCTTGATTTATATCTCGCGTATGGTTGGCCTTGAGGTACTTTCGCCTAGTATTCGAACTGGGTTAAATCTACACACATCATCTGACTGTCACAATATATTTGCCCAAGCCTCTCCTATAAGTTCATTATTTGTGAATGTGACACTTCATGATGAGTGTCCTAAGGAACTCAGAAGAGTATAACTTTTTTTATGTATTCCAATTAATAATAATTTAACTAGAATAATTTGTGGTGGATGGTTGTGTTGCATATATGTATACAAGTACATGCTCATTTAGTTTTTAAAATATTAAAGCTATAATTGTTGGTTAAATTAAGTGATGTCATATGTTATGTATATACGCATACCTCCACACTCGGCATCTATCGGTAAATATGACACCTTATATTGAGTGTCTTAATGTATTTGCCCAAGCCTCCCCTATAAGTTCATTATTTGTGAATGTGAGACCTCATGATGAGTGTCTTAAGAAACTCAAGAAGAGTATAACCTTTTTTATACATTCCAATTAATAATAATTGAACTAGAATAATTTGTGATGGATGGTTGTGCTGCATATAAGTATACATGTACATGCTCATTTGGTTTTTAAAATATTAAAACTTAAAATTCAAACTTAGACATGAATAGCTGCGTGGATTCGTAAGTTTTATGTGCATAATCTATGTACCGTATTTACGTCTATCAAAAGATTAAAATGTATAAATAAGAATCTCCATCTGTCGTGAACTAAACTTAAATATGATAAATATACAAACGAAACTAAAGTAATAATGTCTATTCCTCCAATTTTATATATGTGTGATAATAAATATTTTTGTGTAATATTACTGACAGTGGCTTATTTTATTTATTTTTGATATTAAAAATATATTTTAAAAATGTAAATCTTTTTCTTTATATCTCAGCTACTCCTAGAGCCAGTGGCATGGGCTAACGGTCAATATATAATTATAATAAAACAAAGTTGAATCATTAACAATGCTTATCTGCCTACTATATAAATATTCCAGGTTCAAATGGTCTGGTGGCGCCATGTACGGCAGATACGATAAGACTCTAATTACACCCCGACTGTTATAGTATATAAGGTAAGCTCATTATTTTCTGTTGATAAACTTTGATTTGAATAGAATATGTATAATATGCATATAAAAATTAAGATTATAATATAACAAATTTTTTTAAAAAATAATAGTAATATAGTTATTAATAATAAATTGGTGGGACACATTTATATATATTTTATTGAGTGTGTGTCCACTCATCTATTCTATAAAACAATAAGAATAAGAAAAAAAACTAACTACCATATTTTTATTCTTTAATTAAAGTAAATAATGAAATGTCTAAATTTCATTAAAATAAAAGATGCTCTGGGCAAGTTTCTTTTTTTCCAATAATTTTTTCGCTTACAAAACCTTAATAGATATCTCTTTATAAGAAATTACAAACTCTAATTGTTTTAATGTTTTCAAATCAGTATTAAGTTTAAGTACATTCTAAAATTTTGTAAAACTTTTAGCATTACTCTTAGAAAATGTTTTATTATGCTAAATTCTGCACATCAAATTCAGACAGGACAATAAAGAAAAAATATAAATTTTGCTTTAAATCTAAACCTAAAAAACTTTATTAATGAACATGAGTGTTTACAGTGCTCCAAGATGAGTAAATGGTTGTTGGCGTTATTTAAAATTTATATACTTGGAGTTTAAATGCAATTATAGGGATTTGAACACAGATTTTCAAGCTCCTTTCAGCTATCCATTCTATCTCATACAACCAATACAAATGACCGCACATGTGAAAAACATAAATGATCTTCAATATACGTATTTCATGCTGAACCAGCACTTACCAGTTAGTCTAGATCATCAACTCCCATTCATGAGTGTTAGTTCAACATGAAATATGTATATTGGAGATCTTTATAATTTTTAAATGTGTCTAATCATGTGTACTGGTGGTATAAGATAAAAGTCGATAGCTGAAAGGAGCTTGAAAGTCTGGGTTCAAATCCCCTATAATTATATCTAAACTCCAAATATATAAATTATACTTGTATTTAAATATTACAGATTCAGCCTGTATCTAGTTCATCCTCCTTCTGTGTATTTTAATGGCCAAAGTCCTAAAACATGAGGGGTCAGGGTGACTTAAAGTCAACATGTGCATGACAATAATACTGGCATCAAGAGATTGGATGTTCGATTTTCAATAGTATGGATGGCTGAAAAATTAATTGGAGGGTGGAGTAGTCTGAAGCTTTATTAAAGTTGGGAGGTGATCTGGACCAACTGATGAGTGCTGGTTCAGCATAAAATATGTATATTGGAGATCATTTATCTTTTTCACGTGTAGTCATGTGTATCAATTGTATAGGTAGAGTGGATAGCTGAAGTCTGTGTTCAAATCCTCTATACCTATTATTTTTAGAAATGTGATCGCAGCACTTAAGAAATAAAAATGGCTGCATGACTATTGTAAAATTTATTAAATTTGTGA
Organism: Epiperipatus broadwayi; assembly: GCA_028023455.1. NCBI lineage: Eukaryota > Metazoa > Onychophora > Udeonychophora > Euonychophora > Peripatidae > Epiperipatus > Epiperipatus broadwayi. The sequence goes on along the minus strand of JAQFVV010000037.1, from coordinate 2,209,582 downwards.
ATACTGTTTTCTTTTTATTTGCTTATTTACATTCTTTTTTTTTTTTAGAATATATAATTGAAATCATGTACTTTGATACCATATAGTTAGTTGCTTCACTGAATAGCATAGACTGATTTTATTGGTACAAATATAAACTTAGTGCTTTAGCTAACTAAAAGGTTATCACACTATAATGTGTGATCATAAATGCAATGATTATTCAAGATTTTATTTGGAATAAAAAAATATTGTCTAAATAAGATTATTAATAAATTATAGTAATCAGCTAGTTGTAATAAGATTTTTAGTATATTTCCAAGAATAATTTTAACACATAATTGAGTTATATTTCCAGACTTTTCACCATAGAAAGATAACTAACTATAAAATAATTGTTATTTGAAATGTGCATTAAAAAATAAAAAAACTTGATTAAAAAACAAACTTTAAAATTAAAAACTATGAAATAAAAATAAAATAAAATAATCAAAACAATAGACTAATAGTAAGATTTGCATTCCAATTTTTTACACAAAGTTAAAAAATCTAACTTACAGCAGATAAAATATTTGTTATTCAATCACCATACAACACGCAATTTTTTAGTAAAAGTTTATGAAAAATACATATATATCATCACTATTTGATTCAAATGAGTTTTAAATATGTATTCAAAAAATTTTTAAACAAATTTGTGATAAAATTATATATAATAATAGAGAACAACATTAAAATTTTAATATATAAATGGTTTATCAGGATTTATAATTCCTATGAATTTTAGTCATTTATGTGATACTTTGCAATTAACAATAATGCCTCTTAATGCTTTTAATTTTAGTTAACTAGTATTAACATGAAATAAGATTTTTTTTTTTCCCATTTATTATGAACAAATGCTGTAATAGAGTAATATTTTTAGGAAAGCATAGTTATCATTTAATATTATTAAATAAATCTGATACAACTCTAGATGTCAAAGAAAATAGTATTATTATTAAATTTTTAAGTAGACTGATTCTTACATAAATTAGTAATCAAATTTACAGCTCGATTATTGGTTTTCATATTAGAATATTGAGCAATTTTGCCTTCTCATTAATTCTATAATATTCATTTAATTATTGAGGCTTTTATTGATAAAATTTTTCATTACTTCAAATTCACATTTTTAATGACTTTGTAGCAGTATCAATCAGACTTTTACTACTCTTACCTCTGAACATTAATATTAGAACATAGGCACTCGCTCCTAAATTTTTGACTAATTTTTAAATAAAAAATAGAATAGTCTCTATTAATACTCCTTTAATATTACACCCAAATTTGAAATTTTCAGTAGTTTTCCTTGTAAAATAATGAAAAACTAAAGCAAAGCCTAGATGTCAAAGAAAATATTATGTTAAAAAGGGTATTCAATTCTTAAATTTTTAAGTATAATGATTCTTAAATAAATTAGTAATCAAATATGCAGCTCTGTTATTGGTTCTCATATCATAATGTTAAGCAATTTTGCCTTATCATTAATTCTATGATATTCATTTAATTATCAAGCTTTCTTTTTGATAACATTTTAAAAATTACTTCAAATCCACATTTTTAAGACCCTGGAGCAGTAATCAATCAGACTTTTATTAATATCACAACATAGGCATTCTCTCCTAAATTTTGATTCTTTTTTAACTGAAAAACAGAATGAAGTCTCCATTAATAATCCTCTAGTCACCCAAATTTGAAATTTTCAGTAGTTTTTCTTATAAAATAAATGAAAAACTAAAACAATGCTTTATACACTTTTAATACCTATCTTCAAAATTACAATAGCATTTTGTAAATTATCTCCTTCCTAGAAAGATCAGATGAAGTAATAATTTTCTATTTGTTTTTGAAAACAACATTATCATTACTTGTTAACTGAATCTATTTTATTATAAAGATAATTTCAATTCTCAAATACTGTACTAAATTTAAATCAATCCATTTAATAAAGTTCATAAAGCAACAGTTCAAAGATAAAAGTTTTTATTACTTGTTTAATTCCTTTTAAACAATATGATTTAATTAATAAACACATATGATAACAACTTTTCCAATTTTTGTATGATGTACAAATAGTCTTGTACTTTACAAAATAAAGGTCATCTCAAATTATTTCATATGATTGTAAATTATATAAACTCTTCATGTTCATAATTTTTTTTCTTTTATTATTTCAATGATAAATTATAATGAGCTGAAAATACTCTAAGTAAATATTTTTTATTCTGTTTTAAAATATTTGATTTTTTTTTTTTTTTTTTGTAAAAATATTAATGACAGTAGATATTTTTTGCAATAAATATATACTTTTACAATTAAATACCTATATTTTATCTCACAGGAAAGTTTTATTATGAAATGTTTTACTTTTTGAGTTGTTATAATTTATTAGAATATACATTTTTTTAATACTTTTTACATATAAAATCTTAAAAAAAAAAAATTATGATAAAAATCTCAAGTGATTTATAATGAACAGAAACCATATCATGTTGCCAATATTCATTTATGCGTAAATTAGATATTTTTTAATAATTAACTTGTATTACAATTTATTTAAATATTATGATATTTTAAAAAGCAATATTTACAAACATTATGCTTGAGGCTACAGCCTTAATGAATATTACTTACGTAATCAATGTGTGTTTAATAAATTTATAATTAAAACATTATATTTCTAAGTGCAAGTGATATTTTTTTTGGGGAAGCGGGGGATTATTGTAATAAAAAAAAAATTAAACACAAATATTACTTTACAATATGTTTTGATATTTACTTGTATCAAATAAAATTCCAAAAATAATTATTGCTAGAATCCTAAATCTAATTTTATTTTAAAGTTTTTTTCTATACTAAATATTTAACTATAACCAACATAACATATTTTTTGAGGAGAATTTACAAAAATTTTGATATCTTAAAACTTGAATTGCAATAAAATAATTTACTCCATCAATTAATATATTAATTAATGAAGTTGTTTCTCATTTATTTAATCAAGTTGCTTTTTAACCTTGATCTTTCAGTTTTTTTATAGAGTGACTATAGACATTAAGGCAACTTTTTGTTTATTTACTTTTTCTTTTAATTTTAAAAACTAATTAACAAATGTCAAATCTATATTTAAATGTACATTATCTGATTTAGAAGTAGTTGCTTCCAAATGCAGTAAATAATGACCCATAACTAATAGAAAACTTTTGGTTTAGTAGTAGATTTTTTTTTTTAAATATAAGACAAGTGAATGTTAAAATAAGGAAGATAATGTGTTAAATTTTAAATTAATTTCTATAGAGTTTATTACAGCCTGGCCTTTGTCCATTCTTAAAGATCATGAAGCATGTTTACAATTTTTTAATCAAAAAGAATGAGGGAAAGGGGATGGGGTGTGCACATAATCTGAAGAGAGAAATATTTTTATATCTGAATTTATATTTTTGGTTCCTTTTTTCATTTTTATATATTCATATGACTTTAAAACAATAAGATAAATTAGCCATCAAATTCATTTTCAAATAAATAATTTAACAATTATGATGCAGATTTGAAAAAAAAAGAAAAAATATCTTCATTTTTTAAAAAAAATATTATTTCTACATTATTAACAATATCAAAAGATTTAGTATTAAGATATATATATATAGAATTACCTATTTTTCATTCCAGGTTTAACCTCGACAATTTTATCTGAACTGGATACTACACGAATAGTTACTTCTCCTGCATCAACTTCTTTCTTTTTAAGAAAACCATTTACACGATTTTCTATGTGTAAAGCCAACTTTGTTGTAGGAAGCCCTGAAACAATAAAATCACATTATATAAATACCTATATTTCAATTTTTCCAATATGTTTTAAATATATGTGCTAAAAATCAAACTAGTTATAATAAGACGTATATTCACTATCTTACTATCCACTGACTCATCCATTGTTTAAAAAATATATATTTTAAAAATCTAAATCAACATACAATATAATCAACTGTTATATGTGATTACATCTTATTGTCATTGTTATTTGGATAAACATGTTAAAATTACAGACAGAATTTAATATATCTAAGAAATTATATTTTTAGCATTTTATCAATATCTTTTTATTGCAAAAAAAGATTAATATTTTTTTCTTAATTTTAATTTGTTTACTAATTATTAAAAATATTACTGCTAATGTTAATATTAATTTGAATTCTAATTATTTTCTTTCAAAATTATTTGGTCCAGTTTTTATCAGCTTCTTTTTAATTATTTTTATCCACGTCTTAATTGGTATATATAATTTTCTAAGTAGTTGTTTCATTAATGAATATTTCTTATATGTGTAAGTAGAGGGATTTAAACTTAGGATTTTTCAGTCAATATTTACCCAGATAGATGATCCCCAATACACCTATTTTGTGCAGATCCAGTGCTCATCCATTGGGCCAAATCATAACCTTCTGCACATATATACAATCAGTGCTCTGCTTATATTAAGATATACAACCGATGAGTACTGGATCTGCGTGAAATACATATATTGGAAATCATCTACCTTTTCCCCATGTATGTGGTTATGTGTAATCGTTGCTTGAAATAGAATGGAGGATGAATAAAGACTGAAAAATCTTAAGTTCAAATTTCTCTACTTACACATATAAAAAACATTCAGTTTAATTAACCAAATTACATATTGCTTTGAAAATAGATTACATCATAATATAAGTTCAGTAGATCCCTCTCCTATTGATATATATGGATAAGAAATATAAGGGGTTAGATTGATGTAATGTCTACATGGATATGACTACAATATCAAATCCAACAAATGCTTTAAGCTTTTTATCATTCGTTTTTCAATGAAATGGATGGTTGAATACTTGAATGAGTGAGAATATTGAAATCTTTGCAGTAAAGTTTAAGAAATTGCTATCTTAATATAAGCCGAGAGCACTGGTTGTATATATGTATGAGAGATTATGATGTGAGTCAACTGATAAGTGTTGGATCTGTACGAAATATGTATATTAAAATCATCTACTTTTTTCGCATTTATATGGTCATGTGTATCAGTTGCTTGAAATAGAGTGAGAATGAATATAGACTAAAAAATCCTAAGTTCAAATCTCTTTACTTACACATATATTAATAACTACAAAGTCCTACACACTATTCTATTTTTTAGTAATTACTTTTATTATTGCATTAATATGTATAAGTAATTTTTCAAGTAAAACATATTATAGATGTGAGTAAATATACTATATATGTGTACTTTATGATATATATATATAGCATTTGATATACTTTATTGAAGGGAAATTCAAAACCCAATGCCATTAATAAACAATCCCATTATTGATGTTTTATTATATATTTATTTATTTATTTTTTAAAAAAAGAATTATTTGATTACTTCAAAAGTTTTCAACAAGTTTGAGCCTATAAGTAGCTGAATGGAGCTACAATACATAGATTTTGAACTCCACAGAGTTTGAATTCTATTGATCAAGTAAATAACACACGGTTATTTATTTTGTTTTGATAATCTAGTGGAGAAAAAAAAAAGTATAACTAATTTATATGTAACCTATAATATTCTTCAAGTGATATATGAGATATAAAACCATTCTTTTCCTCACAAATAAATATCTTACTTTTTCAATTTTTAAAAAATAATACAAAATGTGAATCAATACGAGAGTAGTGTATAATTATGATTTTTATTTATTATACAATGCTCCTCTTCTATTATCCTTTATCTCATTGCAATTAATACTGTTTTTGATTACTGACTGAAAAGGAAAATAAGAGGAGTAAAGGAAACAAGTTTTAAAAAAAAATGTAGAAAATGGTGATTTTTATTTTTGCTCATTGATAAGAAAAGGAAATAACAGAACAAAAACTTTATAATAATGCCAACAACAAAATTGAAAAAACAAATACAATAATATATATATATATAAAATATTTTATACTAAATGCTTTTATTAACTGTGCACTAAAAAGTCAAAAAATAATTGTTTTCTTCAATCACAATTGGAGTATTTATATTTAACTCGAAAGCTGTATCAAGCAATTAATCATTTTTTTCACTTATAGAAAGTAGTGATTTCTGGACATTATTTCACGTTAAATATAAAAACCCCAATAGTAGTTTAAAAAAACAATTATTTTTTTGGCTTTTTACTGCACAGTAAATAAGTATTTAATCTAAAATATTTTATATATATTCATTTTAATTTTTTAGTATTCGGATATTTTTAGCAATTATTCCTATTTAGAACAAAGAATAAAAATGATTGTAACATTTTAAAGAAAATTCACACAAATTAAAAATAGATTCTAATATTATTTTGTTTATGAAAGAAGCATTTAAAAAAAAAAAAAAAAATTTCAATCAAGAGAAAATAAACTCAATCATTTTAAAAAAAGCAACTTTTACAAACAAGTGAAAATAAAATTTGTTTTTATTTTTATTTTAAAAATAAAATTTGTTTTTATTTTTATTTTAACTGATTTTGTTAATATAAAAAAAATATTGCCCTCTCATGCATACCACTGAAAACTTACTGAACCAATATTAGCATGTTCAACATTTGTCACGCGTTGGTGGCCTTATGATTAGCATAGCTGCCTTACAAGCAGTTGGCCCGGGTTCTCCTCCCGGTTAACACTTTGACATATGAAAAAAAACAAAAACATGTTCAAAATTTAATCCACCAATTCCCTACAGTACACATAATCAAGGGAAACAACCGAAAATATTTCATTATTAATTGGCACTGTCATCAATTTCTAATATATATTGTGACCTTTTATTTAGGTCCCTGTATTAAATAATCCAAAATTTTATATCATAAAAATATATTTGGCATTAAAATCTTAACAAGTGGCTTTCAATAAAGACTGTTCTGGATGCACTAGGAAATCTGCTTGAGTGGAGATGAGATTTCAAACCCAGTCTAGGCTTTGACTAGGGATAAAATAACAATTTAAAAGTATTGTTATTAATTGGGAGATAAATATATTGCTATTTCATTATTGCTGAATAGCAATTGAAATAAATAAAATTTGTAAATCTTGTAAAATGAATTGTTATAGTTAATTCTTAAGCATATTTTTTGTAGTGAATTGAAAATAGTCTGGCATAGTATGAGTAGTTATTAAAAATGAAGCCAGGTGAAGTAATATTAATATATTCACACTAAGGTTATTGGTCCATTTGTTACCACAATGCTTTGTAATACAAGCTATATATGACATAACTTAGTTGTGGGGGGTGATTAAGAAAAAGAGAATTAGAATCAACAGACTTAAACTCTAATCTTATAAAATAAGGAATAAAAGGCTAAAAAATCAGAAAAAATTGGAATCTATTTAAATAGGATTATAAAATATTGTTTCTTTAAAATGAGTGAATAGAAATCTTAAAGCCTTGCTATCATTCTAACACTATTTTTCCATCGATTGGATAGTTCCTGAAAGTCATACTACAAAAGAAGAAATGGGAACGATGTGGATCATAATTTACTTCAGTAAACATTACTTCAAACCCAGAACAATTCAAGAAAAAGTAAGCTTTTGCTTTTATTTTGTTCATATTTTTAAATTCTCAGATTTAAAAATGACGCACAAATTATTTACATTTAGAAGAAAAAGCTGACGAAAAATGTTTGTTTTCACGTACTTATTATTAAGTAGAAGAATGTGCTTACTTATAAGTGATAATTTCAATAAAATAATTCGAAATAATTTTGAAGGAAAATGTCAAAAGATAATATAAACAAATCAAAAAAGTCATTTTTGAATCATATAACTTTTAATAAAGTTAAAAGATAATTGCGTGATTTTATTCTCTATTCTTTCTTAAGAAATAAAACTCATCTGCTAAGTTAAAAGATAATTGCGTGATTTTATTCTCTATTCTTTCTTAAGAAATAAAATTCATCTGCTAGTTTTTCTTTATCGCGAATTGGTGTAATGATAGAAATGGAAAATCACAGATTAATTAAAATGCTAAGAATATCATATTTATAATTGGATAAATTCTTCTTAATATTGCTAAACAGTTATTACTTTGCCAATTGGGATGTAATAAAATAAATATTTACTTTTAAATTTTTACTGTGCAACGCGTATAAATAAGATTTTTTTTTAAAAAAAAAAAAATGTTTGAAAAATCTCCAAATTACTTAAAGTTGTTACAAATTACCGCGGAGAAAAGAACAAAATCAATCAATAAATTTAAAAAAGTTCGTTTTAAAAAAAAAAATTGTAATAAACTTATTAAGTCATTAAGAAAAATTATCTATAGAAAAGTGAATAAACCAATCTGTTTAATTGCGTTACACTTGGAGGTATTTGAATATTATTTCTCTATGCTGAAATTGAAGATAATAATCGTAAAATATATATATGTGCATTACTTATGAACATTTACTTATTATATCAGTATCTGGATTATTCAGCTCAAAAAGAGGGGACAAACTGTGAATTAAGAAAGAGAAAATACAATGGGAGAAAATGATGGTTTATTTTTATTTATGGCCTAGATCTATTATTGTAATATGTGTTTGTAAGGTATTATTTCAGAAGTTCTCTTTATTTATTTATTGTGGTATAAAATATATATTGTGTTAAAGAAAAAAAGATGTGTAAAGTATATACATCTATTACATGTATTTTTATTTTTCCAATTTAGGGGAAACATAATATTAAATGTCATTTGCCTGGGTAGAGGGGAAGATATATTTACCTCTCGTACTTTTAAATAGTCGTTAATATTTTATTAAAGAATAAACAAACAGACTTAAATTTTGTCAAAGATATACTATAATGACCTAATTGCTTTCTTATATGAAAGAATTAATATAAGTTTTTTTTTTTTTCATTTATTAAGTTTGCCTATATAAAATGTTGATTTATTTTTTTTATCAAGCAGTGATTCACCGAGGGATAGGTTAATTATTAAAATGATAGCATTGTGGACATAGGCAATGTTTTAGTGACATGTGTGTATTTGACTTTTGATGTCTGTTCCTACTTTAATACACTAAACCTATTCATCTCAAATTTTAATCAATTATTAATTGCGCAGAATATGATAATTGCTATCATATTCTGATAAAAGAAATGGCTTTGGTATAATGCATTACTTTATAACTTTCAAATTCTAGATTTAAAATTGGTACATACCCTAAAGTCCTAAATACACTGTTGTTTTTTTAATTTAAGTGCTAGTTCAGCTTAAATAAGGTTCATTATCTTATTCGTTAAGATAGGCTAAACAATAATAAGTGATACTCTGAATATCATTCCATAGGTTGGTAATATTGACTAAGAGTATGGTCAATGGGATACCAAGTATTTTTCCATCCCTAAGTTTAATTTAATGTATTGTTTTTATTTCCTGCCATGTCTCTAAATAAAAATTTGAAAATATTGTAAATAAATCTTGTTGTGTTAAGAAATATATTTAGTTGTCTGTAGTCTTATTGCTAATCACCATACACACTATTATTGTTATTGCTATCGATATATCAGCATATTAAATCTGAAAATCATCAACCATCAATAGTACATTTAACTATTGGTTAATATACCTAAATAATTTTGTTAAGCCCTATCGCTTAAGAGTACATCTAATGCATCATCATACAATAATCAAAATGTTATTAACCTAGAGTACATATTATTTTAAGTAATATATTAAAAGATAAACATAATATTGATTTAATTGAACCCGCAGATCTATCATTCACTGATCTTGATCACATGGTTTATAATTATTTAAGAAAAGGAATTTGGTAAGTTATTATGTTTAGTTATTAAAAAGCTATTCCTATTTAATCAATATTAAAATTTATAATTGCTATTAAGTTTATAAAGTTTTTTGTGGAACTGCTAAATATAGTTGTTAATTTGAGTTTATATTAAGAGCTATTTTGTACATTATATTCGGGTAGTGGTAAAATCCCTCCCACTAACCCAAGTATATTTTGGAGAATGATGTTTGAGTGTTTGAACTCTGAGAAGAATTAATTGTTAAGTTTCAAGGTAGAATTTGAAATTGTAGTAAATTTTACTCTTATTCTATCATTTACCTTAATCAAACATTATTCTCATACATCTTCGTTCTTTTCTCTTCATTCTTAGACTTATCTCATTCTACTATTTAATTATTACTTATTTTCATCATCCATTTAGTCATCTATATCATAATTTACTTATTATTTCATTTATAATTTTAATTTCATAATCAGTCCAGAGATATAATTATTAGTTGTTTATTGGTTTGCTGAATATCAAATTTAGCTCATCACATTTTGTTTGTGGGATTTTAAAGCTGGTTTGACCTTATGATCTTCTTTAGATCTATAGTTTCATGCTAATTTTATTTAATACAGGAATCATTTCGTTAGTTTAACCTTTTTGTTTCTTTATGCTTATATTCTTGATTGTTCGGGTAATGAAGGTTAGAAAGGGCGGATTTTGCTGCCATGAAATGTGCGTCCAGGTTCGTATATATGATTCCAGTGTTCAAAAAAAAGGACATAAAGGCGGATTATAGCCCAAACGTGAGTTTAGATTAGTTGATGGTCCGAACAGAAGGTCACAATATATATAAAATTTTAAAGAAATCCATATGATAAAAGCCTTTTAAATAAATTTATCTTAAACAACAGTTTCTAAGTTAGCTAAAAGCATTAAAAAAAAAAAAAAACACAAAAAAAAACTAATAATTTACTGATGCAAAAATTATGAACAAATAGCAGAACACTGAACAATAAATTAAACTACAGTGATAACTGAATTTAACAAATGTCTATCAATGGATATATGCATTATGTTGATGAATTCCATTTATATTTCAACAATATACTTTATTGACTAAAAGATGTGTTACGTAAGTTTTACAAATGTTTTGCCAGGGTTACAAAGGCATTTAAAGTATAATGATTGTTTGTTATTATATAAATTTGATTAGCATTGCTGTTTACAGAACAGTTATATGAACATTGGTAATTGCACATGATTATTATAAATGTATTTTTTTTTTTGTATAACATATTATTGGATGTATAAAAAAGAAATATTCAGAATTTTTGAATTAAAGATCATTTGCTTTGAGCTTGGCTGATCCAGTTAGATAACTGTCTGTGGTATTAAACTATCGTAATGAATATCTGGAACCTATTTTCATATAGCTAGTTGTAATATGATGCAGATAAAATGTCCAAAAAGGTTGTTACACCTACCTACTGTGGTTGTGACAGCTTATTGGTTGGACTGCTTTCTAATGAGTGACCAGGTGGCTGTAAAAATGTCTGGGAAGGCTAGGTTGTTATCCCATGCTTTTAGCTGGGCATAATTTATTGATAAATGTAGATGGATACCTCCTGGTGTTGTTACCTAACAAAAACATGCAAGAGGCCAACAGGGTAAATGTTGCTGCACGACCGTGTTATCTTTGAAAGGACTAAGTTATGTAGTGATAGAAGTAGCAAGATGCTTATATGCATTTAACATAATTTGCTGTGTGAAGTTTAGTGCTCAGCAGTCATTGGGAAGATGTAGAGTCTCCACAGCATAGCCCACAGAGTGGGTCAATATTTTTATAGACGACGATATTGCAGAAAAAGAAGATATTCGAAGCGGGTGCAAATCCGATTCTAGTGCCCATTTTTTAAATTGGCGGAGAAGGCTATGGTTATTTATTCTTAGCATGGGGAGGGATAATCATTGCTAGGGTCTGGATAAAGTAGATTATATTACACCAGTCCATACTCCCTGCGGAATTCTTTTCCTAATCTTGCACTGAGCATGAAGTGACCAAGATTCAACAGGTAAAGAAATGGATATCAATCTAGCCGATTGTCTGTACTCATGTATATTGGTATGTCCAGCTAAATTGATAGAAAGAGTGGATTGACAGGACTCTTCCAGTTAAAAACACCCTTTAGTTGATATCTTATTTGAATGCCCGAATATTTAGAACAATGGCAAGTACACACCTTTGAAAAATCTATTTACAAAATAGACCTTTGCGCGCCACTTCTAGAAAAGAATCAAAAAAATGAATTTTTCACCCTCCTAGAAGGATGTGCAATACCATATGTTCAGCGGAGCATAAGAATAAGATTTAACACCCCGGTAGAGCGATATCCCTTTGTGGCTAGCTCAGTCACTCTACAATCTAGGGTCTTCAAATGGGTAAGTTAAATGATTATTACCGGTACGTGGTTGATAAGGAAAGAATACATTTTGATCAATATAAATAATAATATGAAAACGAAACAAGTTTAATATTATGATTAAATATTTCTTTAATCCCAAATACCCACCACCGTTTCATACTAATGATGATATAATAACAAAAATACTAAATAATTAATTATCACAAACCCATATATATATATTCGCGGTGTTGAAATAGATAAATACAATTTTAAATAAGAAAAATAATAAATCCCTAAAGCTATTTACAATGTTTATAAGTAATGGAAGTAGTCTGAGCTCCTTTTACCCAATAGAAGTAAATTTTACTTTGTGTGATTTGATATACAGATATGGGATTTTTGGTCATACAGGCATACGCTTTTACTCAGTACTTTAAAACCTTTTTATTGATAGCAAAAAAAAAATACTAATAAAAAACTATGCATATGTGTATTTTCAATGAGATATTTCACTAATTTCATATTTTTCAACAAGTCAACAAGGTTGCATTTACTCAGATACTATATGGTACTCAACATGAGGTACCGTATCTATTTCCTTTTTGCCATAGATAAATTCCTATACATGTACATGAGTGCAGCACAATTAAACACTTACTATTTTAAATATAAAGTTATTTAAGGACTTGCTTACAGGGAATCTATAATAGATCCCTTCTTACACGCATCATAAGGTGCAACAGTGACAAAAAAAAATAACTTAAAAAAAAAGATATACGGTTAAATACATTTTTTTTTTTTAGATATTCAACATGAGATATCGTATTTACCGAATATTATAAGCGTATGTACGCATATATACACATGTATATTTATATATGACGAATTTCAGGAGTAACAAAAAGGAAAACGAATAGCAACAACAAAAAAAAATCTCATTGCAACCTTTGTTGAAAATACTAGAATTTGAATCCAAAGATTTAATTAAAAGCTTTAACATTTATGCCCGTAATAACCGTAAATTCAATATACGTATGCGAGAGACTCTCTCTTTTTTTTAAATGATTAATAATAATAACAAAAAAATAATAATATATTTAATCGGAAATATCAAAGTTAATTATTTCAATATTAATAAAATATCCTAAAACAAACTTATATCTGCGTCTTCATTCTTCTCCTCTGGGCTCTGAGTGGGCTTCAAGTCAACTGGCTGTGTAGTGAGGATTTCATCTATTTAGCAAGGCAGCGTTTGTCATCATCGTGGGCGGCTGGAACTGGCGTGGTCACATCTTGGCGGCTTGGGACAGAGAAAGGGCGGTGCGCTGGCTGGTTGTCTACCCCACGGTCATTTTACTGGACTCACTGGTAGATTGCTTCATATTTTCCTCTGTTTGTATATGGTAATAAATTTTATCAAATGTTCATTTTCTATCTTGACTAGTTTATTAAATTCTTAAGAAATCAAGAGTTCTTAAAAGAACTATATAATGGATTTCTTAGAAAATGTCAGCAGCGGTCTAGTCCATAAATTTATCTCTAAGTTGCTAGATGATTGAAAATCTCTGGAGCCAAAGTAGTGAACGACTTGCCGAATGCCAAAGAAAGAATGAATCTCCCAGCACTGACTAACTTATCAAAACCACCCATCAGAACCAATTCAGATAGCCCTCTGAGAAGTATGAATCAGCCAATCCTTTTAATTTAGCTTATCACTTAGATTATAAACATTGCTTACAATTTTTCCGATTAAATTTTACATTTTAGGATTTGATATAATGACTTCCATCTTGAATAACCTAGACCACTTGCTTACAAAATCAATTCAAAAGAATTTTTAAAAAGATAACAGTTTAATTATAGCCTTATCAAAACATTTTGCTTTTGATCAGATTTTTGCAAAAGCAATTAACATTATTTGCTTATGGAATAAAATTACAATCTTTAGAAAAGTAATTAAAAAAAATATACAAGTATGTTGGAAAATAAAAAAAAAACAAATACATACAATGACATATCATAAAAAATATACAAAAAGGAAAACAAAAAAAACACATGAGTTTATTATGCAATATTTTGTATGTCAATTTCATATTACTTTAAATTGGTGTGTGTGGGTATTTTAATGCTCACACCAACTTCCATTATTAATATAGCACATTTATATATTTGTTGTGCCTAATATGTACAAATCTATATATGTATCTGCTGTAATATTCTTTACAGCAGATTTTGTGCAAGGCCATTTGATAATGCCTGGCACAATACCCCCCTCTCCAATGAGACTTTTAAATGGATATGACCATTTAAAGTCTTAAGTTCTTATTTATACAGATATTATGAACTATACATGTGAGATGATTTCGGAGCATCCTGGATGCTATGGTATGGGTTTTAATGCACGGGCATTGTATGTGCTTTTTATTCCCTGTTCTGTTTTAATCCAGAAAGCATTATCCCCACTGCACTCAACAATTTCAAAAGGGCCTTCATAAAGGTTAAAAAATTTTTTACACTGGAACTTTTCTGGAATGCTCACATGAGGCGTTCTGACCATCACTCTATCCCCTACCTTGAACCGGTAGTTTTGCGTGCTGTGTTTCCTTTTCTTTCTTCTGAGACTCATCTTGTGCATCCGAGCTTGAGCCTTTTTTTTTATCTAATTCTATGTCAATTGTTTTGTCTCTGCTCCCTGGGAAATTTGCCTTGAAGAGTTTTGGTACAAGTTTTCCAAAATGTAGCTGTGTTGGAGGGAATCCTGTGGATTCATGTACAGACCAGTTTATATAATTTAGTATCTGAGGTAGCTGTTTTACCCATCCCTTATGGTTTGTTGGTAAGTATGTACGAAACAGCCTTCCCAACTCTCGCATAACTCTTTCACAGGGATTACTTTGGGGGTTACGGATCGACGTAAGTACATGTTTAACTCCCCGCTTAGCGACCCATTTGTTCCATTCTTCTGATACAAAAGGGGTTCCATGGTCTGTCAGGATCGTTTCTGGTTTCCCAACTGTGTTAAAATGTGAGGACTCTAGAACCTTTATAGTTTCACATGTTGTAGCTCTTGCTAAAGGGTAGGCTGCCACAAATTTGGAAAAAAGGTCATATACAATGAGTAAATATCTTTTTCTATTGAAGGGTGGCAGAGGACCATAAAAATCCATGGCCATTATTTCCTTCGAATTGTTAGGGATGATTGATTTCATTGGAGTTGTGTATGCTCTATTCAGTGGTTTTGCATGCTGGCATATTTCACATTTGTTCAAAATCTTTATTATGTCTCGGTGCATCCCAGGCCAATAGAACCAGCGCTTGAGGCAATATTCAGTTTTTGGAGTTCCATAATGTCCATATAGTCTGTGAATGTAATCAGTGAGCAGGCCCCGAATGGTTGGTGGTACCATCACTCTCCATTCATCAATGTCTTCTTGAATTTGGTAGTATAAAACCCCCTTTTCTATCTTGTATCGGCACTTCTTGCCTGGTGTACTGTCATCTTTCTGAGGAGATTGTGTATACAGTGTTATGATACGGTTTAAGTCCTTATCTTCATGTTGCCTCTTTGACATTTGTTTTAGATGTTCCTCTATGTCTTTGTCCTTACCTGATATGCTCATCATGTATGCATGGTCTATCCTCAGGTGTTGTTGTTGTTGAGTTTGAATGGGATGATGACTGAGGATGTCAGCCACTATATTCTCAGTTCCTTTGCAATGTTTCACCGTATAATTAAACTCTTGGAGAAACAAACTCCAGCGAACTAGTCGGCTATTAGTGAGATAGCTGTGATTTAGAAATTGAAGACTCTTGTGGTCCGTAATTACTATCACTTCAGAGCCTAGTAGCATAGGGCAAAATTTCTCAAATGCCCATATGATTGCAAGGGCTTCTTTTTCTGTAACCGTGTAATTACATTCAGGTCCTTTCAACAACCTGCTTATGAAGTACAGGACCCCTATCTGACCATCTTGCTGAACTTGGGATAGTGTGACACCCAATCCATATGCACTGCTATCAGTTTGGAGTATAAAGGGTTTGTCAAAGTCTGGGTATGCCAGCACTACTTGTTTTATAAAACTTTTCTTAATCTCAGCGAATGCTTCCTCTTGTTCACTGGTCCAGTTCCAATGGGTATCTTTCCTGAGTAATCTTAGTAAAGGTTCCATTCGGTCAGCAAATTTTTCACAGAATCTGTTGTAAAAGTTGCATAGTCCTAAAAAGGACCGAATGTGCTTTCATGTTTTAGGTACAGGGAAGTCATTTATTGCACTGATTTTATCAGGATGAGGTTTGATTCCTGTTTGTCCCACCAAATGACCCAAAAATTCTATCTCCTCAGAGATCAATATACTCTTTTTCAGATTGATTTTGATTCCTTTAGCTTCGCATTCTGCAAAAAATATTTGTAAGTGTTGGAAGTGTTCTTCCAGAGATGTGGATGCTACCACAACGTCGTCCACATATACTGTTAAAATTTTCTTGATTTCCTGAGACAAAACTTGGTCCAGACATCGTAATAAACCTGCACCGCTATTAACTAAGCCAAAAGGCATTCGATTAAATTGATATGTGTGGCCTCCATATCTAAAAGCTGTGTATTTGCGATCTGTGTGATGTAATTCTATCTGCCAGTAGCTAGCAGTTAAGTCAAATGTGGAAAATATTATTTTGTCTTTAAATTTCATGAGTAATTCTTGCATACGAGGTGGAATAGTACAATCTGGTATTGTCGCCCTGTTAAGTTGGCGTGCATCAAGGCATAGCCGCACGGATCCATTTTTCTTTCTGACCACCACTAGGGGGTTACAGTATGGGGAAAAGCATTTATCAATGATACCCCATTTCAACATTTGTTCCAGCTGTTTCTCCACCTCCTCCTTAAATTTGTGTGGTATGGGGTAGGATCGCGCTTGGAACGGTTCTCCTGGTTTCAATCTGATTCTTTGTTTATATCCTTTAATGAGACCAGGACTATCAGAAAATATGTTTTTATAAGTATAAAGCATAGATTTGAGTTTTTCTGTCTCAGTGGCAGAAGTCAGTTTTGCTCCATTTGCCTTTTCTTCCATCAGCTCCATGTCCAATTGGGTCATACAACATGCCTCAGTATCATCATGTAAGTGGGGTTTTAGCATTTCAATTTGTTTGTCATTGCACACTACAAGCCGCTGTTCATAATCTAAAATGCATCTGTTTTTGTGTAAGAAATCTGAACCTAACACAACTTCATGGATAAGACTGGTCATTATTAAGAACACTTGGTATACCATCTTATGCTGTATGTGCATCTGTACCCAAATTTGCTTAGGCAGAAGTTTTGCTTTCCGGTTGTTTGCTAATGTTATTTGTGCTGTCTTCAAAGGTAAGATTTCTATGCTTGGATTTTTTGTTACAATGCGGTGGTATAGATCTTCTGATATTACAGATATTTGCCTGCCCGAATCCAGCATGGCCGTGACTTCAAGTCCCTCCATTGTCAGACTGATCTCAGGACAACTTTGTGGAGCATATTCAGGCACTCTATCTTCCCATGAACATATCAAGTTTGATATTTCTTTGTCCATATTAGTCCATGGTTTTATGATGTGGCCACAGAACTCTTCATTTTTGTTCCTGTTTGTGTGATTGGTATGTTTATCTTCCCAAACATTTGCTGATGGCTTATATTGTTGGCTCATGTCTATCTTATTTAATAATTCATCCATTTGTTGCACTGAATTTGTACTTGCGGTGAGCACCATTTGTTCAACATGAAGTGGCAAATAACGGTGGATTATCCTGACAATTTGCCCCTCTGATATGTGGCATGCTTTCAGTGTCTGAAGTCTTGCTGCTTGTCTTCTGAAAAATTTTGAATAATTTTCGCCAGTATTCTCTTTATATTTTCCTGCATGACTTGTTGAAAAATCATATCTTGGCACTGTTCACTCCAAAAACTTTTTAACAATACCTTTTTATAATCCTCAAATGTCTTGGGATGGTGGAACAAGGATTGCCACCATGTTTGAGCATCACCATGGAGGTGACTGTAGGCAATTGCCAGTTTGCCAAAGTCATTAATTTGATTCACTTGGAAATATGTTTCTAAGCTTTTAATATGCTCGATAGGAGCTTCATCTGTTTGTCCCTCAAATATCTTTATTTTTAAAAATTGGTTTATATTGCACGGGTAAGATTGTTCCTTTTCTCTTTCGTGTATCTCATTTTTAAAGCTATAAAATCTTGTTTCGATTTCCTTTGACATTTCACGTTTGAAACCCTCCATTCTTTGGTTCGTGTATGCAGTGTTTTCCGAGAGTTGTTGAGTCAGTTCCTTTATCTTTTGTGGTATTCTGGCCATTTCTTGTTTTATATTCACTAATGTTTCTTCCATTATGTTTTTCATTTCAAACATAGTTATAAGTATTATTCAGGGGCTACGTTATAAGTATTTATATTCGGTATATATATACGTTTTTAGTTACTGATCAGTTAAATATAGAATCAGTAATGTCGGATATTTTATTTTTATTATTAAATTATTCCCTAGCTATTTGTCTTATTCTTAAATACGCAGTACACCGCGCACCTAACTCTGCCTTATTCCAATCGCCGATTATGTCTTTTCTACGCCCTGTTCCAATTATTCTGCCCGTTTTTACCTACGTCTATTTAAACTTATTTATCGATAACACAAAAAAAAAATAAAAAATCAAGTTTAACATACGAAACTTTATCTCGTTATGCTAGTATTTAACAGTATTTCATTTTACTTTTTTTTTAAACAAACAACAAATTCAAGTATAAGGTATTTTAAAATATTACGCTACGTTTGATAAACAGGTTTTATACCTATGTCTAAAATGTCTATTTTCTCTCTTTTTCTTTTTCAAACAAAACAAGAAATTCGATTGTAAGTTATTTTAAATACTACGATATAATAAATTATTACTTTTATTTGTAATAACTCCGACCATTTTTATACGCATATATACCGCGTGTGACCTACTTTTCCCCCCAATCATTCGTTTAATAATTTTTATATACTTTATTTCTATTTTAATTACACATGAGACGTCAGTTTTTTACTCAGTTTAAAACGGCAACTTTATTTATCCAATAAAATGCAAATGTTAGCGACTCGATTTAAAGTGAAAATTGTTAAGCAATTATTACGATAAAAGAATCTGTACTCTATATAACCAAAAAAATCAACCGTAAATATATTATATGTATACTTATTTAAAATAACTCCGAAGTCTATTTTAATTATATAGTAACTTATAGAATACAGTGTGAGCATTTGATTTATTGCTAACACTTTGAATCATAAATATATACAGTATTAAATATTCGTTGCAACAAAGAATAACACTATAATTTTGGATCTGCAGATTACTGAGTAAAATATTTTAAATTATTTAAGAATAACTTTAAAAAAAATATATACATAGAGCAAATTAAGCGTGTTCATTTGTACGGCCTATTAATTACACTATATATCTAAAAAGAAAAAACAACTAACGATCAAATTTTATATAACTTCTTTTATGTATATATAGTCAACATTTAATTTAGTTTTTACTTACACCTACATTAAGTTTATATATACATACGGCACGTAATATATTTTTACCGTAATTTTCACATTTATATAATTTAACTTGTTCTTTCCTTAATCGTACCATTTTTACATTTAAACCACGTGTGGCGCCAGTTTTACTGTACCAGTCCATACTCCCTGCAGAATTCTTTTCCTAATCTTGCACTGAGCATGAAGTGACCAAGATTCAACAGGTAAAGAAATGGATATCAATCTAGCCGATTGTCTGTACTCATGTATATTGGTACTTCCAGCTAAATTGATAGAAAGAGTGGATTGACAGGACTCTTCCAGTTAAAAACACCCTTTAGTTGATATCTTATTTGAATGC
Source organism: Epiperipatus broadwayi (assembly GCA_028023455.1). Lineage (NCBI taxonomy): Eukaryota > Metazoa > Onychophora > Udeonychophora > Euonychophora > Peripatidae > Epiperipatus > Epiperipatus broadwayi. The sequence continues at coordinate 2,189,478 of JAQFVV010000037.1, read as the reverse complement.
CCGAATATTTAGAACAATGGCAAGTACACACCTTTGAAAAATCTATTTACAAAATAGACTTTTGCGCGCCACTTCTAGAAAAGAATCAAAAAATGAATTTTTCACCCTCCTAGAAGGATGTGCAATACCATATGTTCAGCGGAGCATAAGAATAAGATTTAACACCCCGGTAGAGCGATATCCCTTTGTGGCTAGCTCAGTCACTCTACAATCTAGGGTCTTCAAATGGGTAAGTTAAATGATTATTACCGGTATGTGGTTGATAAGGAAAGAATACATTTTGATCAATATAAATAATAATATGAAAACGAAACAAGTTTAATATTATGATTAAATATTTATTTAATCCCAAATACCCACCACCGTTTCATACTAATGATGATATAATAACAAAAATACTAAATAATTAATTATCACAAACCCATATATATATTCGCGGTGTTGAAATAGATAAATACAATTTTAAATAAGAAAAATAATAAATCCCTAAAGCTATTTACAATGTTTATAAGTAATGGAAGTGGTCTGAGCTCCTTCTACCCAATAGAAGTAAATTTTACTTTGTGTGATTTGATATACAGATATGAGATTTTTGGTCATACAGGCGCACGCTTTTACTCAGTACTTTAAAACCTTTTTATTGATAGCAAAAAAAAAATAATAATAATAAAAAACTATGCATACGTATATTTGCAATATGAGATATTTCACTAATTTCATATTTTTCAACAAGTCAACAAGGTTGCATTGGCTCAGATACTATATAGTACTCACCATGAGGTACTGTATCTATTTCCCTTTTGCCATAGATAAATTCCTATACATGTATATGAGTGCAGCACAATTAAACACTTACTATTACTTTAAATATAAAGTTATTTAAGGACTTGCTTACAGGGAATCTATAATAGAATCCCTTCTTACACGCATCATAAGGTGCAGCAGTGACAAAAAAATAACTTAAAAAAAAGATATACGGTTAAATACTTTTTTTTTTTTAGATATTCAACATGAGATATCGTATTTACCGAATATTATAAGCGTATGTACGCATATATACACATGTATATTTGTGTATGACGAATTTCAGGAGTAACAAAAAGGAAAACGAATAGCAACAAGAAAAAAAATCACATTGCAACCTTTGTTGAAAATACTAGAATTTGAAATAGAAAAATTGACTCAAAAGATTTAAGTAAAAGCTTTATCATTTATGCCCGTAATAACCGTAAATTCAATATACGTATGCGAGAGACTCTCTCTCTTTTTTAAATGATTAATAATAATAACAAAAAAATAATAATATATTTAATCGGAAATATCAAAGTTAATTATTTCAATATTAATAAAATATCTTAAAATAAACTTATATCTGCGTCTTCATTCTTCTCCTCTGGGCTCTTGAGTGGGCTTCAAGTTAACTGGCTGTGTGGTGAGGATTTCATCCATTTAGCAAGGCAGCGTTTGTCATCATCGTGGGCGGCTGGAATTGGCGTGGTCACATCTTGGCGGCTTGGGACAGAGAAAGGGCGGTGCACCGGCTAGTTGTCTACCCCATGGTCATTTTACTGGACTCACTGGTAGATTGCTTCATATTTTCCTCTGTTTGTATATGATAATAAATTTTATCAAATGTTCATTTTCTATCTTGACTAGTTTATTAAATTCTTAAGAAATCAAGAGTTCTTAAAAGAACTATATAATGGATTTCTTAGAAAATGTCAGCAGCGGTCTAGTCCATAAATTTATCTCTAAGTTGCTAGATGATTGAAAATCTCTGGAGCCAAAGTAGTGAACGACTTGAATGCCAAAGAAAGAATGAATCTCCCAGCACTGACTAACTTATCAAAATCACCCATCAGAACCAATACAGATAGCCCTCTGAGAAGTATGAATCAGCCAATCCTTTTAATTTAGCTTATCACTTAGATTATAACATTGCTTACAATTTTTCCGATTAAATTTTACATTTTAGGATTTAATATAATGACTTCCATCTTCAATAACCTAGACCACTTGCTTACAAAATCAATTCAAAAGAATTTTTAAAAAGATAACAGTTTAATTATAGCCTTATCAAAACATTTTGCTTTTGATCAGATTTTTGCAAAAGCAATTAACATTATTTGCTTATGGAATAAAATTACAATCTTTAGAAAAGTAATTAAAAAAAAATATACAAGTATGTTGGAAAATAAAAAAAAACCAAATACATACAATGACATATCATAAAAAATATACAAAAAGGAAAACAAAAAAAACACATGAGTTTATTATGCAATATTTTGTATGTCAATTTCATATTACTTTAAATTGGTGTGTGTGGGTATTTTAATGCTCACACCAACTTCCATTATTAATATAGCACATTTATATATTTGTTGTGCCTAATATGTACAAATCTATATATGTATCTGCTGTAATATTCTTTACAGCAGATTTTGCGCAAGGCCATTTGATAATGCCTGGCACAATATGTTTGACAGCAATAAGAGTACTTGGAGTTGTGATAGACTGATCTGGATGGTGGTATCTAGAACTGGGCAAATAAGATCTGTGAGATATACCACTGAAGGAGGACGTTTATCTGTAGGGGTTACTTTCAACAGTCACTGGAGGTTTTGGAACCGGTTGATAATAGCTGATATTAAGTTAATGGCTTTCAGTGTACAAAACACCATGCAAAGGTTGGCCGTAGAGCCATTTTATGAATATTGATACGATCTTGCGGCCCCAAAGCAATTTATTGCATATGGAATTGATGGAGAAAGGAACATCTTTGAAAATTTGATAATAAATGCTTAGTATGCGATTTTTGTAATAGCAAGATTATTGAATCAGTATGTCTTGGAGTAAATTGATAACTATGCCTTAGAAAGAGAGTTGGTAATTTGCAGTACAGAATCTTGTAACTTGGTTTATATTGAAAGCCTCAGACCAAGTGAGTCTTTATAAAAGTGAAAGCCTAAGAATGGAGTGGGTTTTCTTGGAAAACTTAGGAACATGATTTCTTTGTGAATAGAATACATGCGAAAGTTTTTTTGGATTAAATTGCAGTTTGTAGGCTGCTGCGTAATCATTACGAATGGTTTGCAATATGGGAAGTTGTTTCTGAGAAGGTAGGAAGTCAGTGATATCAGCCACGTAGGCTATGCAGGGAATGTATTGCTGGGAGTGTGAAATTTGGATTTCCGGTAATTTTATTCTGCATTTGTTTTAAAAGTGGATTTATGAAAAACATAAAAGGTTATGCAGCTTAGGGATGACTTTTGTGAGATTGACTAAGTGGGATTGAAAGATGAAAAATTTCTATCATTAAGAGTGATGTGTAACTCACGATTCAAAAGGAAGTTGGTAATTAGGTATAACAGGGTAGGCAGGATAATGGTGTTAGCGAGCATTTGAATAAGTAGGTTAGTTGAAACGGAATCAAAAGCTGCTTGTATGTCAAGTCGGACTGCAGTGGGACTGGGTTTTTTTTAAAACTGAGTTTAGAATTATCAAAAATATGAATGCTGCTCGGCTGGTAGATGAGTCTATTTTGGAAAACTCTAGATGTGATAATAATGGAAGAATGTGCGGCTCAATTTGAAACTTGATTACTTTATCAAGTATTTTAATGGCTAGTGGGCCCATGGAGATAGGCTATTTACAATGCTGTATTAATCAAGTGCATGCAAAGAGCTTAGGGTTTGAATTCTCTCTCAAGTAACATTTTGTGTATATATGCAGATTAAACAAATTTTTCTTGATTTACTTTTTATTATATATTATTCAAAATATATATATAGAATAAAATTTTATGAAATACTTTTTATTCACTCTACATATATTAAACTCTTAATTTTTGTTTTCACAAATCATAAGTAACATTTTTTTTCTAGATCCATCACTCTAAAAACTGTCATTTTATCATTATTGATTAGTGATAAATCAAGGTTAATATAACATCTTCCTAAATAAAGAGTAGGTTTACTTCCTTAATTTGAAATGACATAAAAACATCCTGTATATATTTAATACAATTATTTTGCTTATTACTGAAAAATGAACATTTAAATTAAATTTTATAAATTCTAATTACAAATAATAATTAAAATACAGAATAATTTTACAATGCTCCTATAACACTTTTTAAATTTTATTTCCAATAAATTTCTTTTTCTTTTAGTAATTTACTTAGGAATGTAAAGTGCCTTACAATCAAAAAATAGTTGACTGAAGTTTATATTTTACCAAAAATCAACTGTAATATTTTCATAATCAAAGCAAAAACGACCCATTTTCACACACACCCTTTTTCTTTTCATTTTTTACTGGTAATGATTTAACTGTCTTAATTTTTCATGAGATTGTTTGCTAATTAAATCAGTTCTTGTTACTATAAGTCATTGAAAGATAGCAGAAAAAAAAATGTATAAAAAAACCCCTCAAAACAATGCCAACAACACAGCCAAAGTTGTTTAGATTGGCTCCAAATATACTAAAGTCCACATTTTGAATTGAAACAAAAGTCAATAAAAGGATTTTATATTTTCTTTTATTTGTAAAATTAAATAAAATGTTACAAATATGTATATATTGCATTGTATCTCATTTTTAAAAAATATAGTCACACACATTTTAAAAATAAATAGGTGCAAATGTCTTGAATTATAAAATCTGAATTGTATTTCACAATAACTTTTAATGGGTTCTTGGTATCATTTCCTCATATCTATTAGATATTTTCTATAGTCTCTCAAAAATAATGGATGTTTTTAATGTAAACATAATTATTAATTTAGTAAAAGAACTTGATTAATTATTCATAATAATCAGATTACAATGAACAAATATATCTTTCCTTGTTGGTATTACAGGTAAATTGGCATTATTTTGAAAACCACAAATTCAAAACTCATTTTCTAAATACTTTTAGATCGGCCAATATATACACAAAAACTACAATTTTTGTAATGCTCTCACTCATCAATGAAAAGATCGAACTGTTAAAAATTCAAGTCAAAATACATTTACCAATATATTATATGAAAAACTGTAACAGTTGATTATCAGTGGTGCAAGTTATACAAAAGCAAAATATTTACAACACTATATAAAAAAATTGTTTTTAAAATAAATGGAAACAAAAAAAAAATATAATGGCAGTTCCTACATCAGCCCAGACCAAAAAGGAAATCTCTTATAATCAAAGAATATTGATAATACACTTTTATGAAGAAGTTTAATTTATTCATAAGCATTAGTTATCTTTGTAAAAGCATAGGGAAAAAATGGCATGCAGCATATATGCTTATGATTTCATGTTATAATTTATTCTTCTTTCCAACAATATTTTCAAAATAGCATTATGACTTTTTTTTCTCTTCTAAACAACAAATTATGTTTTAAAACATCATTTTTTATAGGAGAAAGAATTCATATGAGACTTTTAAAATAAATTGATAGATGCATAAAGTTATGTATAAATTTAATTGTTCTCAATGTAAAATTATTTTTATTTATAAAAAGAAAATTAAATCATATAATAATTATATATATATGTACTAGTTTGTATACTTTTACATACAATGTATGGATATACTTATATGCATGTGTATATAAAGTGACCAATTTTTTTCCATCTTCATCAATGTTATTATTAATTGAATACTTGAAAATAAATGAGTATATAATATAATATTTCTTTATTAAGAAAGAAGGATTCCCTATATAAATGTCTTCTACTTAGGGCTGAGACCCTATTAGAGAAATTGAGAATGCTTTTTTTTTGATGGGGGGGAGGGGGGGCTGTTATTAATAATGATATAGGTAAAATAATTTAAATTAAAAATTAACATACTAAAATATATAATTTATAAATAAATTTAAACTGAATAACATTTTAAAAAAATGTAAATACTTTTTATTTTTATTTTACAATTATATTGTCTTATGGTATATTAGTTTTATGTAGTATTTAATATATTATTTATATGTTAAATAGTTACCATGAAAAGTGCATCTTAAGCCAAATACCTAAGAAACTAAATATAGCATTTTCAGTACTCAACTGGTTAATTTATATTGAAGCAATGTGAATTAAAATGAGCATATCGGACGGGTAAATTTGATTCATTTTTAAACAAAAGGACACAAAAAAATATGGAGGTCATTCAGTATATCAACTTAGAAGGGAAAAAACCAAAACCACGAATCAAAGATATTATAGTACGCTTAACATTTTAATGAAGGAAGTTTAATTTATCCATAAACAGTGTAAATAATATGTATTGATTTGAAAATTAAATAACTTATGAAAACAAGAACTTAGTTTATTCTGTTATATATTTACGATCAAAATGTCAACAGAAAATATCAGCAGTCACTTTTGTGATAATTCAAATAGAGTACAAGATCCAACTTTCATTATAGATTTTCCATCACAAACATATTGTAAAATTTTTTTGTAATCAAATAAATATAAGCATGTTATGAATTTAAATTAATTTTTTTCAAAAGAATATTATACTAAATACACCAGTACAGTATCTTTTCTTCCATTCAAATCTTTTATTAAATTTTGTTCATTTAATATTATTGAAAGCATTTTCTCTTTCTAGTCGCTTTTATGTATGGCAAAATTTAAAAAGTAATACTCAAAAATGATGCAATTTTTATTTTAGTACCAAATATCTGCGATACAGCAATGCAAAATTTCTTCACAACAAAATAAATACGAGTTATAAAATTGAAGTGATTTTTAATATAATTATTTTTTTTAAGCATTATGTAAAATTATTTGTAAAAAAAAAAAAATATCTTGAATCAAGTGCACAAAAATTCAATATAACCTCTGCGACGAAACAACAAAAGTTTTTTTTCTTATTACTTAAAAGATGAAGAATTATACAATTCTAATTTGCTTTCAGTTAACAATTAATAAATCCAAATGGCGATTCTGTGTAGATAATTACTGAGCCATTATTTCTTTATTTTATCATGGTTAATTCATAAATTATGATTTGCTCTTTTTAATAAAACATAGTCTGCAAGAATTGTCATTATCTGTGTCCAAAGCTGAAAATTTTTAAGTTTTTGTAACAATATGGCTACTGCTTATTTATCATCAGGATTATACCACTTTTACAAAGATCCAAAATTTTTATCAAAATAATGAAAATTCTTCACAGAATTGTAAATTTTCGCATCAAATTCAGTTGAGCAAGTATAAACATTAATAAATATTAACTGTTGTTATTGATTAATGAAAAGGTGTAATTTAGTGTTAATATTTATAAATTATTAAAACAATTAATTAAACTATTAATTTACCAGTAATGTTATTATTCTTAGTTGTAATGAAATGCATAATAAGAAATATTTTTGAACATATAAATAAAAGTATTCCTATAAAGAAAATTGTATTTTTAACAAGCCATTACTTACTTTTGGCATTAAATTTGTTTTCTTTTCGTTTTGAGCCTTTGGTTTTTAAGCAATTATCACAAACAAATCTGTATTAAATTTAAAAAAAAAATAAAAAATAAAAAAAAAAAAATATCAACAATTAAAATATACAAGTGAATACACTTTAAAAAAAAAAAAAAAAAATACCCAGTAGGCCATATCTGATCCATGTGTAAAACACATATTTGATGTAACTTCCTTCCACACGTAAAACATTCAACAAATCTAAAAAAAAAAAAAAAAAATCATTAAAACATGTAAATTTTAATGAAATAAATTATATAAATAATATATATATGTAAAAGAAATTAAATGTAAACATTTAATAATTATAATACTGTATAAATATGATTGTGCTAATGATGCATGCAAACACAAAGCTGAATTTTTAAATTCTTTATATATTAAAATAAATAGGTATAAGTGTGGCTGAGCACTTTCAAGGGATGTAGCCCTCACTTATTTCAATAATTATAATAAAATATACAAATCTTCCAAGCATAATTTGTTGAATAATATTCAGGATTGAATACATATTGTTTTATTAGAGTTTTTTTTTTAAATGCAAACATATTATCTTGTTTGATAATTATTTATCTACGTTAGTCTTTGATAGACAACAATATTTAATTATATATACAGGAGTATTTTAGAGTAGTTTACTCAAAAAAGTATAACTAAAAATAATGGATTTGTAAAGTGGAAAAAAAAAAAATCTAAATGTAATAATGAAACAAAAAAAAAAAAATTTAATAATATTCTTTTTATTATGACACATAATTAATAACCATATATAAGATAGAAAAAAATCATCTATAATATTAACCATTTGTAGATTATATAGTTACTTAATTTTACAATCATAAGATACAATTGTAAATTAAAATTTCAACATTCATTAGGAAATTCTAGAACATATATCTGAAATTAGGCATTAACTCACTATTTCATGCATTAGCTTCCTACTATTCAAATATTGGTAAGCAGATTTTTTTTATCTTGGCTAAGATTTTTAATGCTTAAAGACCCATTAATAATATTTATTGAAAGAGAACTTTCTTCTTTTTAGTTACTTCATTGCCTCCTCCAATAGCACCACGACAAGAGATGCACAAAAAAACAACAACATTGTTTATAACTTTTTTTTTTTTTTTTTTAAGCAATGATCATGATATTGGAATGTCAATCTTTCTAACACTGTTCATTTTTCTAATTTTATAACATGTTCAAAATAAAACAATTTCAAACTGGTTGGTTAATAACTGAAAGTTCATATCTAATATGAATATGTAATTATTTATTCACTTTCCTTATTATTTAGGCATCACAGTTGAAAAGCTACAATATTTTTCTTCTTCGGGATTCAATTCCATGCCCATAATCAGGGAAAATATCACAATCTGAACTATTCTGATTTTTTAAAATAATATCTCCCACATTTAAAAATATTTTTCAGATTTTTCTTTCAAACTCTGTTTATTATGAGTCTGTAATAAATATCTTAACTGCTAGAGATCTTTGCGGATGATTCAAGAAGGCAGAAACTCTTCACAGCTTCTATGTCTTTACTAAAAATTTTAGAGCCAATAGGTGCTTGATATCATAATCTGTTGTTCATATTTAATTGAAATCTCATCATTTACTCTATTCATTAACTCTTCTAATAAGTGTCTAATAAATGTCTCAATTCTTCTCCATTTTCTTGCTTCAATTACGAATCCACATTTGACATTAAACCATTCTAGATATCTTCCATTATGCTTTCAGTATATAAATTTATAACCTTATTTAATTTTCTAGCTAATGTAAAATCAATCTGATCTCATCATAGCCTGTTTTAACTAAAGTTTCTAAACTAATCTCATCAAGTGTTTTCCAGATGGCTTTATGATATAGCTAACTCCTCTGTATATTCTTTAAATTTCTGGTCTTTGATCTTATGTGAACGCTACAAAAGACACCTTATTTTTCTAAACATTTTATTTTTTATTATATTTAATTTTATTTGCACATTAAATTGACGTATAATTATTATCACTTATCATAATAAATTCAAATTATATAATTCATTTTATCATAACAGAATTATTTTTAATTTAATATCATTGCAGATTGATAACTGATAATCTAGAAGACTCGGTTGCCAAGACTTTTGGGATTTTTAATTTTCTGATATTTAATGAACTGTAGAAATTTAAAAAGTATTACTATATACAATAACCAATAAAGAAAAATTACAAGAGTAATTAATTAATCGATAATATTAAAAAATATTGTTTTAAAAAAGATGAATAATTACAAAAATAAATAAATTTAAATTCATTGCTTATTCTGTTCAAGAATGTTGCTTCTCGAGCACCAACCAAAACATAACAATTGCTAAGACTGATTCTTATAAAAATCTTTGTTTTCCATTTGAACGATACATATTATGTATATACCTGATATTTTGATGACCTTTCAGTAAGATTTTTAATAATGATATTTTTATATTTTTTTTAAAAAAAAGAGTCACACACAACATAATAAAGAAAAACATTTTTAATCACTAGTGTTAGTGATGCAGTTAGTTTATTTTTTCATAATAAGATTGCTGTTAACTTTTACAATCTTGATATTTCCAATTATTTTTCAGAAAAAAAAAGAAAACATTAGTTTCATCCGTGCCATAGTATAAATGTGGATGTGCATATAGTTAAGTCAGATTATTGAGACATATCAAGTTTCAGTATATTCAATTAAGCATCTGCTTCAATTATCCAAAGTTTAGATTTTAAATTTTTTTTTAAAAATATATTAAAGTCAATCTGCCATTCAAGTGAATTATATAGCAATCGATATTTATGATCTGTGTGTCATTTAGTAATCCACAAATGCATTTGGGATGACCCACTAATTAGCTGCTTTCCAGAAAAGTAATTGTTTTATTAAATAGATAAACTTACAAAAATACAATAAATTGGCATTTCAATGGAATCATATTTTATCAAACAAACAACATACTATTTTTGTTTTCTAGAAGTGGAATTGATTTTAAAAATTAATTTGTAGTAATAAATGTAAAAAAATACAGAAAGAAATTGGAAAAAATTCCAAATATAAAATTAAAATGTTTTGAGTATCTCCTTCTGAACAGCTTTTTTATAATAATAAAACTATAGCATTAACTTCTTTAACTATCTATGCTTCACCTAACATCTGAGAATAAATCTTATCCCAAATAAATTCAATACCAAGTGAGTCATTGATCTAAATGTTAAAATAGTTTGTAGTTAAATTTTTAATTTATTGATAAATAAATCTTTTGTAGGGATTTACTGTTTTGTATTTCTTTAATCATTCAACAAAAGAATAAAATGTTTTTCCATGAAGTTTGCAACAAAATTTGCATTAGAAGAATAATATATTTTTTAAGTAAATAAAAGGAGGGGAGGGGTTAAACTTAGGATTTTTCAGTCTATATCAGTCCTCCACTCCATCTCAAACAACCGACACACATGACCACATATATGCGAAAAAGATATATGATCCCCAATATACGTATTTCGTGCAGAACCAGCTAGGATAGCTCACAATCTCCCATGCATATATACAATCAGTGCTCGGTTTATATTAAGATAGCAATTCCTTAAACTTTTAATGAATGAGTGTTCTATTGCTGGTTTTTCAATTAAATGGATCATTGAATAGTTGGAAAGGTGATAAGATTGAAGCCCATCCATTAAAAGTTTAGGGAATTGCTATCTTAATATAAGCACAACACTGATTGTATATATGCATGGGAGATTGTGATCTACCCAACTGATGAGTACTGGTTTTGCACGAAATAAATATATTGGGGATCATATATCTTTTTCGCATGTATGTGGTCATGTGTCAGTTGTTTGAGATGGAATGGAGGATGAATATAGACTGAAAACGTTTAAATCCCTCTTATATATAAACCATTTAGTACACTGAATTATAATTTTTCTTATTATATATGTAATCTTGTTAATAATCATAAGTACATCGTTATTTTGTTCATATGACCAGTGAAATGAAATATTAAAACATTTAATATAGAAAGTGACTCTGAATTAAAAAAAAGATTGCAAACTATTGAATTATATATTAACTAAATTATGCATTTAATGATTGTTTTTTCATGTTAAAATGTTTTTCATTTTCCTTTATCTCCAACACAGACATCCTTTTTAAATGTATTAGCTTAAATTATATAATAAACAAATTAAATATTTAATGCCTTTTTTTTTTTTTTTAATTTTAAAATGTTTTTCATTTTCTTTTATCTCCAATACTGACACATATAATAACCTTTTTGAATGAATGTTTACTATCAATAAAACATTTTAAATATAACTCCTTAAAATGAAATAATATAATTGATATTCAAATATTCATGTAACAAGTAAGCATATATTTACTAGTCACAGTTGCCTACAAAAATTATTGTTACAAGTACTTTGCCCAAATAAACAAATATCCAAATCAGTTGATAGCCTTATTAACTAAAACTGATTATGTATATTGATAACTATGAGAATATTAATAAGATATCTCTATATCTTATAAAATTACTAAAAATTCAAATTTAAACCCTATCAGAATACATAAACAAACATATAAGTAATAATTCTTTAAATCAAGAGTTCTCAATATCGGTAGACAGTTTCAATAAAAAAAAATTGGGGGGAACAAAAATCTTCTGCTTCAAGTAAGTACATTCTTTATTGGTTTTTTTATCACAGGGACTGTCGAAAATATTTGTTAATAAAAGTCTAGGATTTGTACCATCATTATCAAACAAACATTTACCAATGTGCCTCATATGCGAAATATAAAATCATCAAAACTAGATGATCACTTGAACAGAATTCATCCTGACAAAAAAAAAAGATTTGTCATACTTTCAACCACTTAAAGATAAAATTCTGAAGAGAACTATGATAGATAATATGTTCGTTTCATCACCAAAGCAAAATTGATGATGGATTAAGTAAGGGCATTGAACAACATATCCCTACTCACCATGAAGTCTGGTGGGGCCCGCACACCACAGGGGAGAAACTGATTCTACCGGCGGTTGCAGAGGTATTGAAAACTGTGTAACCATTTGCAAAAAAATGTTTTTTCCCTCCCATTGGGTGAGTCAACATTAACCGATAATGAAGCTTTGTTGCTAGCATACGTTAGCTTTATTCAAGATCAGGAAGTGCATGAAGAGCTGCTTTTTGCTAGAAACTACACCAGAGGCATTTAATTTAATGGAGCTATTACAAAGGAAAAGGCGATTCCCTTGACAAATATAATGTCTGCTGCGACAGATGGAACATCAGCTAGGGTTAGTCATTATCGCAGTTTGCTTGCAGTTCACTGCGTAATTCATCCTTAGGCAATATTTAGTAGCCAAGAACCTTAGCAACAAATTGCAACAATCACTTCAGTTTGCTATAATAGCTGTGAACAAAATTCGAAGTAATGTTTTGAACACTAGACCCTTCGCTCAATTATGCGAAGAAAGTGACAAAGATTTCTATCCATTGGTTTTCCACACAGAAGATCGCTGGCTTTCAAAAGGCTTAGGTTTGGCAAGATTTTTTTTGCATTTTTTAATCTATTTTACAGTTTTTGGAAGACAAGAATTCCAGTTTGAAAGAAAATTTACTTAATTAGAGTAAAACAGATAGTGCTTATTTAACAGACTTACTTGGCAAATTTAATGATGTTAATATGCAAATGAAAAAAGACAAATTGAATCTCATCAAAGCAAAATCGGTCACATCAGTTTTTGTTACCAGATTAATGTTTTTTTAAGCAAAATATTGCAAGATCTGAGCTTTCCCAGTTCCCCAACTTATTTAAGATAGGCACAATCCAAGAAGAAAACATCTTACCATACATCAACCACTTAGAGGCTTTTCAAAATAGGTTCAAAGATATTCTATCATTGGAAATACCAGACTGCATAATAAACCCATACACTGTTAGTACAGAATCAAATATAATTTTGCAAGATGAGCTGATAACCATCAGCACAAATGAGGATCTCAAGATACAATTCAAACAGGATTATCAACAGTTTTGGCTGCAACAAGATATTCCACTTCTGTACCGTCCTCTATGGATCATTGTACAAAAGTTATTTGCTGGCATTGCCACCATTGTATCCGATAGAGATAGGCTTCAGTGTAGTTTTAAACCCATTTCAAAATAAATATCGATTGCATATCACTGAACGTGGAGATGTGAGAATGCAACTCATTAATTTAAAACCGGACACAGATAAATTGTTGACAGATCACCGGGTGCACCCATCTCATTAAATTCAGTTTTCCAAGCTAATTTATTTGCTATTCCTATTTTTATAATTATGATTAAAATCTTTCATTGTTATAATTTTATTGATGTTTATCTGTCTGAATATGTTGATTTTTTTCACTTCATTTTTATGTTTAATAAAGTGATTTCAATATTTGTATTTATTTTGAATTTACATATTTATCTCATAAATGTCAAAAATTAAAAAAAGCTCTGCTCGTATTTTTTTTGCTTTAATTTTCATTAGTGAAGGTTTCAATATTAAATGTTGCACAAGATAATGTCATATTCCGTAGTCCTTTTATATTTTTCAATCATTAATTACAAATGATTAAAATAAAAAGTTTGATATCTAGTGAAATATTTAATATTGAATACTGTACAAATTTATTAATTTGACTAAGTAAAATAAATGATTAGGGGGTCAACGGTTTTAAAAGATTTTGGTAAAAAGGTCAGAGGCCGAAAAAAATTTGGGAACTATTGCTTTAAATTATTTATTGTTTATCTTGATATTTTAGATGTCATTCAACATATAATCTTTGTTTTATACAAATTAAAATATTTGTGAAAATTCTGCATTTAAATTCACACTTATTCCATAATCCTAATTGTCTATTTTTTATTCAGTCTGTAGAAAATTCCAGATTATCACAATCAATCTGTATTTAAATATCTAATAAATAAAGGGTTACAAATAAAATAGATATACATAATTCATGCAATTAATCCCATCCCCACCTTTCCCTCCTCTTCTTGAAAAAAAAAAAGATTATTTATTTATTATGAAAACAATAAAATATAAACAATATCATTTTAACATAACATATATACCATTTATTTCCACAATAATATTATGTTCTATGCATTCTATCACTTAACATTTTTATAAACAACTTTTAAAATGAAATAGTTTATAACTTACGGCTCTAAATCTAAGGCATCATTCTTCATTTCCACAAATTGATCTTTCAGTATAGTTCTAAAAATAATATAAGATTGCAAAATTTTCAACTTTTTTTTAAAAAAAAAAACATTTTCATTCAAAGCATGCAATATATTAGAAATTTGAAATATTTATTTAAGAAATATTATTATTATTATTTGCAAAAAAAAAAAAAACCCTACAACTACCAATAAAATTAAAATAGCAGTAATAATAAATTTCTTTACAATAAAAAATATATATTAAAAGATCCATAGAATATATTGTCATATTGTGAATATTATAAACATATTTATCAAAATAGAATTATATATATATATAAATGAAGAGCAATTGGAGTAAATTAAAATATAAGATATACAGTGATCAAAAGTTTGGCTGTTTGAATATGATTATTTTTTCTACAATATAATGTCTATTATGCATTTCACCAACATGAGATCTATCAGATATTTGAAAATAATAAATAGGCAACAGTTTAATAATAAATATAAAATTTCATTGAAAATGTAAAATGTTAATAATTATAAAAATATTCTATTTAAAAGAAATTGCGGCAATCTATTAACTTTGTCTCTTTAAATACTGATAGATAGCATTTTATATGTGTGCAAATTAGAACTCTTAATTAAATTCAAAATTAAAACTTCAATATAATTTATTGATTACCATAAAAGGCTACCTCTCTTTTTATTAAAATAAATTCCTGTTACATTTCCTTCCTATTGATTAATTGGGTCCAAGTAAATCTTTCTTTTTTTTTTAGTATTTTTCTGTAAAAACATAGAATAACTGATAGTATTTGAAAGAGTTGAAATAGCACAGTTATTAATTTATTTTTTTTTACTTTCTTATAACATTCCAAAAAGTTTCAAACTAGTGATAGGGTATAATCTTTCTTCCTATAACTAACAATCAATGATAGACACAGAATTTTCATCAACTTTTTTAAATTTATGCTGTAGAAATAAAACTTCAAACAAATCACTCTACTAATTGGAAGTATAAAGTTAAAAACAAAATCATTTAGACAACTGTTTTTTCAATCAAATCAAATTATTGAGAAAGACTAAACTATATCTTTTGAAAACATATTACAAAATAATCTCACATGGCACAAACAACTAATAACAAAAAACAACAATATATTAATAATACCAACAATATATTAATAATATATGTAGGTACTAGTCTGATAGCTGGACACAACCGCTTGATGGCGGTGTTTATGTGCAAAAACACATAAAAATGCAGTTTACACGGCTGGACTTATAGCTAATATTACAGTTCTGTTGTATTAGCCATTGCATGCCAATTGATGGTATTGCACAGAAATATTACGGCCTGTTTATACTTCACTACACTTTATGTGAATTCGCACAATTCACAATTGGCTATCGTATCGTCTAACGGTGGCTGTATTTCAAGTGGCCACAACTTCTGAAATCTCCATAGCAGAGTAATTTCATTTCTATTTAAATCACACAGCCTGACTGACTTATTAAGAATTGTCGGTTGATAAAGTCAAAAGTTTTGGTATTCTTTTACTTTGGGAAATGGGATGGTTGAGAAAAAGTTTGCTGTCACGGTTTGTTTTTAATTAAAAAAAAAAAAAAGGTAATACAAATAAAATGTAATAAAAATTTGTTTTAAAAATAAGAAAGGTTTACTATATCAGCGGTAAAGATGTGTTTGTGCAAGGAAAAAAAAATTAAAGACGTAGTAGAAAGAGAAATTAGTCACGACCCGAGAATGTTACTTTTGATGTAAGGCACTATGACTTCTCCTTAAACGAAGTCAGGAATCTCTCAGCACCTATGCCCAAAAAAAAAGTTAGCCACTTTACCTTCCCTTTCCATTCCCCACCCTAAGTTTTCCTATAATCTGCTCCATCCCATTTCCAAAACATAATAATTTGTCAACTCTATGGCCTTTATATCTAAATCCCCCTAATCCTATCCCAAACCCAGCATAAAAACCAATAACCCACTTTCTGTATAATCACTTTGCTCATATTTATTCTTCCATAACTTCATTATTTGTACCCTTTCTGCTTTCAAGCATTTACATTCAATTAACAGATGCCTAATATTTTCTATGCCTTCCTTACACAATTTGCAGACTAAATCACCCATATTTTTCCATTTACGTGTATATTCTCTTGTTGTTAAAGATCCCCTTTGAGCTTTAAACAATAATGAACTACTTTCCTTGCTATTACCATAAATTAACTCGCACCCAATGTTCTGTTTACTTCTATATATAATTAAACTTTTTACTCTCCATACTAGTTCTCCATCTCTCCAACTCCCTATTCTTTGTTAATGCATCTATTCTTTTATCCCATTCCTTACCACTATAACACTCAACAATCCTCCTAACACAATCATCCCATCTTTTGTACAAGTATACTGATATAAATTCTTTATCCAAATCTTCTGTATACCGCATTACCTTTCTCACCCATCTTGTTGCCTGCCCTTTACTCAAAACCCAATTAAATACTATTTCGGCTATTCTTTTATTATCCATAAACTGCAACCTACCATTTTCATTTTACTTTTTGCATCTCTCATATAAAAACTTGACTATCCCATTTCTCCTTGAATTGCCTCCTTTGCTGTCCACACATCTGCATCTAATGCATGTCTTCCTACTTCCCTTTGTACTTTTTCTAAGTAATCTAATACCTCTTTACTAATGCACAATGCATTGTTTTTGCATAGCAACATTACCATCAAGTGGCCGTGCTGGCTATCAGACTAGTACCTTGTTATTTAATATATACATATTCATAGCATCGATACTTTACAAGATACACATATGGTTCCAACAGAAAATAAAAACTAATTTTTAAAAAATAAAAAAGCAAATAAAACTTTTTTCATCAGAAATATACTAACTTGTAATGATTTCTATTGTTAAAATTAAATCAATTTGATGAAATCAAGAGACTAATTATAATTAATGATGATAACAACCTAGATTTGTTTGGCATATATATGCAATATCAGCAGTCTCTTTTGGTCTCCTAGCTTTCTTAAATTAATGGATTTTCAAAATTAAGTAATCCATTTGTAGTAATAACGCTCATCCCAATGTTTTTAACATAACTATCTATTGCTAAAAATTTTAAACAAATAGTAAATAATTATTAATTTTAATATCTACAGTACTGGATATGTACTAGATATAAACTTTCAATAACAAAACTTTAAAATATATAGTATTTGTTTTTATATTGGAACAACTTCATATAGTAATGATCAAAAAAATTATCATAGGTTTCTTCTCTAATTTTATTAATGTATATATTAAATAATTTTAATATTGCAACTATTAGTATAGCATAGTAATAGTAATAAAAAATACATTTGCATTTTAATTTTTTGCTGATTATATTGTTTAAAATGCAGGCTAGCTATTTTGAGATTTAGGAGTTTTTTCACTATTTCTTTTTTTTCCCAAAATTTTTTTGTGAAATTAACAATAATTATTTTTTTGAAATAAACTATAGTAATTCTAAATTCCTGTTGTTATTTTCTAAAGAGAAAAAACAAAATCATGAACAAACTGATTAAGAAGAAAAAAAATAGTTTAAAACATTTTCAAAAACTTTTTTTTTTTTAAATTTAATTTTCAGATGTAATCGTATTAATTTATGTATAATATTTATTATTTTATATCTCATCAAGATTAAATTTAAAATGCCATTTAAACAATTCATAACTTATATATTGTAATAAATCCTGGTTGTCATACAAAATATTCTTTTAACTTTAGCCAGTTATTAGAAATTATCAAAATTTGAGTAGCTGGATTAATAATAAATTTCATATCTGTGATTTTCTTTTAAATATTCATAAATTTTTTACATTTCATTTAGTGTACAAATGCAATATTCTATTTTATATTTATGTTTAATTTTAGATCAAGATAATTAAATTAATTTCTAAAATGTAAAGCAAATAATTATTATACTCACGTTTGTGGTTGAGCAGGATCATCTCCCAATGTTATGGAATTCCCGGGAACCTCTGCGAAACACTTCTGACAGTATGTGTATCTGTCAGAGACAAGGCCATATTGTCGTGAGCTACTTGCCAGCATCATTTATTTATAATTTTTGAAGAATAGAGAAGAAATGGGGAGGAGGGGAGGATTGCAACATAAACAAGACACCACCAACAACAGAAAATATACATAATAAGCAACATCACGCACACAAACAGAGCAAAAGAAAAAAAAAGAAAGAAAAAATATATAAGTTCCAGCATAAATTAAACTAAAGCAGCAAAAAAAAAAAAAATAATGAAAACAATAAAGCAATACATTAATAGCAATTTAATAACATGCCATCAAAAAAATAATTCATTCCACTCTTATTTGCATAAGTTGGGCTTTAACAACTGATGCAAACATTTAAGCCAACAAAAGCTGGGGACTAGGAAGGGAAAAGGCTAACTTAAATCTAAGTTAAAAACTATTATGACTATATTATTTTAATAATTAAAAATTACTAAAAATATATAATTATCTAAAAACTAAAACATGCTCAGTTTGTTATTATTTAAAACAAATTAACAATTATTAGTACATCCTAAATATTCTGATTATATTTGCAAGTTGAAATATTGCATTGAATTAGTAAGTATTATATGCATTTTCTATTACTGTAAATTCAATTATAAGAATATAAATATGTACATATAAAGGGAAATAAATGAGTAAAAAAATCTTATTAATATATAAATTTATTACTATAATTTATTTATTATTATCAAAATATAAGTAAAAAAGTTTCATCACTGAATGCACATTAAAAAAAAAAAAAATTGAATGTCAAAAAAAGCAATAAAACTTGCAAATATAGTATAATAAAAACAATCTAAAATATTTAAATATAAAAATGGACTTCATATTAATTAGAGATTGATGAATTAATAATAATAATAAAAAAAAAACAAAAAACAAATCTACAATCAATAAATTATACACTCACTAAAAACTTATTTTTAGCAAAATATTTATAAATACATTTCATAATGAAAATTATTAAATTTAAAGTTTATAAATTAATGTTTAGATTAATAATAGAAAATTAATAAATAAATAATAAGATTAGCTACATTTTTTTATATTAATATAAAATAATAAAAGCTTACTGCTTTTGAATTTTATGATATTTTATTATAAAAAGGTAATATAAATTTTGAAGATGTATATTGTAGAGGAATTGTGCATAATAGGATATAAAAATGAGTCAAATTTGCAATTATATATTTAGTTGCACATTGTTTATATGATAAATTAATTGTGTTCATGTATTTATATATATTTCTTAACTCTGAAGAATATTATTGGTCAATTGAAGCTGTCAGAGTGATGAGGTTTAATAAAATAAGCATTGTAACAGTATTAAAGAAAGATGGATTTATTTAATTAAAAAATATTTCTGGAGTTTGGAAAAAAATCGGACAAATTTATAGCAATTTTATACATGATATATTTAATATTAAAAAAGTGTGTTAAAAGCAAAAAAAAATTGACATAGCCAAAATAAATATCACTACTCTATGACTTTGCATTTCATTTTCAATAATCTTTGTGTACAGTAAATAATAATTACTTTCCTTATCAAATATACATATGAATATGGTTCCAGAAATAATAAAAAAAAATTAAATAAACTATTTATTGTTTTAATATATGATCAATCTATCAGATAGAGCCAAATGATAGACAAATATATATATTTACTACATACTTTTATTAGACATTATATTGATAAAACTATAAATTTAAAAATAATTTATTTAATCAAAAAATACAAATTATTATAGACAATTTTTTAAACAACATATTTACAATAATTTATTATTGTTGTGTTAACAAATTTAAATAATAATTCACTAATTTGACAACTATATTAAATAAAAGCAATTCTTAATTAATTAACTGTAGATATACTGTACGACAACATTTATATTAAATAAAAAACAGTTAAATGATTTATATTCTATAAAGCAAGAAGAAATGCATAGCAAATACTGTGTTAAATGATTGCAAGCCATAATAATTAAAATTCAAAAAAAGTAATCAATTTACAAAGCAATTCTATTAAATAAAAGTGGTAAAATAGTAGCTAACAGTATCTAGAAAACCTAAGACAACTGGCAAAATGAATATTATCATGAAGTTTCATGTTATAAAATCAATCATAAGTATAATACATTTAATTTCTCAACTAAAATTAAGCTACAACTGTTACGAGCGGTATACAATATTGCTATCAATTTTCAAATGCCCTAATTTTATATTATTTTTAAAATCAAACATATATCCAGCTCACTGTAGTATAAATTTTATGTCCCTCATTTCCCATTTAGTAGTATTCTCTTATCACTTGTAATCTAAATGACAGCATTTTTTGCATCTTTTTTTAAATGACCACTTTCTTTTTCTATTTTTCAAGACAAATATTGTATAACTTATTGTAATTGATGACTCCAATAATAAAAAGCAAATGTATTTTCTTGTAATAACCGATTGTAAAAAATCAATTAACAAAAATAATTTTATTTTTCATATTATGGCTACATTTTAAAAAAAAATTATACAAATATTTTAATATTTATTGTAAATAATGCTTAAATAATACAAACAAAAAAATTAAATTTGAAATATTTAATTACATTTGTCCTTATATCTCCATTTCATTTATTATAGATTGCTTTCACTTAACATAGCTTATGCTATTAGTTAGTTCTAATTTTATAAAATATAATTTATTTCATTACAGTTATTGTATAGTAATTGTTTTTTGGAATTTCATCACCATGCATAAAAATACAAATTTATATTAGTCAAAAAAATTATTTTTATTAATCATAACAAAAATAACTATATAATGAATAAATTAATTTAAAAAAAAAATAACTATAAAACTTTGCATTTTTTTAGTAAATAAATTCTTTTCCAAATCTGCATTTATAGACTACTTTTTTTTTTGGCCAAATCTAAAGACATTATTAATTCAAAATGTGTATTATTTAGAAAAAAGTCATAAATTATGCTTGAAAGCAATTCCAGATGACTAATGGTATGAAACTCTTCTCTATATGTGTGTATATTGTAATAGTAGATAATCATCTAAGTAATTTTATATTTTCTCGACACATTTGATATAAGAATTTCAACATAAAATTTTAAAATGGCTTTTCTAAAATGATTAATAATTATATATATTTTTAGTTTATTATTATTTTTTAAATTTCGATTCATTTGCAGAACATTCCTCATTTATTGCTTATGAGAAGTTCAAAGCAATTCAAATCCAATAATGTGCTTTAATTCAGAGTATATTGTAATATAAATGTTAAAATATTGGTAGTACTGGAAAATATTGAAACTGTATTTCTTAATAAACTTGAAATTTAACATTTAAAACATAACATTTTAGCTGATTTATTTCAATGGTGAATGTTGTTATAAAAAACAATCATTTTGAAGTTATTAAACTATGAGAAATTATTTAACTTTTAGATATAAATTTTGTGACTATTGAATTTGATTATTATCTTAGTTTATGAAGAATAAAACTGCATTAATATTAGATTTTTATAATAAAATCAAACATTAAGTCAGATTAAAAGAAATATTATAAAACTACTTAAATGAATAAAAATTGTAAGATACTTCAAATTTTCTTATTTTTTTTATATTCTAATTAGTATTGATCTATTCTTTTATTGCTCTATAATTAAATCTTACAATTTATAGACTTTACATAAAATCTAAAACTAGATTATTTTTTACCATCTAATATTATGAAACATAATAAAAAAAATTATTTAATAAACATTATTTAAAATTAATTAATTGTTCTTGTAATGTAAATGTGTGCACAAACATTTACCATTCACATGAGACAATTTTAATTGTGAATATTACAATTATGAAATAAATAGTTAACAAGCTATATATAACAACTCTATTTGCATTATTTTTACAAGATAAATTTATTTCAGTAAATGTATTATAATAACTGCATTTATATAACAGATTAAATATTATTTAGCAATTCAAAATAATTTAAATTAAAAAAAAGAATTTAGAAGTTATCTTTTTTTTTTTTTTATTTTAGTGGTTTTTTCCTACTTTAACCATTAATTTAATTACAGCATTGATCAAAAATAAATAAAAAAAAGAACAAACCCAGAAATAAAAATATAATTGAAATTAGATTTAATTTATAGATATTTAATTTTTTTTCTTCATTTTTAAATGTGAATAGTAATAATCTTTTTATTAACAGGTGAAGGTGCATACTGCATATATATGTTAAACATGTATTGTTTATATAAGTGCCTACTAAAAATGCATATTATTTATTTGTGAAATGTTACCATCATAAATATCAGCGACAAGTTTTAGAAACAAATATCACTAATTCAGATGAAATACTGTATGTAGTAAGCAATGGTAAATTCTCAATAATCAACTATTATGTATGAGGGATATTGTATTAAGCACCAGTAACATTTCTGAGATCAATAATCATTAACTAGCTGTAAAATTTTATTGTTTTTACACAAAAAAATATAATTTATTTCAGTGCAGTTTGAAAATTATAATTGACTATTTATTGCTTGTTTAATGAGATTTTAACTTCTTTGAATTAATAATCTCACTCTCTTTAATCAAGTTACAATCTTTAATGTCTACATAAACATATTAAACCATAGATAAAGGTGGATATCCACCGTTATGGTAAAAACGATATTACCTTGACACCAAATTGCTTTCTTGTAATTTACATTTAATTTATTATTAATACTACAAAATTTTAAAAATATCTCATGCAATTTTGTGATTAAAAGTTTTCAATAATAAACAATAATAAAACAAGCCTTGAGAGCAGTGTTAAAACAAATACTTTCACTCAAACAAGAATTTTTTTCTTTCTAAAAATAAATTAATTAAAAATGTTTATTGATTGATGAATCATCAAAATTTACAGTTAGTAAGTAAATACTAGTAAGATAGTATTTACTTATTATTGAATGTCTAAGGGCAAATGTCTTTAGAAAGTTTCTTTTCTTGACTAATTTTTTTCAATTTAACTATTACTGCTACACGATTTTTATATTAGAATAATTACTAGTGAATAGTTATAGCAACTTTTGTTTTCAATTCACACTGGCAGCTGATTAATAATTAATATATTTTTAAGAGATTAAAGATCTAATATTTTACTTAAAAAATAAATTAAATTACATGTCAAGATATATATATAATCTATATGTATGTGCAAACAAACTTATGTGCATTTTATACTTCTAACAATAGCATGAATGAATAATTAATATTTTATACAAAAAAAAAAAAAAAATTACTATTATTAAGAGAATGACTAGGTGTGTAAATAAAGTTCAATTTTTGAATAAATTTTCTACGTTATAGTTAGTAAAAAAAAAACATTTTAATAATGTGAAAATATATTTTATAAAAAAGTTCTAAATATCAGAACCCATTAGAATTTATGATGAAACTTTTAATTAAAATTCTAGTTTAAATTTTATTAAGAGTAGCTAGCAGTAATAAATAACTATCAATGATATCAAAAGTTCTAACACTGATATGATAATAATATCTTATTGTCTTAATCATAAAATCTGCATTGTGGCAAAACATTTATTTGATATAAGGTAATGACAAGTCTCTGAAAAATCACAATACCTAAAAAAAAAAAAAACTATGTCTTAAAAAAAACTTATAGAAAAAAAAAAATTCCTTGAAAAATACTGTATAAATTGTGATTATAAGTCTCATTAATAGATATCACACATTTGCAACCAGTTACAAAAAAAAAAAGAAAAATCAAAATGATATATTTCATGTTTCAATAGCAATATCTGGAAAAAATTCAGGCTTTTCAGGAATGTTTACAAGATTGCTACATTCATTAAACATTAAATTAAAAAGTTAAAAATGCAGCATAAAATTTTAATATTTAAAATCTTAAAAATTGCATTAAATTAAAAAAAAAAAACTTTACTAAAATTTTAATACAATATAATTTGGTTATTATAAATGAAACTGATAGTACTTTAAAAAAAGGAATTTACAAAATCTAACATGTTTTTTTGTAAATTTTAAAAAATTCAGTTATTTAAAATAAAACTCGTATATGAAGGCAATTTTACAGCAGAAAAAATGTGAAAGAATTATATATCACATCTTATATAATATACTAAAAATTATTGCATTTTAAAAATTGAAGATATATAAATTTCATATATATGATTCTTGTAATACTTTAAATTCTAAAATGTTTTTATTTAAAAATATTTTGTTATTACTTGATCATAGCACAGCATACACTGTCAGGCCAATTATTAAAAAATCTGCTTTTCTTCATACTATTAATCCATTGATTACAGACTAAAAGGTAAATAGTAATTAATGATCACTAAATGGATAATATAACTTCGATGTTAAAGCAAATTACAAATAAATTTATAGCAAAAAATGTAAAATTTAAGATAGGAACCGCTGAAAAAAATTTCCTTCTTTAAAAAATAACTTTATTGCCAAACATTAGATAAAAAAAACATTTACATGACTTGTAAGACCCGCTATGAAACATTGGTAAAGATGTGTGTAAATATATAAACGGATACACATAGAAGCATTTACTTACAAAATTGTTATTTTTATAGTTACTAGTGAGTGTATAATAGTGATTTAAGAGTTTTTGATATAATTGAAAATAAAAAATCATACCTATTTTGATAACTCCAATATTTTGCATCTCTCGGAATGGTACATAGCTGTTTCCCATAACAACATAGTACTTGAGGATGAAAAACATATTTACGTCCACAGCAGTAACCTAGTGATTGCATAACAGGATCTATTTCTTGCTCAAACACTTCAGCCAGCTAAAAATATGAGAAAGAAAAGTTTATAATGGAAAAATTTACCAACAATAAAATAAATGATCTTTTATTATCTTTTAAAGAATTAAAAATCAGAATAATAATTACCTTTGTACAATATCTATACACCCGTGAGGTCTTCCTGTTATACAGCCAGGCGTTGTCAAACATGAGCCATACATCATCAACATACTGCCACGGATCCTGGTACTGCCCAGTGTCCAACTTCCTTTTGATTGTAGACAAGTCCATGGGCTTCTTAATAATATCAAAATAATCCTACATGGGAAAATATCTCATTGTAGTATACTAGGTCCATACTACTCTAAATTAAACTAAATTACTTTTAGGTCAGGCAAAAAGCATGCAGTAAGTGTGTATGGACTTAAATTTAACTAATTTAACAAAAAAAAATATCATGCATTACATTAAAATTTTTACATTTTACTTACAACTACTTAGAATAAAGTTTTTATTTAAAAAAAAAATCAAAATACATGCCAAGTAGAAAAGAAAAGTAATAGAATTATAAAGTATTAAAGTAAATAAACAAAAACCTTTTTAATTTTATGCTTTTTTTTTTTTTTACATTATAGATGCTAAAATGAATGACACTCTGTTTCCAAACCTTTCCAGATTAACAATTTTACCAGATTAAATAGACCTGAAGTTATAAGACCCCCCATTCCTATTATTATAAATTTTCCACATCTTAAAAGTCCCCATGTACTTTTGTGAACTTGAATAAATGTTAAATGAAAATATCAAACATTGAAAGTACGATAATTTTAGAATATGTTGCATACATATTTTAAATATTTTAGATGGAATCCTATTATTCTGTAATCCCAAAATTTGAAAGCATAAATGAATACAAACTTTAAGATTTCCATAGCATATTCACTAAGGAAAAAACTGAATTGTTAAAAAAATCAGATCAAAAAGTCTATTAAATGTATGCTATATGAATACCAGTAAATATATTGATTTTCAAATGTGCATACACCCAAAACCAAATAATCAAAAAATTGCCAATTCAACACTAAAACTTCATTATGAAAATAAATATTAAAAAAATATGGAAATAACTAGCCATTTTTATGTTAATCATCACAAAGTACCAAAAATGTGTTCAAAGTATATCGATGCATACTCTTATCTATAAGCTGCATAAAAAATATATTGATTTATAATTGTATTTAATTTATTAAAAGAACAAAATATAAGATTCAATTATTAAATTTATTTTCAAAATAAATGAGAATAAATGCAAAAAACATATTCAAATAATATAATTCCTATTGTTTATGAAAAAAATTAATTGTTAAAAAATGACAGTTATCCATTATTGACCTCAACTGCTATAGAATATAAAACCAAAAAATTTTATGTTAAATGTAATCAGAATAAATGTCAGAACAAAATTTGCATAACAGCATGCAAAAATAATGCAATTTTTATTCTAGAATATATTAAGAAAATCAAAGTAATGAATTTAAATTTATTTTTTATTAAATTAAACCTTATAATATTCGCTAATAAATTACAAATTTTATTAATATATTACATTTAATTTTTTGTTCCAATTATTTTCGAGGAACACTAATAAACATTTAATTTTGTTAAAATTTAATCCATTAATTAATCATATTTTTTTTAAAAAATAATGGGTATAAATTTTTAAACATTTTACTTTTTTAACATTGTACTACAATTGCAGTTATCAAAATGAATAATATTTTTTACAATAATTTTATTATTTTTAGAAGATTATTGAAACACATTTCCAAGCCAGATTATGAAAAATTTATACAAAATGTGGAGTCAAATATTGCTAATAATCCCCAACCCTTGTCCTTAAAAGATTTTGGTCTAACTATAAGGAAATAGCATTATATTAGCACCACTTTGAAGGCAGATGATTTTGCTACTTTTCTAAGATCGCCAATTCCTCTCAGTCTCATTCTACTTCTAAATTTTCCAATGTTTCTTGCAAAGAAAAAAATAACCTTTGATTCCTTTACTGAATCTGATAGCCTATCTTCCATTAAAAAGCTCAGATTAAATGCAATAATTGTTTAGGTCATGAAAATATTCCTTTTTTATATATATAAAGGCTGTGGTAAATTTATTGTATCTTCTCCGTCATATATTTTCAATTGTTTTATAATAAGTGGCAGTTCTCTCAAAATTCTGAAAATGGTAAAGATTTTTCCTATTTATAAAAATTGATCTAAAAACTTAGTTAACAGTTATAGGTCTATTTATCTTACACATTACTGCCAAAATCTTTGAGCAATGTATTTATGAAAAAATTATTTTAAATATTATCAAACTCCTAGCCACCAATCAAAATAATTTCTTCATAAATCAATTGAAACCAATTTCATCATCATCTCTGACCATAATGCCCATGCTATAAAAGATCAGAGCAAACTTGATGACATTTCTTTTGGTATGTCTAAAGCCTTTGATAAAATTGGCCATGATATTTTCTTAGCCAAATTATATAATTTAGGGCTTTCAAAATCACAAGTTAAATGATATGAATCATTCATGCATTACAGAACTGCTTTTGTTAAATATAATTGTAATATATCTTCACTCCAGTCTTGCTCAATTGGACTTACCCAATATAGCATCATGGCTCCATTATTGTTTAATATATACATATAAATGATTTCAGGGATAATATAAAATATTTCCATTTGCTTTGTTATGCTGATGACTGTAAAATTTTCAGACATATTAATTTCTTTTCTGATTACTCTTTACTGCAAAATGATGTGTAATGTATTAACAACAAAATTATGATTAATAAAGACAAAATGCTCTGTTGTTTCTTGCTCAAAAAAGTCTGAAATTTTACAGTTCCCTATTCTATTCATGATTTTACAATCATTTCTAAAATAGTCAGAAAGATCTTGGAATAACTTTTTCCACTAATGCCTTCTTCCACTTTAGTGTTAAAACCATAGTGAATATGGCATTTAAAATAATGGGCATCATACAAAGACAAGGTAATGTAAACTTTTCCATTCATTGATCATCCCGATCTTAGAATTGTTTGCTATATGGAATTGTCACACTAAGAGATATTCAAAAACTTCAATCTGTATTTGGTAAATACTCTAAATATAATCATTTCCCTGATAGGTTTAACATTTCATTGACGCAAAAAAGAAAAATCAGAGACATTACATATTTGTATAAGATCATTTCCAAATTTACAATTACTTATCAAACATATCCTCCAATTCTTCTCAATATTATACTAGATCACATAGACCTCTAAATCTAATTACTTGACATTCAGATGCTCTTAGGGTTTCTTCATATTTTGTATAATCAGCACCTATGATAAAGATTTTATGAATAACATCCTTTATTTTGATTTCAATCAATTCAAAGCCCTAAAACTAAAATACAATTTGTGATCTCATTGCCCAAACCATCTGTCATGACTTTCCAAATTTTTTTCATGCATACCTCTATATCATTTTGTTCAATGATGATGTTTTTTTTATTATTATTCTATAATTAACTATTAGTTGTTGCTTTACACTTTAAATAAAATTGAATTGAATCACGATTGACTTTCTTCCAAATCCACAAATGGCGCTTTTTTGCTAGTTGTTCAGAAATAGTCTCTCCCCCAAAGAAAAAGTTTTATCTCCTATATTATGTAAATTAATTACACATTTTCTTCTTTTTTTTTTTTGTTCTCTCTTTTACTATCATTAATTTAAAAAAGGTAAAAATCATGAACTTATGGTTGGCCAAACTTCTTAAAAGACAAAATGAAAATATGACCAATTCTTCAAACCAATAAACTATCACATTCTTAGTAATTCAGAAATATTTGTATTTTTTCTTTAGTTTAAGATGTATGTATATAGTATTGAATTATTCAATGTAAAATTATTGTTACTTTTTTTTTTTTATAAATATCTGAGTGTTCAAAATTAAATTTTAAAATGTATTTTTATATTTATTTACTAAGTTTTGCATTCATAAGAATTTCAAATTAAAGAGTCACTCATAGTTTTGTCTGAATGTTATTTGTTCAATATTATTCCAGTATTAGACATTTCAATTATATTTAATAATCATCTTTAATAAACAAAAAAAATAAAATATTTTAAACACAAATTGTTTTATATCCATCACTGTGTAGAAATATTAATACATTTGATAAATATAGGAATCAAATTGATAATAAAGGCTATATTTCTGGATTTTGAATATATATAGTATCTAAAAAAAGTTAACATATTTTTTTTTATTAACAAAAATCTTCCCCTATAATGTTTTCCCATTTTTATCTTCATATATTTTAAGATCATTTTTAGCAAATATTCATCAAGTATATCATTTCTAAATCCAAAAGATGAAACAAATAAAATATAAAGAATAAAAATATAGAAAATTAAAAATTGGAATCAAAATATATGTATATATTATTAAAAGATGAAAGTATGGTTGCAGTAAAAGTCAACTTCCATTATATAATTAATGCATAGAGTATATGGATTTATTTTAGTGAAACTTTCCATTATTTTATCAAATCATTCTTCCAGCACCAACTCAGTTCTTTTTTCCTCCTCCTAACTTATTTTAATAAAAACTGTTAAATTAATTTTAATATATTATTTTCACACATCTTGTCTTTGTCATAAAAGTGTAAACAAAAAAAATATTTGCCTCTTTCCCTCCTTTTACCCTAATATTTATTTCATTCTTCATACAAATTATACTGATTCTCTTTAACATCCTGCACCATCTTTGTCCCTCCCCACAACCAATATACAAAGCTCCTGGCTTTGCATCAAATAATAAACTTCATTTAGTGTTATCCTAAATTCTTTCATATTTTTTATTTTTATATAACTTTTCTAAAATTCTATATAACTAACATAACTACCTTTTAGCCTAATTCCTTAAAAGTATGTACCTAAAACATAATTGCTATACATTTATCTTATCGCTTATATACATAAACAGAAATATTAATTATCTCACTATTAACTGTGGGTAGTGTCAAACCTTTCTAGCTTATTATATTTGCTGCTTTTTCTATACAATCCAATTAAAAAATACTGTTTCTATTAATCTATTTTTATTTATAAATTATAGCTTTCCCAACAATTTGAAGTTGGCTACTAAATATGGTTCTTGTGAACTTACGTCAATGTGGCCGCTTGATGGCGTTTTTTTTGCAAAAATAATAAAATGTAACGTCACCGGGCCGATAATTTGCTTTTTGTTCTCCGACAATTTTTAAAAGTATTTTTAAAAAAGTTACGAACCAATATTATTTTCTAAATTACATTTTTTAATTACATCATACATTTCAGCACGTAGCACTGGAATGTGCGTGGAGGGTCTGATAGTTTTGATGATCCAAAGGATCGGCCAATACATGCACTACTCTGATGGAAACCAAGCTTTCAGCGTGTAGGGCTGGAATGTGGGGGGCGTACAAGGAGAGCCATTTCATTACTCTCAGCTGTTCTCCCGCAAACGTGCCTTTTCACGTGACTTAAGTGAAATGGTCCTGGGATCTACCCTTTTGCAATTGGTTTTCATCTTCCAAGATGTGTAGGGAAACGCAAAATGGGCTTACAATTATTAGTATGTAATAGTACGTCAGGTAAGATATAAGATAGTTACTTCCAATGCACATAAAAACACTTATGGCCAGTTGAATTCATACACCCTCACATCCTGCGGTAATGATCTGTAAAGTCTGTGCTATTTCCATAGTGATGCGAAGCACAGTGTGCAACGCCATCTAGGCCTGCTAACAGCTAATATGAACAGAACTATTCTATAGGTTGTAAGTTGACCACATAAACGGCATATTTATGTGCTTTTGCAGAGAAACAACGCCATTAAGCGGACACATTGGGCATAACTCACTATTACCTAAATATGCAACATAAATGACATATCAAAATGGATGTCAAATGACAATGAATTCTAAATCTATTGTTTTTTTAAGGGATCGGAGAAAATATAGATAACAATTTAATAAGTATTCATTTGAAATTCTGTATAAATAAGTTCAACATATTAAAGTATAATTCAAAAATTCCCCATCTATTTTTGCAAGTCTAGTACAAATATAATTTTAATATAAAATACATATGGGGGAAGAGGTTTATTAGATGCAGTGATTAAATAAGTTTGCTTTTTTTAAATAAATAATTTTATTTAAACACTAATTTAAAATAAAAATTCAATAATTTATTATACAATTTAAAATTTTGTTAAAAAAAAAAAATAATTGACATTTATTTGCTTTGGGATTAATTTTACTCTTCCATCAATAAGTGTCTTCAAAAAAAATCTCTAAAATGTAAACACACAAACAAAACAAAAAGTTCTCTTTTTTTTTTTTAAAAAAAAAAAAAAAAAAGCACAAGATTGAGAGTGAATATTGTTGTTTTTAAAACAAAAAAGGGTCTGAATAACAAAAAAGAGAAAAAAGATTGTTATATTTTACAGAAATTATAAAAATATCTTTCAAAATTACAAAAAAAAAAAAAAACTATCTACATAAAACAAAAATATATTGCAATAGGAACAGTAATTTGTCAACAATATATATGAAAAAAAAATGAGTTTGACAAACAATGAATACATATTTCTGTAACATGTAAATTTACTATTCTTAACTTCACTGTCAAAAAACACAAAAATCATATTATGTATTACTGATGGATTGAGCTATATAATAATAAAATATCTGCATAAATATCTTACTATATAATATATAAAGCATAATCCATACTCATGTACATATACTTGCTATACATTTATTTATATAAACAGATAATATTTATTGTTCACATGATTACCATTTCATATGCTTACACATAATGTTAAAAGTGCATCAATTTATTACGAAGACTTGCATTTGGTGGCACTACTGTATGGAAAGTTTGGTACTCTTATTAATATTTATGGTTGTGTTTAATATATCTATACAACATAATTTTGCATGTTCACAATCAAGCAGTTATTATCATTTTAATACATTAAGTTTATTATTCAATTTGTTACATTACAAATTTGATTATAACTTGAATTAGTTGAATTATCAAAGACTCTAATAGAATGAGAATGAACAGTAAATGTTTATATTGCTACCTGTGTATGAGCGCATTTATATATGCATGATTTAAATTTCTCCAGTTTAAGAAATCACAAGAAATGGATCTATAGAGTTAATAATATTAACAAGTACTTTGTATAATAAATGTATTTTGTAAAATTAATATTAGTAAAATGATAGCTCATATAATGTAAGGGAAGATGGACAAATTAATTTTTACTGCAGGCAAATGAATTGTTTAGTTTAAGGAAATGTACTATATTTTGTAACCTATTAAATTTGCATGCTGGAAGGGACTTAATGAAATAAATTGTCTTTTTCTGATAATAAATTTAGTGGCAAGTTTAAATGCATTATTAAAAATTAGAAAGCAATAAAATTGAAAAAGTTAGAGAATGAATTTCAGTTTGATCGTGATTTATTTTTCTTTTATTTCTAGCCAATAATAAAAACTATTTTATACTTATTTGTAAAATAATTATCGAAATGTAAAATTAAAAAAAAAAAAAAAGTTTTACAAAATCATATTAAGTCTGGAAATTAAATCTGGATAAGAATGTTTTGTAAAAAAATCCCGATATAAATTAATAAAGACTTAATTATGTGTTAAATGTTAAAAACATGTAGTTATGACAAAAGATATAATAGATCGAAAAAATGACAGTAGTAGTCTTGATTAAAAAGAAAGCAATGCATATTGATTCCATGAAGAAAAAAATTCTAATAGAGAAATAGCTATTAAAAAAGAAAACAGTTGATACTTCATCTACCTCAGCAATAACGGCATCAGCTAGTAAAGGACTATTTACCATAGGTAGCTAAAAACTTGCAAGCATACCGATCAAAAGACCTGAAATTATGTAGTTGCTACCAGATATGAACATTGAAGTTACATAAAGTGCAATATTGCCTGCTTTAAAGAAAAAAAAAAAATGCTCTAAAGAAAAAGGATTCTGCTGTAAGATCTGCCATAAAGCTATCTCTAGTAGGAATCATCTACATCATCTACAATCATTAATAACCAAAGAGGATAATCACAATTAGGATTGGATTGATAAAGACTATCGTTAAAGATATGTGTATATATATATAAGTCTAAGTTCCCTGCAAAAAAAAAACAAAAAACAACGGTTTAAACTATTTTATCTGCTAAGACTTTTCTTTATATTTAATTACAAGACCGTAAATGTAATATTTATGTTTATTTAATTCAGTATTTTATATTTTTATTTATTTACTTTATATTGTGGTAGTTGTGAATATATAAACGTTTAACAATTTTGTATTTTTTTTATTTATTGTAAATAAATTTTTTTTATTTATTAACCAATTTAGTTTGTTTTTGCTATTTGAACTCATTCCAAACATTCACCAATAATATCCACTAATCCTGAGAAGCTATGCAATCCGTTGGGAGAGATGAAAGATAATAAAATTATATTAAAATGATGATGATTGTATCGGCAATAGTAATATCCAGAAGTAATCTTACTATTTAGGAAATTGGCATCAAAGATTAATTTTAAATTGAATCTATGCAAAGAAATTAAAAAAAACTTTTGGTATTATTATATTTAACCTTCAGTGCTGAGGTTATTTTGATCATGATCTTCACAATGTTGGTTATAATATATTGAATATATTTGATTTTGTTAACTATTTCTTACTTAAATTTATATTAATCCTAACTATATTTTAACTTTGTTTTTTCAAACTTATTACAATAATTTTTATTATTGTGTTCATGTCTATACAACATAACTTAAATATCCACAATTAAGCAATTATTGAATAAGATTAAATAGTTTTCCTGCTTCATGAACAAAAGCTTCTCTCTGAATCCTTATATAGACCAAATGCTCAAAATATAAAATCTTTTCAGAATGTGCAAGAGATTTGAAAATATAATAGGTATTCATTTTAGTATTACATTAAAGTTATTAAAGATAAATAAAATGCATATATTGTCTGCTATTTTAAAATATATTTTATTTGTGATCAAAAATGGAATTTAAAGTAAAATAATGATGATAATTTAAAATTGTAAAAATTCAAATAAAAATGGTGCAAATAAAAAGTATATAAAAAATATATAGTATCAATCAAAAATTAAAGATAGTTTATTTAAATGAAATAAATCTCCAAATAGCAAAATAAATCCCAAAACAAAATTTTAATATTGTCCACAAAATAAAAACTGAAAATATTAATTGCTTCTAGTTCTTAAAGTTATCACATTTGTAAAATTGCTTAGTTATGCATGTTGTGATAAAAAATAATTATAACAATAATAATAGTATGGATTTATTGTTTGGGAGTTGAGCATAATCTGTAAATTTATACTGTCATTCTATCACTGCACCAAACATGCAGTAATAATAATAAAAAAAGATGAAAAGGGGATACTTTTATTTTATAAAAGTGAAATTCCTTTCTTGAACCATTATTTGGAAAATCTAATTAAAATACATTTTCCAATTTTATTAAAGAAAATAATTTATTTTATAAGTGTATTTTTCAATTTAAAAATAAAATCCTAATGGCAAAATTATGAGGCAAAAAACAAAATGACATTTAATTGACTTTTTCCCACATAAAATTTTAATTTTTGTATTTATTTAATTCATAACTTAGTGTTTTTAAATAAATATACAGATGGTAAAACAATAAGCACTATATATGTGTAATACTGTCAAAATATATAAGTAAATACCATCATATTTATTGAACTATGATATTAATGAAATGAGAGTTTGGTTTGCATTAATCATTATGTTTATTTTTCTGATGCCAACAATTGAGAAAAATGAAGATTTAGATGGGGGGGAAAAAGGAGATTTCAGAAGAGAAGAAAATTACTTTAAAATTAAAATGATATATATGTGCATAAAATACAGAAACATATTCATTATCAATTTTATACCCATATCTAATTGGAAAATACGCATTTACCCAATGATATAATTATTCCAGCAGTACTACCAGTATAAAAACATAAATTAAGCAACTAGACTTTTTTGCCAGCTGTTTAATAGAAGGAATGTTTTCACACAGTTTAATGCTAGTGGAATAATTAATGTTAACTGAAATGATGTTTTCTATATTTTGATTTCCCAGTAAAGAATTAGCAAATAATTTGAATTCTTATATATAATTTGATATAATACACACAAAGATTTATATATAGTTTATATTTAAAATATTTTCTCTTTCTTTTGTTGGCTGGAGATAATTGTATATTATAATAAGAGCATCTAATGTAAAAAAAAAACATATTGCTGAAAGATTTTTGTTTTTGTTGATTTACTATGAAATTTATTATGTTTATGAAAGAGAAAAAAAGAGATGAACCAATATTTATTATAAAATATGAAATATATAGCATAAAATCTAAGAAATTGTAAGGAAAATATTAAAAAAAGAGAAAAGAACATGTAAGAAAAAAAGAGAAATATTATTTACTTATTTAAAAAAGAATTATAATCAGTATGTTATATCAACAGAAATGATTGAATACAAAGTAATATATATATAAAATAAGAATGTTATTGGTTTTTTTTTTTTTACTTACTGGAATTTGAAGAAATTGAGGATCCACAGGCTGCCTGAATGGTAATGATTCTGGATCTTGCCGATATAATTTTTCAAGAGTAGGCATTAAATTCTGACGAAGTTCATCAGGTTTAAAATCTAAAACAAAATTTAAAAAGTAGATCATTATACAAAGGATAAGATATTCTTCCGTATAAATTAATAAACTATAATAAAAAAAAATAATGCATCAAGATCACGTTCACTAAATTTTTATTATATTGTAAAAAATTAAAATATGAAATATAGTCAGTTGTCTACTTATATAATCTGGATAGACAAATTCTTATGATATATATACTTGCTTTTTTCATTCTACAGCACAACTATCAATTATTATATATATAGTAAATTATAACATAAATTTCAAAAATATTTTCCATACATTTATTTTACTTTTTATAGTTACATTTATTTAATAAATGCACAGAAAGTATGCAGAGTATTATACAAATGTCATATCACTTACATAATAATTCAGTTTAATGAATGAAAAAAGTATAAAAAATATCATTTATTAGCAGCAAAACAATTTTATTTATTTCTTATACTGTTTAAATTTTTTTAAAAAAGGGAGCTTATATCTTTCACTCTTTAAAGAAAAGTAACTACTTTTTTCAAAGTCCAATAATTTTAATTTAGCAGCACACACATACACAAGATCCCCCCCACCTAAAAATGACTAATTTTATTAACTATAAAATTACTAATTACAGATAACCATTGGTTCAATTTATTATAGAAAATATTAAAAATATATTTAAATAAAATATCCTTTAATACACCACAATATCAGAGGTTTATATATATTTTCAACTTATGCAGAACTGTTTATAGTTTTAAAAAATATCAAATCAAATAGATAATTTTTTTATTTACAGAAATTTAAAAATATACTTATCAATATCTATGAATGCATAAAATGATTTACTTAATTTTACAAAGCATAAATTTGACTAAGTGATAGTGGAAGATAAAAAAAAATTTAAGATTTTGGCAGGAATCAAAAATGTTTCAACTTTTGCAACTGTTTATAAAAAATTTTAAAAATAATATTATTATCATTGATTGGTATTTTAAGAGAGCTTTAATGATGGTAAATTTTTATTAATCTTGATTTGCTTAAAAAAAAAAACAACTACCTTTTTTTTTAGTATAATTTAATTATTTTTAAGTAGACAGTTAAATTATGAGAAAAACATGAATAAAAAGTTTAAACAATATTTTCATTTGACGAGAGACAAAGTCATATATCAACATATTTTTATAGAAATGCATTCCTAAAAAGAGCACAGATTTTATTATAAATGTAACATTTAAAAAACAATCACAATCAGATTTAACAATCATCAAGAACTTCAATTTAAACATTAGTTCTAGTGTGGTTAATGTAACCATCTGCTATGCTTATAACCTAATATTCTAATCTAGACTGGGTAACATGGAAATTTTTCAAATTACATTCCAGTTTAAGATTTTTTCAAATAACTGGCCTAAAACCAACCTAGTTGGCCAATAATCAACCCAATTAGCAAGCCAATACTGAACACTAGATGAGTATCTATCTAACTATCTGCTAGAAGGTAAAACAAATATGACGAATTATTCAAATTTTCAATGTCTAACAATTATCAAGACTGAAGTTAATACCTCCCCCTTTACTGTTTCTCTGAGGACTTACTGGAAAGACTTTTCCTGTATAATTCATTTCAAAAATATTTTCATAAAAGAGAAAATCAGTTTATATCATAAGTGAGAATTATTATAACTGAGCAAACATATTTACTATACAATTTAAAAAATGCTGCTGATATAAATTAATTTAAAATAATTAAGCAAAACAAAAATACTATTTTGATTTTCACATGATTTTTGGTTTAGTTTATCAATCACAAAGCTACTATATAAATTCTCTTTTACTGTATTATAAAAAAAACACTTTTCTTTTTTCAATTATTTAAATTTTTAAAATGTGAAATTGAAAATACTGAAAATGAATTAACATTTGTTAACATATTTATAAAAATAAAATGTGCACAAAGAATAATGACATATTCTAAGCAAAATGCCAATAACTGACCTCAAATGCAATAATTAGGCAAATTTTTTATAATGTAGTAAACACCTTTTAAAATCTAAACCAGTAAAACTATAAAACTTGATTATAATGTTGGAATTCATTGATATAATAATCGTAGATATTAATAATATAATAACATTTTCTTTTTATTGAAGAAGTGGAAATAGTTTAAAAAATATATACATTGCAGATTCTATTATAACAGATATGTTTAGCTGCGATTCAAACATTTTCATTATATAAGAATGCAGCCTTTTCCCCATTAGTATATCAAATATGTTTATTCAGATTTTGGAATTCAATAATATAAACACATAACAGAAACATGTATATATCCACTGCAGAATAATTTTCTACCATTATTTACAAGTAATACTGAACTAGAAGCAATACTCATCAAACTAGTAAAATCCTGATTAATGATGGCTAAAGTTTTCTTTTTTATTCACTAATCAATAATTGAATGAATATGAATTAATATCCTGAAATAGTAATTTCAAACCTGTTTGAAATGTGAAAAAAATCAAGTTATCTTATCCCTGATTAGAACTTTGGTTCATAAGTACAGCCTAGAATTGTTTAATCATTAAACCATGAGGCACATTATATATATATATAGTACGAAGAGAGAATGGTTTCCAAAATGAAATTCAAATTTTTCCGATATTTTATAAGATATAACTCTCTCAGGCCAATTAAAATAAATTGCACTATATCATAAACTATATACATATAAAGGATTATTTCACATTTAGTAATGTCATGTAAATCTCATAATAAAAATAAAAATGACAATCAACTTCAAGTCATTCTATAAAAAATGAGTAAAATATTTACTTCTCTCTTCTGATATATATACATTCTTACATACATGCACAGAAAATTCTCGATGATAGACATTCAACAGTTTTTCACAATCACAATTAAGTAATTGTAAAATGTGATAAAATTTCAAAACTTCACATACCACAATCTCACAAAATAAACTTTTGTATAATAAGCAAATTAAAAAATAAATAAATTCGTCAGTTTAAAATGAAATACCATTTTCAATATTATATATAAATATATAGTAAAGCATTTTCTATAATATATATGTTACCAATACTTAAAGAAAATGTAAATATCATCCATTATTTAAAACTGCATTACAATACATAACACTAAAATTAGAATTTGAAAAATCAAAGCAAAAGCTATATTTAAAAATAGATCCAATAATAGGTAAAATGAGTATCAAACAGAAATTTAAACAAGATTTATCCAGATAAAATCTTAATTACATTGTGTTTTCCTGAAGGGGTCTAATGATGGTGTTTTAGTAGTATTTATATGTTGGATTATTTCCATAATCTAATATGAGTATTGAATGTCTTTAGAAAAATTATATTTAAATATTCCAAATACATTCATCTGATAATAATAGCACACAAGTTAACATATGCACAACGTTTAGAGAGGTATTATTCTCCATTCTTCTTCACGTGTTGCTGGCGTGACTAGTGACAATACTAGCATTGGAATTGAACTTGGACTCTTAGATTATTGAATATTGAATTTAAAAGTAACACACTAACCAACTGAGCCATCCTCATCCTGCCAAAGGCATCAGTCAGTAGAAATTTCATATTTTTATTTATCAGGTTTCTCCTGATTTCTTCACTTTTTCTTCTTAAGAACAAAGTTGGTTAGTGGTTTCTATATTGTAACGGGCACATACGTACGTTACATTATTTTTTATTAGTAAACATAAAAAAAAAAAGTTTGCCAATAAAAATTTCTTTTTTAAGAATTAAAAACTGAAAATTAAAAAATCATCTTAAACTCGCATATATATAAAATCGCATAGATAAATATTTATTAAAATAAAACTTTATTAAAAAAAGAGTAGTTTAAAACTAAATTTTCAGAAAAGATTTAAGAGATAAAAATATGTTTAAGTTTGAAAACAAATTAATTAATCTTTTGTAAAATGGAAATGATTATTTTAATTAGTAAACTAGCCTTTGGGCATTTAAATGTATAAGCATCGGTCAGATAGGAAAATAATAGAAACTTTTAGCAAATGAAATAAATCCATCGGGAAATCGGACCTCAACGAAAAGGTTTTCACCATCATGACGTAATGTTGAGTTAATCCACAAAATGATTATAAAAGGAAAGATTTGAAAATAAGAGCCAATTAGTTATTACGATGTGACTATATGTATTAGTGTGGATTTGAAGGAGAAGGGATTGAAAAGACGCACTCTTCAATCCCTTCAGTTTTGTTAAAAAAAAAAGAGAAATGACATCGGTTTTTTTTCTACATTAAGGACCAACTAAACTAAAAGACCTCCGGATAAATAAATAAAAAAACAACGGCTAACCCAACCAATCTTTTTAGGACGGCATGGGAATTCACGTTCAAATGGCAAGCAGCAGATAAAGATGAACTGTTTTAAACCGTAAGAACTTTATAATTAATGAACATTAAATTAAAAACTTTCCGTATTTAAAATAATTAAAAAATAGAATCCTATCTGACCAACGTTATTTATTAATTAGTTATAATTTTATTTAATGTATTTCTTTTGTAAAATCATTTCCATTTATTTATTTATTTGTTCTTTAAGTTTTATTATGATTTCTGTTTTTCATTAAATTAGTTATATAAATATTAAACTTAAGTCGGGCGTGAATGGTTATTGAAGCAATGGATCTGAAGCCCGATCCATGCTTCACATCTTCCTATAAACTTAATTAGTATTGTAGACCTGAATTAAGTTTATAGTTCAATATCAGCAGGGTTTTGCATTAGAGTTAAAAATAATTATGCTTATCCAAATGTGTATTACATTTAAATATTTTGTTTTAAATAAATTTCATTCTATTAATAAAAATTGCTTAATCTATTAGTCAAACATATATATACATCTAGCGTATATATATGAGTTAATGCAAAATTCTGCTGAAATAAAATGCTTATTCTACTATAAAAAAATAATAATATATTGTTGTTAAAATTTTGTTAAAATATTTAGTATGATTTGATTTTGAGATAAGCCCGCCAACATTTTCTAAAAGAATGGATAGTTTTGATTAGTGAGCCATTCAAGTCTAATTAAAGATGGCCTTCTCTTTCTTTCTTTTTAATTAATAGAATTCAAACTTTAAAGAAAGAAATCTAGAGTAAAAAAGTAAAAGTTATTTTTAGAAAATGTTATTTTGAAACAAAGGAGCATGGGGAGGCTTATCAAGATCTCAGATCATACAAACAATAGAAGGTAGCTGACAGAGAGGGTATAAATAGAAGTGAGAACAAAAGACTAGATTATTCAGATTTGTCTTTTTGAAGGATTCAGATTTTTCTTTTTGAAGGAGTCAGATTATTCAGATTTTTCCTTTGGAAGGATTCAGTATTCAGATTTTCCCTTTGAAGGATTCATTTATTCAGATTTTCCTTTCGAAGGATTCCGTTGATTCAGATTTTGCTTTTGAAGGATTCATTCAGAGTTTTCTTGCTGGTTATTCCAAGTTTCCGTGAGAGTGCCTTCATATTTCTTTTTGGAGAACTCTCTCCGATTTGCTTCACATTTAGCTTGTGCTCAAAAAAGTTATACAGCTGTCGTTTTCAAATAATGGAGAAGTTTGAACATGCTCCAGTTAAAAGCCATAGTATTTTGAAGGAAATGAATATGCTCGGCTAGGCAAATAAATAGCTTTGCCTATCGCCGAGGTTCCTGAATACCACCCAAAATGCCATAGTATCCACTCAATCGTCATCTGAACTCTGTGCCGTGTCTGGAGAACTTTTCGTGAAACCATACTACATTTTTTCATTGTCCGGACAAATACCTGTCGACGGTCGGATCAAGCCACAAACGCCGTAGGGAACATGACCAAGGAAAAAGGACGGTAATCGTATCTCCTCTATTGAACTATTTCTTATGCTACCTTTTGTTCATATTTTTTTTTAATTGCTTCATTGAATTATATGTATTTGTTGATGTAACCATTTTTATTAGACTAGTCTTAATTATATATATTATGTGATCATCTATCTATATTTAACCTTTTCCCTTCGCTATTCTTCCTTACTAACCTGTGTAAATATTTAATATTCCATTGCGGTTGAGTTTAATAGTTAATTTTTGTTCATTTAAAATCTCTTTCCGGTTTTATTTATGTTTGTAAATTAAATACGAGTCAGTTTCTTTTGTGTGCCAACTTGATCTCTATGATAACGCCTCTTTTGTCCGCCATTAGCTTTACGTATATCTGATTTAACTATATACGTTTTAAATAATTTTTAAACACTGTTTGTAGCGCAAAGCAATTAGAAATGCTTTGCGAAAGATTCTTTTTTTATCGTACTTTATCGAGAAGATCGAGTTGACAATTTTATTAAAATTGGGAAAAGATTTAGACCGCAACCTATTAATCCGTTTTTATTGTCTAATTAGTTTGTTTCATTAATTTAGAGGAATAGCGGAGGCCATTAAATCATTATTCATATTTTAAAGCCATTAATTAAACATATTATTTAACTATCAAAAGCTTGAGTTTCCTAATTTTATTATAATGCTTTATTTTACTTTTCTAATGATCCAGGCACGCAAAACACATATTTCTTAGTACTTTTGCACATTTAACTATTTAGTTCCGTAAGTTTCCTGTCCATGTTTCTTTCCGCTGATGCTAAGCTGTCGCCGGTTGAAAAATAATTTATGCATGGCTCAGATAGTGTTGTTTGTTTGTGATCAGGCCTCGAGAATGGGCGAATGGGCAGAGGTCATAGTATTCTTGATTTAATATCTCGCGTATGGGTGGCCTTGAGGTACTTTCGCCTAGTATTCGAACTGGGTTAAGCCAACATACATCATCTGACTGTCACATTATATAGATTTGTAAAGTTATATTAGGGGAGGGTAATCTTAGGTTATTCGTTTCGTAGTTGAATTAGGTTAATGGATTGGATATATTGGTGTAATTAATAGATGTAGTACAAGATTCGCTAGGGGCAGAATCGCTATTATACGCCGCACACACTCATTTTGCCTATGGGAGGAATTATAAGACGAAGACCACAGTTCCTTCCTGTGGAGTTTTTTTTTATTGCTCTCATCGTCAGATAGATGTAATATTCCTATCTGACGAGAAGCAGTTTCTTCTCTTAACCTAATTGTGCTGCCGTATTCGTATTACATTGAACACATCGATATATCAGATGGATTGAAGTTTGGTTTGACTGCGAACCTTTGGCCTAAGGTCACACAAGGATTGAATATTTGCTTTTCAAATACAAATCTATGTAGTCTATTCATACTCGACACTCTAAATAAAGATGCATTAAATTTAAGTTGAGTATAGACGCTTGCATGGGTTCGTTACCGGTTGATTATGTTTTTGGTTTTCATATTCGGTCAAAATATATATAGACATTCGGTAAATACTGCTACCTTACGGTGAGTATCTAAAATGTATTTATTCGGATGTCTTTTAAGTTATTGGTGTTAATGCAAGCATCTTATAGTGAATGCTATTGGGTTACTTATAAATTTCCCTCTGCAATTGACGGTATCAATGATTTTGTATTTTGATCGTTTATGTTTATTTTAAAATGTTTTTGACCGTGGAATCTATGTAACCGATCTATACTCAACATTTTTAAACAAATCTGTGCGAACTAATAATAGTATAAAATTTAAAATGTAAATTAAAATCTAAAATAAAAGTAAAAATAATGTTAAATCTTATATATATATGTGCGTAAA
Organism: Epiperipatus broadwayi; assembly: GCA_028023455.1. Lineage (NCBI taxonomy): Eukaryota > Metazoa > Onychophora > Udeonychophora > Euonychophora > Peripatidae > Epiperipatus > Epiperipatus broadwayi. The sequence continues at coordinate 2,145,269 of JAQFVV010000037.1, read as the reverse complement.
TAAATTCTTGTATGTTAATTACTGGCAGTGGCTTATTTTATTTATTTTTTAATATTGAAATATAATTGGATAAGATATTATATTATTAAATCTCTGCTACTCCCTGAGCTAGTGACTTGGGCTAACAACCGGAAACAAAATTTTAAAAAAAAAAAAAAAATTTTTTTTTTTTTTTTACTTACGTATCTGCCTACTTTATAAATTTTTCTAGGTTCAAATGCCTAGATGGCGCCATGTAGTGCAGATTACGGTAAGCTCTATTCTCCGGATCGTTATAATATATTATATATAGTCACACTAGGTTGATCAAGGAGATTGTTTGCCATTATCATGTGAGCAGCTTCTTTAAATTTTATTCTTTGTACCCTTTCTTTTCTGTCCAATATTTTTATATTTTCCCAATTGAACACATGTTCATTGGTACATCTATTTTCTCTCTTCTAATCATCAGCTTAAGTTCTTGCAAGCGCTTTTTAATGGGACGACGGGTCTCATCAATATATAATATGTTCTTCCACATTTGCATGGTATTGCAAGTTTTTCTTTCCAGCATTTCAAGTTTAGGCTTTGTAGATGTTAGAATACGGATTGCAAATTTTCCTAAATTTGTCTGCTATTTTTGGTATGTATGGGTACACTAGAGTACCAATAATTGTTTTTTCTTTTCATGGTTCTTTTTGTTGTCTAAGGTTTTCTTAATAACAGCTGATGAATATCCATTTTTCATAAGAGTTTGTTCTATATAGATCTTTTCTTTTTTCATATTACTGGGTTCTGAACAAATTCCTTTTGCTCTGTTCCATAGTGATAGTATAACTGCATGTTTTGTGCTTCTGGTGTGATTGGGTGTAAAGGCTTAGTATTTTCCTGTATGTGTGGTTTTCGGTAAACTGTAGTTTTGATTTTGTCATGAGGAAATCTTGTCAAAAAAACATCTAAGAATGCCAATTTTTGTTCTTGTTCTGATTCTATTGAGAATTTAATTGAAGATATATTGTTGATGTGTTTTCAGAAAGTTTGTAATAGTGCTTCACCGTATGGCTATACAACAAATGTATCATCTACATAGTGAAACCAAACTTTAAGTGGATTTGGAATAGTTTTTATGGCCGTGGTTTTAAGTTCATCTGACAGCGGTGAGCCCATTGCCATTCCTTGATTTTGTAGGAAGAATTCTGTGTTATAATAGTAAGTTGTTTTTATGTGCAATGTTAATACACCCATTATACTCCCAAATAGGGAAAGTTGTTCTGGTTTGTAAGCTATTGTCACTATTTAATCTTTTTCTTACAATAAACAATGCTCCTTTACATGGAACACTTGTGAATAAACTTTCCACATTAAAGCTTAACAGTAAGTCAGTTATTTCAATTTTTATGTTCTTGATTAATTCTACAAAGTGTCTAGAATCATTGACAAAGGACTGGGTCTTCTATGCTAAAGAACTTAGAACTTTGAGAAGAAATCTTGACAAATTTTGGCAAGGTGAATTTCTAGAACAAATAATAGGTCTAAACGAATCATGATCCTTATGGATTTTAGATAGATCATAAAGATAAACAATTTTCCTGAAACATGATGTTATTTATGTTATTCTGAATCACTGAAATACCTGTGATGTTTTCTAAGTAATGCTTGTAACTTGGTTTCTGTACTTGTTATTGGATTTTTTGCCACTTTTCTGTATTGGCCTGCTGTGAGAAATTGATGTATTTTGTTGTCATAATCAGTTGTATCCATTACAACTGTTGCATTACCTTTGGCAGCAGGGAGAATAATTATAGATTTATCTACTTTGAAAAAATTTAATTGCTTTCTTCTCACTATAGGATATATTTGACTTCAAATTTTGGTTGTTTGTCAAGTGTTCTTTTTATTCTCCAGCGTAAATCTGCTGCTTCTTCTAAAGCTAATTTTTGAGTGACTTCCTCAATGGCTGCCATTATATCTAATGAAGGGATATTAGACGATATTATGGCCCAGTTTAATCCTCTTTCAAGAACAGAAATTTCAATATCTGTTAGATGTTTAGAACTAAGATTACTTAAGAATCTTAAGGATCCAGATTCAACTCCCATGCTATTACTGTCAATGGTCAGGCCAGCAACACCTGAAGAAAAGAGGGGAATAATACCTTTCGAAACATTGTAACTATACTAACCTGTGTGTTATTACTAACAAATAAATGAGTTTGGAATATTTAAATGGTTTATAATTTTTCTGAAGACATTCAATACTTATTTATGATGGAAATAGTCAAACATAAATACAACTAAAACACCATCATCACAAATCTTGAGGAAAACACTAAGTATTCGGTATGGGCCAAATTCTATATCAAATTTAGACATTATGGGAAATTATGTCTAAAGCTGGCCAAAGTAGAAAATCATTTAACTTTTTTATAATAAATTTGTAATTGTTTTCTCATCCTTGGTGTTCGCCTTAAGATGTCACTACTTCTAGGTAAATTCCTAGAAATATACCGTTTCACCGGCCTTCACCCAACAAAAGAGAAATTTTTCTACATTACAAACGCAGAAAAGTCCTCACATTATGTTGGATGGAGGAGGCGGCGACAGAAGCCAACACAAAGAGACTTCTTTCCATGATAAAACACAGAAAGAGTTCCCGATGGCTAGCCGGTTATGGCTTTTTTTCTATGCTAAAAGCAAAGAGAAAGAAATGCCTTGATTGGCTGCCATAATAGTCGATTTTGTTCATCATTTTCCCGTAATAGTAGAATATCTATTTTCTCTGTAGTTTCGTGTGAGTCTTTGAAGCAGTCGTAGTTTTTTAAAATTTGATAAGACGACTATTTTTTTTAATGTGTTGTAACTTACTTTACTGTTGTAAGTTTAGTAATAATGTCCTGAAGATTTCATTACGAAGGGGTAACCCTCAAAAATTGTTTTTAAGGGTGTGAAAGGGAAAAAAAAAATTAAAGGATCACGCGAAAAGTACCGTTTTCGCGAGAATTAGTCCGTGACCAGTTACTTTTGCTATATATATATATACGCACAAACAAAAACAACCCACTGTCTAATTATTAGGAATTACTTGTCCGAAAAATAAAATTAGTCGGGTATTTTTTTTTTTTTGTTTTGTTACATTTATTATTTCAAAATAAGATTAGTTTTTATATCTACACACTAACAAAAACAACCCAGTTCCTGATTAATTACTGTCTTTAAAAAAAAAAAAAGCAAATTCAACTGGGTTTGATTTTTTTCAATGGAGTCTTTGAATTACGGTTTGTTTGTTTTTATATATACACAAGATTTACCAAAAAAAAAAAAACCCACTTTCTGATTAATTACTGTCAAAAGAAATGCAAATTAGTCGGCTATCATTTTTAAATTTAGTATTTCAATAACGGTACCCTTTTTATATAGACAGACTTAACAAAAACAACCCACTTTCTGATTCATTACTGCCCCCCCCCCCAAAAAAAAAGAAAACAGAAATTAGTCGGGTATCATTTTTCAATCGAGTCTTTCAATGATGGTCCTTTACTAATAGTAGTCGGGTATCAATTCTAAATTGTAGTATATAAATTACGTTACTTTTGATAGATTTAGAATTACGTCTTGCTTTTTTAATAAAATGATTGATTTAAAACTCTTGACCAAAAATACCGTAACTTTAAAAAAAGACATACATAAAGTCCAAAAAAAAAAAAATGAGAAAAAGCCTCGTAACTTTAAAGACACACACACACATAAACTCAAAAACAATCTAAGATTAATAAACATTGACTTATTATGTCTTGCTTTTGAATCAAATTATTGATTTACTCTCGCAAAAAAAATACTGTAACTTTAAAAAGACACACGTAAAGTCAAAAAAAATTAGAAAAACACCGTAACTTTAAAGACACACACACACAAACTCAAAAACAAGATAAGATTAATAAACATTTACAAAAATGAAAAAAACTAACATCATATAATAGTATTAGTTAATAGAATATTTTATTACAAATCTAAGAAATCAGATCTTTTTAGATCAAATCGATCATTTAAGTCCGGCCCGGAATCGTTATATGTATATGTTTTTGATTAGCATCAACGCCATCTTAAGGCGAACACCAAGGATGAGAATACAACCTAAATTGTTTTTCTCTTCACAAATAAAAATTGTAATTATACATATGTGATTTTTTCGCATGCATTAGTGAAGCTGTAATTATACTATAATGTTTAATATACCTGCTTAGTGCTTTCGAGATCTCGAAAGCACTAAGCAGGTATATTAAACATTATAGTATAATTACAGCTTCACTAATGCATGCGAAAAAAACACATATGTATAATTAACTTTCTTATGTAAATCAGAAGGGATATAATTCTTCAAGGTTTGCAATTAAAACCTTCAATTCACACCCAGAGAGCTGGGAAAATTGACTCAGAGAACAAGTGAAGCCCCGTTAATAGAAAGAATAAATGCTCAAATGTTTTCTAAATATCAAACCTTCCATTCTATTAATAATGTAGAATGTTTTTTAAAAAAATAAAGTTATTGATGAAGACTTCACAAGAGTATCTCAAGCAGTAAGAAAATCATATTCTACATTACATGGAAAAAATAAAAGAATGCCAAAAGAAGAAACCAGCTAACCAACACGGTATATCAAAAATCATAATATACTAAGCAGTGTACTGGCTTCACCTGTTAAAAAAAATCTCTGTTCTAAACATCTAACAGAAAATGAAATTTCTGTTCACGAAAGAGGATTAAACTTTGCCACAACACGGTCTAATATCCCTTTATTAGATATAATGGTAGCTACCAAGGAAGTCACTCAAAAATTGCCTTTAGAAGAAGCAGCAGAATTATGCTGGAGAATAAAAAAAAACACTTGACAAGCAACAAAAATTGAAGTCAAATATATCCTATGGTTAGAGGAAGACAATTAAATCTCTCAAAGTAAATATAAACCTACAATTACTCTCCCTGCTGAGAAAGGCAATGCAACAGTTATAATAAATACAGGTAATTATGACAATAAAATACAAGAACTCCTCACAGCCAGCCAATAAAAAAAAAGTGGCAAAAAATTCGATACCAAGCACAGAAACAATGTTACAAGAATTACTTAGAAAGCATCGCAGGTACTTGTGATTCCGAAAAAAGGTAAAATAACATCAACTTCAGCAAAATTATCCACCTTTATTGGTCTACCTAAAATCTATAAGAATCATGTTCCATTAAGACCTATTTTGTTAGTTCTAGAAATTCACCGTGCCAAAATTTGTCAAGATTTCTTCTCAAAGTTCTAAGTCATTTCGCATACAAAGACCCAGGCCTTTGTCAGGGATTATAAATATTTTGTAGAATTAATCAAGAACATGAAAATTGAAAAAAGTGACTTATTGATAAGCTTTGATGTGGAAAGTTTATTTACAAATGTACTATGTGAAGAAGCATTATCTATTGTGAGAAAAATGATTAAATGGTGATAATAGCTTACAAACTAGAACAACTGTTTCTATTGACAGTATAATTGAACTATTAACATTCTGCCTAAAAACAACCTACTTTTCAATATAACATAGAATTCCTTCCAACAAAATCAAGGAATGGCTATGGGCTCACCATCATTGTTACGCCTGATTAGTAATATTTACATGGAAAAACTTGAAACCACAGACATAAAAACTACTCCAAATCCACCTAAAGTTTGGCTTTGCTATATAGGTAATACATTTGTTTTATAGCCACATGGTGCAGCACTACTACAAATTTTCTGGAAACACATCAACACCATATCCCCTTCAATTAAATTATTCATAGAATCAGAAACAAAAACAAAAGTTGGCATTCTTAGATGCTCTTGTGACAAAACTCCCTTGTGGCACAATCAAAACTATAGTTTACCAAAAAAACACACATACAGAAAAATACTTAGCCTATACATTCAATCATACCAGAAACACAAAACATGAGTTATACTATCACTACAGAACAGAGCAAAAAGAAGTTTGTTCAGAACCAAGCAATTTGAAAAAAGGAAATATCTATATACAACTCTTCTGAAAAATGTTTATCATCAGCTGTTAAGAAAACCTTAAATAGATAAAAAGAACCGTCAAAAAAAAAAAAATTATGGGTACTGTAGTGTACATATACATACCAAAATTAGACAAATTAAGGATAATCTGCAATCAGTATAACATCAGAATAGCTTTTCAAAACCATACCACACTACGAGGAATTCTAACATCTACAAAGCTTAAACTTGAAATGGTGAAAAGAAAAAACTGCATTTATGAAATACCATATGAATGTGGAATAATGTATATTGGTGAAACCAGTCGTCCCATTGAAAAGTGCTTGCAAGAACCCAAACTGATGATTAGAATAGAGAAAACAGATGTGTCTTAAGGTAGCAGACCATGTATGTACCAATGATCATATGTTCAATTGAAAACATACAAAAATATTGAAAAGAGAAGAAATTTAAATAAACTGCTCAAATGATAATGGCAAACAATCCCGTAAGTCAACCTAATGTGACTACATAAATATATAGAAACCACTAATCAACTTTGCTCTTAAGAAGAAAAAGTGAAGAAATCAGGAGGAACCTCATAGATAAGTATATGAAATTTCTACTGATTGTCACCTTTGGCAGGATGGCTCAGTTGGTTAGAGTGTTACCTTAAAATTCAATACTCAAGAATCTAAGGTCCAAGTTCGATTCCTATGCTAGTACTGTCACTAGTCAGGCCAGCAACACCTGAAGAAGAGGGGAGAATAATACCTCTCTAAATATTGTGCATATACTAACATGTGTGCCGTTAACTAATAATTGAATGCATTTGGAATATTTAAATAAAGTTAAATTTTTCTAAAAACATTCAATACTCATATTAGGTGGTAGTCCAACATATAAATACAAATAATTACATTGTATTTTTTTTTAAATTCATAACTTGTTTTTATCTTATTTTTTTTCAAGTAAAAATTTAATTTTGTGTATATATAGTTTTGTTTAATAATAGTCAAATATTTGGCATCTATTCATTAAATTATTTTCCAGAAATTTATCAACTGTGTAGAACGAGACCTATGTGTATAAATCAATAGATAGAGTGATATTACAATGCAACCATTTATTTTTCCTTTAAACATAAAAACTAATTATAATTATTTAATTACCAAATTGACTTCAACTCTCATTGAGACCATCTCAATATATAGTTTTATACATCACCAGACCAATTAATTCACTCACTCCACCTGTTGGACATTATTCAACTTAAACAATATTGACATTATATATATATAAACCTGGAAATAAATAAACAAAACCCCATAACAAGCTTTAAAACCATACAAATTCATACACCTATTTTTTATATACCTATATAAATAATGTGAAATGCTGAAAGCTTTGACAGAAGCGCTTTAAAAATTCTTATATTGGCTGTCATATAACCATTTTTAAGGCGCTTCTGTCAAAGGTTTCAGCCTTTCACGTTATTATTATATCATTTGCTTGCACTTAATAAATTAATATATTTACAATTTGTTACTATCATTTCATTAAATTTAAAAAATTACTTTGTAGTAAATGTTAAGATTTCATGTTGTTTATTTATATATAATATTTAGTGAATTAAATGTGAAGGTGTTTAAAGCTTTACACTCTCATTTCAAAATGCTTAAGATTGGCTTATTTATATATAAATTTAAGTAGAGAAGAAAATGGGAACCATCTCTTTCTCGTAAAATCTCTGCCTTGGGTTTTGACTTGAGAGTTTCCTATGCAGTCATTATTACATCTTATTGGCTGTCATATAAGCATTTTTAAGGCGCTTCTGTCAAAGGTTTCAGCCTTTCACATTAGTAATATTCCTTAACATATTTTATAACTCAAATATTCTCATATTCCATTTTTATGACAGTATTAAAATAATATACGTATGGTCGTAACCTAACATCTTTCCTATTATTTGCTCTATCATGCTCTTTCCCTTTATCACTTTTCGTTCTTGCTGTCTGTCCTATGAAACTTTGTATATTCAGAAAAATTTGAAATAGATGTGTAAATATAGTTAAAGGTCCAGCAAAATTAGGTGAAAAATGGGCATTATTAAATAAATGAAGATACAAAAATTATTTTAAAATTAAATGGAAAATTATTGTTTATTTATTTATAGGTTTATATATATGTTAATAATAGTGTTTAAGGTGAATACTGTCCAATAAGTGGAGTTAGTGTAATTAATTGGCCATCTAGATAATTATAGAGAGAAGAAAATTAAATAGTAAATTGTTGGAGGATATTAATAAAAGTGGAAGAGATGAGAATAAAAAATTTTGGAAATACATTAAAGGAATGAATGTAGGGCAGAGAGAAATAGTATTACTAAATGAGGAGGAAATAGAGTGTAGCTCTAGAGAAGAATGTAATGAATATAGAAAAGATGTTACATGTGAAGGACAGGGTTATAACAAACATAAAAGCATATAGTAATGGAAATATTAGGTTTACAAAAAATGAACTGAATGAGGCAGGGAAGAAGTAGAAAGGCAAGAAGTTTAAATGAGTGGGCAAACAAATAGTGCAAAATTATCATATTTTAATAAGATGGCACAGGAGAATTTCCATAGTTGGAATATTACAAAAGTAAGGCTATTATTTAAAGAAAAGGGTAAGAATCATAGAAAGTTAAGCAATTATAGACCGATAGCGGTAATGTCAATGTTATATATAGTTTTCACATATATGGTGGCTGGAAGGGTTGCAAAATGGTTGGGAAAAAAGGTACTAGTCTTATAGCTAAAGATGCCGCTCTATGGCGCCGTTTTTGCGCTAAAACATATAAAAATGCCGTTTCCGCGGCCGACACGTTCGAACCCGCGTTTTCTATAATACAACTTTTTTGTTGTGCTACAGATTGCAGGTCGTGTCGCAGTACAGCATGTATGTCGCATTGCAGCAAATATATTTTCTGAATTCGCACAGTTTATAAAATGGTTACGGCTTGGTGAGAGGGTGTGTTTTTTTTAATTGGATGGAAATGTTGTTTTTATTGGATTTTTTTTTATTTTAAAGTATTGAAATGTTCAGATTTTCTAAAGTAATAATTATCAGACTTTTTACACCGTACTGTATTGAAGTTTTAATTGGGAAAATGTTGACAAGATATATGTGTAAAGTGAGTTGGAATTAGGTAACATGTCAAGTAACGTACTGTTCGTAACATTCCACGAGACAAACAAGATTCTGCCGTGTGTATATTTTTGAAGTAAAAAAGAGCGGTAACACAAAAATATTCAGTAAGAAAAGTACAATTTTACACGTTTTTTTTTATAAATTTCCTAAAAAGCATATATTATAAACATGATTAATAAGTAAAGAAGACATTTTTGTTATTGTTTAAAAAAGTTTTAGTTTCTTTTCTTTTCTCCGACTATGGTTATACTTTGTTGAATATAGTTTACGTTTATTGCTATCATTTATTTTATAGATGTTACTAAAAAAAATATTTACAAAAATACGATTTTGATATTTTTTATTTTAGCATTACAAACAACAGAACACTAAACCTAACCCTAAACCTAACCGTAACAACTTTTACTTTTTGTTGTCATTCTATATGAAGTAAAAATAGCGGTAAAGCCGTAACCCCAGTAAAAAAATCTCCGATAGAAAATTGATTTTTCTAATAAAGCAAAATAAAAAACACGAATCAAATTGTAATTTGTTTATTTTATTTTACATTTATTAGTATCATTTAATTTGTATACATTAATAAAAAATAATATTTAAAAAAGACGATTTTGTTTTGTTTTTATTTTCGCATTACAAAAAAACACATCAAAATGATTAAGATCAACGGCCCAGGAATGTTCATATTTTATAGTTTTAACGTGAAAACAGCGCCATCGAATGGCGTCTTTATCTATAAGACAAGCACTGGAAAAAATAATATAGTGGGAGAAATGAAAATAAGTTTTCGATCAAATAGGCATATAGTGCGATAGTTTATTTGTAGTTACACAACTTATAGATATGAGTAGAAATACAAGTAGACAGTTAAAATAAGATCTTTATAGATATAGAGAATGATAGAGGAAATAGAAATAGATTATAGTTGAGTTTAGTAAATTTGGGAATGAATAGAGCTGTAGTGGATCTAAGGCGGATGCTCTATATCACCTATTTTGTTTTTGTTATATTTGAGGAAAATGGAGAGAGCAATAGAAAGAATAAGAAAATATACTATTAATAGGTGGCAAGAAAGTATATACATTATCGTATCTTTTTATTTGTAGATGATGTCTTCGTGTTCACAGAAAGTATGCTGAAGACATAAGCAAGGATGGGTGAAAAGACAGGAATTAAAGTGAAGAAAAATCAAAAGTAATGACAATAAATGCTGTGGAAAAAGAAGAGAAAGAATTTTTATTGGGGGAGATAAAGTTAAATGTGGTGAATAAGTATAACTATTTAAGAATCGCCTTAATTGGAGAAATTGCTTGGATGAATGGGATTGATAAAGAAATTAACAGTGTTTTTATATAATAAATATGATGTAGCTGGCAGTATCAGAGTTAACATATGGCAACAATGCACTAAATGTTAGTAAAAGGGTGTTAGATTACTTAGAAAAAGTACAAAGTAGGAAGACATGTATTAAATGCAGATGTATGGATGGCAAAGGAGGCAATTCAAGGAAAAATAGGATGGTCAAGTTTTTATATGAAAGATGCAAAAAGCAAAATGAAAATGTTCAGTAGATTGCAGTTTATGGATAATAAAAGAATAGCCAAAATAGTATTGAATTGGATTATCAGTAAAAAGCAGGCAACAAGACGGGTGAGAAAGGTAGTACAGTATACAGAAGATTTGGATAAAGAATTTAGGTCAGTATACTTATACAAAAGGTCAGATGATTGTGTTAGAATTGTTTAGTGTTATAGTGGCAAGGAATGGGATAGAAGAATAGATACATTAATAAAGAATAGGAAGTTTGAGAGATGGAGAACTAGTATGGAGAGTAAAAAGAGTTTAAATATATATAGAAGTAAAGAGAATATTGGATCAAAGTTATTTTATGATAATAGCAAGGAAATAAGTTTACTGTTTAAGGCTCGAATAAGGTCGTTAGCAACAAGGGAATATTACATATAAATAAAAAAATATGCGTCTGTAACTTATGTAAAGAAGGTATAAAAAATATTAGGCATCTGTTAATTGAATGCAAATGCATACATGCAGAAAAAATACAAATAATGAAGTTGTGGAAGAATAAATATAAACAAAGTGATTATACAGAAAGTGGGTCTTAGTTTTTATGCTGGGTTTGTGAAAAGATAAGGAGGATTTAGATATAAAGGCCATGGAGTTTACAAAGATTATGTTGGGGAAATGGGATGGAGCAGGATAAAGAAGAATATGGAAAAACTTAGGGCAGAGAATGAAAAGGGAAGATAAAGTGGCTAACAGGTTCCTCTGGGCATAGTGGTTGAGAGATTCCTGTCTCCGAAAAAGGTCACAGTGCATCGCATGTGATGTATAAAACTGTATCTTGAGAAAATCTCAATGAGATGAAAGCCGGTTTGTTAATTAAATAATTATAATTATTTGTTTGTTGCAATCTTATTTAGATTGATTATTATATTAATTATGTGTATACTAACATTGTAGACAAATAATTTTAATATTGAATATTTGACCATTATGTACAAAACATTTATTAAAATAAAATTATATATTATTAAGATGCAAACTATGTATCAATTTCAATTATACTTAGTCTTATTCAAACCAATAGATTCTCATGATATTCATTTATTATAATTATCAAATAACTGAAAATTTACTTTATGAATCTATTTATTGTAGTATTTTATTTTTCGTAATGTTTCTAAAATATACGACATCCTTGACTTATACGCAATGCATGAGGAAATATTTCAGAAATTTTTTGTAAATCACTGAATAATTTTCACTTTTTATCTTATTAGACCAGAATTGTTAAAAATATATTATTTATTTACTCATTTATAAATAAATATATTATTTTGAATGCATATAATTCAATTCTTTTAAAAAATATCTTATTAACTATAAACTACTCTAATAATGCTAATTTCATTTAGATAATATGAATTTTAAAAAATGACCTTTCTAAAACACATATATAAAAAAATCTGTGTGCATGAAATTTTTTTATGTAACCATAGATATAATAACATTTTAAATTTATAAACTGAAAAAGATGTAATCAACATAACATTCTAATACTAATAAAAATTTAAAAACTAACAATTAATAATAGATTTTAAAGAAAGTTGAAATTTATTTAATAAAAAAATATTCATACCTTTTTTGGGTGCCTTTGGTTTAACTGGGGCAGTGGGTGGTGGCTCAGAAACAGCTGGCTTAGAATCAGAACTGTTGACAGATAACATATTTTCTGCAAGTCCTCCACTCGTACTTGTTTCAGGCATAGGTGGTGAAGAATCTGCAGGTTCATCTTTGGCTATTTGTACCTCCATAGGTTCAGATTTAATTTCTGTCTTAATTTCAATCATTTGAGATGTTGTTAATGGTGCTGGAGTTGAGGTGGGTGTACTTTGACTGCTACCTACACTTGAAGGCTGGGTTTGCATTTGATGTGGTAGCTGCTGGATTTGTAGTTTGGAATCCACGCTTGACTGAAGGGGAGTGGTGGCAGTGGTTGAACACTCACTTGGCGGTCCCTGCTGGGGAGTGGACTGTTGGGAAAGTGATTGTTGCTCTTGAGGAAGTTGTGTTTGTTGTGTAGAGACTTGTGATTGTGATGGTGCTGGTGGTATTTGTTGTTGGGGTGGAGTTTGAATTTGGGTTTGAGTTGATATTTGAGATAAAATGGGTTGAGGAGCAGTAGATAACTGTTGTTGTTGAAGTTGTGTTTGAGACGGCTGGGCAAGTGGCTGTTGAGTCTGAGGAAGAAGGGATAATGATTGAGATGGTTGAGATAAAGATTGTGGTGGAGTTTGTTGTGGTTGAGGTTGGGGCATTGAAAGTTGGGTTTGGGTTGGCGGTTGGGGTTGAGGCTGCGTTGTTATAGATGGCTGCTGCGATGGAGTAAGTTGCTGCGGCGGCTGCTGGATCTAAAAATGGGAAATAGCAAAACTGCTCAGCAAATCATTCAAAACATGCAAATTCATGCTAAGAAAAGCAAATTTTGCTATTAAACGCTATGTAACAGCATTAAGCAATTCAATAAAATAAGCACTATAAATTTACATCTACATAATAAATACAAACTTAAAAAATAAAATGTAATTAGCAATGCAATAAATGATTTATATTTATTTTCATATGCTTAATGCTGCAAGATTAATTAGCTAAATATATACATTTTACCATAAACCAAATTAAAATATAAAATAAACAAAAATGAACAAAAAAATTGCACAATTCTAGATTAGTGCATAACATTCTTCATACTTCTTTTTTTTTTTTTTTGCAACAACTAAATGCATTTGTTTATATAAAGATAAAATGCTTTATCTATTTTATGTTATTAACTTGCTGTCATGCTTTTTTTTTTTAAAAAAAAAAAAAGGGTTGGCAGAAGGGTAAATATCTGCAAAAATGCTTTGCAAGAACACTGTTGTTTTTGAAGCAGAAATTGGGGAACTATGGGAACTCAAAGGGCTTAAAAAGATGTGGAATTAAAATTTTCAACTATTTAAAATTTCATTTTCTATAAATATTAATATGACCATGTATAAAATTAGTGATGTAAATTGCATATGACAAACATATATATACATATGTGTGTAAACACAATACATACACGTGTATAAACATATATAAAATTATCTGATTATATTTTAATTTAAAACTATGGATTTTCATTTGAGAATAAAAACACTAATAAAAAATACTGAAATTTAAAATTAAACAAATATTGAATTATACATTTTACATATATAGACTCAATAAAAACCCACTAATCTATGGATAGAATTTTATATTGAAAAAATTACTTGATAGTTGTGTAATTGTATTTCTTAAGCTTTTAATTGAAAGTATATTTTACATCTTCTGAGTAAAAAGAGATTGAAGTTTTTAGTTACTAGACTACAACCATCAAGCAAAACGATTGTCATTTGTGTGATTGTGAATATATATATATATATTAATAAAAATTTGAAAATACAAAGCACTGTATAAAGAGAAGTGATCAAATATTTTCCAAAAAAAAGTAAATCTATATCTCAGGAAAATCCCAAATTCCTTTTAATATGTTCCTCAAATTCTTCTAATATGCTAATCAAATGTCTCTTCCTTTCCAAAACTGTTTTAAATTTTCCATCCCTATATCACTCCACTTATTCTTTTCCTAGTTTCCAAAAATCCAATTCTAATTTTAAATAAAATCTATACTTATCCAATTAACATATTTCCTCAGCTCTAATGGTTTTTGCTTTTATACAAATATGATATTCCCTCTCTTTATACTTTACTTCCATATTTCCTCTTCTTGTTATTGATTTACATCTATTTATTCTCATATTAATCTCTATAACTGTTTCCTCCCAGAATTTTTTCTTAATCTTCATTATATTTTCTCTGATATGCCAACACATAGTAATTTATACACTGTTGATTAATGATGATTTCCATTTAATCATTGGATATGTTGATAGCAATAACAATAATAATGTGTGTGTATGTTAATTAGCAATAAGACTACTGATGACTAAGTAAATGTTTAACATAATAAAATTTACTTACAATATTCCTATTTTAGTTAGATACATTATATGAAACAAGATTCTTTAATTCCTATAATCAGGGATGGAAATTACTTGATATTCCCTTAACTATACACGTATAATGACAAACTAATAGTGATATCTTTCATATCCCTATTATTATGAGCTATTTTAAATCTTACTCTATCTTCTAGAATAAGATAGTTACCATATGGGAACTATCCTACTACTTAAATTACAAAATAAAATATAATAAATTTTTGGAGATAAACAATCTCTTAAATTTCTTAATGGAGTTTTAACTTGGTATCTCAAATTGGATCTATTTAATTTATTAAAATATGGTAAGGGCAATTACCATATGCAATATTATTAATAATTTATCATTATTTACTGTAAAAGATTTATTATATTGATGTGGGACAGACATCAAAAGTTAAAATACATGTATGACACAAAATTATTGCCTATGTCCAATCTAATCATTTAATAATTAAATAATCCTATCGATTCATCGGCGAATCACCCCTTGATAAAGATACTTCTACCTTGTTCATGTACACCCCTTGCTATATTACGTAGAAGTTTTATACACTAAGAAATTTGGTTGGTTTGCCTATCAACTGATGATGATTACACATCATCATCAAGACACTATCCCAATTAAAAAACCACTATGGATATACTAGTGTCCCGTAAGCTAACTTATTTTATCCTTGCCATTGGATTATGAATACTAATCTTCATCATATGCGGTGGAAAACTAACTCTAACTTCGTGAAGGATCTAACAATAAAAGAGGCTCTACAAAACAACATGGAAGTTGCATAGAAAAACAACATGAAATTGTATAAGGAAAACAACATGAAAGTTGTATACTAAAAATGGCTGATTCTCATACCTTTATTGGTATACAAGTGCGGGCAGTGCCTCGACATGTAAAATAGAATTCAGACCATGAGATTATCCTCTCTTGGGAATTAATTATGCTCTAAGCACTAACTCTTAACTAGCCTCACAATATCATCCTTTCACTTAATCAGCAATGGGAAATTCTCTAACATCCCATGCGTAATACTAATATTATTATATTTGATGCTCTTATATTTAGCACAACTCTTCAGCTAACAGCTGGTACAAATTCTAATTAATGCAATAGCAAGGTAAAACAACAATAATAATAAAAGTAGAAACATAAATATTCCATTTTACAATGCATAAACTGTTAATGTTTGATAGATAAACCACCAATATCTCAATAAATAACCCTTAATTATTTTAAAATAATCATTATACCTTGTTATACAAGCCATGTACATGTAATGATGGATCAACCTACATTTGATATTTAAAATGGACATTTTAATTAATAGGCAATATTAAGAAATGAAAAAGGTTTATTAAAATTATTTCTTATAATAAAATAATTGTATCATGAGGTATATAATTTTAGCAAGTTCGGATTTGTTTATTCCCTTTCAATATAACATTATTATTTATTTTAGCGGTACAAGAAATAAATATTTCTCCTTCCTTTCCAATAAATAATATTTACCGCTATATTTCCCTTGATAGGATAACATAAAACAATGTGATAAATGTATATCTTTTTATGCACCTTTATACCCTTACTAAGTACATTTTATAGTTTTCAAAATATACAACACATAATATATATAAAAAAAGAAAACTTAATCCTTGAATAATACATGAGTAAGAAAAAATATATATTACAATATTATATATGTCAATCACAACGATGAACAAACGTTCTTTTCCCTTAGATTTTATTGTAATTGTTCCAATTTGATCCGATCTTACGAGAAAAAATAGTGAGAAGACAGATATGATAAGCAATATTCCTAAGTAAATATAGATGTTGAATATCTTGTTTCATAATAATGTGTTCAGACAATATTTCGAAAATCCTTTATTAGTTTCCATAATAATATAAACACAATGAGGCATAATCAAGCAATATCTAAATCATTTTTCAAAGGCAATACCATTAAACGAGGTTTAACAAGATTTATAAACGCATTTTTTTTTTTTTAAAATTCTAGACTGATTGATATATATTTGATGTTATTCCAGTGTTATAATATTTAGCAATTTGAAAGTTAGACCATTGAACAGACTGAAAATTATTTATTGGTTTATCCTTCTTTTCTATCCGCGCGACGATCTCTAGTTATAATTTCAATAATTTTAGAGCAGCTGAAAATATCATTACTTTACATTTTACACAATCAGGAAAATTAAATTATTACTTATTTATTTACTTCCATCTGACAATATGTATTTAATACTATTAGCAGAAGTGATTTACTATTCAGCAAATGTCAATAAAATATTTGATATTAATAATTTATCATTTTTTTTATTTTAAACAACTAAGACATTTGCGGTGAAATATTGAAGCAGGTGATATCTCTTCCCAATGACAATACAAAATAATTCAGGCTTTTTTTTTTTCTTTTAGAACAAATTATTTTATAGGGCTTAACAATGAATGTTTAATTTATTTAATATTTCTTCTAAAAATTTCCATCAAAAGAATTTTGAATTATTTTCACTGAGAAGATCATTTGAACAACAAATGTGTTTTTCAGATTACTACTTATAGCGGCGCGAAAATCAAATTTACTTTAATCCTTTTCCTCTTGTAACTCAATAATTCTAATGTTTTTAGTTTTAACCATTTATTAAAATAAATAAAACAACAATAATTTCTTACTTTTTCTGTTCTGGTTCTTTCTTCTAAGTGGTCCATATTTAGGCAAATATTTCTTCCAATAATAAGAATGACGGTCATTCCGATCTCTTCAGTGTGTAAAATCCAAAATTATGCGGTCAATGAAAGTAGTGCGAGATGACACAGAGTTAGTAGTTTTCTATTCTAACATATGTAATTTTATATAATCTCAAAATTTTCTTCAAAATAATTTTTGAAGTTATTCTTTCCAGATTATTACTTTGACTATTTTTTTTTATGAGTGAAGAATTACGTCTTATTCCAATTTTTTTCTAAGTAGTCTCTCCAGCTTATCAACTTGTTCTAGCCTTTATTATTTGTCTTACAAGTTGTGATTGGTCCTAAATAATCCAATCACAGTAAATGTACATAAATTAATATTTTAATCCCTCTAGTGAGAAAAATTTAGACTGATATATTTCAATTTAATTTGACATACAATGTATTTAAAGATCGTTTATAAATAAATTTAGAAAAATTATAAATTGATTTTTTTTTTTAATTGTTGTTTAATAATAATGAAAGTTTAAATACTTTCCTATTTTCAAATAGGTTTTATACTAGTAATATTATTTAAACTAACTACCATTGGAAAAAAATATTTATGAGATAAATATCCATTCCATCAAAACCTCCAATGCATTATCAGTCTAAATCATCATCACCATCCAGATATTTATGGGTAAGCTTTTGTTTAATTGGAAAATATATAATCCAATAAGCATTTTAATATATATAACTAATATTTACACACTACTTTTCAATTTATAAATTATTACAATTTTAAAATTTTACACACTAAACCCCTGAATAAAATTTACTACCAAGAGCCAAAACATATGGTTACAATATAGTACAGTAGTATTGTTAGATATTTGACAATATAATAAACTTAAATTATAAATCTTGAAATGTAGCTTTATAGCAACTGTTACATTGTCAAAAATAGCTTCTGTATTTTTATATCACTTGCATGTTTTTGTTGTGTGTGTGTGTGGGCTTCCCTGTTGCAAATCAATTATATTTGTAAGCTTCTGTGAGCAATAGAATTATGCTTCTGAGTTCAAAATTAATAAAGATGCAATAACAAGGATCTCTCCTTCCCATATAAGCATCATGACATTAATTTTTTTCATTTTTTTTCCTGTGGATTTTCTTTAATATAATGCATCACCAAACTTTAGAGTCTTCTAAACATTGGTAACAAACTGCATTATCATTATTTCATAGAGGCACTGATTATGCATTTTGTAAAGTGGATTATACTATTACATGTTTTTTTTTCTTACTGTGTAGTCTTCAAATTTCTTAAATGAAAAAAAAAAAAAAATATTAGCAAAAACATTTGTAGCTTCTCACCATCATATAATGAGACTGAATAAAATTTTTTAAAAAACTCTTTTAACTGAACTATTATTATAGAGCATTTATAAGTTTTATTTTGGAAATTTACGTTTTAATGAATTTAAACATTAATGTTATTTTATTCACCACCACCCACCCCACCCCCAAAGAAAAAACATTCAGATTTAACCATCAAATGGAATCATTTAAATTATTTCCGAAACATTAAGCAATTTCAAAAGAATTATCTTTTATAAATTTCAGACACTGTACTTTAATGTTTTATGATTTTCTATTTTATTAAAACTAATATAGCGTTAGATATTTAATTTTCTATAGTGAATTTAGCCATTTAATTTTTCAAATAGTGTTTTATGATCACAAGTGATTTTGTAGCTTATATTCTTATTATTAATTTTATTGTAATTGCTTTATGAATAATATATTTTGTTTTAGTGTTTTATTTGTTATAGTATTGTTAGTCTTTTAATATTTGGTTATATTTTTTGTATATATATTATGGCAGCTACTTTTTATTGTATTAGAGCATTATTTTATTTTAATATTATATTTCAGTATTGTTTAATTTTTTATATATATATAAAAAAAGCTTAATGGCAGATATTAAATCATTTTTCATTAGTAAAAATTGGGGATATATAAAAAAAAAAATGTTTGATAGAATGGAATCTTTAAAACTATTTAATTTTATTAAGTGTTATAAGCTTCATCATAATGTTTTTCCAACATCACAACTTCAGGTAATGTTGAACTAGATAAAAAATTGATTTGTTTTCTTACATGTGATTTTCTTTTAAAGTTTAAGCATTTAATTTTAAATGAATTTATTAATCATAAACTAATTTAAATGAATAATAAATTTAATTTTTAAAATGGTTTAGATTGCATTATCAATTTGCTTAAAATATTTGATAAGTTTAATTGGTTTTTAAAGGCAAAGTTGAAAATTGTAAAAAAAAAAATAGTAAAACTAATTCTATTTTAAATTTATTCAATTTTCTTTTAAATAACACTATAAAATTTTAAAAAAATATCCTTTCTTTCCTTTTTGTGATAAGAATGTGATAATTAATTTTGCTTCTAGAATTACATGCTCTAGAAATATTCCAAACTAGAATAAAATAATTTTGAATAGACAATTATTTGAGACAAAAAAATTTTTTTCGCTCCAAAGAGAATAGATTTTCTTAAAAAAGAAGACAAATGATGTTATTCTATTAAAAAAGGATAAAGATGGGCGTTTTATATTATTAAATAATAATGACTTCAAACATTAAAGATTTCTTTAGAATTAAATAATGAAAAGTATATGTTTTTAAATAGTGATCTAGGAAAAATAAAATACAAGTTAATTGATATTATGAAAATAAAAATTTTTTGATATGGCTTATTTAAATTATAGTGATTATATTGATCTTAATGTTTTCTTTAATTTTAAATCTCATAAAGATAATTTGATACAGATATAGTATATGTGGCTTTATGTTTTTTTATGCACTTGGGCAGTCACCAAACCACTATTAAAATATTATGTGAAAAACAAGCATTATCCCACAGTTTGATAAAATGTCTAATTTTGTGCATACATTTCAATTAAGATATTGTTTTGAGATTTTGGTAAAAGAAAATGAAAATGAGAAATTACTTATTTTCTCAATTTTTTACCTAAAAAACACGAACTATATATGTGAATAATGAGAATTTTTTTTCTTTTGCGATTATTTGAATAGTGACAAATTGATTATTTTTTCATTTTTTTCAGTAAATAATACTAAGAGGAAATACTGAATATTTATGACCGTATGATCTTAACCAGAGGGGAAAAAAGTTTTGTCTAAATACTTTGCCCTTATGGCCTTTGTTTATTTTTTCAGTTTTTTC
The DNA here is from genome assembly GCA_028023455.1 of Epiperipatus broadwayi. NCBI lineage: Eukaryota > Metazoa > Onychophora > Udeonychophora > Euonychophora > Peripatidae > Epiperipatus > Epiperipatus broadwayi. The sequence goes on along the minus strand of JAQFVV010000037.1, from coordinate 2,124,535 downwards.
ACTGAATAATACAAACAATAAATACATGATTTTTTTTTTTATCTTGTAGTTGTTTGAATAGTTGGCAAATTTTTAATTTTTTTAGTTTTTTCATTAAAATAATTTAACGATTACATTATATAGGTGACATGAACTCACAATCAGATGATTGAACATTCTTAGGCTAAAACCATCTTACTACTTACCACTGCCAATGAAAAGACTCACTTTTTTATGTTTTTGATTGTAGCTTTTTTTTTTTTTTAAAATTATTATTATAGTTTAATAAGGGAAAAAAAAACCTACTTGTTCATACTATTTGTTAATTAAAATTTCATAAGTTTTTAATTATCTGTCAATTGTAGTATTATTTTAATAAAAGTACACAGAGCACACATATTGTAATTGTTTAAAAAAAAAAAAAAGGTCTTCATACACTATCGTAAGTCTTATACTATTATTTGTTAAATAAAATTTAACATACACTATTTGAATGCAACACATATTAAAAAAAAACCATTACTTATTCCATTTTATATATTGCTTAGTATTTTCAGTAATAGTTCAGTGTCTCCATCAAGTACGTAACAAAACAAAAAAAAATAAGAGCATAGATTAAACACTTCCAATAATTTATTTTTGATTTTAAAAGGGTGGTATTGTTGAGAAAATCTCTACATTTTTTTGTTAAATCTTTTAAAGAGTATAATTTTGAACAATTTTCTGTTTTTTCTCCTTTTGAGGACTTATAATAAATTTAAAACATTTTGTTTTTAGATGAAAATTATAAGTGAGTTGATAGATTAAAGTGATGGTAATTTTCCCCTTATTTTCAAAAAATGTGAATTCTTTTTTGCTGAAAGAATTAGTGTTGTTTCATGATTTGCTTTTATTATTGAGGATTCCATGTATTTTAAATGTAATAATGTTAAAAAAAAGATAAGTAATTGGTAATATTTCTTCTTTAATGTGTTCTGTCAATATTAATTTTTAGAGTAATGTTCTTAATAATCATAAATTGGAGAATTTTTTTACCAGACAGAAAAGTTTTGATTTTAATATTAAATTTACTATTGAAGGGGGGGTGGGTGCGTTTGATTTAGTTACATTACAATTTTTAGATTTGAATGTTGATAAAGTTAATTATAATTTAACTTTATAAACATTTTATTAAAAAAAAAAAAGATTTAAGAAATATGATATGGCCAAAAAGTTATAACTTTCGGTCTATAAAAAAAACTATCTTGTTAAATTTTTATTATAAAAATAAAAAGTTTAAAAATTTTGAAAGTAATGCTTATTTTCAAAGAAGATAATTTGTTTAAGATTATATTGATTTACATTACAATCGTGATTTTATTAAGAATATTATATTTAATAAAATTATTTACAAGTCTGATTTTAAAAATTTGGAAATTAATGAGAAAAAAGATTTTATTTCCTTACCCTTTAAGACTTCAATTTAGAGATTAATTAATAATAAATTATTTATTGGATGGTATGAGAGTGTCTTGAAAAAAAAAGATTTTAATTCATTAATAATTTAAACCAGTCTATTGATGTTAAACTCTATTCCCAGTATAGTTTATAAATTTCCTTTAATTATTGTAAAATTTATATAGATCAAAGTAAATTTTGTCTTACTGAAAAAACTAAAGTTCATAGTATATTATTTGGCAATGCATTATTTTTTATAAAAAAAAAATTGAAAGAAGAGTTAAAGGAAATCTGATGATTAGACTTCCTTTTATATTAAATGTATATGGAATTTAAAATGAATTTTGGAACTGCTTAGTATGTTCCATATGGATTTTCACATAAGAAGATCTATTTATACAAGAGGGAAACCATGGTCATGTCAGAATTAATGTTTTGTTACTTTATTAGTATTTTAATGTTATATGACTTCTCTATTTTATTATAATTTATATATTGTAATGAGGTGAGATGGGGAATCATCATCATCCCCACTGATCACAAATACATAAGTAAACAGAATGAAAATATATCAGCACTGAAAAAAACTACATAATTGTGACAGTAATAAGTTATAAACTACATCATCAGTATTAAAAAAAAAAGAGTAAATAAACTCATCAACAATCAGCATTACACAAAAATAATAAATTCAACAATGAATAGTCATCCTTGTAATAATCAAGTCAACCTTGTGACTGAATCTAAAAGAGGTACATTACAAACAGGATAATTATCTGGCCACTGCCAAACTTAGGGCAGAATATTCACACTATTCTGGATGCACATACTTAAGTGCTAAAATATTCATTAGAATATAAAAAGTGCTGGAACACTGATCATCATCAATGCTCTGGCCATACCGTACAACTGATGTACCAATCAACTATTACTTAATTTCTAATAAAAGACAAAATATAGTGAATTGATTTTAAAGGTAATATTTTTGCACCATCCAGAATTATCATCTGGATGTCCAGACACAAACATAAACCCTAATCTGCTTTACTTTAAATCCTGGCTGATTCAATACCTGATTTTACTTGTTTATTATAATTTATTTCCCTAGCTTTATTTTCCATTTCTAACCTACTTGCATATTTACGAATGCTTTCCAAGCCACCATTATTTTTATTTTTAAATACATATGCTTATATAAAACAAGTTCAGACAACAAACCATTTATCAAAAGTTTCTCAGAGAGCTGACAAACATCTGATAGCAATAGAATGGACAATCCTGCAATCCTGAGATAGGAACAGAATCCACCCACTGAACTATAAGTAATCCAATTACACTATCCAATATTGTAAAGGGTCTGAAAATGTGGTTGAACATATTCTTAGTTGCAATCCTGTTGAGCCAGTTCAACATCTGAGTGCAGATGAAATACATATAATGACAAAAGGCTGCGTATTAATAAATCAGTAGAGGATTTACAACAATTATTCACAAGACAACATAAACACAAAGAGTTATAACAGCAAATTAATGATCTAGAAAAGAAATACTGATTACCATAACTTGGAAAATAATGTATTGCAGAAAACAGAACAGTGGTATAAAGTAGAGGGCAATACCTTGAAATATAAAATCCAGGGCGGGAAAAGATGATGAGTGATTATCCCAAAAGTCAGGCACAATCATTTAATAAAATGTACTCACTGCCTATATGGTTATTATGGTTCAATAAAACAGCAATTATTACAAAGATGATTTTAGTGGGCCTAATACGCATAGCAAGCATAGTAATATGATATCGGTTATAAATTGTGACATATGTCAATGTGCCAAACTGAGAAAAAAGAATTATATTGGTCTACTACACCCAATATTCCTAAACAGACAATGGTCATAGATTTTTATAAACCACTAAACATCACCTGATCACCATTTAAACCCCTGCCTCTCTTTAAGAGAATGTAATATTTAGTTGTGGTATGTGATATGTTGTAAAAATTTCTTGCAGCATGTTCTGTGCTACAAGCTAATGCAAAATATATCATTTAAGTGTTAGATATAACATTTCACAATGATAGACAACCACTGGCTATTCAAACACATCATGGTACTCCCTTTTCAGCAGAGGAATGGAACTGGTAGACAGAAAAATAAAACATTAGTCATTTATTAACATCAATACAGAATCCACAGTCCAACCCACATGAACGTGTTATGCGAGAGCTGGGACAGTTTTTTCTTATATAAATTTCAATCACCGAAACTAGTTAAAAGCAAGTGTAACAAATTGTTAAATATATTAATTGCACAGTGAATGAATCCACAGGATTTTACCAACAAAAACCTTTGCATTCAAGCAAACATAGTCCAATTTTCATTAAAATCTGCACTTCTTAAAATTAAAGAAAAGGCAGTAAATGGAAGCTGACAGGATCAAAACCCAAGAAAGATTATTTCATAAGGGTAAAGGGTGAGAGAAAAGAACACAAGCATCAACCTACAGATTTCTGGTAGGTGATAAGATGTTAATTAAGAGTTTCTAATTTAAGTAATCCTGAAAAACGCAATACAAAAATTCCTTAATTTTTATTAAGACCCTGTCAAAATTGTCAATAGCCAGAATGAAAATGCATTCTGCATGAAATATAGAAATGGTGTGAGGGGCACATATAATGCTAGAAAGTTTAAACCATTCTATAATGAAGAATAAAACAACAGAAAAATAGTTGGATGATACAGCTCCAACAATAAAAGTAAAAAATAATATGCAAATTTAAAATAATGAAAAATGAAATGTGTCCCCGTTGTGTTGTCTCATCAACTGTAATATTGTGGACAGTGGTCATCTCTGGCCATGACAATATTACAAGCTTCTTAAATTTAAAATTATTTAATTAATGGAAATATTTAATTTTCCCATATATATTTTTTTAAATAATAGTATTTATTATATAAATATTTTCTTCATCATATGATATGAGATTTTTTTCAAATATTATTTTAATCATAATGTGAATATTTGAAATGTATTATAATTTGTAATTGTTTATAAGAGAGAAAAATATAAAATCAGATAAAGAATTTCTTTTGTTCTCTCTTTAATAATGTTATCTATTTACCAATTTTAATTTTAGTTTTAAAAAGTACTGAGAGAAAAAATTTTCTCTTCAGTAAATTATTTAAAGATTTTTAATCTTAACATTTAAGAGATTAAAATAAGCAAATTTTAATTAAGTTTTTTTTCTTTATCTCTCCCAAAAGAAAAGCCAAAGTTTTCAAAATCAATGTAATTAATCTGATTATCTTACTTTTCTTTTGGCAAAAAAAAAAAAGACTAACTGAAGAGGAATTTCTTAAAACTATGATTCTAAATTAAGTTTTTGATTTGCTTGCCAATTTTAATTTTCATCAAGGAAATCTGATTATCTTACTTTTCTTTTGGCAAAAAAAAAAAGACTAACTGAAGAGGAATTTCTTAAAACTATGATTCTAATTTAAATTTTTGACTTGCTTGCCAATTTTAATTTTCATCAAGGAAAAATATCTCTAAACATGTTTATGTAAAAATGGACCCAATTGGTTAGTAGTAAATTTTGTCATGTAGAAGACAGGATTATGATTGGTGGGAGACAGGATTGTTCCAAAAATAGGGGAGTGGTTAAATCATTAGACCTCTGTCCTGCAAAGAAGTCATTATTAAGCTGTTGGAATACAGTCATTTCTGACTCAGCTGCTGAAAAAGAAAGTAATATAGCTGAGAAAAAGTTTTCTAAAATGAAGTTGAAGACAACAAATACGTGCTATGTTTAGCTAAAGCTAACATCTACCTCCATGTAACCAGTTAACTGGAAAAAAATATAAAGAAAAATATTCCTGAAATAATCTGCAATAAGCCTTCTTTCCAACCAAGAGCATGACTATCTCTAATTTTGGGTGTTTAGCCAGACCTGGAACATTGATAAACTCATATATTAGCCAAACTTGGAAATAAATATACGAAAGAAAATGAATAAATTTATTATGTAAACCTGAAAATATTGTATGGCAGAAATGGATAAATTACTAGTATGCATTAACCTAGAAATATGTTAATGGAGAATTTCTATAAGCCTGAAATGGAAAAGCCTTCAAGAAGACCTATATGGAAAAACTATAAATTACAACTGGTGAGGACTCAAAAAAAAAAAAATAATAAATAAAAGATATTTAATGTGCATATTATACATTCATTTAAAGATAAAATAATTAATAAAAATAATTAATTTTATTAAGATGATAACATTTTCTTGTGAAACTGGGTTTTTTTATTATTCATTTGATTTTTCCTTTCAAAATTGTAGTTTTGAGTAATTTAATTTTTATTAAATTTACAATTTCTTCTGAAACATGTTTTTTTATTCATTTATTTTTCCTCCAAAATTATACAAAGGGTTAAGCTAATTTAAACCATTTATCTCTGATTGAAAAGTCAATCATATTTTTTTATGAAATTATATTTTTGATAAAAATGTTGAAATTATCATATTATCATGTCATTTTTTAATTTGTTTAATTATTAATCAGTTAGTATTGAATATCTGTTAAAAAAAATACTCAATGTCTATATTCATCCAGTTATTTGTTCTATAAAGTACCAGTGTAAGTGACTTGATTTCATTACAGCTTTTAAATTATTTTAGTAAAATTTATTTAAAATAGAGTAAGCTGTTATATTTATCTTTCTCTTACTCAGTTACAGAACCTAGTCTTATGATCAGCTAGTTCTAGAGAGCATAATGGTTAGTTATATGGATGTAGGGTTTTATGTTTGGACATCCAGATACCAACTCTAATGTTCATTCACTTTAATGTTCATTCACTGCACGGTTTTTTATTAAAAATTGTTTGTAGTTGACCAGTACACTAATGGCACTATAGCCAAAGCATTGCTGATGATTAGCACATGTATCAGTCCCAGCATTATTTTTATTATGATAGACTAGCACTTATGGATGTGCATCCAGAATATTATTACATTCTGCCCTAAGTTTGGCAATGACTCTGTAAGTAGCCTGTTTATAATGTACCTCTTTTAGATCTAGTCACAAAGGATGATGATTGACTATTGATTTAGCTGTTTATGTGTAACGCTGGGTAATTTATTATAATTTATAGTTCATAATTTATTATTAGTATAACTATTTATATGTGGTTGGTAATGCTGTCTCTCTGTTATAATTTGATTTCTTTTGATTATTCATTATATTCATTTTTAGTAATCAATGGGTATGATGATGGTTTCCTGTTCCCCCATGTCACCTCACTACTGTTCCATACCATTACAATATATATTTATCTTATAAAAATATTTTTAAAATGCAGTAAGTACTAAAAATTAAAACCATTTTCACTTAATTTTATTTTTCAATGTACATTTTGTAAGAATTAAAACCTAAATTAAAATTTGAATTAAACAATGACATCCCATCTTTTTCAAAATCATCAGGACTATTTTATCAAGACAAATTAAATAGCATTGTGAATTTATAAAAATAAACTTTCCAAATATCACTAATACTTTATTAATTCCAATTAAACTAACAAAACATCAATTAGATAATATTATAGATGCTTAAATTAAAAGTTTTGATACTTACTGGTGGCAGCATTGGTCGCTTTTTTAAATTTTCAAGATGTTGTGCCTGAGTCATATTTGGAGGCACGATTTGACTACTATTATTTACATTAGGAGACGGAAGAGCAAGCTACCAAAAAATAAACAGAAGTACTAAGGATAAATAAATAAAGGTAATAATTTTATATTAAATGTTTATTAATTTAGAGTAATTAAAATATTCTACTTGAACAAAGTTTACGTAAATTTAAAGTCATATTAAAATGTTTTTTCTGTTAATTATTTTTTCTTACCTGACCTGGTGATGTTGATGGAAATGTTTGATGTGCAGGGGATATTCCACCACTAGGAAAATTTGGCATAGTCATACTCTGTAATGGACTATGTGATATAGGCAAAGTAGTAGAAGATAATGAATATGGATCCCTAGTATTTGGCATCCTTGGTACAGATATACCTGTAATATTGGAGGGATTAACTTCTAATGGCCCATCTACAATTACATAAATATATAAAGTTTTACACAAATATTACATTAGACAATAATTATATAATGTTTACACATGTATATATATAATAAAAAAAGAATTGTACTGTCTATGTATATTTTTTTAAATAATTAAAAAATAGTTTTTAAATTATTAATACAAGCTAATTTCTAAATATATATATATGTAAATATTCTTTGATATATATTTAATAATAATTGTTTTTAAATTATTAATACAAGCTAATTTCTAAATATATATAAATATTCTTTGATATATATTTAATAAAATGGTGTATTCTTAAATAGGATTGCATTTTAATTTTGAATATTTACTTGCCTAAAGTTTTTTAATTCTTTGATATATATATATATGGTATTTAAAAAAAATGATGTACATACATACAAGCATGATTGCATTCTTATTTTGAATATTTTTCTGCCTGAAGTTCTTTAAATGCTTAACTTGCTAAAAATAATGATAAAAAAATAAAAAGTATAATTTCCCTTAGTTTACATATGTCCTATAATTGCAGTGTAATTACTTGAATCTTCCCAAAAAATGTCAACTGCCCCCAGATTCATTGATATAAACTATTACTATAATGATTTTAAAATATATCATTTAGCCATATCAAAATACCATTGTGTGTGAGACAAACAAAAAAAGTTGTCAAAAAGCTTATTATAATTATTGCTATACTATAATGATTTTAAAATATATCATTTAGCCATATCAAAATACCATTGTGCGTGAGACAAACAAAAAAAGTTGTCAAAAAGCTTATTATAATTATTGCTATAAATTAAGTGATAAGTTTGGGAAATATACAGAATGGTTTTTAGGTTTTCTTGTCCATCAAATAATATAGTTTCTGATGCAATGTAAACATAAATACTCAATTGGAATTTTAAAATGAAATATTTAATTCTCTATTGGGGAATTAATTTTAGGAAAACTCATTTTTAATATTATTATTGATATTCATAAGAATGATTTTGGCCTTCAGATTTCAAATTTAAAAGCTATGGTGCTGCTGTTTGCATGATTAGCTGATTTCTTACTTTTTTTAATGTAATTGTTTATAATGTTAATTTTCAAGATTCAATAAATTTTGTTAGAATTTAATTCTCTATTAAAAAATCAAAATTAATAAATATATTATTCAAATAACATATTATTGTACTGGATCAAAAAAAAAAGAATGACCTAATTTTTTTTAAATAAACCAAATACACCAAAGTTATTCTACAGCACAACTTTAATTATATAATAAAACCATGAAATAAATATTTTTTTGTAAGTTACATTCGGTTATATATAATAAGAGAAAAAAAATTCTGAACTTAAAATCAAGTAATCTATTTCAACAATATAGGCTAACATTCACAACAAAAATAGAATAACTAACCAAGATTGGAAATACAAATAATATTTTTATCAATAAATATCATTAGAAGACAATATTTCACTTATAATAAATGAATCATTAATAATTATCTGAAATGTATTGCACTGGGTTAAAATAAAATGGTCAAAAAAATCTTACATTTAACCAAGATTAATTTTGTGAAAACACTATTCTAATATACATCATTTAAATTACATCTTTGGGAATTTGTAAAAAAAAACAAAAAAACAGATATATATTGCATTCATACAATTAGTTCAACATCTCATCAAAATAAAATTAGAAAAAAATGATCCACTCTCTATCAAATCCACATCTCTATAGCTTTTTTCTCACTTTTGTTAAGTGTGAACATTTTACTCCGTCTAAAATAATATTAAATCAGCCTCTTTCTTACAACTAATTTCAATGGACCATAATAATCTCCTACCCTTATTAAAAATTTGTTTAGTCATTGTAATTTTTACTATTGTCCATCCACCCTTATGAATGCACAATGTTTACACAAATCTTTTCTTCATGCTATTTATTTTCATTGTTTTATTATCACTTTTTGCAAACATTTTCAACCTTAAATAACATTTTGCAGAGGTCACTCTTATCTACAAATACCATGTACTTAAGTAAATATGATCCAATTGACTCTCTTAATTTTCATCCTTATTAAAGCAATACTCTTTTAACAACTAATCAAAATATTTATTAAATAAAATAGAAACCCCTCTTTTTTATAACTTTACCTATATCACTACTTCCACAAAAATACCATTTAAGTATATATATATATGTATCTTCTCATACATATACAAAAATTTTATTAAATATCTTTCCTTTCAATCTATATCTTTCTTTTACAATATATTCAAAACAGCAACCAAATTCACTCTACCAAATGTATTTTTAATAATAATAAAATATAAACATTAATCTCTTTTCTCTCTATAAATCTCTCAATAAGTCTGCATCTATTTGAAACCGAATTTATGCATTCATGAACCACATCTTAACTATTCATTTCTATGACTAACATAATGCATCTAGCTTTCTCGCTTTACACTTCTTTCTCATTAAAATTATATTTCAATAATCAACAAATAAAGAATTAATACTTTCCTCGTAAATTTGAATACAATTTCATCTAATCAAAAATTGGATAAAATATTAAATATGTTTATGCTTTAATATATATATACATTCATAATGGATCACTAAATGTTAATTTGTTGTTGTTGTTTTTTTTTTGCTGTATTTATGAGTTTCACATGCATGCACCCATAAATATTATTTATGTTTTTCATCATCCAAAGGAAATCCACAAATTAAATGAATGCTATGTGGCATTCAAATACTTTTGACTTTCGACCTTGTTCTCAGCCAAACTTATTGAAAGGGTGAATTATATCTCTATTTTATTCCTATAATTATGCTGATTCCAACCACATTATTTTAATCTACTATTAAGTTAAACTTATCCTTTCTTTGGGAAGTTTTATTTTCCTATATTCCCTCCTAATAGTCACTCTTAGTTTTATCCCTTTCTTTACCTCTCAATTCACTATTTAGTTTTCTACATATACTTTGTATAGAACTAATATTTTTTCATTTTTCTCTCTACCATTTTATTAATTACAAGTTATTAATCTAAGACCTTTTCTATTTTCTTTTTTTTATATTACTCTTATTGCAAAAACTTTTAAATTCTTTCTGAATAATTACAACCATTTATTTGAATTTACTCTTATCAATTAGATTACACATATTTACACTTTTCTTATTCAGCTACTACACAATATCATTTTAATTTATCAGTTGTCTATTTTTTTTTTTCTTGTCTCAGTTTATTCTATTAAAAGTTAATCTCAACTCTATCACCACTAAATTATGATCCAAACTATATTAACACCAAGTTATACAATGTTTCTAAATCTATTCTGCATCAAAACTATTCTAAATCTATTATTCTGAATCAAAACTACCTGAAATTTATTCTTATCATAGCAGCCATCTGTATGTAATTTCTACTTTAATGATTTTTAAACCATCTAATTATTATTACCATATTATTTTTTTAACAACTTATCAATATTTTGTTTCTTACTTTCATACTGTCATCCAAAATCTCCAAAAATTATAGCATCTCTTTTCTATCCTATAATGGCATTCCAATTCTCCATTATCTTTGAACAATTATTTTTTTACTTCTTTTCAATGACTTTTTAGATTTCTTTATATGTTTTATACTTCATTCTCATTGCAATCATCAGTTAGTCTATATACATGAACAATAACCAATTTCTTGTTAATACTTTTAACCTTACCATCACTAACCTATCATTTACTGAAATACTATTTATAAAACTTTTCATCTTATATTTAAAATGCAAAATTCTTGTACTTTCATCTGCAATATCCAAACTTTTTATTTACGACAATAAATTTACTACTTCCAGTTTGTTTATTATATTAATAGTTCGTGTATCTCTTCTTATATATTTTTTTAATTCTAAGATAGCAATGATTAGTGGCAATATTAAAGATTATAAATCAGTGTGTTAAATTTACCCCTCCCCCCCCAACCATTCACCACCATTTTATTGAAATACCAGGGAGGTTTTTTCCCTGGCATTTTGTTACTGATGCCTGAAAAATTCAAGATTTTTTTTTTTTTGTAAATCATACTTTTCAAATACAATAATCAAAATTTGATAAATTATATCTGATGCTATTACTTACATATCCAGAAGAACAAGGAAAACAGTTACAATACTATCAAAGATTTGAATTTCACTTTCAAAAAAGGAATTTAAAAAGTTTTATATTAAACAATAGAAGCATCAACAATAATTGAAATTTTATAAATCCTTAATTATTTTTTCAAAAATTTATCTTTTTGTTTAAAATGGCAATGTGTTTGGCAACAATTTGAATCACAAATCTAGAATGTAATAACATTCCCAAATACTATCATTCTTACTTTGAAAAGTGAATGGATAATTTCATACCTATAAATAGACTATTGTTATTAATTATATAATTAATTATATTAAAAACGTTTTACAATGAGTGCAGTTTAAATAATTTTTCATTGGCACTATCAATATATATGAAAATACATTTTTCCAGCAAATATTATTATTAATTTTATTATACAACAGTGATTCATGGTGTTCTTTTTTTTTTTTTTCTTAAGAGAATTGCAAAGTTTTATTATTATAGCCATGTGTTTTTACAGAACATAACTGTTATTCTGACAGTGTATAAATTTTTGGCACTTAAATTTTATTTGTGAATACTATTAACCTCGACATTTCTACCAATTATGAGTCCATTATGTTTTTTTGCTTGGAAAAACTCTAGATGTTTATTAATCCAAAAATATACATTTTTGTTTTCAATTTCTTTATTCTTAACTTCAAATGTTTCTCACCTGATGGTAACATAGTGAATCATCATTCAGATTCTTTAACCTAATAAAATGTTAAATGAAAAATGACATAAAACTGATTTGTGCATTTCCAAGTAACATAGATCAATTGGACAGCAATGAGGCTTCACTTTATTAGAATTGTTTGATATCAAGAAGTACAATGTGTATATAATATATCAGGATCCACCATTTTCTGCTACATATTATATAAAAATACTAAATGTCTATATTTATAAAATTATTTAGCAAATAGTATGAAATCTTTTTAAAAAAATTTAAGAACCAATATGGCTAATGGTATGTAGAGAAAGAGTGTCACCAATGGTCATGATTAAGTTGATATGGTTAATTCTGAAAACACATATACACAAAGTAGTTTTCCATTTGCTTTCCCTACTCATCTAAACAGGACTATTCTCACGTTCACTTACAAAACAAACATCTAATATAGTTTTGTTTTTTTTAAAAAAATATATAATCATAATTTACATCTATCTCTTAATATTTCGTATTTAGACAAGCCAACATTAAAACTTAACTAAATAAAAAATAGAAAAAGACATTATTTTACATTCATTATAACAAATCTATATAAAATGTGGAAATATTATGTAGGTCAATCATTATAGTTAGGCAGAATATTAGATTGTGATTATTTGTCCTGATAGCAAAAGACCAACACATATAACCAAAATTTATACTGCTTATCCTAATATTTTTACAAAATCATTAAGAACATCCACAGATTTATTAATCACATTCACTTTTACCACATATTTTAATCAAAAAATAATAGTAAATTAATCCATATATATACTCATATAGATTGATATATACATATTATGCAGATTTTCCTATAATTGCATCACTCTGTTTATTTTTTACTATTTATTTTTCTTGGTTTATTAACGTGTTTGAATTAAATTGTATTGCAGGTATGTACTTATATAAAAAAAAAAATCTATACTCTAGTACAGCGTTTCCCAACCTGTGGTACGCGTACCACTGGTGGTACGCGAGTTGCTGGTTGGTGGTACGCGAAAAATAAACAATAATGGCAGACATAAAAAAAAATCAAATCATAAAAATATCATAGAAACGTTTTTTCCTATAATTCATAAAAATTATTTTAATTAATAAAAGTTGTTAATATGTACAGTCGATGATCGAAAATCCAGCAATCGATATTGTTTTTTTGGAGTGCTCTTTTAAATTTAGCCGTTAGCCATTAGTAACTTGAGATGTTGCCGCCACTGTTGTCATGGTGCTGCACTCTTGTTCACTTCACTGTGCGGCTTACAAGTGACAGGTTATTGTTTGTGATTGTATCGTCTTTGTTTATTAAAATTCATTGATCCCCATATAACCCGCTTATTCGAATTTAGACAAGAAGAACAGTTTTTTTTTTGAAGACAATTTTTTTGATCTTTCTTCGAAATTGTATGATTTTGGTTGGCTTCAGGTGATTGCATATTTAACTGATTTTTTTTGCAAATAAATAACTTAAATTTGACACCTTGGAACAACTCGATAACGATCTTTAATGTTAATGATAAAATTGAAAATATGATTAAGAAATTAGATTTTTGGAAACAGTGTATTGAAAACAATCAACCGCAAGTATTCGAAACTCTACATATTTTTTTGTTTGAAAATAAGGTTAGTCTGTCTCAAGATATATGAGAAAATATAATAGCACATTTAACAGGATTAAAATTGTCTTTAATGGAATATTTTGCAAAACCCGAAAACACAAATGATAAGTGGATTTCAAACCCCTTCTATGAAGAAAATTTAGAAAAAGCTACATCATTATCAATAAAAGAGAAAAAAAATTAATAGAATTATCGACACAATCTAATTAATTTTGGTTAAACATTAAAGATTATGAACAACTTTCTGAGAAAGCTCTTAAATTATTATTACCATTTACTAGTATGAAATTAGTAGAGAAAGAGCTTTTTCTTCATATATTTAAAAAAAAAAAGTATTGAAACAAATTGAATGCAGCTGTAGACTTAAGGGTATACCTCACATCTTTTGAACCAAATTTCAAAAAATTATGTTTTTCGAAACAAGCACAAGGATCTCATTAAATTTATTTTATAAAAATATTTGATTATGATAAAATATATTAATTGGTTTTTTATAATTTTGTGTTTTTATTAAAACCATTTATTAGTGAACGAAATATGACAAAATAGTAGATAAATATGAAACTTTGAACAAACATATATATATATGTTACAGTGAATTTATATTTTCAGTGAGTTTATAATCGTTTAAGCGTGTTTCAATGTAATTTATCTCATTGTGATGTGAATACATGGTCACCCTATAATATTTATAATGCAAATAAAATAACACACTCGCAATAAATTTCACAAAATACAATCATTTTTACGAAGTGGTACAATTTAGCATGATGTACTACCAAGTGGTATTTATAATGCAAATAAAATAACACACTCGCAATAAATTTCACAAAATACAATCATTTTTACGAAGTGGTACAATTTAGCGTGGTGTACTACCAAGTGGTACGCGAGCCAAAAAAGGTTGGGAAACGCTGCTCTAGTATATAAAATAAATATATTTGTGTTATATCTTTTTTTTTAAAAAAAGTTAAGCAGGTGTTGGATTTTGCAAACATTAGATCTGCAAGTAGTTGATAAATTCAATATATATATATTTTTAAAAAGAGAGATGGGGGGGGGGGGAATATATATTGTTACAGATGGATTTTGAAAAAGTGCAAGTGAGATATCTGAAAAAAGCAATAATAAAACTCTTCCAGAAAAAGATAAGAATTCTCAGATTAACTATTTTAATTCAATCATGACCAACTATCTGAAGCTATTAACATTAAAAATATTATAAGAATAGAAACATAATAGGTTAAGTTACTAGAACAAAGTCAAAGTTACAACTTTACTTTTAAAATAAGTTAAAATTTGTAGACTCACTGTGTCAAAAGATAGAGATGGTTAAGAATTCTAGAAGACAAGCATTATGTTAGGAGTAAAAGATCTTTAAAAAAATTTTTTTTTACTTTTTAAAGTAGCATTCTAGTAAATGATTAACAGTGGTAAGAGTAATTTTCTTTCCAAAAAACATAGTTATTATTCCAAATACCCATATGCCAATGAATAATTATAATGAATATGAATAAAAAAAACCCAAAGTAATTTAAAAATTTTTAAATGCATTGAAAAACAAGCGCATAATGATAATGGGGAATTGGAATGTTAGGGTCTGTCAGAAAATAAATGTTAAAATTGGTGAAGATTTTGGATTGAGATAAAAATGAGAAAAGTAAAAGATTGATATTCTTTGCACAGAAATATAACATTTTGATTTTTCTAATACAGCTTAATTGTTAATAAAATATCACAGAGAAACTTATAGAAACCAATCAGAAGACATTATCAAATCCTTTAATTTTACTCCTGCAGCAAAAATTTGAGGGTCATTAACTACACGGTTGAAAAATTGTGCTTGCCACATCGTAGTTTCAGTAGCTGTATGGTTTATTCCAAATCTATTGATGAGATTCTGCCAACATCTAAAAAGATTAACATAATGTTGAATTAAGAAAAAAAACTTTTAAATTTTTCATATCCTTATTGAACTTTTGTAATAGACAATTTAAAAAAATTTTGTAATCTATTATGACTATTTTTCAATATTTTAATTTTTCTATTGGAAAACATTTTTGTCAAATAAATAAATGATTTCCCAGCATTCAAGAAATTTAGCAACTTTTAGAAAATATTTTTCCAAATAGAATCATAAGCGTATGTTAAATCAATAAAGAAAAGACCAATTTTTAATTTATTTTGAAAGCCTTTTTCAATGTGAATTGTTGAAAATATAACTTATTCATAGCAGGTTCTTCCAGGTCTAAATCCAGCTTGCTCTATAAATAGATGGCTGTCAACTTTTGGCAACATGATTCTTTCAAATAGCTTATAGAGAATAAATAATAGTGATATTGGGTGATAATGTGGGTCCTCGTTGAGCTTATTTAGTTTTAAGACAGTTATAGTTTTGTTTTTATGACAAACTCATTTTGCCAACTACATTTTGATTTAAGATCCTAAATTTTTTAGACTCTGGAATTATGGGCCTTATCTGATTTAATACAATCATGAGCAAGTTCAAGTTAGCCAATATAATTATTTCTCAGATTAATATTAGAAGAGTAAACATGTCTAAGAATTCTTATTCTATCAAAATATATGACTGGTAATCTCATTACCAACTTAGTAACAGTTCTTTTCAAAACATGTTTGCTACCACCAAGTTTGCATAAAAGTAAAAAAAACATTCTACTATACCTTGTCAAGTTTTGTTTTCTACAGTCTCCACTTTTTCAGGCATCATCTAGTAATATAATAAATGCACTAATAATTTTTGAAACTTTAATAGATAAATTTTGGCTATAAAGAGCACTTAGTTTTGTTCTAATCTGGAATGAATTGCTTTCAATATCCCTCAATGATAAATCCTTTGGCAGTTATTATAGCATGAGAATTGATGAGATTCTATTCAGTTTCCCTTAAATTCCATCATACAATAAGATAACTTTCAATTATAAGAATGATTACATGTGGTTTATATTGGCTGTGTGTGGGTGGGGAAGGGGGAGTCCAATATCAATAAACCAACAAGTAATGGTGACCACTTTTGTCAGAAAATAAATAAAGAGATATCTCTGACTACTATCTACTTAAAAGGAATGTTTCTCGTTCACTAGTATAATACAATAAATGCATATTGTTTAATTCCATCTATTTTGAAAATTATTTACCTATTTGATCTTCATTTGCTACTATGACAATTAAACTCTCACATAAATTATACAGATTGTTAAATAAGATCTGAATAGGAGAGAATAAAGCCAGTATATCAAGACTTTTGTAAATACTGCATGCATAAAAAATATCTGAATGATGATTGCAATATCATTAAATTACCTTCAATAGAAGTTGATTGTAAGGCATTCATATCATGTTTAGAGTGTATTCTCATAAGAATCAAAGTGATTCCCCAAGAATTTCAAATAAGATATTAGAAGAATGAAGAGTCTTCTGGAGTACTATAACATCAATGTTGTGCTAAACAATTATTTTAAAGATCTTCATTTTTCATTTTGATATATTATCAATATTAAGCTGAAACAATTTTGTAGTTTCCTTTGTAGGGAATATATCTGGCATTTGGCACAGCTATCCCTATGATACTGTTAGTGTAGTGTTTATGTTAATAGTTTTGTTGTGCTTTCATAAATTGCTGTCTTTTATTATATTAAAATATGATTTAAAAATCACAAAAAGAATTAACAAATGGGAAGATCCAAGTGATAAGAAGTATTGAGAATGCATGTGCACATGAAAGAATTGATATAAATTAGGATCATAAAAAAAGGAAATGGACAATTAATAAATTAAAAAAAAAGTATTGAAAAAAAATTTTCTGTTGTTGGATAAGAAATAATCGAATAAATTAAATTCAAAAGATTAAAAATTATTAAAAAAAAAAATTAAAACAATGTAACAATAGAGATAATGTATTATAAAAGAAGCCTTGGATTACTAATAATAAAAAGAAAAAAATCTTAAAAGAAAACAAAAAAACATACAAATTCTTTAGAAGATAAAAATAAATAGAGAACGTTTAATAATGAATTGAAATGAGCAGATAAAATTAGAAAGATTGGCTGAAATAAAAAAAAATAGAAGAAAAAAAAATTACATAAATTTTATTTAATTTGTATAAGAATGAAACATGTTAGATTGAAAACACAAAGTTTCAGGAATAAAATTGTGATTAAAGATAGAAATAATAAAAAAGATACTAATACAATATAAATTTGCAAAAGCATTAAGATGAAATCTGGAATATCATGAGAAATTACTGAAATTCAATAGAATTATTGGATGTTATAAGTGGGAAAAAAATTGAAATAATTTGTATTTATAATTTAGATTCAGTTTATTTTCAATAATTAAAATTCCATTAAAAAAAGCCATTTCAGTGAAATTGGAAAATTTTAAAATAATCAACTAAGGTTTCATAAAGATTTTATAGTCGATAATTTCAAATAAATTACATGCTCTTATCTTAAGAATACTTTAGATTAAAGAATTGAGGAGGATAAGAGATGCAATTAGGAATGAGATTTATATAATAGATATAAAAAATATTTATAATGAATGATTTTATTTACTAGGGGAACTAAAAACCAAGAAAATAATTGTTTCTTCAACAACAATTGGAATTTTATATTTAACTTGAAATAAAAGTGTGAGGGAGGGGAAAGGGTCCACAAATTAATTAGGTCAATCCAATCCCTTATTATAAAAAGTAGAATTTGACTTAATTAATTTCTAGATCACCTCCACCCCAAATCTCCTAAGCTTTTATTTCAAGCTAAATATAAAAATCCCAATTGTGGTCTTGGTTTTTAGTTCCCACAGTAAATAAAAGTGTTCATTATAAATATTTTTTCTCTATTATTTTTAATTTTTTAGCATTCTTATATTTTTTACAATTATTGCAAAATCATTTTAATGTTTGAAATTAAAGTCATGCATAGCATTTCTATATTTCAAAAATGTTTTTAAAGTTAATTTTTAGAATACGAAGAAAAAAATGTCACTTTAAAAAATGGGAACTTTTACAATCAAAGATTTGTTTTGTTTGAATTTTAAATTATTATTAAAATACTTTTAAATGTAACCCTTTTTAAATATATATGTATATAAACCATACATCACTGAAAATGTAGCAATATACTTAATATATGAAAGTCATGAGAATTAAAAATCGAATACAAGATACTTGGATTATTTAAAAAATCTTTTTTAAAAATCAACTTTTACAATCAAAATAAAAATGTCATATACTTCAAAATTTGTTTTTATTTCAATTCTAAAACATTGCTAAGATATTTTTTAAAATAAGTTTCTTTAAATATGTACATTGCCCTCCTATGTACATTAATGATAAACTTATGGAAATGAAAATGTATACCTATTCTAAATTTTATATAGAAATATTTGTAATTTCATCCATCCACCTCTTTAGATTAAAAAAACTAGATACTCCACCTCAAATATTTTAGTGCCATATTGCATAGCCAGTGATTTATAAAAAATGTACCAAATTTCAATAAATTATACTGAATATAAATATATTAAATCTAGATTTTAAAATTTTATTCTACTAACTAAAATGTTTACAAACTAATGAACAAATAAACAATCAGAGACTGTAGCTTAAATAAAAACATTTAATATATATAGATTAATATTTGTTTTATTGATCTTGAAATGCCATTTATACGGGGAATTTTCCTTTTCTTTTTATGATATAGCCCGTGAGCATTGCTCAGAGCTTATTGTTATATAAGCCAACATTTGCTCACCATGCGAAGATCAGGGTTTTAATCTATTATGTACCAGAATTATCATTATTAAATTGTATAAACTTATTCATTCTGTAGCAGAAGAGAGAATCTCATTTTTAACTACCTGTGATTAGAAACAGGGAATTTTAATGAACCAAACAGTCTATACATACATAGCACTTTTATGAATTTATGAGCACTTGCCCATGAGCATTAGTTTAAAAAACATTAAGTAAATCACTTATGCTAAGAGCTTATTCTTATATAAGCCAACTTTATTTATAGTTAAAGAATCTTTTTGCAATAGATATAGAGAAAAAAAATATAAAACCAAAATATATTTAGATAAATTATAAAATTAATGTTATTTTGATGTAAATAGATTAACACTGAGGGTAGAAGATATTGTATCGGATTTAAAGTTAATATAGCAGTACCATAGATAGCAATGCTAAATTCAATCAAATGTTATGAAGAATCGATGAAGCTTGTAGAAAGCTCTGACATGAAAATAATTTCTAATGGAATTATTAAGCAATAAAAATATGTAGAGAAAAAAAGAATATTAAAAAATAGATAAAAAATTACAAGTATTTGAGTTGTTGAATAACTAATCGTAAAAGTAGTTAGAAAATTATTCTGTATACCTTTAAAATTATATGGACTAATATGAACAATTAGAAAAAAATGAGAAGCAAAAAATAAAAACTTTATTGATATCAATGAAGAAGAATGGAAAAAAAAAAATTAGAAAATAAAATCAGATCTGCAGAAGTATGAAATGAATTTAAAAATTTTTTTTTTAAAATTATAAATAGATTGGGCATGTATCTAAAGAGTAGAACAATTAAAAAATATATATTGAAAGTAACTGTAGCCAAAATGAAACTAAAGATAAAAAAAAAAAGACTGATAATTTCAGAGAAATAGTTCCGAGTATTTGAAAAATAAAGCAAATGACAAAAATACTTAGTTTGGTATATAGGACCTGAATTTTGCTAAATAACTGATAAAGATCTGACATCTTTCACAATACGTGAAAAAATGTAATAAGCACAAAGTAATTTTAACATTTTCTGTAAACACGCACAAAAAAGATAGAATGTAAAAAATAGTCTACTGTACTATCAAATTATCCACTCAATGTTATTTCAACTATACATTATCCAAAATAAATAAATAAATAAAATAAAAAAATGTAAATAAACAAAAAATAGAAACACTTAAAATTTATAAATTTAATAACTTTTACAATATAGCAGCAGCCATTTTTCAGTCTCAGGTTGTCATATATTAATTACGTTTATTAATAATATTTCTTCGGGTTATATTCAAGGAATATACATTTTATTCTTCACTTTTGTTATGCTTTCCAAATTTTAATGTAGTACAGTATTTCATGTAATAAATGTTTTCTATGCATGAAGCTAAACCTTTTATGAAATTTAAAAAAAATCATCAAGTACCACTTTTAAATGACAAAATAAAAATTGATTTAGTACTGGGAGAAAAAAACTGTAAAACATTCTTGTATTGCATTAGAAATTTCAAGTTTGATGAGTCTAATCGAGAATCTCAAATGAGTAATGGCAAATAGGATGACTATATAAATTTTGAATGCAATGCACAGATTTAGAACCTAAAAACAACTAAAAAGACCATAGTCTACTAATAATGAAATTAATATTATGTTTCTATAGGGGTAAAAATTATTGGGGGGAAAAAAAACATTGTTCAGGATATATTTTTTAAACAATTCAAAACAAAGCAAAACTCTCCATATAGTAGTGCCATCTTGTGCTAACAAGAGCAATCAATGGATGCCAGAAGGCTTATGCATAAAATCCCTATCTAGTGCCTACTCATCCAATATCCCCAGACTAGTTTCTGGCTTGTGGCCTACATCAGTGAGGAGCCTTGGATCTGAGAACACTGCATCTAGATCTTAGGATCTAATGCAACCCTCCAGCACCCACCTTTTAACTCTATTTAACTACAAAACTATGAGAATGAAATTGAAAATACAATTAATATTTTCAATCCAAGCTCAATAGCTTATATAGTCATATGGGTCTGAACTCAATTCAGCACCCATAATTTTGGTGTCTTTGGCTCTTGTTAGCACAAGATGGCACTACTATATGGAGAGTTTTGCTTTGTTTTGAATTGTTTAATAACAATTATGTGCTAGTATGAGATAGTGATCATGTGATGTTTAGTGATATGTTTTTTACTGAAAGTTTGACAATTTGCTGTCCATTTTATTTGAAATAAAGAAAGATCAAGTATATAGCAAAGTGTTTTTTTTTTTTGAATGAATGAATGTAAATAAACAAACACACACAATATATACATAAATTCCCTCAATTTACTATTACTAACTATGGTTATTATTTTCATTTAACTTTGTTTATACCAAGAGTTCCCAAAGTGATCGATATCGACCCAGATATTTTCAATAAAAAAATTTGGGGATCGACGACAGCAAAAATAGATCCCTTTACTACTGCTATTTATTACTTCAAAATATCTATGATTCTAATGGGTACTTAATTAAGAAGTGAAATAATTCAAAAAGCACTTTTTTGATAAAAACACAACTTGCGAAAAGTCAGATGTAAGAATGCATGAAAATACATGTAGCACAAACATGCCTGTGCATTGTCATAGCGAACGTATCAAAGCAAGTGTGAACATGAAAAAATGTTGCATATTCACAATTGCTTGCAGTGGAATGAGACAATATTCGACATTAGCAGAATCTTATCAGTCTTGTACAGTCATGCTTCCATAAAACACTATAAATTGGTTCACTTGATGTGACACGTACTTATTTGTGATTTGACTTTGAATACAATTATTTATTGAGGAGCAATAGTATAAAAAAGAAAATCATAGTTTATTTATTCAAGTTTAAACAAAAGTTTTCTGTTTCAAATAAGTACATACTTTGTTTTTTTTTTATCACAGGGGCTGTCAAAATTGTTTGTTAACAAAAGTTTTTATTTCTTACGATAATAATATGACAACCAAAAAAGAAATGCAGAAAGTATAGCTATTTGAAGCTAGGATTCATCCCATCTTTATCAAACAAACATTTACCAATGTGTCTCATATGTGAAAAAATCTTTAGCAACAATGCTATGAAACCATCAAAACTAGCAGATCACTTGAACAGAATTAATCCTGGCAATTTTCATTCACTCAAAGATAAAATTCTGAAAAGAATTATGATAGATAATATGTTTGTTTCATCATTAAAGCAAAATGATGATGGATTAAGGGCATCGTACAACATATCCCTATTCATCATAAAGTCTGGCAAGCCGCACACCCGAGAGGAGGAATTGATTCTATCGGCCATTGCAGATCTATTGAACATTGTATTCCACAAGCCTGCACAAGATGTTATAAAAAGAATTCCTTTGAGCAATAACACAGTTCAAAGACGTATCGACGAAATGAGTCACACCGTAGAAAGCCATCTGTATAATCATTTGGAAGATAATGTTTTCCCCTCCAAATGCACTAGTCAATATTACTCGATAATGAAGCTTTGTTTCTGAAATATGCTCACTTTATTTAATTAAGACCAGGAAGTGCATGAAGAGCTGCTTTTTGCTATAACTTTAGAAACTGACACCAGAAGCGAAGCGATTTTTAATTTAATGGAGCTACTTTTTAGGAAAAAGCAATTCCATTGACAAATATAATATCTGGTGTGTCAGATAGAGCACTAGCTATGATTGGTCATTATCGTGATTTCATAAGTTATCTGAAATAACATGTACCTGAAGTGCTTGCAGTTTACTGCATAATCCATAGGCAACATTTAGTAACCAAGAACCTGAGCAACAAATTGCATCAATTGCTTCAGTTTGTTATAACAGCAGTGAACCAAATTCAAAATAATGCTTTGAACACTAGATTGTTCACTTGATTATGCGAGGAAAGATTCTATCGACTGGTTCTCCAAACCGAAGTCCACCGGCTTTCAAAGAGATTATGTTTAGAAATTTTTTTCACTTTTTCAATCCGTTTGAGAGTTTTTGGAAAAAGAGGATTCCAGTTTGAAAAAAAAATTGACTTAAAACAGATATTGCTTATTTAACAGACTTATTTGGCAAATTTAATGAGGTTAATTTAAAACTGCAAGATCATATTGGTTTTTGTTGCCAAATTAATGTTTTTTAAAGCAAAATATTGTAAGAATCAAGCTTTTCCAGTTCCCGAACTTATTTAAGATAGGCACAATCCAAGAAGAAAACATCCTGCTGTAGGTAAATGACTTGGAAGCTCTTCACTTAATTTCAAAACTAGGTTCGAAAATATTCTATCATTGAAAATACTGAAATGGATAATAAACCCATACACTATTAGTGCAGAACCAAATATAATTTTGCAAGATAAGCTGATAACCATCAGCACAAATGAGGATCTCAAGGTACAATTCAAACAGGATAATCAAAAGTTTTGGCTGCAACAAGATATTAGACTTCTGTACCCGGCTCTACGGACTGTTGTACAAAAATATTTGCTGATATTTCCATCATCATATTTGGTAGAGATAGGATTCAGTGTAGTTTTAAACCTGCTTCAGAACAGATATCGACTATATATGACTGAACGTGGAGATTTGAGAATGCAATTCACTAATTTAAAATCGGACATAGATAAATTGTTGACAAATCACAGGTGCACCCATCTCATTAAATTCAGTTTTCCAAGCTTCGTTGATATTTAATTCTGTCTAAATATGCTGATTTTTTTTACTTCACTTTTATGTTTAATAAAGTGATTTCAATATTCGTACTTATATTGAATTTACATATTTATTTCATAAATGTCAAAAATTAAAAAAAACTCTGCTCGTATTTTTTTGCTTTAATTTTCATTCATGCAGGTTTCAATATTAAATGTAGAAGATAATGCCATATTTCATAGTCCTTTTACCTTTTTCAATCATTAATTACAAGTGATTAAAATAAAATGTTTGATATCTAGTAAATGATTTGAGTTAATAAAATAAATGACTAGGGAATCAACACTTTTAAAAGTTTTTGGTAAAGGGGGTCTGTGGCCGAAAAAAGTTTGAGAACTCTCGGTTTATACAATAATCATAATTTGTAAATGCACTCTGCCTATAAAGTGTCTGTGTTAAATGGACGTGTTAATAAAAACTATTATATATTTGCAGTTCAGTAAACAATATGTATTCTATTGTAATCAAAACTTATCAACAAAACATATATTCTATGTTACTCTTGTAGTTCAATAAAGAATATGTATTCTATTATAATCAAAACTTCAACAAAATGAGCTATTGTACGTGATATACAATATATATGAGGGGAAGCTTGTTAAGCATGGCATCAATATTAATATATGCCCTTCATTTATAATGCTAAAATAAAATATAGTTTTTATTCCTTAAATGTTAAATTGTATATTATAAAAGAGAAAATAAATCGTGTAATATTTACAATCCACTATTTAGGAAAACCAGCCCTCAAACAGAATCTCAGTGAATAATAGTGATAACCAGGAAACAAGGATTAACAAGTCTTCACAATTGGAAATAAAAAAATAACATACAATTATAGTTCTGAAGATTAGAGTATACACTGAATATAAAGACTCTTTCAACTATATACAGGTCAATTTGATCCTTACATACTAATATCTTAAGAAGATTAAGCAATAAAGAAATAGGTAATATTAAAAATTTTACAATGTCCAAATGATTATTTCATTGTTTTCAAAATCTATATAGATTTAAGAATGTAAAAGTTCAAGAAGAATTGTGAATGCAGCTACAAAATAACAAACTCACCTTTTTTACCAAGCAACTTATAGTCATACGATTCTATCACATAACTCCATTTTACATGCAGCAATTCTCCTTCTTTCATCATTGCTATACCCCCTAATATAAGATTTAGTTATCAATAGATGAGATTTACTAAGCATTATCATCTTGCATCCATTAGCTACTAAAGTTTATATTCAACAGCATAATAGTGAACAAAAAAAAAACCTATTATTAAAAGCTCATCCTTCTTTGACAAAAATAATTAATAAAAAATGTAGTACTAAAAACAATATGCAAAATTTTTAGAGCTTCAAATTTATGAATGCATTAAACTTCTTGGCAATTCCCCATTTAATGAAAGTGTGCTGAAAAATTATAAATATCCAGAAATTTTCTGCTCATTTAAAGATATTGTTTACACACTTGCATGAAAAAAACTAACTCTTGAAAAGTAATGACAGAAATAAATTAGCTAATAGCCAATGAGAAAAGATTTTGAAAAATAATTTAAATAGTAATGATGCTTACATGCAAAACGAGATACTTTTTTCCCCCTTTTTAAAAAGGAAAAAATCAAGACAATTTTAAAAAATCTCAAAAACTTCTACTAAGTTCTTTTTTTTTTAAATAAGAGTTAATTTTTGAAAGATAAGTTTTTTAATTTGTATAATTTTGTTTATATTTGTAACTATTTTAAATGCACGACTTTTGTTAATTTTATTTTATATGTATATATATTAAAAAAGCATCATTTTTATTCATACACTGCTTGACTGTATTATAAGTTAATATGTAAAAAATCTATCATCCCAATGAATTCTTATTAATATTGTTAATATAAGAAAATTGATTTTTATTATTCAAGAATTAATCTATATTCTGAATCTTTTTTACAACTAATCTTTGGTAATTCAGCATCGATTGATCCACGCCATAAGATGGCGCTGATGCTAGTGAAAAACGAATAGATATAACATTACCAGGCTGATTTGATTATTATTATTTTGTAATGTTATCGTGTTTTTTTTTTTTTTTTGGTTTGGATTTTTTTTTTTTTTTGGGACCGTATTTTCTTTTTTTTTTTTGAAATAAATTGATTTTTAAATATTTTTTTTAATACGTTTTGTAAAACCTTTTTTCTTTATTTTTTTGTAAAACTTGTTGTTTAACAAAATTGGATTACGGTCTTTTTTTTTTTTTAAAGTAACTTTTTTTTTTTCTCTTTTGATTAAGGTCTTCTTTTTTTTAAAGTAACTTTTTTTAATTTTTTTTGGCTTTTCACTTTCATTAAACTACCACAAAGGCAGTTCTGGGTGAGGAGAATATTTCTCTGTTGAAGAAAGGCCACTGCATCTGCTTCTGTAGTCTGCCATTGAAATGTTTTGATCTCGAAAAAGTCTCGGAAAATGCGTGACTTGATCGTGAACTTTGCCGAATTGTGACTAACACTCCTCATTAACTGAATTCTGACCCCTGACAACGAAACAAGGGGCGTTTGGAAAATCATTACAATTTTTACGAACGAAAATAAAAAAAATACATCGAAGCCAAAAAAAAAAAAAAACCTTTTAATGTAGTTTTTGACGTTCAAAATACAGAAACCTTCACATCATACGCTGTACAATAGTTAAGAGTAATGTCTATAGAGAGTCTTGCATACTTGTCGCTAATAATGTTCAACATACTAGAGATGTTGGGATAATGGGTGCATTTCAACATCTTAGCGGTTGAACAGTTTACAGGCCGTAAGATCTATGAGCGGCCTTGTAAACAGCATATTTATGTGCTTTAGTGTAGAAACAGCACCATCTTATGGTGTGGATCAATCGATGCTGTATTACCTAATCTTTTTTTAGAACTAATCAAGTGTAAAAAATGGAGTTCCCCCCCCCTCCTTTAACACTCTTTTTTTTTTTAAGGTTTAAAAAAATCTTTCTGAAATATATGTAAGCAAATATGAGGTGTGTTTGTGTGGGTGAACATCTATGCTACACATATACATATATACTTTAACATGCATATTATATAGAAATATATATATAATTTAAATAAAATCAATACATACACAGTACAATAGACAATTAAATTCATGCAAGACAACAATAAATGGGGAAGGACATCAATTTTATCCAACAAGCATGCATTAATAAATAATGGTCAAATAAATAATCATGCTAATCATGCTAAAAATTTCTTTTCCCAACCCACTGAAAACCTAATAACATAAAATAGTTGCAGTGTTTCCGCCATGTTGTTTTTTTTTTTTTTTAAAAAAAAAAAAAAATATTATAAAAAAAAAAAGCCAAGTCATCAAAAAAATGTTACAAAATTTTACTTTGCCTAATCAAGATTTTTAAAATCTAATTTTTAATGGTGTCATCCTCCTTTAATTTTTTTTCAATATGCTTAATATATTGCTCCTTGTAGACCTTTAAGAGATTAACCTTCCCCATATTATTAATTTACAAAACGACTTGGCAAATGGCGGAAACACTGTTGGATGTAATTTACATCCATAATCTATTAATAATAATTTTCTTTTATAAATGATGCCAAGTTTTCGTTTAATTATTTAAATTTATATACTGTTATACTGATCCACATATGTGCCAGAAATGGTAAAATACAAAAAAAAAATTGTTAATTTACTAATACTAGAATATTTGTATTTTACATAGTTGAAATTATATTTAATCTGTGCAAATATTTTTTTTTTAATTAAAAATAAAATTCAAAAAGAAAAACTGGCTAAATTACTTTGATTAGGTCTTATCTGAGGAGCAACAATTGCATTATTCCCTAAATTCGGTTGCTCTTTCATACGTTTCTGTCTTTTCTCTTCCAACTCTTTCTGAATCTTGTATATTTTCTCCGCCAGCAGATGATAGTATTCTTCCTATAAAACAAAAATTACAATAAAAATTATTCATTCAAAAAATATTGATGCAGTATGTATATTTTATAAAATTATTTTTTTTATTTTCACAATTATTATATGTTTATTAAATATGACTATCTATATTATGAATTTTTAATTCTAAATTGCAAAAAAAAAAAAAAAACTACTATTACCACTATTACAATTGCAATATTATATACCTGGTTACTTAAAATACTGCAACTTTTAATAATGAAATACCTTTATGACAATCATAAGATGTGCATAAATCTGAATAAATATATATAATCTGTATAAAGCAAGTGGTTTGCGATAAATGTGCTAACTTAATGTATTATCATTACAATTTTCACTAGCACTTTTTTTTCCCTAATAAAGACTCAATAATTTATACTAATTTAAACGCTTAAACAAAGGAACAAATTCTAATATAGATTCAAGTACTAGTGATATAGGCAATTACAAATAAGTGTTTTTAAAGATTCATGAGGAAAGACTGAATTTGCTATTAAATGAAATTAATCACGAAAATCAAACATATCAGCATTATAAATTTTCCCCCACTCCTTAATCAATAATAAATGTTTTTGTATTAATCAATTATTTATTTAAGAAAACATTTACATAACACTTTAAAATAAATATTTTCAAGTTATTAATACTTGGTACAATAATCAATGTTTTATGTATTACTTGTCTGTAAAAGCTCCTTTTTGAAAGCATTTATAAATCTTTTTAAATATTTTAACATTATTTTTTAATAATAAACATTGCACTTTTTTTATTAAATATTTATATACATTATTTCACACAAGTGTGCACTTATAATACTTAATGCAAATATATATATATATTGTGACCTTCCAGGTTGGCACCAAGAAGAAATGTGGTAAGTTCACATTTGTGTTAACAATGGCTAAAGATAGTTATCTTAGAAAAATGAATTGTGATATAATTTAATATTTAAAATTGAGTTTTAGGAAAATTAAACTTAAATTGTGGTGAGTTTTGCTATTTTAAATTAGATTTAAAATATTAAACTTTAGTTGGATGTACCAATTAATAGGATTTAAAGTTATATATTTAATAGTGAAGAGGAAGACAGAAAAACATCAGGGAATGTTGGTAGAAGAATAGAATTAATAGGAAGGTTATATAGCAGGTATTGTTGATTGGTGTTTTAGATTATTGCCTACTACAATCTAAGATTTAGCTTGTGTATGTGGATGTATGTTCATTTACATCATTTCATACTTTGTCCATTTTTTTTTTTTTCATACGATTACTTATAATATCTAGATTGTAATAGTAAAATTTATATGGTAAACAAAACAGATATACAGTACTCATATATAATTGATTAAAATGATTTTCTTATTTATATATATTTTTTTATTTACTGGTTATGTATTGTTTCTAATAATACATTTGGAATTGTAAAAATTATTTCTGTATTTGTAAATTAATATTTAATGTTTGATATTTTTATTTTATTTTAATACTCTATTGTTGTCAGTTTATAAAGCAAGCTAGTTTTGGAGTGTTGCCAAGTAATCAATAATAATAAAAAAAAAGAGGGTGTGAGTGTGTGTTGACAAGAAGGTTTGTACAGACTACTTAGGAGAGGAAAAACAAGATGAACATAAAAAAATAAAACCCTGTAAGGTTTCAGCTCTGACTTTGCCAGCTAGCGATTGGAGTTCACTATTAAAATGCCTAAATATCACGTAAGAATATCCATTATAAAACATTTAACATTTTGTTGTAAATTGATAATAACTGAATTATGGAAAATATTAGAGATGAAAGTAATTGTGAGAAAACATATTCAATACTATTGCAAAATGCTTGATATATTTTCACTTTTTAAAAGCCTATTCTTAATATTACATAAAGTGAAATTTTTTTTAAAAAAAAGTTATTCAATATAATTTGTTTTCTTAGAAAAAGAATTATAAACTAAAGAATTTATTATTCACATATATATGACTGAAATAAATAATGAAATATATTATTGAACGCCAGTTAGTGATCGTCTATAGTAATTGCATACTGTCATGGAGAAATTGTTAACAATGGGAATATAAAAAAAATTATATCAAATTTAAAATTAAAAGAAAAAAACCTTGTTTCACTTAATTGGAGATTTTATTTCGGGTGATTAATAAGATAATTCCAGTGCATGCTAATATATTTATTACAAGATTTTCAATATTGGAAACTTTCGCAGTTATATCAAGTTATTTTTTTTTAACCGTCAGGATTAACTTTTTGTTTGTGATTCATTTATTATTAATAGAAGCCGCGTATACATCATATATATATCGTTGACATTTCAAATAATGACTTTCAAGTTAATAACAATTCATCATCTAAGGATTAAGTATCGATAAGTATTTTTTTTTTTTTGTATACTAGAAATGTAATTTTTATATATATATTTTTTAAAACTAATGTAACTGGTTAAATATATTGTCTTGCAGGATTTAAAAATCATTCTATACATAAATTTATATTCGAATGTGTGTGTACCGTTATAAATATTATTATTATTGTTTCCAAAATTATACTTTTGTTTTATTTCAATTATTGCGTAAATAAATTATAAATATTATGATTGATAAATGCATTATATTTATAACATCTATAAGCACACATATTCAAAAATATAGGTAATAAGAAATAGTAAAAAAAAAAAAACTTTTATTAAAGTTAATGTTTGCAAATGAATATCAAAATCTTTATAACATATCATATTAATATCATATTCATTTCATTTTTTTTTAACAATTCATTTCTTTCAGTATAAATGAGATGTTAGAGAGAAGTGTATTTTATCTAAGTAAGAAGGGAAGTGGTAGAGTTAATAGCAAGATGTTTAGGATAATAATATATTTTGTTTTGTTATTTTGTTTTTATTTTCAATAAATATTTTATTGAATTAATACCCATATGAATTGTTTTATTATATGTTCGATTCTCCATTTCCACACACACACATATGGTTAACCTAACATAGTTATAGAATATCTAGATTTGCCAGTATAAGTCAAATTTATTTAATTTGTCTGCAGATGATAAATCACCATATTACAGTGCTAATAATATATTCTACTTTGCTTAGAATAGGTGGTGATTTGGATAAAAAGATACCCAATCCTCATCATTGTCTATACTGTAATAAATGTAATAATTGTCAATTTTGTAACAGTTTTAGTATTGAATAGATGCTTAGAACATATTTAAATTAACACTATAGAATTATTGTTTATAGACGTTTTATCAACTTATTTGCCTACTATATGAAGACCATATCCTATAACCTCAACTGAGCTAAGCCATAGAGTAATTACAATATAAGAATGTTTTAAATAAGTTTAAAAGCAATTTACAATTATAAATTTTATTCTATCTTGTATAGAATTGGCGCCAGGGCATTTATAAATCTAGTAAAGTGAATAAGTGAAGAAGACAGAGATTACAGGGTGGGTTAAGTGGATGCCCAACTGGGGCATGATATACGATTGGGTTAAGTGGCTGCCCAATCGTGGGGCCCTGTTTAATTAAGTCTCATATCCTCTAGAATATTTATCTTTTGTTGGTTTAATTGGGTAAGTGGCTTGCCTAGCGTGGAGGCCTCGACATTTATGGGTTAAATGCTCGATATATTTATAGATTAAAGGGTTGCACAATGATTGGTGATCGATTCATCTTTGTTCATATATGTATTTTGTCCTTTATTGGAGATTATATATTATACATTCTAGTATGAATGACACACAGTGTGACAGCATAATTAGTTAATGATAGTGGAGTGGAATAACAGCCAGCATGTTGGATTTGATTGATGATTATTGTAGATAGGGTTAAGTGGTGACCAGCGTGGATGGCTTGATATATACATAGAGGCCACAGCTGCCAAGGGTTTAAATGGCTGTCCAATTATATGATCTTGATTACTTAAGTCTCATATCTTGTAGAGTGTTTATATTTTTGTTAATATATATTGGCATATATCTGAGATGAGAAGTAATCCAGTAACATTAGAATTACTTTGTTCCTGTTTTGAATATACAGTTATTGCAAAATTGGTTTCAAAATAGAATCAAGTTGGCAGTTTTCTTATTCATGGATTTTTTTTTATATCAATCTGGAAGATTAATAGAAATGTTTGATAAAATGGAACTAGGGGTAAATGGAGCATTAACTAAGGTTTGAAATAAGCCAATTAGAGTTTGAAATAAGCCAATACCTGAAAGATGTGTAGTAGATATATGAATGTCAGATGTATAGTTTAAAAAAACATTTTTTTGTTTATGTGAAATAAATAAATACAGCCATGAAACAGCTTAGTTTCAAATTTAAAGCTATATAAATATCACAATTTATAGTAAATGTTAAAGTTGATAACATTTATATATATATATATCTTTTGCTTGTCAATGAAATATAGCACTGATGCCAGATAAGCATAGAATTATTGATGATGTTAAATTATAAAGTGGTAATGTTGTTCATATTCGGAACATTTCTGTTATAGAAAGTCTATAATTTTGAAGGTTAAATAGCATACTTGATTGTTGGAGTTTTGTTGGTTATGTTGCAAGTTTTTGGTGATGGATAGAGAATTTCTGTCTTTGTCTTAGGTATATGGTATATTCATGTCACTGGTGACTGATTGTTCTCATTCACTGCTCCAACCCAAATTATGATATCAGTTGTTAATTATCATGAAGCAGTTAACAGTAGTCCTGCCATGATTTTGCCTCTAAGACTCCAGAGAGAGCAAGGCATAGTTCTTTCTAATATATATGTGATATTTGTCTCTAAGACTCCCAAAGATGAGCAAGACAATATTTTATAAATAGCCCCTCAGACTTGGATGTAAGCAGGGCATTGTGATAGTGTTTGTAGTAAAATATTATGGGTTGTGGTAGCTTAGAGTGATTAAAGTGGGATGATCATCAGAGTGTTCATGGAGCATTGTATGTTTTGAGAGCAGTGATGGAATTCTTTTATCTATTTCAAAATTGTGAACTGCTAATAATTCTTTTGGCTGTCAGTATCTGTTGGATCTTTAGAAGAATGGATGAATATATAACTTGAATATAGCTCATTCTTAAAAGGCTATTTTCTATATTCTTATGCAAAGGTTGGCATTTACCATATTTAAGTAAAAAATTGTATATCAGATGCCATAGTAAATGCATGTCATCATTAATTTTATTTGGGTTATAAAATTCATTTTTTTTTTGGGGGGGGGGGGGGGTTTATAAATGTTGGTTATAATATTTGAATGCACCCAACATAGCATAAAAATAAATGAACATGTTTAAATCGTTTTGGTCTTTTATCAGTAGTATGAATTGGTGTAGTTTGTAATATAACTATAGTGGATCATGTAAAATTTAATTAATAATTTCAGTTATGTTTAGAACAATGTTATCTAAGGAAAACTTATTGTGTTCTTGCCTATGTGTGTGTGGAAAATCGAACATTATATGGGAAAATAAATTTGTGGAAATTTTGTGTCATTTTAGGTAGTGATGGTGAATTTGAATTGTTGGTTTGGTGGAGGTTGGAGCTGGTAAACCTTATTTTCTTAAGTAATATTAATAAATTTTTAAGAGATTATAAAATGGAAGAGTTTAGTTTATACAATAGTTTGGGTGGGTCTCAAGAGACACCATCTCCAGACATGGCTGCATTGTCTCCTGACCTTGAATCAGGAAATGAAGCTATAGTTATGTCGTATGGAGAGTCTAGTAAGATGAGAGATACTATCCCTAAAACCATAGATGGTGACCTGCTAATGTGGTTCAAAGAGATGTTTACAAAATTAGAGTTAGGTCAAACAAAAGTAAAATCAGAATTAAAAGAACTAAAATCTGGTCGAGTAGAATATAGAAAAAGGTTAAAAGAGATGTTTATAGAATTGAAGTCAGAACTAAAAGAAATAAAATTGAATCAAGATAAGTCAGAGGAGAGGATGGCAGAAATAAAATTGGAAGTTTCAGAAATGAAGTCAGAAATTGTAGAAATAAATGCTGGTATAGTTAGGCAGATGCAAGTTGTGGAGGAGAAAGTAAAAAGTCAGGAATCAGATATAGCAACAGAAATCAAATTGAGCCAAAAGAAATCAGAGGAGAGGATGGCTGAAATAAAGTCAAAAATGTCAGAGATAAAATTAGATTTTGAACTAGAAATAAAGTTAGAAATACCCAAAATGAAGCTAGAAATACAAGAGAATAGGTCAGGTAGTCAAATCAGTATTGTTGGAGACGAGTGTTAAGAACTCACTACAGAAAGTTAAGATACCTGATGATGATTTGATAGTGCTCTTTAAAAAAGAAAATCAGAAGGTTGTTAAACTGGTTAATAAGAACATTGGTTTAACCAAGGAAGAATTAAAGGCATACAAAGAACTTAAATTAAATCAAATAGAAAAGGGAGAACCTAAATCTGTTGAGATAGTTAGTCAAGATGTTAAAATAGTAGATGCTAATTTGAAAAATAAATTAGAGTAGAATAATAAATCACAAAATATTGAATCTAAAAGTATAGAAAATGAACATAAGCCATCAGTTGAGATAATTGATAAGGATATAGCAAATCAGAAAGTATCTTTCAAAGTAATTGATAAATGTGTTAAAGTAACTAGTACAGATTTAAACAAGCGTAAAGAACCTATTAGTTTAATTAGTAAAAGTATGGCAAAAAATAGACAACTTGTTAAAATAATAAGAAAAGCAAATCCACAAGTAATTAAAATAGTTAATGAAGATATTAACTTATGTAGTAGTTTGGCAGAAGACAACAAAAATTTTGTTAAATTAGTCAACAACGATGTAAATGATAATGTATCATTTGATAAGACAGCAGAAGATGATTTAAGACAAATCTTTTATTGAATTAGCTAGTGAAGAAACCAAGTTATCTGTTGGAAAAATTAGTACAGATAGTGAGTTAATTCATGAAGAAATAGAGATTCAAAAGGAATCTGTTGAATTGGTTACTAAAGAACTAGAAGCAAATATACCATCTATTGAGTTGATAGATGATAGGGAAAAAGATAAACCATTGATAGATTTAGTAAATGGGAAAAATTTTAAAAATGAAGAATTAATTAGATTCTTGAATCGGTTGATGAAAAGATAAAAAAAGCATAAAGAACTCACTGAAATGATTAAGAAAGATATAGATGTAAATGTGGAGATACAAAAGAAAAATCATAGTTGTATGGAAGTAAAGTTAGATTTTCAGACTATGATGAAAGAAGTAATGGCAAAGGAGATAGAGGCACAACGATGAGTAGAAAGGATAGATGAAACGATATTAGAAATTCAGAGATATTGTCAAGTGCTAGAGGAATGTAAAATGGAGATAAAGAAAATTAGGGAATCACGAGAGATCACAAAAGCAGTCAGTAGAGATGAGTGTAAACTTTCAAGGTTATCCCAAAGAGATAAAACTAAATGATCATAATCAGTCAAAAGAGGTAGACTTGATTTTGCAGTCAATATAAAGAAAATCAATAAATGGTTGTAGAAATAGTTAGTGAAAATGAGCAAATAAATGAAGAGTCTGATAAATTAGTTGATATTAAGATAGAAAGCAAAGAAGTTGCACAATCTGTAGAAATAATTAAAGAACATGTGGTATTAACCAATAAAGAAGTTAGTGAAATTAATGTAAAATTTAAAGATAAATTAAGAAAGATATTTAATGGAAATATTCTTAAGAAAATGATTAACTCAGAGAGATCTGGGAAAAGCCAAAATAAAACTTGAGTTCAGAAGTAACGAGAAAATTAAAATAGATTTTCTTAATGAAATACTTTAATCCTGATAAAAATATGAGGAAAATTAAAGTACAAATTAAAGAATTGGGTGGAAGGAAAATTAAAATAAGTTATTTTAGTGAAGGCACAGATTATATAAGAGATATTGGAAAAGCAAAAGTCAAATTTAAAAGAATAAATGAAAAGATAGTTAATTTAAATCTTGGTAGAAAGATTGTTGATGAAGAAAAAGAAGTTGGAATGGCTAAAATCAAACTAAAGAAAGTAAACAGAAAGTTGATCAATGTTATGGGTTTAAAGACATCCAGAAATAAAAGGATCGAGCATAGAAAGGTAAAAACTAGACTAAAGAAGGTTGAGATAATGTATCTTAGAGACACACTTGTCAGAAGAAAAGAAATAAAGAATAATCGAGCAAGATTTAAAGTTACTTATAATGCTCACAGTTTGATGGCAAGTCCTGCAAGACATGATTAATAAAAGTTATACATATTGTTCAATATAGAATTTAGTTTTTTTTTCTTGCTTATTTAATGTTGCTAAAATATAATAGGAACAAGTGTTTATAAAAGCATTAAATGTTTTTATTGTTTTATGTTTATTCGACAAACATAATTTTCTAATTGTGGAATGATCTTAATGTAAAATTTGATGAGCTATTAATATTTATTGTTGTTTATCCAATTCATTTTTCTTTCATAAGGGGGAAGGACTGTGACCTTCGAGGTTGGCACCACGAAGAAATGTGGGAAGTTCACATTTGTGTTAACAATGGCTAAAGATAGTTATCTTAGAAAGATGAATTGTGATATAATTTAATATTTAAAATTGAGTTTTAGGAAAATTAAACTTAAATTGTGGTGAGTTTTGCTATTTTAAATTAGATTTAAAATATTAAACTTTAGTTGGATGTACCAATTAATAGAATTTAAAGTTATATATTTAATAGTGAAGAGGAAGACAGAAAAACATCAGGGAATGTTGGTATAAGAGTAGAATTAATAGGAAGGTTATATAGCAGGTATTGTTCATTGGCGTTTTAGATTATTGCCTACTACAATCTAAGATTTAGCTTGTGTATGTGGATGTATGTTCATTTACATCATTTCATACTTTGTCCATTTTTTTTCCATACAATTACTTATAATATCTATATTGTAATAGTAAAATTTATATGCTAAACAAAACAGATATACAGTACTCATATAATTGATTAAAATGATTTTCTTATTTATATATTTTTATTTTATTTACTGGTTATGTATTGTTTCTAATAATACCTTTGGAATTGTAAAAATTATTTCTGTATTTGTAAATTAATATTTAATGTTTGATATTTTTATTTTATTTTAATACTCTATTGTTGTCAGTTTATAAAGCAAGCTAGTTTTGGAGTGTTGCCAAGTGATCAATAATAACAAAAAAAAAGAGGGTGTGAGTGTGTGTTGACAAGAAGGTTTGTACAGACTACTTAGGAGAGGAAAAACAAGATGAACATAAAAAAATAAAACCCTGTAAGGTTTCAGCTCTGACTTTGCCAGCTAGCGATGGGAGTTCACTATTAAAATGCCTAAATATCACGTAAGAATATCCATTATAAAACATTTAACATTTTGTTGTAAATTGATAATAACTGAATTATGGAAAATATTAGAGATGAAAGTAATTGTGAGAAAACATATTCAATACTATTGCAAAATGCTTGATATATTTTCAATTTTTAAAAGCCTATTCTTAATATTACATAAAGTGAAATTTTTTTTAAAAAAAAAAAGTTATTCAATATAATTTGTTTTCTTAGAAAAAGAATTATAAACTAAAGAATTTATTATTCACATATATATGACTGAAATAAATAATGAAATATATTATTGAACGCCAGTTAGTGATCGTCTATAGTAATTGCATACTGTCATGGAGAAATTGTTAACAATGGGAATAAAAAAAAAATTATATCAAATTTAAAATTAAAAGGATAAAACCTTAAAACTTTAATATAATTGTTTCACTTAATTGGAGATTTTATTTCAGGTGATTAATAAGATAATTCCAGTGCATGCTAATATATTTATTACAAGATTATCAATATTGGAAACTTTCGCAGTTATATCAAGTTTTTTTTTTTTTAACCGTCAGGATTAACTTTTTGTTTGTGATTCATTTATTATTAATAGAAGCAGCGTATACATCATATATATATCGTTGACATTTCAAATAATGACTTTCAAGTTAATAACAATTCATCATCTAAGGATTAAGTATCGATAAGTATTTTTTTTTTTTGTATACTAGAAATGTAATTTTTATATATATATTTTTAAAACTAATGTAACTGGTTAAATATATTGTCTTACAGGATTTAAAAATCATTCTATACATAAATTTATATTCGAATGTGTGTGTACCCTTATAAATATTATTATTATTGTTTCCAAAATTATACTTTTGTTTTATTTCAATTATTGCGTAAATAAATTATAAATATTATGATTGATAAATGTGTTATATTTATAACATTTATAAGCACACATATTCGAAAATATAGGTAATAAGGAATAGTAAAAAAAAAAAAAACTTTTATTAAAATTAATGTTTGCAAATGAATATCAAAATCTTTATAACATATCATATTAATATCATATTTATTTCATTTTTTTTTTTTTTTAACAATTCATTTCTTTCAGTATAAATGAGATGTTAGAGAGAAGTGTATTTTATCTAAGTAAGAAGGGAAGTGGTAGAGTTAATAGCAAGATGTTTAGGATAATAATATATTTTGTTTTGTTATTTTGTTTTTATTTTCAATAAATATTTTATTGAATTAATACCCATATGAATTGTTTTATTATATGTTCGATTCTCCATTTTCACACACACACATATGGTTAACCTAACATAGTTATAGAATATCTAGATTTGCCAGTATAAGTCAAATTTATTTAATTTGTCTGCAGATGATGAATCACCATATTACAGTGCTAATAATATATTCTACTTTGCTTAGAATAGGTGATGATTTGGATAAAAAGATACCCAATCCTCATCATTGTCTATACTGTAATAAATGTAATAATTGTCAATTTTGTAACAGTTTTAGTATTGAATAAATGCTTAGAATATATTTAAATTAACATTATAGAATTATTGTTTATAGACGTTTTATCAACTTATTTGCCTCCTATATGAAGACCATATACTATAACCTCAACTGAGCTAAGCCATAGAGTAATTACAATATAAGAATGTTTTAAATAAGTTTAAAAGCAATTTACAATTATAAATTTTATTCTATCTTGTATAGAATTGGCGCCTGGGCATTTGTAAATCTAGTAAAGTGAATAAGTGAAGAAGACAGAGGTTACAATATATATATATATTGAGTGAGATTTAGGCAACACCAGGCAACATTCTCAAAGAGAATAAATAACAAATTTTCATATATTTTTTTAAATAATAGTTTTAAGCAGTATTAGTAATAAATTTTCATGTAACTTTTGTTTAATTGTACAATTGATATATATATTTCCCCAGTTCATATTCTCCATTATTATAGTGTCTTATGTAAATTCAGCAAAATCATTATTTAAAAAACAGTGAGGAGTCAAACATCCAGATTACAGCACCTTATTCAAATCATAAAATGTTTAAAACTACACATTTACAAACACATTATAATCATAAAATTATTTATTCAACTATTGATAAATACTTTTTAATAAATCATAAAAATAATCCTGCTACAACAGAAAAATTACTTTTATAGAACATTATATTTAGCCATACTTCTTATAACCGATTATCTGTTTTGCCTGGCATTAATAAATATTTAATTCAATCACAAATGCAATATAACTATAATTAATTTGTCCTCTAAAAATATTTTTTGAATATATTAAAATGAAATAAACTAGATTCATTAAAAAAAGATTTCATTTATGACTTGATTTAATATATACTATTCCAGTTACAACAATATTTATAAGAAGACTATGGTAAACCTGCAATTGTACTGAACATTGCAAGGCATTACTTTTAAATTACGATATTGTAACATAAGTATATGCTGTTACATTTCTTTCAAATAAAAGTGAAAAAAATATAAAATCACCCTCAAGTAGAAATATATGCATAAAAAGAGAATTTAATAATTTTATTTAAATTAATATATATAATGCACAGATGGCAAACTAATTATATAATTTAAAGTTTAAAATCTGAAAACAAGATTGTTTTAATATATATATATAAAAAGCTGTTAATTAGTTATTTTTAATCTTAGAAGGAAATTGATTTTCTATATTGACGTAATAACAAACAGACTCTTGGGCATAAAGTCAGATAAGAGATAAATTAAATAAAATACTAGTGATAAAATTTTGAGTTCCCGCTCTAAAGAAAGCTGACCAATAACAATTGAAATAAACACATGGTCCACAGAGAAAAGTCAAGCCAGGCAAAATCGATCCTGGAATTTGATGATAAGAATTCACAAAGATATAAAAAGAATTGCGTGATATTTAAATATATTTATAAGTGTATTGCAGATCACCAAAATGTAGGGGTCAGCAATAATTTAAATTTCTCGTGTTTGCACCAGCTGAGGCGGTCTCCAGAGTATGATGGTTCCCAGAAACTGGCTAGCAACGGACTTGTCTCCACCTAGAACAATATGAAATGGAAAGAACTTTGAATTGTGATGCATCAAGGATTACAAAGACGGACTTTACCTACAGCATTGGAAAGTATAAACTTTTGTTTTAAATAAAATATGAGTATTAATTATATAATACGAATTCTTCAAGTATTTTAAGTGTCACTTAACTTTTAAAAAAAATCTCTCTCTTATCTG
This sequence comes from Epiperipatus broadwayi, assembly GCA_028023455.1. Taxonomy (NCBI): domain Eukaryota; kingdom Metazoa; phylum Onychophora; class Udeonychophora; order Euonychophora; family Peripatidae; genus Epiperipatus; species Epiperipatus broadwayi. Next base: position 2,083,404 of record JAQFVV010000037.1, on the reverse strand, counting down.
ACTAAAATTTTAAATTATATTTTATATAGGTGTTTGCTATCATTTCCATTCTCGTAAATTTCTTTTAAATTGATAATTTAAAAATAAGCATGAATGGCTGCATAGATTCGTAAGATTATGTTAGTTTAAGGTGTGCTAATGGTTTCGTAATTAAATTGGTGCTAGTGGATAGATGTATGGATATTTTATGTCAATGTAATCTGAGTAGGTGCATTAGATACTCGTTTTCTTGTACCGACCACCTGAATGTATGGCCCAAAAGTGTAGTCTTTATGTTGTTAATGCTCGCAGACATATTTCCTATGCCATTGATTTTCTTCCTTTCTGATTGGGACAGTAAGCCAGCAAAGACTACTATCCCCAATTACAGAGCATCTCATATATATTTCAAATAATGTCGTTTTTTGTATCACCAATTGGCCAGTGGATCATTCCTGTCTATTGGTAAGATTTATTAGTGATCATGGGGAAGATGCTCATTCCTTCCCACCATGTTTCGTTTATTTCTCTAATGATATCATGCTACAGATGTAAATTCCCATTAGCATGATTGTGTTATGCTAATAATCTCATTTTGCATTTGGTAGCATCAGTATATCAGTAAGCTAGCGTTGGTTTAAATGCTAGATTTTAGCCTAAGGTTAAAAGGGATTGGGTTGGTTATATGCATAATCTATGTAGCATATTCCCACTTAGTAAAATATAAAATTGCATTAAATCAATATCTGTGCTTATAATTCAACTCAAATATAATCACTAGTTAATTTAATTTTCAGAATTTCCTTTTAATGTGGGGTGCATTATAATAAAATGTTTTGTTGAATTAATTTTGGCAGTAATTCATTTTATATATTTTATTAATAATATTTAAAATTAAAAATTAGAAATTTTAATATACAGTATGAAACTCTAAACTCAGCTCCTCCCTGAGCTAGTGACTGGAGCTTTCGATTTGATAAAAGAGTAACCTCTCCTGTGCGTATCTGCCTACTATATAAATTTTCTAGGTTCCAATGGCCTAATGGCATCCTGGTATGGCAGATTAAGTTAGGGAGGTTCCATTGACCATTATAATATAAAGCATATTTTATGCACCAAGAATACTCACCATTATAATATAAAGCATATTTTATGCACCAAGAATACTCTCATTATAAATGGATAATGATTGTGAAAAAGTTCTAGGTCTTGATATATCATACTTTAAATTAAAGCATAAAGTTCATACAAACAAATCAATTGTTTTTTTATTATTATTTAGCAAATAAATGATCTTTAAACATGTATTTCAATCAATAATAAAAGTTAAAATGAATAAAACAAAAATCAAATATTTTTTCTAGCAAATGATGTTTTGATTATACTGTAATGTATTGTAAATTTATTTCATTCATGGTTAAAATATTTACGACAAAATGTTTTAAGTTTTTACAAAAATATATTTTGTTTAAAAAAAAATCTGTGGGGGTAAAAAGCTATCCTTTGCAAGATATAATTATCAATTATAGCTACTTGTATATGCACAATATCACTACTATTTTTTTAAATATATAAAAAAATATTCCAAATAATAAACACTGGTCAATAAGAACATACTTAAAGAAACAGTTTACATCTAGGAAATGTCTCAAACTTGTTAGTTGAATTATCTTTTATTTTCTACTATCTTAATAATTTAATGAAGTTGTAAAATTTCAAATGTATTGTACTAATCTTAACTTTTACCTTAACTCCTATCATTTAATCATAATGTCTAAATTTCAAATATTGTGAATATTTTGTATAATGCCTCTAAATTTAAAAGTCTAACAACCAGACATCCCATTTTTAACATTTTAAAAACTTACTATTTTGTAATAATAGAAAATTTAATTAAAGGGGACTTGAACACAGTCTTTCAAGCTTCCTACAACTATGCAGTCCATCTTATACAACCGATACATATGACCACATATCTGTGAAAAAGATAAATGATCAATATACTTATTTTGTGCTGAAACAGCACTCGAGTTGGTCCAAATTACCATCTCCTACACATATACGCAACCAGTGTTCAATTTATATTAAAATAGAAAATCTTTAAACTTTAATGGACAAGCTCCAATCTTTTCCACCCTCATATATGTGTGGGAGATGGTGAGTTCAACCAACGAATGAGTGCTGATTCAGCACAAAATACATACTGGTGATCATTTATCTTTTTCACATGTATATGGTCATAGCTCTAGGGAGCTTGAAAAGTCTGTGTTCAAGTCCTTACTGATTATATTAAGTTTAGTATAGATAATATACTTATATTTGAATATTATAATATAAAATTTCCACAAGTCTGCAATTTCATTCCTATTTTAACAATACTATTTACCATGGAAAAATTAATTCCATCATTTCATGTGAGTGTAAATTATCACTGGTTAAAATATTTAATACCTCATAATTCACATATATCTAACTATCCCAATTGGGCCATAGAACAGATTGAATTACATAACCTATAAGCAACTATGTATCAAATAATGACCTGACAGAAAATTCAATCAATATGCTTCTTCCATTTCAGGGGTTATTTTAATATTTAAATCTCTCGTGATATTAATTATTGATATTTAATTGATATATTCCTCATACATTATTCAGATTAAGTCGCTTCCTCCAATTCAGTTAGCTGATGGTTAATGAGAGTGAATTATTTTTTCACTCAATCTTAAATAACTTGATGGATTATGTAAACCAAATTCTGTCCAAGTTTAAGAATTGTGAATTTCTTTGGTTTTTTTCTTTTTTCAAATTTAGAAACAATTCTAGTTTACTATACTTATCCAACATGCATACCTTTTTTTAAAAAAAGTAATTATTAGCACTAAACAGTTTTTTATATCGTCTCATTTATCGTACCACATTACATGGGGTGCCATATGAACCATAAAAAAATAATTCTCTCAATACATTGTTTAAAATGAGATTGTTCATCCCTAAAATTATCAACAAATCACACAGGCAGAAATTTATAGGATTTCTTTCTGTTATTAAATACCTTGACTTATATGTAAACACATCCATAATTTGATAAAGTTTCTACAAATAATGGCAATATCAAGTTTACATAATGTTGTGTTTACACATATCTATTTATTTTATTAAAGAACAAATAAAGGTGTGTGTGTTTACAAACATTTAATATTGATATGCTGGAATACTCCAAAAATAAAATAAATAATTATTATGCAGAAAAAGGAAACTATTTACTCTTAGAAATTGGAACAGGCGTGTAAAGAAAAATTCACTTTATGCAAGTTAGCAAAGCTGATAAAAAGTCTGCAGAAAAATTAGGTGGAGAGAAATAAAAAGTAAACCAGACTAAAGATAAATTAGTGATAGTGAAGTTGTTCTGGAAATTAATAAAGAAGAGTGAGCAGCAAGGTGCTTATAGAATTATAGTTACCACCCTCAGAATTAAAGAGACTATAGATATTAAATCTCTTAAGAGATCTAAGCGATCTTGTTCTCAACTGGCAAATAGTAATATGAATTACTAATACAAATTATTATTATTTAGAGTAAATAATTCTTGAAATTAAATTAAACATTGGTTGTTTTCTATTATTTTAAAACATAATTATCCAGTTGCCAACTGGTTGCATGATTCTGGATATATTATATAACAACTGATACACATGAACACACACACATGCAAAAAAGATACATAACCAATATATGTATTCCATGCGAATCAGCAGTTATCAGTTGGGTCAGACCATAATTCCCACAAATATATACAATCAGTGCTTGGTTTATATTAAGATAGCAATTTCTAAAACTTTAGTGGACAGGCTTCAATATTTTCATTCTTCCAATTATTCAACTGTCCATTTCATTAAAAAAACTGCCAAAGGATGGTTGAATAGTTGGAAGGGTGAGAAGATTAAAGCCTGTCCATTAAAGTTTGAGAAAATGATATCTAATATATACCAAGCACTGATTGTATATATGTATGAGAGATTATGATCTGGCTCAACTGGTGAGTGCTGGTTCTGCATGAAATGCATATATTGAGGATTGTGTATCTTATTCATATATGTGTGATCATGTGTATTGGTTGCTTGAGATAGATAACAGAGTTCAAATCCCTCTATTTAGAGGAATTAAAAATTATTTATACAATACTTCAAAATGTAGATTTCATTTTAAAAATAAATACAAATAATTATTTTTTAATGATATTTCCTTCAACTGTTTTCAAAAATTTTATTTTAAAAAAAAAAATCATATAATCCCACATTTTACAGACATATTTCAGAATCTATCTAGATTATTCAATTTCTTACAAATACATTTTTGGAAGTAAATGTTGTTGTTTTTTTTTTTCCCTATCCTGTTTTCTTTTTTTGAAAAACAATTTAATGTAAAGCTGTACAAAAAAAAAAGATCCATAAAGATATAATTGAAGATTTTTTTATTGGTTTCTAAAACTAATAATTTCTCAAAATATTTTTAACTCAATGACACTATAAATATTATTTTTAATAAGAAATAATGTCTTTATATGGTTACACAAGATAAAAATCATGTTTACAATCAAAAACATAAACTCAATATCAACTGATATCTTATGAAAAGTTATCTTAATTTCTCAACTTATCCCATGAATTATATCACAACACCTATATATTTATTTTTTGAGTTAAAAAACATCATTTAAAATACACAGTAAACATCTAATGTTGCAGAATATCATTTAGTATTCCAATCACTAATGGTATATTTCAAAGAACTACACAAAAACAAAAATCTAAAAAAGTTCAACACTTTTATTCAATATCAATCTTGATAATGTAAACAACGTAAGCTTCAAAATATCCTATAGAAGTGGTCTGTGATGATGCCTCAAGAGAGATTAATCTCACAACTACTAAATTTGTTTATTTAATATACTACACACAATTGAAATAAATTTTACGATAAAGTTCGATATTTTGTCATAAACAAGACAAAAAAGATTTTAAAACATAAATTTTTAAAATGGCTAACAGTAGTTCTAGTTTTCTTCAAAATTCATTTAAAGAAAAGCTGTTTTAAATCATATCAAGACTATTTGTTTTATAGTTTTAGTTATATACAAATTTAATATTGCCAACTAAAATAAAAAACTGGCAAAAAAAAAAAAAAAAAATTGGAGATAAGAGATATGAAAGCAACAGCAAAATGAATAGTCATTTTTGAGAAAACAAGTTTAAAGAGTGTAGTTAAAAATATTACATACTTTTAGTTAGATTACAATTTTAGCTCACCAATAGTAAATATATTAAATAAAAAAAATAGCTTAAGTAGTCGGTAAATGTAAAAGAAATGAGCAGTCACAAGGGAAATTGAATAATCTGAGCAAGAAAAAAGAAAGTATAGTAAATAGTATAATGAAGTCCATACTTAAAAGTTTGCTTCTGATATAGATATATAGTATGCTAATTCTAGTTTTGAATAAAGTAAAGTATAGCAGAAGCAAAACAAATATTCACTTTTAATAACTATTTAAAATGGATGTTTTTAGAGCCTTCAGAATTAATGTTTGGGCATTCTTCATGATATTTATAAGAGTAAAGGCAAGTAAATCACATATAAAAGATATTAATATCAAATGGTTATGAACAGCATAAAGTAATAATTTATTTTGTGATATATAAATTATGACTGTATATGAATGATAATATTCATAAATCTGTTATCAAGTTTATTTTTCTATACATAGAAGTGCTAAAAAAAAAACAATTCTCAATAATAAATTTTGTAAAGTCTAAAATGAATAATTATATTTGGGGTAAACATAAAGTGAATACTTATACAAGTATATAACTTAAAGACCTTTATGTGTAAAAGTGCTGAAAAAATAGTGTACAAATCAAAAATAAGACTCACTAGCAGCTAAGTTATTATGCCAATCATTCAGTATAAAATATTTCATACACTAGCAAAGTATTTGAAAAGAGATTCTTTCAAATTAAATACTATTTGCCCAATATATTGTGCATCTAATAGTAGGATCAAAATGACAGGTAACACTTTTTAATGAGCACAATAATAGATAAGAATATGAAATATTCTGGAGGAAAAAGCAATAATTCTGCAGATTTAATGAAATTTCAAAAGTTTGCTCAGTTTTAAGATTGTCACTATAATTCATATTAAATTAATTGTTTAATTTAATCAGAACATGTTATAATTATTAAGTATTAAAACTAGATCAATTTTTAGTGATACTTAAAATCAAGTAATACTGACTTTTTAATCATAAATCAAACATGAAAACCAATAAGTTGACAAAATGTTTTCTCCAGTCTTAATAATTATAACTTCGTAAAAGATTCCTGTAATACTGAATGCATAAGGCAGATAAATAGTCAAAAATATAATAAAAAGTTTAATTCATGGTTATTATTAATAATTTCAATAACAAATGTATAATACAAGAAAATGCATATATTTCATTTAATATTGGTCATTAAATTTATTGTTGGAATGTTTGGCAAATCCTATAGTATCTAAGAATAAATGCTTTGTGAAGTTTTAAAAACTAAATAGTATTAACTATTGAATTTTTTTGTCATTATGATATGTAATTGAAAAAATAATAAATAGATCAGAATGATGGCATATACAGTCAAAATTATATAAATATTCATAAAAACTGCCCATTATCAAACAATATTATGGCTTTTATATAATTATCAAGTTCAAAATATATTAATAATAAATAACTGTTGGCAGCATAAAATATAACTTATTTCCTAATATTTACTAGATAATTTTTTTTAAGTTAATTATCAAATGTTCCTCGAGAGCAATGAATAGGTATAAAAAGCTAGTATTCATGTTCTTCATCCTAATGTTTAATCTTTGCTTACAAAAAAAAAAAAAAATGGTTTAGTTTTGTTAAATAATGTTAGCAGGTAAAGACATGAGAAAATTCGTACTTTGTGAGAACTTTTATCTGCTAGAAGCATTTCAAGTTCTTAAGTATAAATTACATAGATTAGCAAATTGAGTCATAGTAATTAGATTATCCTTTTACTGCTAGCTACAAGAAATGTAATTTATGAGTACGAACTCTTGATTTCATCTAATAAACTTAGTTAATAGCGAAAATATTGAAAAACTCTAATAAATACTTAAAAACTATAATATAGTGTAGAATAATATATTTAACAAATTATTGTACTAAGACTCATAAATTACAAATTTAAAAATGGTATAATAAAAACCATCATTAGTCTAACTTGTAATAAATTTGTGGAAAATGTTAATTAATTTTTAATGATTGTAAAATTTGAGAATAAACAAATCAAAGCAAGTAACATATATATGTAAAATTGTAAAAATGATAACTTATATATAAAGAATAAATAAAATAACAAAAATGTCACATTACTTTTTGCCGCATATGTAGCAGAGAAAAAAAAAATGGCCATGAAAACAAAACACTTTTTTTTCTTTTATAAAGTAAACTCTTAAAGGATATTTGACAAAAAGTTAATATGAGTTCCTAAACTTTCGAGATGAAATACTAAATTTGAAAGAAATCAAATATTTGAGGATGAGATTAGCTCCAATCACTCAAAAATAAATAGTTTTGTGGAGCATTTGTTAATAACAAATCAAAAATTTGAAGATTAATAAACTCGAAAGTAATGCCTGCATTTATTAAAGAGGACAAAATCTATTATATGAGAAAGGATGGACATTACAAAAGGGATGTGGCTGAAAACAGAAAAATAATGAAATAAATCAAAGATAAACATGTTAATAAAAATTCTGCATCTATCAAAATGATCCATCATAAACTTCATAAAGAGAATATTTAGAATGAATTGCCATTTCAGAGTAGTTTTTATTTTCATCTCAATGGTTTTGCGTTTCATGTTTATCAAATCAAGCCTATCTATTTGACTTTATTTATTAATCTTTCTTGATTCAATCATTACTAAATATAGAAGCATCAAATCAAACCATAATGGAAGACTATTTATTTGAACATTTTGAGTCAGATTTAAACATTATTTTAAACAATCTTCCATCAAAAGTATAATTTTTTATTCAAACAACCCACAGAGAGGAATACTGATGTAAGGACCTTAAAGAATATGTTCTAGATCTCACATAGTTTTTGCAGTTATTTTATTTTAAATATTACTAAGACTTTGTATATGCTACTCTTGAATATGTGACAGGCTAAAATTTCTCCCAAAACTTGATGTATTTATCCAAAAAAACTGCACTGATTTGCATAGCTATTGTTTAAATGTTATATATATTCCCATCTCAAGTAGTTTTTAATATAAACAATAATTCTATACTATAATAATAAAAATATTATATTTTGTCTAATCATCATATATATAATTTTTATGTGCATAAGTTTAATAGTGCGAAAATAAAGTACAAATATGAAAGAAAATAGATAAAATTAAAATGATTCATCTATATATATATATATAAATCTACATATATAAATAAAATTTTACAAATGTATTAAATAATCACATATGAATAAAGACACAATAAAAGACAAATAACCCCAAGATGCATTTTGTGGTGAACAGTACTCATCAGTTGATCCAAGTCATCATGTCTAACATATATCTCTTTATCATGCATACAATATTTATCAATAGTAAATTATTACATTTTGATTTATTAGTGTCAAACTTACTCCACCCCCAACTTTGGCACAATCCACTTTAGATAAATACAGTAATAATTATTTCTAATCATTTATTAAACTAGATTATCTCTAGCCCAGATATAAACTTTAAACCTCCGTTAAAGATTAATGTATCTGATTTTTTAACTAAACCCAAAATAAAATTATTTGTAACAAAAACATACAGTAATAATTATTTCTAATCATTTATTAAATTAGAGATTATCTCTAGCCCAGATATAAATGTTAAACCTCCATTAAAGATTAATGTATCCGATTTTTTAACTAAACCCAAAATAAAACTATTTGTAACAAAAAATAAACTTTAAAAAAAATGGTATTCATTATCAAATTAAAAAAAAAACAATACATAGAATATGCCAAATGTGATAATTATTCAAGAACTTACCCTACTACTTGCTGTTTCATACATATCTCCTTCTACTTTCCGAGCATATGCGACTAGATTGTGCATTCTCCTATCCTGGAGAGCTGCAGGATCTGGGGTAGGAAATATTGCCTGAACCCTAAAAAAATAATGGTATAATTATAAGCTTGAGCATATATACACATACAAAATAAGGAGATGTGAGATGTAATTAACAATTTGTTCTATTTTCAAAACTGGATTTGCTCTAAAATTCACTAAAATTAGTGATAGGTTGTTTTTGTGATTTCTTTCAAAGAGATTTTCTACTCGTTAATCATGTGATCAAATAATTATTTTGAAGACCACATATAACAAAAATGTGCCAAAATTTATTCTTTCGTGATAATTTGTTAAATCTATGCAGAAGAATCAATTATATTAGCAACTTAAATCAATATCCCATTAAATATTTAAAATACTGTAATTTGTTGCAATATAACATAATAAAAACATTGTGTACTTTAGTGCATTAATAATAACAGATTCTGTAGCTCAAAGATCCTAGATCAGAGCCTACCTATCACTTCTGATGTTTAAACTCCGAGCAATAAACCATTCAATTGTTTTTTATGTATTAAAATGATTCTATTTTTTTAACAACATAATTTTATTATTATAGATCATTAGAATATGTACAATATTTTTGTTTAAAAAAAAAAAATTAAGCTACATATTTCTTCAAGCTAAAATCTTGTTAGATACTTAATTTTCATTCATGCAGTCTATTTAAAATATAGCTAGTTTTCTTTTGTTTAAATTGATGAGAAAACAGACATGATCTATGTATGCATTTGAAATATATATATATTTCAATAAAATCAGCCGCATGATTGTACACGTATATACTTTTTCATATAGTTTTTTTTTCTAAACTATATATTTTTTAAAAACTTTTTTTACTATAAATTTAAAATAAATAAAGAAAAAATTGTATGTGTTCATAAATAATTCAATTACAATTACTATAAATATTCTTTATATTTTTTATTTATTAAAAGTAATCTTTCATTAATAAGATATAAAAATATATAAAAGTCACAAAGAATTACTTTCCAGAAGATAAAAATTATTAAATTACTATTAAAAAAAAAAAAATTAGGTTTGAGCAAATAATTGCTCATATATATACATGAGTTTTACTTATTGCAAGCCAACAATAATATACAAAGAATTTTATAAGTGTTAATATATAAATCCCTATTTTGCTAATAAACAGGGATTCCTTTTTGACAAGCTGCTACAAATTTTATATAGCAACCAATTAAAACAAGATTAATTTATAAGAATTAAGTTATATCTGATGCAAATATATAAAATAATTAAATGAATTAGCCTTATATATATATATATTTTATGACTGAGCCACTAAGCACTAATTTTAAATAACCTTAAAAAACCCATCATCAATAATAATATGGAAATAATTTTGAACTTAAGTTATTAAATAACTGATTTGCAAGTCCACACAAATGCAGAATCTGACTAGTTATAAAATCTAAATCATTACTTTGCTAATTATTAGGGGCCTTCTTTTCTATCACTATAGACCTTATAAACCAATTCAGATAATAATAGCTATTGATGAGAATAAAATTATCTGTCGCAAATATAAATAATTAAATTAATTTAGCTTTACTTATTTTCTCAAGGCAAAGATATTAAGCACTTGTTTTTACTAATCTTAAGATAGACCAAATTAATAATAAAATGCAAATAGTTTTAAACTTACAGCATTGATTGACTGTATTAAATTTAAAGTTTTGAAAAGATGATTGCTCTTCTGCTAGCCACTATAAATTTTTCTATATTAGTGGGATATTAGTAGGTGTTATTGAGGATTTTAACTCAAAGGATTTATGGGAAGGTTGACTATTATATTGCTGAAGAACAGTTTGGTTTTCGGAAAGGGAAAAGCACAAGAGATGCTATTGGTATTGTTAGGACAATTGCAGAAAGATATATTGAAAGAGATAAAGGAATTGGTATATGTTTTGTAGATTTAGAAAAGGCATTTGATAGAGTAAGCTGGAATACACTGATGTCTATCTTAAGAGATAAAGGAGTATTCTGGAAAGAAAGACGACTGATATGGAATATGTATAATGGGCAAAGAATAAGAGTTAGATTTGGATGTAATGAGACTGATGAAGTGAATATAGAAAGTGGAGTTAGGCAAGGATGCAGTATGTCACCTGTTTTGTTTAATATTTATTTAGAAGATATGATAAATAATTATTTGGACTGTGGAGGAGCAAATGTTGGAGGGAGAGTAATAAAATGTATAAGATTTGCAGATGATATGGCTCTTATTGCTGAGGAAGAAAAGGATCTTCAGAATATGTTGAATAAATTGGAAGAAGGATGTATAGCATATGGAATGAAGATTAATATTGAAAAGACTAAGTGTTTATGGATAGGGAGAGATGCAAAAAGACTGCAAATTGGAATCCATGATGACATGGTGCAGCAGGTGAAGGGATTTAGATATTTGGGTTGTTGGTTGAGTGAGGATGGAAGAAGTGAAGATGAAGTTAAAAGAAGAATAGCATTGGCAAAGGTGACATTTGTAAAAAGAAAGAAGATATTCTGTGGACCTATGGAAAGAGAATTAAGGAAAAGATTAATTAAATGTTATGTGTGGAGTGTATTAATGTATGGTTGTGAGACATGGACATTGAGTAATAGAATTAAGAAACGACTGGAAGCTTTTGAGATGTGGACATGGAGGAAAATGGAAAAAATCAGTTGGGTGAATAAAATAACAAATGAAGAAGTTTTGAAAAGAGTTAATGAGGAAAGAAGATTGATTGAAAGTATCAAAGAGAGAAAGAGAAACTGGATTGGACATATACTAAGAAAAGATTATAGTTTAATGAAAGATGTTTTGGAAGGAATGGTGAGTGGAAATAAAAAAAAAGGACGGAAGAGATTGACATTATTGGATGATATACGAGATGGAAGGAGTTATGTGGAATTGAGGAAGTGGGCAAGGAAGAGAATGGAATGGAAGAATGGATGAACTGATGTAGTGACTACTCTCTGGACCTGTCTATTGGACAGACTACTATTGATGATGATTGTAATTAAATATATATTTAAGTTCTTAAAATTCATTATAATTATTTAATGCTATAACTTTAAAATTATTTACATATTATTTATTATTAATTGGTTCTTCTTAAGATTATTAAAAATAAGTGTTTAATAGCTCTTGAAAAAATGTCAAATTCATTTAATTGCTGCTTATATTTGCAATAGATAAATTTCATTTTCACAAGTTTTTGTCTGAATTAGTTGCTATATAAGATCTAAAAGAAACTACCAAATGAAAAATATTTGGCAAAATAACTATTCAGACATTAATATTTGCTAGATTATGTGTTAATGTCATCTTGCAGTGATTAAACATTCGGGTCTTTAAAATTCATTATAGTTATTTAATCCACTAAGTTTTAAAATTATATATATATATAAGAAATTCACAAATGCAGTTAATGACATATATTTGGATTTTCAAATTATAATTTATCAATGTTATTTTTTTTAAATAAATATTTGAGAACAAATTATTACACACCATCGAATATTTATTTTGTTTTATTGGGAAAGAAAGAAGTCCCTTCAAATATCTTAAGAGTATAAATGGATCCTGAAGTTATTTTTTAAGGAATATAATTAGGTCTGTTATTAAAATATCTAATTTAAAGCTTACCTATTAAAATTTGTAATTTATCAAATTAAAATTAATAACTTTTTTAAAATTTGGTTCTGATCACATTCAGGATAAGTTAATCAGAAATTTAAATATATATATATATTTAACAACAACAAAAAACTATCAATATTACTAAAAAAAAATTATGCTTACATTTGTTTTCTAAAAAGCGCCGCTATATTATCTAGAAAATAGTAAATTCTCATACAAAAAATATGACATTGATTTAAAATAATAAAGCCACTTCCAAATTATTGTAATGTGGAAAACAAGTGTTATGCACCAGCAGCCATGGAAATATCAACTGCAATAATATACCTTAACTATACATTAAATTTAAAATTAAATTTAATCAACTTTTTTTGTTTGTTATTAAGCACTTTTTGTTTAATTAAGTTAACAAACACATCCACTTATTATTAGCTAAACAATAAAAATCCCTCATTAATTTATATTAATAAGAATAGTTTTATACAATAAGTATTAGAAAAGGATATGACTCTTTAGTCTCTGAAATGAAATGATTTGTTTCTATTTAACTTTTAAACAGAAATATAATTAAACAAATATTTCTTTCAATAAAATTAAATTTTAATACAATTTATTTACAACTAAATCTAGAACTGCATAACAATTTATAAAAGATGACAAATACTAGTGCTTAGATAATTTCTCATGAATATATTAGAGTGGTTTCCAAATTTAGTATTCAAAATAAAACCATTAATAATTAAATTGAACCAATTTTCATCATCTTATATTTTTTTTCCTTCACAATAACAATCTTTTCTCATTCAAATTTAATCTTTCCAAGCAATTTTTAATCAATATAATTTTCAATAATTATATTGTTTTGCCAAAAAAAAATTTCCCCTTCCATTATTATTATAAATCTGCTTCTGTTAATAACTGAAGTTTCAAAGAAAAGAAGATCTGTTAATAGTCTCTTTCAAAAATTATATTCACCAAATAGCTCCTCTGAAATAATAAATGTGAACTTCATCAGACAATTGTGTTCTTATCTTTTTCAAAACAAAATATTATTAAATTCCATTAAACTTTTCTGGGGGGGATTTGGGGGGGGGGGGGCTTGGAAAGCATTTAATTAAAGTAATCTCATTTGAACCACTAAGTATCCCTCGGTTTATTTATTATGACATTTAAAATATTCCACTGTTTAAAGTTTGGATGGAAAATTCATTGACTTCAAGAAATCACAATTTTAATCGATGGAAAGATTGATATCTCGGATTAGAAAACTCAGATATCAAAATCAAAAATGACACTCCTAAAAAAATTGGATTTAAATTTTTTTTAAGATAATTTTAATTTATCTTTTGAAACAGTTTTCATTTGACTATATATAGCCAAAAATAAAAAACTTGAACAAATGCTTTTTATTAAAATGAGTTTTAATAAAATCTTCTCTGTAATATAAATAATTATAATTATAAAAATAAATATTCATAATATCAAAGCCTTTGAGTCACTAATTAGCCATTTTAAAAACTGATAATTATGATATGAACAGCAAATTCTTGATCCATTGTTTTTCAAGGAACCAGAGAAAATAAACGATACATAACAATATTAATATACAAATATGTATAGATAAAAAACTAATGATTATTCACTGATATACAGTACAAATTAAGTATAACTCAATTAGATTTAGATACAAAGCCGATCATAAATTATAATTCAAAACATTCCATATTATTTGTGTGTGTAGAATATATATATATAATTTTAATACAATAATTATAGATTTAAAACTTGGAATTAAATATTAATTTTAGACATTAGTTGTTGTTTTTTAATAAATTATTTTATCTAATAATTAACTTATTATAAAAATAAAAAAAATTAAATAAATATTTATTTGCATGTAGACTTTAAGTAAAAGGTTGCAAATTTCTCTTTATAAAATCGTAATATGTGCAAACATGCAAGTGTTAAGGGATGGACAAATATATTTTTATCATTTGAAAATATTTCAGAATTTTCTAATGTACATTACTAACATTTATTAATTTTACAGAATATTCTCAGTATCGATAAAACAGATTTCATCTTTTATTATATCGATGTTAGTTGAACCTCTATTGATATTTGTAGTGTCATTTAGTCTAATCCCTAAACTTAAAGGTGTTTCTTATCTTGCACTTTTCACATTAACACTATAAACATAATTTTTTCATTAGCATTGATAAATAACATAATATTTGCCAATTGCCACTTTAACTCTTCTAATATTTTTGAGATTTAAAATTAAGTTGTTTTTAAAATATTTTAATATATATATATTTACCCAAATTTTGAAAATGTCTGAACGAAAACAAAATGCTTATCAAGTGCTTAATATAGGCATCAAAAACAATACAGGATTGAACAACAAAAACAATTAGTGGAATCTTTAAATAAACTTTTTATGATTGATAAAAAACATCCAAAGGAATTAAGTAAAAGTATATTTACTTCGGCTGATGAACCTATGCCTTCAACTTCTCAAGAAACACAAACTAACTACTACTTAGATAACGAACAAAACCTTGATATAAGAGAAAACGACTTTGACCAACATATTAGTTTTACAGAAGACAAAATTACTAGTAGCCAAGTGCAATTTGTATTGAAATCAAACAATCCTAGTAAGTAGCCAGAAAAACTAAATATTAAGAATATTCAGTTTCTTACTGAAAATTATCCAGAACAAACGAGTAAAAATTTAATTTCCAAGAGAAGCATGCAAAAAAAAATTTCTTAAATTTTACTACTATAAAGGATTAAGTAATAAAGAAAAAATACATTGCTGGTGGAGTTATATTCAGAATTATTAAATTCTACATTTTGCTGCTGCCCATGCAGAATTTATGCTGAAAAAATAGACAACAATGCCGATATAAAAAGAATGAATGATTGGAGAAATTTATCATTAATACTTAAAAGACATGAATGTGGTACAGATCACATTAAAACCATAGAAAAATGTCAAAATTTTGAATGCTTTGAAAAATAAAACAATAGACACAACCCAACAAAGATATATGAATGTGAAACACAACACTGGAATTCCATTATGGAGCGAATAATATTAATAATAAAATCAATAATGTCTGGAATTAAGAGGATCTTCATAATGACTTTTCGATATAGAAAAAAAACCAATGGAAATTTTCTCCAATTTGCAGATGATTTCAAAATTCGATAATGTTATGATAGAATATCTCCGATGAATTCAACAATCTAATTATAAAAACTTCCCTAGCTATATTGGATCACAGATTCAAAATTAAATTGTTTTACTAATATCAAATGAAATAGAAACTAAGATTCTTGAAATAGTATGAAAATAAAAATATTTTTCTATAATTTTAGACTGCCATCTTGATATTTCTCATGTTGAACAAATAACCATTTGTTTTGTGTAAGGCTTCTCTAGAAATACATGAATATTTTTTAGATTTTTATCTCATTATGGATACAATTTAGACAAGAACTTTGTTCTTTAAAAATTTGATGAATAGAAATTAAATATAAAAGATTTAAAAGGATAAGGATATGCTAAAAGTGCAAATATGCATGGAAAAAGAAATGGTCTACAAAAAAAAATATTGGCTTTAAATTCAAGAGCCTTTTTTATATCCTGTTCAGCTCATCGCCTCAATTTAGTGGTAAATGATTCTGCTATAATTTCTTTTGAAGTAGTAATTTTTATAAATCTGATCCAGTAATTATATGTGGGTTTCTCTGCATTGAATTATATAGAAGGAACATTCTAAAAAATTTTTCACAAAAATTGATTCTCAAGTCATTACAGAAATGAGATGGAAAAGCTGAATAGAAGCAGTAGTTCCTCTCAAAACTCAAATTGATTAAATTTATGATATACTGGTAGAATTAAGTGAGGATGAAACAAGGATCATGGAGACTAGACCAATGGTGAATTCACTTAATAAACAAAATTATTTAAATTTTTATGTTCATTATGATTTGACACAATGTACTAAATTGGAGCAATATAATGAATAAGTTCTACAAAAATTAGAAGAAACTATTCAGTCTGCTTTGGAAGTGTTAGAGCAAGTACAAAAATATTTTAAAAATTTACTATCTGGTGATAATTTCAATCAAGCTATTCATGAAGCAAGACAAATGACTATGCTAATCATCAATATGGATATAGAATTTCCTAAAACAGAGATGTCTAAGATTAAAAAAAGGAAATGTGTGTTTGATTACCAAAATATAAATCAAAGTATCACAAAATCAGAAAAAAATTTTAAACTTTTTTTTCTTTCCTATTATCAATATATAACAATTAATACATTGCAAGAAAGATTTAAAATGTTTAAAAAAAACATATAGAAAAATTCCAAATTTTGTATGATATCGAAATATACAAAATATTAATATTCAAAAAATAATAAAACATTGCACAAATTTGCTATTAAAATTTACAGATCCAGCTGACAAGATATCTGATATAAATGGAGGAATTAAGAGAAGTGGCAGTCAGTATATTTTGTACCTGTTCAAAGTGCAGTAAGTATTTTTTTGATTCTACCAATATCAATGGCTATGGGAGAATACTGATTTTCAAAATTAAAAATTATTTATAATCTATGATGTTACAAGAGAGACTATCGGCATTGGCGATAATTTCAATCAAGCATCAACTAAGTGATTTATTTGATTTGGGAATACTTAAAAAAAAATTTGCATCTCTAAAAGGAATAACAAAAATATTTTGAATGTGTGCATATTTATTCCAATTAATTAACAAAGTTTAAACTATTGTAATTTGTAATAAATTACTTCAATTATTTCATCACTGCCACTGATTCATTTGAAATTTAAACTTTTTTTTTTCTTTTTAAAATTGTGGCAAAACCAAATGGACTATACATGTGCCAATATCATCGTTCTCTGCAGCTCCAGTTTTTTAAAATCGTGTATGACATGTTAAAATTGGACAAAATTCCAATTTTTTATTAATAGGTTCATTTAATTTTTTTTTTCAGCTCAGTTTAGTAGATTGTTCAGAGAAAACAAAGGCATAAATTTTTCATTGGCCAGAGTGATTAATAAAATGGATTCAACATGCTTCGATGATTTTGGAATTTCTAAAGCCTTCATACCTGAAAATAAATGTAGCATATGTTAAATATTCAATTTTTGATTTTATTATTATTTGAATTTTTTATTTATTTATTATTATTTGATAAATGTATAATTTATTAATGTGTTTGTATTAGTGTGTCTATGTAATATATAAATTATACTTGTATTCAAATATAACAAAAATAGTGATTTATGTACAATGTAATTTTGGAGCTCTGATTCAAGTTTGAGGCAACCTTATTTTATAGACATAATGATTCTCTAATGATTTAATAAATTTATTAGTGTGTCTATATTTGTATTAGTGTGTTTGTACTTGTATGTCGTATTTATATAACAAGTAATAATTTTCATATATAAAATTAGGCTACTATATAGAACAATGCAATGCAAATTTTAAGATCGATTTCAGATGCACAGAAAGGTTGCAGTTGATGAAGCAATCACAAAATTTACTGGGCATAATACTATGTGAAAATATAAACTGTTAAAACCAATAAAGAGAGGTTTCAAGTGGTGTGTATGTTAGTGATATCCACAATGGTTATATATATCATATGGAATTGCATGCAGACAAAGAATCAAATCCTGATTCTTGCCTATGCCTTGGTACTCATGCTGTGGAGTCAGTAGTTTTGCCACTTCTTGCATCACATTATTTTCAAGCCTATAGCTAACAAATGAGCTATATGCAAATAAATTATCTCTCTGTGAGACAATAAATATAACAAGATAGGTGTGAGTAAAAAATATAAAATGAAGAGAGGAAACTCATTTTATCATCGATACAGACAATAACCTTCAATTTTTAGTTTTGGATAGACAAGCCAATTGCTATGATTACAAATGCATATTCACCTTCTGGTAATGATTTATTTTGTATCTTTTATTAGGATGAATCCTTTTCTTATACATGCCCTTGGGATTTTTTAACTTTTGGAATACAAGATAAAAATGAATTCTTGTGTTACTATTTTTGTAAGTTCTGAAGTTATGGATTATCTCAGGTAAGAATTACTATATATGATTTGAATGAGAATTTTGTGAGGAATACAAGGAAATGATCAATGAAGATGTAATTTTAAACTTAGTTCATGATAAATTACAAATTATGAACAAAACAATAAAGTAATATTTTTTCCAGATATTGAAAATTTCTATTTTTTTCCTTCTTAATCGTAATGACTACTTGTCTTAACCTTATTTTTTACATTAGTTTTACAGTTCTACCAATGTAAAGCTTTTTCTCTAACATTATTTAACTGAAGTTATTATGCAAATTGGTCTTAAATCAATTTTTTAAAAATTCAATATGCCACTAAATACTCTGATAGTGTCACAAGTATTTTGTTTTAAACATTTTCATTTTTTAAATGTGATGAAAATATAAACATTAAACTGTTGATATTAAAAATAAATTTTATTATTTTCTAAGCTAAATTCTAAAAATATAACTAATACATTATGAGAAATTTTCAGCTAGTACATAACTAAATAGGTACATGTAAATTTTGATGTTTTATTTTTAAAAAATTTGTTATTATAATAATTGTGTAAAAAATGATATAAATTTCAGGACGGCAGGTTTTATTTCTGCATGCAGGCAGCCATGATTCTAAAAATGGCCCTGTTTTAATACAATCAAAAGTTGAAAAGAAAACAAAAACTCTTCTTTTAAAGCTTTTATTAATATAAAGTTTAAACAAAAAAAAAATATTTTAAAAATTAAATCTGCAGTTACTATATCTTTGAATTACCAAGAATTAAAAGAAAGCAAAGACTTTATTACCATTTTTCAATATCAAATCGAATTAAAAAAAAAAAACCCATGTGGATAAATATTGTATAAGTCTGATTTGTTAATGACAAAAATTTTAAAAAAAAAGTTCAAAAAATGACTGACCCATATTTCTACGATATTTATTTCTATGGCTCTAAATTGAAAGCCAAAGAAAGGATATGAGGGATACCAGAAAACAATATGTGGGCAATTAATGGATCAAGAGTTCATATATAGCATTTACAAATTTGAATAAGCATCTAACTTATAAATAACATCAATATTTTATTTTTTATTTTTTTTATTTACTTACTATAAAATCCAAAATATTAAGTTTTGGATAATGAATTTTCATTCTTCAATTAGGTTAAGTCAACATGATCAAATATGTACTTGTATATATACATCTATGTATAAATTCTATTAATTTTAACATCTATGTAAATAAACAACGGCTATTAATTTGGAATTTAAAACTCTTAAAATATTATTACATATCTATGTGTATACATATATATTATATAAAAGCAGACAATTAGTAATTGGTGATTTCCTAGCAAAAGTAAAGATAAAGTTATTTCTGGTTGTTTACGAGGATATAATATCCAAATGTCCATTATTTAAATCATACTAAATTCATGAGAATATCACATGACCACCATTTCTTATGCTTGCTTATAACTGTTGTTAAAACAGACAAAACTCACCATATAGTAGTGCCACTCAGAGTAATCAATGGATGCCATAAGGCTTGTGCATAAAATCCCTATCTAATGCCTATTCATCCAATATCCTCAGACTACTTTCTAGCTTGTGGCTTTCATCAGCGAGGAGTCTTGGATCTGAGAGCACTGCACCTAGATCTTTGTGGCACTACTGTATGGAGAGTTTTGCCTGTTTTAACAACAGTTATGAACAAGCATAAGAAATTGTGATCATGTGATGTTTAGTGAATTAATACTAATCCTGCCTAATAGGATAGTGGTGGCTATACTGAGCTTGGATTGAAAATATTATTGGGTTTCAATTTTAGACTCATAGTTTTGTAGTTAAGTAGAGATAAAAGGTGACTGCTAGAGGGTTGCATTAGATCCTAAGATCTAGGTGCAATGCTCTCAGATCCAAGGCTCCTCACTAACGAAAGCCACAAGCTAGAAATTAGTCTGGGAATATTGGATGAGTAGGCACTAGATAAAGATTTTATGCTCAAACCTTATGACATCCATTGATTACTTTGGCTTGCACTACTGTATGGAGAGTTTTACCTGTTTTTTTTTCATGAGAATATTTAATATATATATATATTTAAATCTTAGAATTAAGCAGATATATATGTACTAAGTTTAATAATAAATTACACCTTTTAAAAAAAGATTCTGAAGCTATACTTTACAATAGCTTAAATTTCTTACCAAGTAACAACTGCCTTTACTAGATTTATTACATAAATAGCGAAGCCACACCCTACACTATATTTTGTTCCAAGCCCACCCATGCAACGAATATAATATACAATGGCTCATGCTTTGTTGACAAACCTTGATGATAATACAATAAGTACTGTTTACTGTACTGTATAGTACAGTACTTTTCAACACACATATATAACAGCTGTTTTATTGTATATTAAACACATATAAATTAAGATTATAATATATATATATAAAGTTTTTTACATATAAATTAAGATTATAATATATGTATAGAGTTTTTTAAAAATAATAAATTGAAAAAGCACTTTTATATATATATAACTGTATTCTGGATGAGTTCAATCATTCAAAATTCTGTTTCATTGCAATTAAATACCTGCTCTGAATGTTTATTTCTTCAATAATTTTTTTAATTCGAACAAAAATGTAGCTGCAGTTTCATCAGTTACTTCAATATTTTTTAGACTAAAATAGTTTCAGACTCTATACAACTATCCCCTACTATTTGCAGTGTGATCTAGATTCACGGTTAAATTCTTTATAGAGATTTAAAGCTTGAAGCAATTCAAGATCCTCAAACAGAATGTTCTTATAATTCATATCATTTAACCAGATTTAATACTTTTTCCATTTTAACCAAAAAAATTATTCTTTATCTTACTTATAACTTTAGCTGTTTCAAAGGCATAAACAACAATGTCACAAATCTGCTTTTGCCTTTTTATAATTACTCTGATGACTCATGTTTTTTAGAACATGTCCCACTTCAGAAAAAGACTTCTTACTTTTCCTTAATAAATCAACAATTTTTTCCCCTCATTTAAAAAAAAATACTTTACAATTTTTTTGTATTTATCACTCATTGCACATTTAACTAAAGATATGCTAAGATACTTTTTGAAAAAAAAAACACAAAGAAAAAATTTTCTACATGAGCTAACGAATTCTATTTAAATTATGAAGAAAATGTGATTAAAAAATTCAAGTTTGAGATTTGAAAAAGTTCTATTTAGAAAAATAAAAAAAGGCTGTCACATAAATGAGATTCATAAAAATTAATAAGATGAATTTCAATGTTTTGTTTTGTTTTTTAATAATGTATAGATATAACGTAGTTCAGCTTCAATACAGAAATGGAAAAAATATATATATAATTAAAAAAAAAAAAAGCAACTGAAATTTAAATTGAAATTAATTAAAATAATTTATTTCTACAATTAAAATGCACTTACAACTTATGAACTAAATGGTTTCGTAGATCTTGCGTTACAGCTTGATGCCAGTCTTTGCTATTCCCGGCCTGCCCTTGAACATTACCAGGCTTACTAGCCTGATTTCCATCACCAGTATTTACCACTTGAAGAGGTGGCATTTGCTTTTGTGGCACCTGACTCAGGTGTCCAGGAGTTTGGCACTGTGTCTGCTGCAAGTCATTTACTAATAATAAAAGAAAAAAAAATGCTATAAGATAAAATAATGAAAAAAATTTAAATGATTTCTTTTTAACTGCATCGTGCTGATAAATTTCCTATATATATTTCTTATATTAAAAAAAATAATAATTTTCTTATATGTTTGTAGTGTTCATATATAGCTAATAAGCCATATAAAACTTTTTTCATATTCTGAATTATTAAATGAACATATTTAATCCAGATATATACACACATTTTATCTTTTTCTTCTCTTAAATTTCCAGTAAAAAAAATAAAATTTTGTCAAAAAAAAAATATCTGTAATGAGATGTCCACTGATTACTCAATGCTCATACAGAAACGTCTTTAGAATAAAGAGAGATGTTATTGCTATTGTAACTAAAACGTGTTTTCCCTCGTTTACTTTCTTTATATTTTATTAATTATCAGCTAGTTATTGAGATTTGACTTTTTCTGATCGTACATTTCTTTCCAGAAGGTAAATTGACATGCCTACGCATTCATAGTATTTATAGCTCCGATCATCCCCTCCCATACGAAATTTTCCCATGTTCTGAGTCATCCTTCCCTTTTTTGTGAAGTTTTCCTACTATTCGGTCATTCAAAGAGTGAGGAAAAGGGATTCGGCTGCTAAATAAAAACATGGATGTACGTAAATTAATCCAATTCGGTCCCTCCCAAACTTAACTAACTCTCTCGCTGCGCAAATGTCCGCGTTTATGGGCTACGGCCCAAGTGCCAATCTTGCTATTTAACAAGAATCGCGGAATTTGCTAACAATAAATTAACTCAATAAATTTTAAGCTTTTGCCCGGTTTATACTAGCTTATGCTCAGGGGTGGTGGCGTAACCCGCCGGAGAAGAAACAGCAGGTGAATTAAAATCTCTCTCTTTCTCTTTCTTTTACCTTGATCTAACACATTTGTTTTTTTTTTTTAGAATTACTAAACATATATCAACACGCACTCTTAGGAAAGTAATAATGGTATCTATTTCAAAACATACGATAGGTATTCCAAACCAAAAAAAATATATAATAAAATGTAAAAGAGACAAATAAGCAAACAAACAAAAAAAAAATATAAAGTTTGTTTTGTTAAATTTAAAATCTATTTGTTTATTTGAAGAAATTAAAAGGTGGCACACACATGTATATGACATAATATTCTGTTTACAGGATGTTATAGTTAAATAATAAAATTATGGAGCAAAATACGTATAAAATTATTACACTATTTGATTTTTGTGTATTTAAAGATTGGAAATAATAGCAAATATATTTACCGCTGTTTTGACGAGTCTTCTGAATTTAAAGTAAATGTTTCTGAGTGCACTCTTTATGTTTATCAATTTTTACCTTCATTCCAATCTTTGGGTTAACGTGGATAAATCGCGAGTTCATTTGGTCTTTTAATTCAGGATTCTAATTAATAAGTTTATCGTTCCATGACAGATCTGTGGAGTGGCGGACGTCAGTTGTAGAATTCATTTGTCATATGTTTTCTTTTTTTTATTATTATAATATTTAGGGCAATCTGTCTCTTAATATCCTGCGTGGCCTCGAAGGTACAGAAGGAGCTGGCATCTAACATACCCAGCACGATGAGAACTTTACCCATGTGTTTCATGGAGTCTCCTTTATATCTTTTCTTTTTTCTGGTCAAAAATGATTTTTATAAATCTCTTCTTTTGCCACATATTGCCTTCTGTCTTCTCTCTGCAATAATCAATAGCCAACTAAAAACTGTCCAAAAACAAAATGTCCTCGCTCTCAACAATCTTTTATTTTTTTCATTTCTAACAAAAATCTTTTAACCCAATACGCGAACAAAAGAAAAACCACTTAGCATCTTGGTCTTAACTTTTGCTATTTTTGGAAATTCCCTTTAACTACGCTTTGTTTACCTTGATAATCAGACAATAGAATCTTCAAGAATTTAAATTTTTATAATATAATCTTCAATAACTTCTCTTCCTCTTTCCTTCTTTATTTTTGCTTTTCTAATATATAACATTTTGAAGCAAAATATATTTATTTATTAATATTACAGTTTCGACTGTTCCTAGCAGTTTTCGTTAGATCTTAGTAGATATTAAGATCTGAGAGTTTAGTAGATATTAAGATCTGACGAAGACTGCTAGGAACAGTCGAAACTGTAATATTAATAAATAAATATATTTTGCTTCAAAGTGTAAAAAGAGTGGAATGTGGTTATTATATGTTATAATTTAAATTTTTAATAGATATTCCGCCTGTTCTTTTTTTTTTAGCTAAACACAAAAATCATTTCCAGAAAGTTTCGAAACTAGATAATATATTAATCTTATTAATTTAAATGAAACATCCAACTATTAACTATATCCGTTTCAATAACAATACAGTCCGTTCGATTAATTGATTCGTGGAAGGTAAACGAAATTCCTTTCTTTTTTCTTCATATTTTAAAATATTTGAAAATCTCTAGATTTTATTCATTTTTCTTACCCCCTTCAACACAATATTTATCAATATACAAGTATGCCACAAAATAAGAATAAAATAAGTGAAAGAAAGTAAAATATGTACATTAATATTAGTAACCCATCACCGCTATTATTATTATTATTATTTATATAACTATATATGTGTAGGCTGCGTGGCCCTTTCCAAATACACAACTCATGAAACAAAACACACATACATAGCCTGATTTACTCTCTCCCTTGTAACAGGGTTTGAACCCAGTTCCTGTTACACTATGTAACATAGATGGAATTAAAATATCTACTGCATAAGGATGACCTGTGATGCATGTGTAGATATATAAGCATAATAATAGTCCCAAATCACTATTTGATGGTTGCAAGTTATCAGCTTTACTCATAAAAATTGGTTTATTAAAATTTACATTAATTTTAAAAATAGGCATATTAATCTGCTATACTAAAATCAATCTTATTAAAATCATTAAATATTTTCAGTGTGATTTAACCAATTACAAATATTGAGTATGAAATGTTAACGAGAATTCTTTACCCCATAAATATAATTTCAATATTTTATTCAGATGCATCATTCTTTAATTATCAAGAAACATCATACTAAGCAATTTAGAGTAAATTTATCTATCCAGGAACTGAAGATGCCACACGGTTTTGTGCATTTCTTCTAAATATTAATATCACTCATACAGTCTTTCAGTTTTCTGGTATATCCTTAGAATTTAGACTGTCCCTAATTAATATGTTGGTGTTTTTTTTAAACATATACAATTCTATTATTTCTAGATATTTTCTATTTTTACATATTTAATTACACATCTCATTCTTTCAGTTAGAATAAGTCGATTTTCAACTATATTGTGGATGCCAATTTTTTTTCCTATTCTTTTATTCTTGACATATTTCTTGGTATCGTTTCTTTTTATTGCTAAAGCAAATATCTTTCAATAACAAAATAATATTTTTTTTTAAACCTTAATTTTCTACAGTTTTTATTTCGTAGTTCTATTTCTTTATATCATCATTAATTCTTTTCTAAATCATTTTAAAGAATTCCACATATTTAGTTCTAAATGTATTCTTGTCCCAAATAAAAATTACTATTGCATTGTTGTTGTTTTTTAACTGAAAAAAAATCACTACATAGTAATGGCAATGCAGTAAAATAATAAATTATATTAAAACTTAAAAAAAAAAAAAAAATGAGTAGAAAAAAGCTAGATGATATTAAGAAATGAGCTTTATACTTTTAAAAAATCTCAATAGTGATAAAAGAAATAACAACAAAATCCTAAACAAAAATACTGTACCTGTCTCAATGAACATGACCAATATGTGCTTTTATATGTATGTAATGATTCACAAGAGTTGCTATAATTTTAGTTTAAAATTCATAACATTATAATAAACTTATATCCTCTTTTAAACAAAATCGTTTTTCTTCCTTAAAGGTCTGAAGTTAATTTCTATTCTACTTTACTTTTAATATTTTTTAATAATAAATTATTCTTTTTGGAGGCATTTATTATGCTTATTATTATTAAAAGAGAATTGGCTTTTCCAAGATTTAACACATTATAAAATATGTATTAAATAAAAATACTTTTTAAAAAAAGCAGAAATAATCATTAAAAGTCTAGAAATGTAAAATTAAAGATAGTATTTTTTTCTTTTCTTGATGATAATTGATAAATTTTTAATAGTAATGATAAATAACAATAGTAATCTTTTATAGTAAAGCTCTTCAATAATCATTCAGATTTAGCACAACAAAATACTAACAGATTCCAGTTTTGCATACCAGATGCAGCCATCAAAGCATGTATTGAAGATGCTAATAATTAAATTTAAAAAAATTCAAATAGTTTCTTCTATAAATAAGAATCTGCAATTAAAAAAAAAAAAAAAATCAACAATTTTTACTATCACAAATAGCAATTCAAAAAAAATCTATTCAGTCAAAAACATTGTTTTTAGAACAAACCATTTTCAATATGAATTAAAATTGACAAGTTATCAAAGCAAACATTTATAATTAGTATGCAGATGAAGATGAATTAACATCAATTTGCAATTTTAAAAAATTATAATTTTTGAAATAAACAATTTCTTTTAAAAACAAATAATTTTTGATATGATTCAAATTAATAATTTCTATTCAAAATAAATATTTGCAACTAGTTTTTGAGTGTGCAGACACTATATTTTTGCAAGATTTGATAATTGTACATCGTTGTTCAAAAAAAAAAAAACAGATTCCATAATATCAAAACAACCATGTATTTTTTTTTTCTATTGCTTGATGTTTTACACATGCTTATTGAAAAAATTTCATTGCTATTTTATCACAATTTGCATTTTATCACGTTTCTCAAAAGAATCCTATAGTTAAATAATTCCTAATGAAAGATACTCAGCAGCACAATCTGCTGAAAGAAATAGATCACAAAAAATCTTGTGCCAAATGCAGTTTGGATGCACAAGAGAATGCAGAAAAAATGCTACGGATAAACATGTTCCTAATTTGTGCTTCCCACATCAAGACAGGCAATCAGTCAGAAGCAGTAATATATTTCCTCACTACTCTAAAATAAATGACAGAATAATTAGCAGAGAGAGCCTGTGTGATATATTGGAAATGGTATTCTTATTCTTTGTGGACCTACTCATAATGACAGTTATAAATTTTACAGGCAAAGCTTCTAATACAGTAATAGATTAGTTCAACTTCTGTATGGAAGTTTGTTCAAGCATTACATATGTCGAAGTGAGAGGCCAAATAGTGGATATTGACAAAGATTCTATCCAAGTAGACAAAACAAAAAATGTGCCGGTCATTGAAAGTACAACTATGGGAGAATATTACAATTATTCCAAGTAAATATAAAAATTGTGGAGCTCGAATTAACGGATTCTAAATATTCATTCAACTTGAAGGCAAACCTAATTTTGCTACTATTTTTGCACGCAGTATTGAGACAGAGATAATCTGCTTCTCATTATTGAATGTTTTCTACGCTGTGATCCACTCCAATTAATGGTTAGCCTACACAAAATTAATTCCAAAGGATTCTGACATAATTGTGAATCAACTGTGATATGTTGACCTAATGATGACAGGAGCTCAAATGCAAGCTATTGAATGTTCTTAGGCTGAAGCCAATACAAAATCCTGAAAATAATGAAAGGCACACTCCCAAAATGTTTAGTCTCATTTGGATCATATGTGCTGTAAAATATGGTAAAACAGCAGAAATCCAGAAATCTTTCTAGTGTTCCTGAAAGACATTAACACAACTCATTGCCAGTAATGTTCTATTGTTTTTTTAAAAAATGACTTCATTAATTTGTTCTAATTTTTAGTATTTTTTGTCAAAGTAC
Source organism: Epiperipatus broadwayi (assembly GCA_028023455.1). Taxonomy (NCBI): domain Eukaryota; kingdom Metazoa; phylum Onychophora; class Udeonychophora; order Euonychophora; family Peripatidae; genus Epiperipatus; species Epiperipatus broadwayi. The sequence continues at coordinate 2,054,932 of JAQFVV010000037.1, read as the reverse complement.
ACAACTTTTTATAATTCATACTGATTATTATATAAGTACGCATAAACTTTTATAATTATGTAGACATTAATTTCTTCTTTTTTAAAAAAAAATTACACATTATAGGCTCATATTATTAATTTATTTAAAATTTCTTTACTATTTTCTTTGCTTTGAAAAAGTAATTATCAAGTAATATCTTCAGCACATGCTTTGGTGGTTCTACTTGATATGTAAAACTGTAATCTATCATATAGAATTTCTGTACAATTAATAGTCAATGATCCAAATAAGACCTTTTTCTTTATTTTTTTTCAGTTGGGAATGATCTCGTAATCTTTAGTTTGTCGATCTTGCTACTTTCACTTATTGTGCTAAATCATATACGATTGTAATATAAAGAAATAAATTTTACAATCAACTTACTGAGTTGGCCTCCCAATCCTCCATGTGTTCTCCTCAATTGTGTAATGTTATTGCTATTATATTGAAGCCCTAATGCAGCATATGCACGCTGCAAATCTACTGGTCCTGGCCCCTGGGATGATTGTGTTGTCTGGACTGTACTGTGTTGAATTGCAGCTACAGCTTTAAAAAAAAAAAAAAAATCTCATTTCTTAAAAATGTTTAGATTTATATTTAATTATAAATCATTTACCTTTTTTAAATTTTAAGTTATTTCACGTGTAAAAATATGTAAACATTATTATACTAATAAAATCTTTTTAAACATATATTTAATTCTGTAAATAACAATGGTAATATAGTAACATATATATAAAGCCATTAAATGTGAAATACCTTGTTGCTGCCGTCGATCTGAAGCCTGCTTCAAAGGTAGACATACAGGACAGTCACCACGGGTACAATTTTTCCAATGGGAAATAATTTGCCTTGATGATGCACAATGGGGAACTAGAGAATATACATTGCAATATTAATAGAAAAATTATAAAACTAGCAAAATTAATAAACAATACCTATTTTAATATTAAACTATTTTAGTCTTTTCTTTAAAATCATTCTTAATTATATATATATATTTGAATGCACATTTGATTTCAAATAAAAGCATTTAATCTATAAATTCATAAAGGATAATTTTTCAAAGGTACATATAAGTAGATATAAACAAAAAAATCTCTGTGGTCAAGTCACAATCTTTAATGTTTATATAAATATACTGGTCATAAATAAAGATGGTCCACCTTTATTGTTAATATGAGATTGCCTTGACAACAGTTTGAAACTGTTGATTGTTATTGATATTGGGATTGTCCAAGTGTTGACTGGTTTTTAATGATTACAAAAAAATAAGTGAACTTAATACTTAACATTTAATAAAGGTATAAAATAATTTCAGCTATATATAATCTACACAAAATTCCAACATATCAAGTACCCCTGGCACATCATAATTTCCACAACTTCCACATCCGAAGTTTTACTTAAATGGGAAAAAAACCCATAGAAATTAAAATTATCTGCATTTGATTTTTTTTTAGTTCATAATGTAAATACAATATGTACATACACGTATATTATATAAGATTCATCATAAATAGATAGTATGTACATATATTTACATATAACGAATTAAGGCAATATAACTTTTTCATAATATTATATGCTTCATTTATGATGCTATAAAAATCACCATGAAGAGATTACATCACTTCAGTTTGCTTCCATGTATTTGGTAAGCCATTATCAATTTAATTACATATTTTGATATGGATTTAATTTATCTAAATTTTTAGGAAAGATGAGTTTTTAACGAAATAGTCATATCGAAATAGACTTATTTTATAGGCTGGCTATATTAATTATTCACACTTTATAACATCAAATCAGATCACATGTGCAAGATTAACATAAGAATGAAATTGATCCAAAGACCACCACTTCAATTTGCTTATTACATTTAGTGCCATTATTTGTTTAATTACCCATCTAGATATGTATGTATGGTATAAAAGCATATTACATAGTTTGCTACTATATGCAAATTACAAATTTCAAATTATCACTTTAAAATATAATGCGGTTCTAGGCTAGGATCAAAGCAAAAAAGGATTAGTTCAATATTATCATTTCCAGCATTCAGATTAATTATTAACAATAATTAAATGCTTCAATCAATATTAATTGTTCAAGAGCAATATAATATTCATATATATATACAGATTTGATTTAATCTCATACATAAAAATTTCTCCAAAATATTTTTTTAATTCAATCTAAATGTTTATTATTTCTATTTATACATATAAATAACGTTTTATAGGCTTTAATAATGTATTAAATGCACAAACATTAAAAATGTTAATAAATTTGGCTAAATATTAAATCTGCAGTTAGCTTATAAAGCATGCATGATCAATCACGTTTCAACAATACTGGAGGCAAGTTATTTAGTCAAAATATCAGATTCTTTAAATATTTAATTGCACATATGAGAATTAAATAAATTATACATTTTTTGCCCTGAAAAACTTTTATTCCAGCATATATACTTATTTAATTGTAATAATATTGTATTTGCACGAATCTTGTATATTTGCTTTTATATGATGAAAATAAAAATTTAATGATAAGTTAATCACTTTTTTATTTTCACATAAATATATTTTTAATAACTGCTTCTGAATAAAGATAAATCTATATAATATATATATTTTTTCACTTTTACAACAATAATAATTGTGCTATTTTTTATGTTCATATACTATTATCTAAAAGATATTCAAATTAAAATATATTTTAACAATTTTTTATAAGAAGACAATAAAAAGTTAATGTTAGCATAATAAATTGCAATGTTAGAAAATTAATTTTAACACACGAAGAATCACAGAATAAGTCTTCTATGTAAATAAATAAGTAAATAAGAATTTATAGTAGTCTTCTCTTAGCGTGTTAAAACAGTGAGAGGGAGTACTTTTTATGTAAACACAAATATAATGTTACCGGGCCTTTTTTTTTATTTTCAACATTATTTTCTAAAATGGAATAATTATATTTTTAAATTACATTATACATTTTAGCGTCTTGCGACATTTTGCAAACTATTTTTAAACAATTTACGAAATGACATTATTTTGTAAAAAAAAAAAAAAATTATTTTCGAAAATACAAGACTTACAATATTTTAAATTACATTCCACAAGTCAGCATGCAGCGCTGAAATGTGCATGGGGGCGATCGTTTTGCCAGTGCGAAGGATCGGCCAAAAGATGCAGTACTCAATTTACGAACTGACATTATTTTCTAAAATACAATAATTACATTAGACATGTCAGTGCATCGCGTTGGAATGTTCAAGGGGGGGGAACAGGACGATGGTTTTGCCAGTCCAAAGGATCAGCCAAAAGATGCAGTACTCTGAATCAAACCAAGATTATGATTTGCAAAACAATGTGCAACCTCAGACATTTTGTCTCGTATCTCTTCTTAATCTGACCAAAAGATGCAGTATTCTGATCAAACCAAGCTTACGATTTCCAAAACAATGTGCAACCTCAGCCATTTCATTTGATTCATAGCTGTTCTTGTGCAAAGGTGCCTTTTTGCGTGACTTGTGTGAAATGGTGCTTGGCACGACCCTTTTGCAATTTTTTCATACTCCGTGATGTGTAGCGAGGTGCGGGCTTACAATTATTAGTATGTACTAGTATGACAGGGTGTAAGATCACTATTATGAAGGCATATTACAACAGTTATGACCAGTTGAATTTCCAAACACCCTCACAATATACGGTAGCAATCTGTTAAGTGTGTGCATTTGCACAGTGTCGCGAAGCACATCAGCAGGCCGTAATATTGATGAGCAATGCCATCTAAGTCTGCAACAGCTAATATGAACATAACTGTTCTACAGGCCACAACTTTCTATGCAAAAGCACAGAAATATTGGGCTGCATAAATGGCATATTTCTGTGCGTTTGCATAGAAAGTATGCCCTTTCGCGGTTTCAACACGCTAAGAGAAGACTACCGAATTTATCAACATTATTTAATATAAATACTTTTTAAAAAAATTAATTTATAGCTGATAGTACATTTTAATGATATAAAAAATTAGATAAAAGTATGCTTGACCAAGTCAATATGTGAAGGATACTGCTTAAATCGTTTTTTTAGCATGCTTTTATGTGTGTATGCAGCCCCAAGAAATTTCACATCAAATAATTATAAGTATCAGAAATCAATTCTGTATTTTACTTTTAATGACAATGGCTTATTTTGTGATTAAAGTATAATTTGTTAATATTTAATTTAGTAAAAGCTTTATATTATTTTGATCTTGTAATGTTAATAAATCAGAACATTTATTTAAGCAACATATAAATTATTAAAATATATCATTAAGAAATTTTTTTTTTTTAATATTTATATTAGTAACTGCTATAAAATAAAAAATTCTCTAACTTATTATTACTTAAAAATTTGAAATTTTATTCAGAAATCAAACACTAAACTTTAAAATGCATTTATTTTTATTATTTGTCGTTATTTTTATTATTTGTCGTAGATAAATAAAAATTTGAAATTTTATTTAGAAATCAAACACTAAACTTTAAAATATATTTATTTTTATTATTTGTTGTAGGTAAATATAGTGTAAAAGCGATCCATGTAAAATTTGTGTCTAAAAATTGATGAAATAAAATTCTCATAAATAATGCGAAGGTTTCAGTTTGAGAGATTGTTATTTATAAAAAGTTAAAAGAGTTTTTTTTTTAAAAAATGCACGTTGCTAAAAAAAGAAATAATTTATAAAAGTTACTATTAATTAATTAGAAGGGGGAAAAGGTTTAACTTGATAAAAGTTTAAAAAATAAATTATTTTATAAAATTAAAGGTACCATCTCTCTTCATTTAAAACTATTTAAAAAAAAAAAGGGTAACTTAAAAACTAAATAATGAGTTGATTTTAGAAATATATATATATGTGTGTGTTTAATAATAAGGAATAAATGAAAGTTAAAAAATATTGTATAATCATGAGATATATGAACACAGAATTTGCAATGTCTACAAATTAAAAATCCACAAAACAACAAATTTGCAATGGCTACTAAATGAAAACACGTAATCAAAAGCTTATCTAAGAAATGTATTCAAAAACAGTGGAGGAATTTCAATAATAAATATAGCTGGAAGACATAAAAACTAATTACCAAAGTGACAACAGGTCATCATATAAATAGTCCGGATTTCATCAATCAGTAGTTGAGTTCGCAATCAGTTGAGTTCAATCTATCAGTCTAGATCACAATCAGATTAAATCCGTCCGTCAATCATATAGTGTTAATCGTTATCGGAAACATACGACCTTGCTCCAGCCTGAGTCCAAATGAACAGCCAACCTGCCCGATAATTGATGGCGGCCTAACACTATCTTAAAGAATAGTGTCACGAAATAAGTATTAAACTTCCACAAAACTTCAAATTCAATCAATTGGAAACATTTTCACGTGAAGCAGCAAACAGCAAGAAGTATCCACGTTCTAAAATTCTAGGTAACAAATAACATTTTCTTATTTCCATTTATAATTAATGTAGCCATTGCAATAATTTGAAGCCTCCCAGAATCAGTTAATAAATGAACTCTATAGCATGCGTAAAGAACTATTGATGTGCGTGTCTTGAAATGTCGTGTATGTGAATGCTTTATGATATTTTATATTGATTTCATGTGTTTATTAAATGCCTTGTATTATTTAATACTCTTTGCTATATTATATTGTATATCTTACTATAATATGTGTTTGCCTGAGGTGGTGATAAGTTCATTGTTTCATTTAATTAAGTTTCATATAAGTAGTGAAAATTAGAAGAATAAATGTTTAGTTAAAATAAATTATCTTTAAGCTTAATTTTGTCGGTCAATTCTTTTACTACTAATTAAAGCAGCAATTTGTTATTGTATTACTTTTCTATTGAGCTAATCATGGGATATTTAGAGCGCTGGATTATGGGCCTACTATCCCGGCATGCTACTTGCTTCATATAACTAGCTGGTGCCAGAGGTTTCCCTCAAAACAAATAAAGGGCTTGGATAGTAGGGGTTTGAATCTAGCAGTCAAGGTGGGTAACGGTCTGGAAATGTGATTGTGTTATGTGTTGCATAGCTCAGTCTGATCGTGGGTATCGTTGATAGCTCTGCTATCGATGGTATTCTCCCCTTTGCTCGAAAGGCCGATCCGTTCATGTAATATTCATAATATAAATTATGATAAATAAGGTTTAAGCCCAGTTAAACCTAGCAAATAGAGTACTCCAGATCATCTTCTGAATGCACCCAGTGCAATAGATAGCTATATTTGTAGTAGTTTTAATTCCCTGACATTTTTAATACTTTTATTTATATAAAACTAATGGTGCAATGTATGAAAAATGACTAATTATATGTAGATATATAAAATATAAAACTTGCTACTGAAAACTTAACTATTACTAATATTATGATCCATATATAAAAACTATGCTCCTGAAATAAAAAAAGCATTGCTGCTGAAAGATTTTAAAATTATTTACTATCTTGCTCTTTATTTTATTTTATTTTTTTTGTGAAATAATTTTAATCATACTAGAGGACAATTTAAGGTTGAATTTATTTATTTTTATACTGCAAACAAAAACAAAATATTTACTTATTTAAAATTATTAAATATCTGTTAAAAATTTTTTTAAAAAAGTAAAAATTAAATTTTTAATTCAATGAAAATTTATTCAATATGTTATTGCAGTAAAATAGTTAATACTGTATTTGAAAAAGAATCTTTCTTCACTATGTGTATTATCATTAGCTTGTCATTTACAAAGAAAAAAAAAAGAAATGCAATTATTTGCGCAAAATTACCCTGAACAAGTTAAGTTAACATTATAACATTTTTATGGAGGCTTCTGCAATCTGATGTAGTGATTAATTTACAGACTCTAAAATTGTGAATTCATTCTCAGCTAAAGAAAATTTAAAAAAAAAATTAGTTTTGATTAGTGGAATAGAATTATTGTGCTCTATCGACACTTACAGTGACTGAATATCACATATCATTATTAAAAAACTGTATTCAATATGTAAAAAATATTCAAATAATATTTGCCTTATAATATATAACAAGTCAAATAAATTGAATACACAATGACAATACATCACTAAAATTCTGCATCACCCAAATAGGAGATATCTCATAATTGAATTTACCAATCCCTTGCAAAAAGCAATCTTCATGAACAATTGCTGAACCTTGGGAAACCTCTGCCTTTGTCAAATAAACATTAACAGGTCATTGACTGCATATGGAAGAGTAATAATTGAATTTACCAATCCCTTGTAAAAAGCAATCTTCATGAACAATTGTCGAAGCTTGGGAAATCTCTGTCTTTGTCAAATAGACATTAACAGACCATTGACTGCATATGGAGGAGTAAAAAATTGTTTTATTGACTTTACACCCAATGATTTACAAAAGCTACTAAATCCCTATGAGGCCATATCTAGATTCGAATATACCAAAGAAAAAGGGCAGAGGTGCATTTATGCATGTACTGACCAACACAGCAACATTTACGATAGCATTAAAAAAGGGAGTTATACCATATGATATCCCTCAATTTTCATGGTGAAGGATGCACCACTTATTATATCATTTCGAGGAGTAGCACCTGAATGCTTTCTATGCAAGTGACAGGATCACCTGGTTCACAAATGCCTGGTAGAATATGTATAAGATGTGGAGACAAGAAATTCCGCTTCCACAGATGCAACTACCGTAACAAAAATCCTGAAATAAATAGAAATAACCTTGAACTGATACCAGATGTACCTCCAGTTTCTACAAATGATGAAGATATGACAGAACCAACATGGGAAAGAAATGAAAGCTTGGCATCTAATAATCAATTGGAATCATTTGTAGATACTTCTGACAAAGCAATTCCACAGGTGCAGATTGATATAACAACAAGGAATTCAGGCAAGAGTGATATCAACAAGATTAGAAATGTCCATCTATATGTTGTACCCTCATTCCACTGGAAGAAGGAAAAGCATAATCACAAAAAAAGGGAAACTACGAGAATGATCATGAGAAAACCAAGATTCTGAGGCACATATAAACTCACCCGAAACATCTGATACATCTAGTGATCAGAGTACAATCTGCAGATCAGACCAAGAGAACTCAATCCCAAGGATGCTCAAAAGTAAGAAAGAAAAAAAATAAAAAGACCCAGACTCAATGTGGAAACAAATCAAGAAAGCAAATCAATAAATTTAGAAGATGATGTAGCACTAAGGTCTATCATCAACTTCTTTAACAAATGAACTTTACATGGAAAAAGATGCATTGGACAAGAGAGAAATGGGCCCGGTAAATACATCACCCAAAAGGATTAGTTATACTCAAGGTTCAGCTACTGTCTGAAATCTTTTAAATCATGAAATGGCTGCAGATGTAGACCAAGATCAAGCACAATCAAATGGATTGCAATGGGACTCCTCACATTAGACATGACAATAAATCTGTTCTTTATGAACAGATTGAAGCTCACAATCGGTTCAATAAAATTAATCAACCAACTAGCTCACTGATGGTCATCCCTTTGCTGACCCTAACCATAAGTCCAATTATAAATTTATTTTATATCTGAAATTCAGATCACAAAATAATCATTGGTAGTCAAATGAGAAGAACCGACACCAGAAATCATGCTAATGAAAATTAAAATAGTGGGCATAAATGTAAGGGGACTAAATTCGATCAAATGAGCCTTCGCGATCAAAAATTGGTTAATCAAGGAAGCCTCAAATATTGTTTGCCTTTCAAAAACCAAAATCCATTTCAACACGGATCACGGAATTACCCAAATACTTGAACCTTTTGGGTATTACAATTTTCATATGGGATCAGCAGCAGCTGGGGGAGTGAGCTTTCTGATTAAAAAAATTTTGGGGCCGTCTGAATTTAAATTGGATTTTCATGGACCGTAATTGCCTTATCCTGAGCCTAAAGACTGGAAACAATACAATTTCACATTATTTACTTATATCTGCAGAATAAAGACTGGAAACAATACAATTTCACATTATTTACTTATATCTACAGAATGAAGAATCAGTAATCCTGAAAGTAATACACAAGATCAACATGGTGATTTCCTCCTGTCAAGAGCAACCATCCTCTTCGGGGATTTTAATTTAATAAAAAATATATCCACTTAATTGAGTATTTATGTGTGCCCAGGGTTATTTCCCCCCAGGTGCATACTCCTTCTATACAAATAAATGTAAAACACTGATTGATCCGTTATACTACACCCCAGACCATTTTCTAATTCGACATCTCTCAACCCAGTGGTCTTCTCAGACCACCTGGCCTTGAAGGTCTGGATTGATGTAAAAGATGCTGTCCAGGTTCCTGGTGGACTTATGAAGACAACAAGGATGCTTAACAAAATCCATGCTTCTGCAACTATCTTCTCGATGTATACATTTACCTCCAGAAAATTAACATCCTAAGCCTGTCACTTATTGAAGCATGGATTGCATTTATTAAAATAACCAAAATCGATCATTGATTTCTATACACGAAACCAAAAAGGACCAGTCAAGCTCAAGCAAGATCTAAATAATATTCAAGATAGGTTAAATTCAGATCCAAGTGTAATGGGAAACACGAAATTGATTCTAGAACTAAAAGAAAGATATAAAAGATTTAGAAAGAGCACTAGCAGAATTTTATTTCAATCAAAAAGATAAAAAATTTTCTTGCCAACTGCCACTGCTGTACAAAAAGCAACATTCGGTGGGCAATTGGTGCAGGGAAAAAACAGATTACACCGGCATCCCTTCTCATTGAAGGACAAGTCTACACAGGCACAGCAATGCTGATGAAAATTCACAATCACTTTAAAGGAAAACTGCAAAATGGTGTAGGACAGCAATGATAAACTACATGGGATCACAGAAGCAAAAATTCTTCAAAAACTGCAATTAATCTCAGATAGCACACACCCAGGACCACAAGCAGTGCCTAAATTCGAGTTCCTGGAGACCTCACAGTCACTTTTCCAATAATTAAAAACATGATTGACGAGTTATCTAAGGGGTGCAGAGACATACAAAGTTTCTACCCAATCTCGCTGGTACCTTTTGTAAAAAAGCAAGGCATTCCCATGGACACTAATAATTTGAGGCCTATCTCGATGACCCAACTATTAATCAAGGTCATCGAAGGCCTAATCAAAGACCACATACAGGATGCTATATACAAGCATATATCACATTCACAGTTTGCCAAAACAGGGCTCGTTGATTGCAGACAGAGTATGCCAGTTTAGGCTTACTGTTGAATATATTAGAACAACAAGGCTGGGCCATTTTGGCGGCATTTGACTCAGTCAGAATACATACTTTGCTTGAAATCCTAAACAGATACTCAGTCCCAAAGGTATTCTTAACAATCATTGAGAACCTCCTGATGAACAGGGAAATATTAATGACGCTCGATGGATAAGATTGGCCCAGGATTTAAGCCTCGCTCTCCTGTTCATCGTATATATAAATCGTCTTCTCAAAAGTATTGAATCAAATCTCCCTGGACTATATATTCCTCCAATTAAGAAAATAATTAAACATTTGTCCTACATGGATGACATAGTAGTGATTCTCCCATCTGAAAAACATATTCTGAAACTACAAGAGGTGATAAATGAATATTCAAAATATTATGGCCTAAAATTTAACCTTGCAAAGTGTGCTGCTTAGAGGTTGATCTTGGGACCAATGGTTGCCTCGAGATTTGTGGCCAAGCCGCAGAAATTCTTCGTTTTCCCAATGCACTTGTCTTCAGTTTCAATGAGAAGCAATATCCAACAATCCCTGCTGGAGGCAACCAAAAAGATAACACATCATTGTCTGGAATATATCTTTCCATCTATGATGGTATTGACAAAGATTAATTATTATCCCCCTGTGATTAAGCCCACTAAATGGCTAATCTCGGAAACTTGCATCCTTATGCTCTGGGCTGTTCCGGAAAAAGAAAGCAGTACAATAAGCTACAGACAGATGCAACGACCCAGGATCATTAACGGAATGGGTCTCCATGACATTTCTACTTTATGGTTCCAGAAGTCTTACAATTTTCTCTATAAATTAAAAATGAATCAACAGAATGAAGAAATTCCAACATTCATCATTCCAACAGACTGGCCTCCACCACTGCAGAGAAGAAACTGGCTAGTTCTCCAGCTAAACGAGCTTATGAAATGCATAGCAATAAATAAAGGCACATTTCAAAACAAATTAACATACTGGCAGGCCTTTAGTATAAAACACACTGACTTAAAAGACCATCTCTCATGTTTAGGCATCACAAATGATAAATTAATAAGGAAATTCAAAAGATGGAGCTTAGAGTCCAAATATCTGGATTATTTAATCCAAATCAATGTAAATGAATTAGCTACCAATGAATTTTTAGTTAATAAAAGAGGGTACTCAAAAATTGACTCAACCTGCATGATTTGCAAAAAAGAAGATGAAACCATCAACCATTTCAGATTCAGATGTAATCAGCTAATGCAACTGAAAATTAACTAATGAGTCTGATCAAGATAAATTAATCTAAATTATTTAATTTGAAAGAATGTATCAGAAAAGGATCATACCCAGAAATTAGACTCTCATTAATTCTTGATCATCTATCGTGGATTACTAGATGCAAGCTAGTATTTAATCATCAAAATTTTAATCCTATTAACTTCATGCAGAACAATCTAAAGAAAACAAGATTAAGAGATAGCCTGATAATCCCTGAGGTTATTTTTACCATGACTTGGGACATGCTGGATTTATCCTCTCCATAGCCCAGCCAATAGCAGGATGCTCCGAAAAAGAGAAAACGGAAGAGTAATTGACTCAAATTTGGGAAAACCAAATAAAGGAATGAGAACACAATGAATAAAATATGTACCAAATAATCTTTAACGTAATAATGTAATCTTTAATAAATTATTTTGGAAACTAAATTGAGTACACTTTTATAACAAATATTTTGAACTAAAATAGATTAATAATTTTAAAATATATATAGAATAACTTGTTCAACATGGATAGTTTTTAAATACTGCTCAATATGAAATTTAAAGTGTTTTATCACTTTAGACTATAAATTTGTGTTGCACATTTATTTTAAAATTTGAATGATCCAATGTAAAACTTTATCAGAATAATTTGAACTCCCCCCATCCCCCAATAAGATATATTTTTCCCACTACCAAAATATTTTTTGGCTCAAAAATGAAAAATACATAAGAGTTGCATAAAGATTTCATTTTCTTAAGTTGCTTTTTATCTGCTAAGAGTTGCATAAAGATTTCATTTTCTTAAGTTACTTTTTATCTGCCTTTATTAGACTGTATTAAGTATTACAGTTATTATTTTCCAAAAACTGTAAAACAAAATTTAATAATCATAGTTTTGTCTGCCCAAATTAATTTATTTTGGTTACTAACTTTGGCCAAATTAAACTCAAGACAGATTTATTTTTATGATGACAAGTAATCCGTCCATCATTTTTTAATAAATTAATTTTGTTTTCTTTGTATTTTTTAACTTCAATGCCATTTGTAATTATTGTAACTATAAACAAACTTGATGATATGAAAATTTTTTACATGAAAATGTTTTATTAATTATTTTTACAAAATGCAAAAAACTTTTAAAAGATGACAGCAAAAAATTTAAATATTCCTCCAAAATACATCAATGTATTTAAAAAAAGAATTTTATAAATTTCTGATACATCTAAATTGTGAAACAAAATAACTATACACCTAAAAAAATACTTTATTTAAAGTATACACAATAAAAAAGTTATAAAAAGTTCTCACAAAGCTCATACTGAGTTATCAAAAAAATTAAATTAAAGGCAAATCAGTTAAAAAAGATTATTTCTCTATCATATAAATTAACAAAACAAATTGATAAAAATTATTGTTGATATTTTACAATTTTGTTTAATCAAATATTCTTCATTTATTCTTAATTCAAATTTTTCTATTCACTTTGATTTCAAATTAAAGGTTCAACATAAATATTATTTATTGAAAATGTACAACTACAGAATATAATTTAAACATTAATTTTAAAACCAATAAATATTTACATATTTGCAAAATTAATATAAAATATACTCAAATTACAGGGTAGAAAAAATTATCATTAACTTCAAAATATATGATGCACACACAATCCTAATCACATGATGAAGAATTTTGAGTGCCAATAATATGCAAAACAAGCAACTTAAGGTAATGTGAATTCTAAGTTTCATTTTACAATTATTAATCACATCTTACAAAATAAAATTTGAAAATCTTCAATCAAAATTTCTAAATGAGACTTAATATCAAAAGCTTGGAAGATAAAATTGAATTTCAAAATAGTATTTTATAAAAAAAGAATACTTTTGAATTAAATTAATTGATGAAAATAAAAAATATATATTTTTGATAGAACTTATTATTCAATTTATTCAGAATTACAAAAATAGTTACAACAGCTCTTTTAACATCTATTATATTCTACATAAAATTTTAAATGTTTGTTTTCATCAATAAGCTTTAACTCAAAAAAAAAAAATCACGTCTTATAGATTTGACTGAGTTATGATCATTCTTTTAAAAAAATCTCATCTTTTATTTTATTTGATCTAATTACAGATTTTAAATTTGGATAGTTTTTTATTTATAATTTTTTTTACTTATGTTAAAAATTATTGCAGAAATAAACACACATATTTTTTTGTAGTATGTTTTTATTATGGTATGCAACATGTATTAAATTTCAGAGGGTATGTTCACTTTTAAAGTATACATGTTTCTTATGCACAGAAACATGTTAATAAACAGTGTTTGAATGAGTTGATTGAAAATTTTCATTCTTAAATTTGTATTTACTTTCTATTAACAGGGCCATACACATTTTCATTGTAACAAGGGATGTTTTTAAATATAAGCTCTATTTGTTAGAATGAATTTTTGTATGTAAATTGGTACTAGATTTATGAACAGGGGTGTGATTATTATAGTTTTTAATGTTATATAGTTCAAGTCATTACTTTCTATAACTTTACTATTGTTGCAATATTTGGAAATTGGTACTGGATTTACAATAACGGGTATAATTACTAATTTTTAATATATTGTTCAAGACATTACTCATTACTTTCTATAACTTTATCATTGTTACTATATGCAATGTTTTATTTTCAAAAATATATTGATATTGGAAAGAATAATTAACTATTTTCAACATTTTCAAGTTTAAATCCGTTGATATACCAGAAAAAAGGATAGAGACAATATTCCACAACTTTTAATCAATTCACAGTGTGTACTAAAGGAGAATAAGTGGTATTGTCTGAGAATAATATACATTAAATTACAAAGTCAAAATTCACATGATATGAAGATTTCAATTTCTACTTACAGTTTACATTAACAGAATACTACTTGCATATAAAACACTGAAATTTAAAAATCTAGTCCTATAAACATAAATATCTTTTGAACTATTATTAAATGAAATATTTCAGACAATGACTTAATTATAATGAAATCCAGGACACTAGGCAATAATATGAATATTAACTTTTGTGTAATCAAACAACTAAGAAAGGATAATATTGGATGAAGCAACATTTCTTTAAGTTTTTAATTATCAAGATATAAATTATTTCACCACATAGCATATAATATTCTTCGTTAATTTATTAGATATATTCTTATAATTTGTAAATTATCATTTATGAAAGTGATAATATCAAATAGATACATACATGTTTTAAATGTGATGAAACTAATACATAAGAAATATTAGATTCACATAAAATAAACGTTTTACATTATACAAAAAAATTTACCTGATAAATTTAAAAAATAAAATAATATTATGCTTCTATAATTATTTTTGTTTTATGTAAACATTCATAATATTTGTAATCAGAAATAAATATTTTTGTTGCAAATTTTTATTTACAATGCAATGAATTATTTGATTATTAAAATTTTTTTAAGTAGTTTTCGAAAAGGTGGGATGATTGTGTTGGGAGGATTGTTGAGTGTTATAGTGGTAAGGAAT
This sequence comes from Epiperipatus broadwayi, assembly GCA_028023455.1. NCBI lineage: Eukaryota > Metazoa > Onychophora > Udeonychophora > Euonychophora > Peripatidae > Epiperipatus > Epiperipatus broadwayi. Next base: position 2,039,797 of record JAQFVV010000037.1, on the reverse strand, counting down.
GGGAGAAAAGAATAGAAGCATTAATAAAAAATAGGGAGTTGGAGAGATGGAGAACTAGTATGGAGGGTAAGAAAAGTTTAAATATATATAGAAGTAAACAGAACATTGGATGCGAGTTAATTTATGATAATAGTAAGGAAAGTAGTTTATTGTTTAAGGCTTGAATGGGATCTTTAGCAACGAGAGAATATACATGTAAATCGAAAACTATGGGTGATTTAGTATGCAAATTGTGTAAGGAAGGTATAGAAAATATTAAGCATCTGTTGATTGAATGTAAATGCTTGAAAGCAGAAAGGGTACAGATAATGAAGTTATGGGAGAATAGATATGAACAAAGTGATTATACAGAAAGTGAGTTATTGGTTTTTATGCTGGGGTTGCGAAAAGATAAGGGGGATTTAGATATAAAGGCCATAGAGTTGACAAAGATTATGTTGTGGAAATGGGATAGGGCAGAATATGGGAAGACTTAGAGTGGGGAATAGAAAATAAAGTGGCTAACAGATTTATCTAGGCATAATTGCTGAGATATTCTTGACTTTAAGGAGAAGCCAAAAAAAAAAAAATACATCACATCACATGCAAGTGATAATTTTCTATCCAAAAATGGCTGAAATTGATGGAAAATCAAAATTAAAACACCTAAGGTAAGACATCAAAGGTAAAAATCCAAGTAAAAAATTTAGCCTAAGGCAAGACATCAAAAGTAAGTAAAAGATGGAGTGAAGTAATAATACGTATATATTTTAAAAATTACACACAAAATCGGTAAAAATATATAAAATACAAAACCCTCCAAGCAATAAATTGAAATAGCTCAAAAATAAGTAAAATACAAACTATAAAAACAGAAATCATTGAAATACATAAAATACAAACCCCCTCCCTGCACGAAGAAGTCACATAAATAAATTTTTATCGAAAAATGGCTGAAATTGATGGAAAATTAAAATGCCAGAAACTGCTGAAATCGATGGGAAATTAAAATGCCTGAGGCCAGAAATGGATAATTAAAATGCCTAGGGCAATAAATCCTCAAACCCCTCCCCACAAAAATTTTAACACCTAAGACAAACAAATTGAAAAATTAAAAATCGAACAAATCCTTCTAAAATACAAATCAAAATGAAATCAAATAAAATGCTATAAAATTCAAATTTACAGAAATTGGTCTAATATATAAAACACAACCTCCTCCCTCCGCACAAAGAATTTGATCAAAAATAAGTAAAATGCAAATTACAAAAACCAAAAAAATCATGAATGCTATTTTCAAAAGCCTATGAAATAAAAGAAAAAAAACCTATAATAAAAGCCTATGAAATTAAATAAAAACATACTAAATCTCAAAAAAAATTAACATAGCCAAATTAATGGCGGTTTGAAAAAATTCCCCTGACCGAGAACTTTCCAAAAATATATTAAATTTTAGCTAACTAATAGATATAATAATTAAAACCTAAATAAGACTAATGCATATTAAATAGTTAAATATAGATACCAAGGAGGTCATAATTATTTAAAAAATAAAAGTAGCTATAAAATACAAAAACAACAGCACGAAGAATTAAGAATTAAACAAAAAATGGAGGGAAAATTTTTTAAAAAAAATCCCTCTGACCAAGTATTTTTTAAAAATATATTAAATTTTATCTAAATAACAGATATAATAATAATTCAAACCTTAAAAAATATCACATTATCAAGAATATAAAAAAATAATTTAAAAATGGTTATTAAAATCTTTTGACATCCTGTATGTAACATATACAATTTACTCTATTAATAACTGAAATAAGCATTTCTCATAGCTTTTGTTAAAAAAAGTTAAAAATCTGAAAAAAATTACAATTTTTATAGTAATCTTTTTGAAATAAAGAAGCTTGCTAAAATTGTACAGATTACCTTTTATCCAAAAAAAAATTATACTACTTATTTATTTATAATTTAAATAATATTTAGATAATAAATATATATTATTATATTTTTTTTTTTATGATTCATTCCCCATGAAGTAAAAATAATGAAAATTTTTAATAACATTAGAGAATGATAGGTTTGGTTATGCTGAAATACATTATGATCTAAACATTTTTAGTAAAGGATCGAAGAAGTTTTGATTTAAATTTTTTGAAAAAACAATTTATAACAAATTTTCATGGAATATATTAAAAATTACTTCAATTAAGCAATAAAAATATATGACTTTCTAAGAAAGTATCTTTTTTATATTTAGCTTTATTCTTTCACCCACCCTCTCCCATTTCCAACAATTTTAAACTATTTACTGAAAAATAAAAAATAAAACTTGATTTAGTGATACCTTTGAAGAATAACATTGAGTTTTCTTGGAGTATGCTTAAATTAGTGTGCGTAATAATAAAATGTATGAAAACCACCTTAAAACATGAAAATATATATACAGTATATTTAAATTATATATTTTTTACATGGGCCCAATTTAATTATCATTTTCTATGTGGCACCTGTGAATAACTTAAAATCCCACACCAATAAATCAGTTCATGAAAGACATATTCAAACACTCTTTTGAATCATTCCAAGAATGGAATTCCAAAAAACCATTACATCTACTCAGAGACCCTTCAGATTAAATAAAACATAAGCAAAAATAAATAAATTATTAAATGATATGACTCAAATCCTCAAATAGCCAACCAAATGATCATTAAAATGATTATTGAGATAATTCTGAACAAATGTAGCACAATATCATAACTACATTGATTATAGTATCAAAAAGAACTATTCAGAAAAAGTTACCAAGTCATCATTCGCTTGGTTTATATTGTCTTTCCATTCAATAATTTCAGTTGATTTTTGATCTAACGAAATTGCAGCAGTTCCGTACATGTAACAAATTCATCACTCAACAAAATTTTATTAAAGAATACATAGTATTACCATTTGATTAATAAGTTCAGCAACATTGTTGCCCTTTATAGATAATCCTCTATGTTGTGGAAGACTTTTCTTTAAATCATTCCTTCTTAAATTACAAAGCAGTGGAAATGCTCTCCAAACTGATATCGTGCATCTTCTTTTGAGTACTTAAAAAACAAATTTGATTTTTCTATGAGATCTTGGAAGTCTAGTCTTCATAAATTTCATTATTAATCTCAAAAAACTTTGTTGGTAAGATATACTTTTCTGCGTACTTTTTTCTAATTTCTATTCGTGTTCTTTATTCTGCAGTGCTATTATACAAACCTGTTCCTATACATTCATAAGACAAATACAAAAATTAATAAATATTACATAAAGAAATTGAACTAATGGGCCAAAAAAAAGTCCATCTCAATTAAACTTTTATAAATATATAAAGTTGTATAACATGAAAAAACCATTACGTTGTTATCATTCTGCATACATTAATTCATTACATCTTTCTTTTTTTTTTAACATTTAGTTATTTATATATACATAATTAAAATTCCCCTTCCCCAAGATGAACAATTAACTATGACAATAGCTCTTAAGTTCCGAGATAGTTCAGAGACTAAAAATGATTTTTTATTTTTCCCAAAATAAATTATATTAGATATTTCATCAAAAATTTTGTCAGGAGTTTTGCGACAATACTTAAAAAATTCTAAAATGATAATGTTAATTATTCATTTAAGCATTCAGCAACAAACACATTTTATTTTTATACACTTTGAATAAAATGTCCTAATAATTTTGACAACAATGCTATTTTAATTATTTGTAATATTTGATAATATAATTTAATATATTTTATTTTTTATTTCATAAAAAACCAAATACAATTAATAAAATGAGAAAATTTTGAGTACTGATTCAGTTATACAATATTATTTTGTAAAATTCTGCTTTGGAAACCCTTTTTATACAACCAATACACATGATCTCATACATGTGAAAAAGATAAATAATCTCCAATATATGTACTTCATGCTGAACCAGCACTCATCAATTGATCCAAATCCCCCTTATTATATACATCTAGTTTAAGTATATATACTATACTTGTATTTAAATATTAATTTATTAATAGTAAATTAACTGTGATAATTTCTTAGTTATTGTAATTAAAAGTCTGTAAGCCATTATAGTGATTTGAAACTAGATGTTCCTTTATCACAATATACCAAGGATTAAAAAAATGAATCTCGCTTCAATTATAAATATTTGATAACTTGAATTACCATATAAAAACATTTACTCCCAATTTTTTCACAGTTGTGATCGTAATAAAAATTTTTATATTTTATTTTTATAAGAAAATAATTTACCTCATCTTTTTTTTTTGACACAAATTTTTTTTCCTCCAAAAAAAATGGGTGTAGTGTATCAATCAAGATGACATTATTTAAGAATATCAATTTTTGCTATACAAATAATAAAAAATCTTTTGCCTACTATAAGCAAATAAAAATTGAATTAAACTTTGACTTCTGAAATTCTCTATTCTTTTTTTTTTTAATTTTATTGGCATTTAATTGGGCTTTGTTTCACACAAATTTTTTTTTAAAATTTCTCATTAGAATTGTGGAATTTAAAATCACTTCAAACTAAGATATTAAAATACAAAAAGTTATGCAAAGTACCAAGTTGATATTATAACTTTAAAAGTGGTCTAATTGACTATTACTATCAGAATAATATGTAATTAACAACAAGTATTATTATATGTTTATCAAACACATTACATTGTTAAATAAAAAAAGTGAGAGAAAGAGTAAAAATAATTAATTAATAATAAAAGAATTTTTATTTATGTGGCTAATTTTTAAAAATAATTTTCTGGTGAAAATGGATAGCATACTATAATAACGGATTGCTAATTGGATATTAAAAATAAACAGATTAATTATAAAAATGAACTGGCTTCACAGAACAAAATCCAATCACGTTTGCTACAAATTTTTTTTTTTTTTTTACCTATTTCCGACACTTTTACATAATCCTAACTTTACTTATCTAATTAATCCTTTATATAACCTTAATAATACAAAGCAGACATATCTATTAACCTTACACCTACTTTTTCTTTTTTTTTTCAGACCAATTATATTAAAAAACAATATTATTTAGCATTATTTGTAATAGAGAAAAAAATGTAATTAGTAGTTAATATATATGAATGAAATACAAATTTACCTGGACATGATTTTCCAGCTTGACATGTAGTCATATGATTGAGGACATTCTTCATTGTCCGACAGTGTGGTAACGAGCATTGCCTTATTTCACCATTCATTTGGTTTTGCTCCCGTCGCTGACACTTATGCGCATGTAACAGAAGCACTAATTGTTGTTGAATGAGTTTTCTTTTTTCAGGATCAGCAGTTGGTGTCTGGGACACTGGCTGCTGGGTTTGTTGAGTAGGCTAAAATAAAATAAAGTTATACGTATATGTAATATCAAAGTAATTTCCTTAAAAATAAAAGATTTATACAATTTGAAGTCAAATCAATTAATATATATATATATAAGCTAAAAAGAGAATGAAAAAAAAACAAATGTAATTTTACTAAGATAATTCAGGCAATCAGATGTTTAATTTTATAGATGTTGCACAAATTCATATGCATAATATGTAATTCTAAGCTTTGCTGCAGATACTAAATTTACTGATAATAAATAAACTATATCATAATATGCATGTTTAATACATAGGCATAAGTGGTTGAGCAAATATATATACATGTCAAAAACATAAAACACATATATTGCATAGGTACTGTGAACCAAAAAACTAAAATAAAAAATTAAATTTTCTTTATTAACTTTTGTTTTTATTATTATTTGCAATTTTTTTAAATTACATGTAAGGAAATTACAGATATTGTTATTGTATACATTATACTACCAGTAATAAATTTAATAAAACAAGAATAAATTTAAAAAAATGATACTAATTTTAATGTTTTTAAAATTATAAATAGATTTTTCCATAGTAAAAATGAATAAAAAAATTATAAAATTGACTAATCCAGATAATTTTAATGCAATGCCATATTTTTAAGAAAGTATAATAAATTAAATGCAAAAAAAAATTTTTAAAAATAAAACCAATATTTTCAAAGATCTAGTGCAGTCATGGCGAATCTATGACCCACCTGATCCACGCAGACTTTTTAAATGACCCATGTGCTGATTTGAATAAACTTATTTTTTATATCATAAAAGAGAGAACAGACAATCAAAAATATTAAAAAAATATTTCCAAATGGACATTAGCTAGTTGATTTTCTATCGTATCACTGCACCTGTATATGACGTACATGGTCGTAAAATATTGGGTTTCATCCTTTTGTTGCGAAGCATATATGACTCATGACAATTAGTCATAAACTTGACGCGCATATATATATATATATTCATTGTATCATAGAACGGGGAGATGTACCAGCTCGGGGATGTAATAGTGCTGAACTAAATGGCAGCCTTCTTATACGTATCCAAAAGTGTTTAATAATTCAACATTATTATTTTTTTATTATTAAAGTTTCTCATCGAACTTTATTTTTTGCTCTTCACTTGCAAAAGTAAAAGTTGTAAAACAAAAAGGAAACATAAAAAACTTTTTAGAGGATTTTAAAAGTGAGAACCAAAAAAAAATAGTTTTTAACCATCTTCCCTCCCTCTTTCCAAGTGATATGCCACTGACTTAATGACCCATGAGCTAGTATTAAAAAAAATAATGAACAAAATTTAACCCACTTCTCAAAAAGTTTCACCATCACTGATCTAGTGGAATATTAGTAGTAGCATCAGAGCTTAGATTAAAAACATTAAGAATAAAATGGTATCAAATTAGTTTATATAATTCAAATCTAATAAAATGATAAATACCTATTAAAGTCATAAACATCAGTTTTTAGTTTATTAGGCTATATTATGACCATGAATAATGAATATAATGATAAGTGGGTACACCTTATTGATATAATTGTCATGTGCTAAGAGTTAAATAGCAAAATTAATCAAAAAATTTGTATAGTAAAATTTTTTACTTTGAATAAATCACATGGCCAAATATTAGTACTTTTTAATAAATGAATAAATGTAATGTTTTAATAATCTATTGATACTTCTTGCATTTACATTTTTTATCTTTTCTTCAACTGTTTTTGGTAAAATCAAAATCTAGTTTTTATAACCTGGAGAGAAAATAATCAATCTTTATTTTTCCTATTTGGTTCTCTTTACTTCCAATTTTAATTCACTATCTGATGATATTTATAATACAGTTCCAAATTTTTAGTACTTTCTAATTGAGAATCAACAATATCTGTACTAATTGAGAATCAACAATATCTGTAAAGTGATGAGAAACTTTTTTCAAAACTGATGATTGTGTTCTATTATACTTTAAAAATATAAAACTACAAAAATATACCTATATTTTTACAAGAATTAATGACTAAATCTAACATTTTAAAAAACAGAAGATTCTCTAAATTAAACAACAAATTTTATATTAACAAGCACAATGTTTAATTACAGTTTTCAATATATGGATACACCCAAAATTTATTGATATTGCAAATTAAATTTTAGCACAAGACTATTAAACACAGTATAGAGAACATTTTCAATGAAGTCATAAACACTATAACATACATGAGAATTATTATTTTCCTAAAGCCATACAAACAAATAGCAAAATATTTTGCTTTATCAACAAATTAATAAAATCCTGGAATAAAGTTCTCCAGAATATCCACTTGATAAAAACAAGAATATCAAAAATAACAACTGCACTCAAGCAAAAGCTGTAAGAAATAAGATTTATAATAATCATCAATCTACAAAGACAAAAAAATCAGGAACTTTTCTCACTCTCTCATGAATTCTTAATAAAGTAGAGTAGTTAAAAAAAAAAAAAAAAAAGATAATTATTAACTCAAGGATTAAATAGAGAATTTTCCTAAAAGGTCAATAGTATGTTTTAGTTTTCAACATCATTCAAATATAGTAGGACAATATTTTAAGAGAGTCGGTGAAAAGTATACAAACTGTGTAATAAAAATACATAAAAATTAGAAAATTCACATAAATGAATTTACATTTCAATATTATGTCAGTCTATAATTTATAAAGTAACTAACATTCAAAAATTCAAACTATAATGTTCATGATCAAGCCATCTGTGCACAAATATTGGATGATATAAAACAACAGTCATTAATGATGGGAAAACTATATACTGGTTAGAGCTTCTATCAGAACAATATTACTATCTTCGAACATTAACATTTTTACCTCATATCCTTGGTTTTACAAAAATTGTTAACACTGCAAGCAACAGATGAAGTGGGAAAAAGAGCAATTCTTTAGCTAGCTAACAAAGTAGAACTAACAAGTCCAAAATATATATATATTGTGACCCTCTGAATGGGCACAAGCAAGCAAATCATAGTATATCAATAGTGGGTAACCGCATTTTATTATTTAAAAAAAAAAAATGATGATGAAATAATCTTTTTAAAAAAAAAAAAATTTAAGATTTTACTGGAAATTGTTTAAAGCTTTAGATGTTGATTAATTATGCATTTTGATTAACCATTTTATAAGCATTTATTATTAGTAGTATAGTTAATGAAATATTTAATGCAAGAAAGAGGGGTTATTTATTATAGGAATTAGTATATTTTGTCAGGAGGATGCAAGGTTATTTTATTTTAGTGTCTAATATTTGTTTGAATGGTTTCCTTATTCATTGACACCCATCCATGTTCAGATATTGATTAGTAAAACATGTTTAACCTATAGCCAGATTAGTTGCATTTAATCAAAATAAGTGAATATTTAGACTGCAGTATAGATGCGTGAGTGTATGCCTATATTATGTTTCATTTCATTCTCATCTTTTAATAACACTAAGCAATAGTACATTTAACATGAAGACATTTAAATTACTGTAATTATCTTTAATAATTTTACAAATATATTTTATGTATTTATTTTTTTTGATTAATGGATATTTGGATCAGTGGATTATTTTACAAATTATATCAATTATTAATCATTTTGTTTAACAGTCAATTAATATTCATTTATTTCAAGTTTGTAAAAGTTTTTTTTTTATTATTATTTTGTCTTGATTTAATTGTGAAGGTTAAAATGATTTTTTTTTTTTGGAGAAGCTTTCTTGCATATTAAATTAGCTTTCAGTGCAAAAGGTGGAGTTAACCTTTTGAGTGCAGATGATCTTTTGATGGAGGGAAGAGATATCTATTTAACAAATAGTCTTTATTAAAAATTGCTCATTATTGATATAATTGCAGCCAATATATTATTCTTCTCTGCTAAAACAAGTATATATCTCTTCCAGAAGTCAAATTAATTTTAAAAAGCTTTAAAGTAAACTTCAAGAAAAGTCATAGGAAATTCTAGTACGGAAAAAGTCTTCAATTAGAATGTCAGGCTAGAATATAAGAAGGTATATCAGTTTTCATTTCTTTACCTAATTTAAACGTTTGAGTTAACCACCTCATACGTATTACTATTTTAAAAATGTATATCTATAATGTTAAGCTTGCGTTACCTCAGCGGTCCCCAACCTTTTTGCACTTACAAGCACATTCTATAATAACGGCCAGGTGGCAGGCACCATTTATTTTTTCAATGTAAATTTATAGTTAGATATTGTTAATGATAGACCCTTTTAGGCTGTAAAATTATAGTATGACCTACAATTTGATTACAATATAATTTTTTATTGTGTTCGGATAGCGGCGGGCACATGTAAAATGGTCTGCGGGCGCATGGTGCCCGCGGGCATAGGGTTGGGGACCCCTGCGCTACCTTATTTATTTACTATTAAGAAGGAAGTTATAGTGCATGAACTTTATAATAAAAATTTAACTAATCTATGTAAATTTTATAATATCTTTTGGAAATGTGTGCAGAACATTTTTGCAGGATTTATTTTAACTTCTCATTTCATTTTCTATCTTACTTCTACAAAAGTTAAACTAAAATTAGAGGATATGTGCATTCTAAAGTAACATGCTATATTTAAATTCATTACGGAAAATGACTATTTTTTTTTTGTTTTATATTTTTAAAATAATATGTGCTTTATGAAAGAAAGTAAAATATGAATTACACCGAATAATTAGAGGATACTGCTTATTAAATGTACTTAAATCGGATGGCAGGACGGGAATGCGGTATATTTCTGTTCTCTTCAATATCGATGCATTATAAAATAAATTATTATTAATTGTGGAATTACCAACGTATTATGACATTAATTTGCAATGTTTAAAAATAACTATATGTATGCTAGCTATAAAATGTGGGGAAAAAACAAATGCTATTTAAGAAATTTATTAAGAACAATTTCTTATTTAATTTAAAACTACAGAGTGAATTAAATAATTGTTGTACAACTGTAGCTGAAATGTCTTTCATATTACTGTCAGTATAAAGGATCGTTTCTTATGTATGATGTAGTAAACTCAATTAGCGATGCTAAGAACATTGGAGATACTAGATCAAATTTAAATTATGATTATTTTTTATTTTTTGTCCTACAGAAATTTATTTTATGTTTCTTATTCTTAATAAACATGAACTCAGTTTGGCATCTATCTCTGTATCGTTTAATAAACTTGAATAAGGACTTTGCAAGTGAACTTTTTATTTTAAGTCAAAGAACAAATGACTTTTGTTTCTTTATTTTTTTTTTATTACTTGTCATCATATAGACAGATAGGCATATTTATTATTATGTTTTGCTTATAATTTTGTGCTATTATATACTTCTAGATCGTCTCGGAATGCGTATTCACAAATTGTGGATATTCTGGTAAAATTGATTTTATTCAAATATGCTTTGTTTTATTTTACGAAGGTAAAAAATATTTTTTTGTATTATATGGTTAAAGAGAGGTGTATATTTTATTTTGTATATTTTTCTTTATCTCAAAGTGATATTTATGATTATTTAAATTTTAAAATAATTTAAAGTTTATTCTGAATTAAAAGTTATATTTTAATGTATCATTTAATTACCGTATTATCTGCATAGCATATAACTTAGAATTTTTCTTATATTCTTATTTATGCATATGTGTGTCTGTTTTGCACAATTATTATATTTACTGGGTAAAAGTTCATTTTATAAATATTTTCCCCGTATAAATTTCGGATGTTGTCGTATTCTAAAGAATTGAAAGGATTAGTAGATTATCTGTATGTATTTATCTGCCAGCGTATATATAATGTTAGATATGTAGAAGAGCTTTGGGAATGGAAATTATTCTGGATGCGTTCTATGTTTGTAGGGATAAGAGATTTTGCCTATGTAGTATATTTTAATAATTTTCCATGAGTAGAACCTATTTTATATTGTAGCGTATTATGAAATGATAGTTTTGAAGTTGAGTGATGTTTTCTTATGGTCCTGGAGATGAGGAAAAGTCCCACACCGATAGTATATTTCAGAATTAGATGAGTTATTGTTGAAGTATGAAATGATATTTAGGAAGTTGAGTGATGTTTTTTCTTATAGTCCTGGTGATGAGAAAAGTCCCACACCAATAGTGTATTTCAGAATTAGATGAGTTCTTGTCAAAGTGTTAAGCAAAGAGCTTCTTTGCTCCTCATGTGAATTTCCCTTGGAACGTTTAGTTTATATAATCGTGAAAATATAGTTCTGTGTTATTTAGTATGTGGCCACATAAATAGTTAAATTAAATTCTTGATATAATATTAGTGTCTTATTTTGTTGGTTGGTTTACGGCATTGTCCGAAATGAAGTAATTGTTTAATATTTCCTCAATAACTTGATAATGTGTAGAGAAGATTGTTTTCTATTATTGTTGCTTAAGATATGACACACACGCGTAATATAAACAATATCGTGGATATAAAGTATAGAGTTATTGAAATTAAAACAGGAAATAAACGCTTTAAAACACATTATATTCATTTAACATAAAGTTATAAATCATCAAATCATTAGAATGAATTGATTTTAGTACTATGCATGAAAGGTGTATGTATTTAAAATAATTATTTAATTAAGTTAGCAAGAGCTGCTTTATTGATAGCCAAAGGTACAAATTTGCTTTATTTCAATAATTGATAGTAAATCCTCTCAAAATATTTATTGTACCAATAATATGATATATTATTTAGTTAATGTTATGTTTAGATGAAACGCTTAAGCAAAGCAGGTATTCGAAGTCAGAATATTCAAGTTTTGTTTGTTAATTTTGCTTTCAAAACGGTATGAATAATAAATAATGTAATATAATAGTGATAATCCCAAACTGATGTCCAAAGATTTATTTGAGAATTAAAATTATTAAGACAAGTAGTTTTATTGTAAAATAATTATGTTAAATTAAATTTTCAGTGTAATAAATGATTTATTTATTAAAAAACTGTGTCTTGAGTTATTCTTGTATACATTCGTGTACTAATTTCCACATCTCCACATTTCATACATCTATTATAAAATAACTATAGTTTTATAGCTATGATATTAAATATGCTGGTATCTGATAATATTGTTTCCTCAATCTAAACATTATAAGAAACATTGCCACTTGATAAACGTATAAGAAAGGTTGCCTAATTAAGGTATCGGTTAGATAATGATGTGAAATTAAAATATATCCTATTTCTGTCATTATCTAATTGCTAAACACAGTAAAACATTTAGTCAATTTATCTCACTACATTTTATTATAAGTTAGAATTATAAATTCTGGGCCAATGTATTTTCTTTAATTCAACTGTTTTTTTTAAATTCCCTGAGATCTTATTGTATATTTCTTGATCAGCATTAAGGTAGCTGTTTAGATGATGATATGCCAAGTCATAGAATTGTATAGTGATATAATTATATCAAGCTGATGTATGTTATACTTGGATGATGGAAGAAATTAAGTTGAAAGGATATTTTAATAGTCTTTACAAATAAACATTGTTATTCTTTATCATGCAGTTAATTAACAAAAGGATTTATATTTTATTTAATGTTTATAATATTTCTTCCTTTATTTATTTATAATTATATATTTTATGAACTTCCTGTAACCTCCCACTGAGCTGAATGTAGACATAGCCCTGGGCATTTACTCATATAATGTATATGAGCGGTGTTGTGAGCATGGGTTACAATATTAATTAAAGCTTATTTGCTTCAAGCCTTAAACCACTACACTTGGCCCAAATAACAAACACCAGAAAAATCTATATATAGAAATTCATTTTTTGAAATTAAGCAATCTTCCATACACATTTTTTTCACATAAATGCAATGCTTGATCAATGCTCAATTCCTAGTTGTATCAATATGGGCTACAGTTTTAAAAAAATCCTAATTTAGCAAAACTAAGATCCTCTTATAAGTAAAACTCGTGCATAATTAGGATCAGCTATTATTCTACCATAGCTCAACAAACAATAGTATACTTAATATTAATTTATAAACCTAGTATTGAAAAGATTATCAACATTTAATATACCTGGCAAATATAAAAGGATCAGCATATCCAAATATTTAACTTTTTAATGATTCTCATAAAGAAATAATGTGCATCCAATTATTATCCAATAATTTTATTTTTGTTTGAGAATACAGTAATTCAACAATAATATGAATCCTATAATACAAAAAAATTAATAAATCTCTCAAAATCAAATTTAATCCGTCTAGAAATCCTTTTGTAATAGCTTATTTCAAATAAAGACAATCTTTTACAATAAAGCTTATTTAAAAATATAACATTAAAATTATATCATATTTGAAATTGAGAACACCATTCCTGAGATAATAGTGTGTGTTCAAGTGTATCAGTGTTATGAGATAGAGTGGAGAGTGGTGCTCATTATACTCTATATATTACAAGGTGATGTAGTAAATTTCAAATATATGAACGACAGATCCATAAATCATGCTATATAACCTTAATTTAATGAAGATTGAATTCACAAAATTGCTCTCATAGAATATCAAGTGTTCAGAAAATCAATGTAACTAAATAATTACATTTATAAGCAAAATATCACAAAACAGCTATTATATTTAACAAAATTTAAAGAATTAATCAGAAAATATTATATATGAGCAATACATAAAGGCAGAATGTTATCCTAATAATCAAAAGACGGCTATCTTTTGCAACAGTACTCTTGCAAAAAGCTTATTGAAAACTAACTTTCCTATCAACATTCAATCTAGTAATCATTTCCACCATTATTTATCACTAATCTAATCCCTTCCATGTAGCAAATATAAATTTTGCCATAGTTGATAGAAATGTTACATTTCTATTCACAAGTTTGTGAATATGGTTCACATGTAATTTTTCCTTTCAATCCTAGAAGCTAATATGTCCAGATATTAATCTTGGGGCAAATATTATTGATATTCAGAGATTTGCAAAATTTTATGATAGTGTTTCAAGAAAGAAATTTTTTTAGAATGTAATTACATGTGAAAAATATCGAAAAGTGTTTGACTAGTAGACTTTGTAGTAAATATATAGGAGTCACATTCACTAAGTCAAAAATAGTTCTAAAGTCTTTCTTACGGCCCTCTGGAACCAGTAAAAGATTAATACAGGAATGCCTAATGTCCCCATTTTTGTATAAAATCTTCATAAACAGATTTAAAAACATAAAATAGCAGATTAATAATATTTACATCAACTATGTTTTCATATGACTATCACATACATGACTTCAGCTTACTCATTGCTGTTTTAACAACATAAAAATGTGTCTTCATACCTCTATGCCATCTACTGAAAGCTTCGGTAGCTAATAGATATCAGATGATAATACTTAACAAATCTCTAACCAGTGTTGCCCTATCCAATATACCCATATTAGTTTCAACATTATAACTTTCATCAGTGAGGAGCTTTGTATCTTGGATTATCTTTTGCTGAAGGTAAGGTTATCATTACACAGAATGAAAATATGGCAGATTATACATGCAATCAATTTATTGATAGAATATCAGAAATAGGCCTTAAAATAAATTATAACAAAAACTTAGGTGTTCTATTTCTTTCTAAAAAAATTCCAAATAAATTTGTTTGCTTTCTTCATTCTTTTCCCTTCAATGAATGATTTCCTCATGTCAATTTCATGAAAAAAATTTAAAAAAAAAAAAAAATGGAAATGACAAAAAGACTATTGCTACAGATCAATTCTACTGAATATTCTAAAAGACATGAACAATGAATAAAAGGCATAAAGATTGCTGGCTTGAATTTGAAATAAATTTATGAAAGATGTTGGCAAAAAATCCAATGAGATAGAATAAAAAATATTGATATAGAAAAAATAGTGTAAGCAAAAACTTCAGTAATCGAAGAGATTGTATAAAAAATTGAGACAATATAGCCATGTATAAAGAATAGTCATGTCTTCTAAAATGAAGGCTTTTACTGTAAGCAAACTATACATAAAACAAACATTTATCATAAAATTAAGATTTGTACCATAATGGCAAACATCATAATGAACTCATCTATTTTTGACATGTTTTTAGAAATGCAAACTAGTAATTTAATTAGTTTACCTATACCTATATATTTATACTTTTAACAAAATAAATATTTTATATTTATTATTATTTAATTAGTCAGCTACATATGCATAGTAATTTTAACTATAAACCTGAAAATAGAACATGAAAATAATGTTGTCTGTATGTTGGGGGGGGGGGGGGGTTTACAAATTAAGATGTAAACCTGACACCAACTATAAATGACGAAAGTCTTTGGTTTTAATTGTCAAAAAAAAAAATCCAATCAAGAAAATTAAAGTGATTTTTATTAATAAATCAATTTAAATTTTCACTATGAGGCAGAAAACAGAAAATACCATCCAGAAAATTTTTTCCCCAAGAACAAGTAAGAGTAAGTTCTGAATATAATACTGTTAAATCAAAATCTGGGAAATTTTATTAGGGTAAGTTTATGTTTTTATTATATACTTTTAAAGTTTGATTTTGTATTATATTTTTCATGTTTAAATGATTGTTTTGAATATTAACTTTGTTTTAGGCCATGAGCTTGAAATGGATTGTTCCTGAATATGCATACTCCAATGAAAACTACAAAGAATAAACAAAAATGACAAAACAGCAAGACGAAGAAAAAATATTAAAAATGCAATAGAAAAACTGAACTATGACAGATTGAGCTTCAATCCAGAAACCTATGCCTTTTGTGTCTGTCATTCTACTATTATGTAAAATTATAATAACGTGAAAGGCTTAAACCTTCAAAACCTTTCACGTTATTATAATATTATTTGCTTGCGCTTAATAAATTTGATATATTTACATTTGTTACTATCATTTCATTAGATTTAAAAATTGCTGCGTAGTAAATCGAAAGATTTCATGTTGTTTATTTATATATAATATTTAGTGAATTAAATGTGAAGGTATTTTAAATTTCACACTCGTAGTTCGAAATGCTCGAGTCTGGCTTATTTATATATAAATTGAGGCATAGAAGGTGGGTCCCATCTTTTTCTGATAGTTCTGACTTGTGTTTCAGAATTAAGAGGTCCACGTGCAGTTATTATTACATCTGATTGGCTATACGTTAGCATGTATAAGGTGCAGGTTTTGAAGGTTTAAGCCTTTCATGTTATAATATTATTTGCTTGGGCTTAATAAATTTGATATATTTATTATGTAAAATTGCAAATTATAAAGATAAATTGTTATAAAAAAAATAAATTGCATATCTAGTATAGTTCATTAAGTTTTTAGTTGGAGACGAACACAATATTATTAATATTATCATCACCATATAGGTCCTCACTCATCATTTGATTTTGATGAAATTAACATTAATGCTGTTCAAAATAGTAATAATTAACTGCTAATTCCAATCAACTTTTTAAAAGATATAATTAAAATACTCTTATAAAGTTGTAGTAAATGAATTTACAAATAGCCATTTTTCTATTACATCAAATTTGCTATTAGCTTAAAAATTTTTCTTGTCTGCAGATTTATTTGATAATCATAAAGGTAAATTTTGAGAAGTTTCTCAAAAAACAAAAGGTAAATTTTGAGAAGTTTCTCAAAAAACAAAAGAATAAGATATGATTTTAACTATATAAAAAAAAAAGTATAACAATACATATTTTTCTTGAATTACCAAAACTGCAAGCATTTTGTTCTTTATTTTAATATCTTTAAATAATTTTTCAAAAATCAATTGTTTAGAACATTGTTCTATTGTTTTAAAATAATTATTTTATTTACAATTATTTATTTTTATTTAAATTACTTATTTTTATATATATATAAATGTTTTAAACTATATTCAAACTTTCAAATCATATGAATATTTAATTTACAATACACATTTACAGTATTTTGTTTTCATTGGGTTTGTTAAAAATCTTTATTTTCATTTATATTTGTATATGTCAAGTGCAAATTATTTTCCTGTCATTAGTTTGTTTTCTTCTAATAATTTTTCCATTCACTTCTACAACATCTGCAATCTTTTTATAATTTGTGCATGTTCACACCTCAGGAATTTCATTTTTGCTTCTGGAACTCAAATTTCTCAATTTAATTATTGTCATTTTTTTTATCTAATTACAAGCTTTATTATAATTTTATCTTAAAGATGAAGAGAGAATATGCATTCTACTCACAAGAAAGAGAATTTATTATGCAAGAAATAGTGCCTAGTAAAAAATTCAAATATCAGACTTAGTGGAAGATATTTATTAATTTTTAATTTTTTTTAGACAAATAATATACAGAGAAAAAATATTGATAAGTAAAACATTTCACCATACAAACACACAAAAAAGAAAAAGTTCATCAGTAGAAAAATCTAATCAAATGATCACCTAAACATTCTAATATGAATATAAAATAGTGAACCAAAAGGTACTAGATATTAGGACAATATTTAACAGAAGGAAGAAAGTAGTTTTGGCTCTAAATAAAGAATCATGTTTCTGAGAAGTCACTTGGATAATAAAAATATGAATACAAAATAGACCTGTAGAGGTCCCTAATATCGCATTTTTACACGCATATTCTTGAGATTACAGTCTTAGTAAATATTACTTACGTAATCAATGTGCGTTTAAATAAATTTATAATTACAACTTTAAATTATCATAATAAATTTCTAACTACAAGATCTTTCCATTGACTCGTTGTAAATCGAAAGATTTCGCAAGTATTAATGTGTAATAAGAAGTGTAGACTTAATTAGTGAAGTATTGAATAGCTTCACGCTCTCAGATCTAACCGCTTCAGCTTCACCTATTTAAATAGAAAGTAGGTTGAAGTAAAGAAGGGTTCCCCTCTTTTCTTCCAAAGCGTAAGCTTGTGGTTAAGACCTGTAGAGGTCCCTAATATCGCATTTTTACACACATATTCTTGAGGTTACAGCCTTAGTAAATATTATAAACTATTATAATAAATAAAAGTCAATATAAACTGAATAATTTTTTGGAGTATGATGAAAAATTATATTTGATTTTTATAATAATATTTATCTTTAAAAATAAAAAACCTAATAAAAAAATTCCAATATACAGGAGAATAATAATAATAATACAATATGTATTACTAAGATCGTAGAGAATAGACATTATTTGAGATAGGGATCATGAAAAAAAGTTGAAAGAATAAAACATCAGTCTTCTAAAATATGGTATGATGAAAATCTCATGAATAAGTAAAAAAATAAAAATTACAAAATACTAGACATAAATGAAGAAAAAGTTTCTGAAAAGAAAGATGGGTGGCAATATTATTAAAATCAAGTATAGCAAAGTATGTTGCAGAAAGCAAAATGGATAAGACTAGGATTAACTGAGAAGAAAAAATGATGAGACATACAAATATGAATAAGCTATTAACTCAATGATTCTGGTATACTAAAAAGAATGCCAAAGTTAGAATAAACATTAACGTTGGTACTATTTATTAAAAGAAAGAAAAGATAAAGCCTTGTCATGAATATTTTTTTCAAAATCAGGATTTAATAAAGATATAAAAAAAAAAACTCTATAGCAAAATAAGAGTTTAAAAAGAAAGTGTGACAATAAATTGTGTTATTATAAGAAACTACGACTTGCACATCATGCAAATAATGATATATAGTTGCGCATTTAAATTCTATTTTATAATTTAATAAAAATTAGAAAACAACTTATTGCATGGACTTATATTTATTTTATTTAAAAAAAATGATATTCTCGTGTATTTTTTTTTTTTTTTTTGAGAATATGTAGTTCTTTATTTTCAACATAACTGTCTTGATTTGATAATAAAAAATTACCTTATGTATTATTTGTGAATGTGTGATTCTTTATTGACAGGATGAATTATCATAGGTAAGATTTTTTTATATATCATTTTAATTACAATTTTATAAGGACTAAAATAAAATTATTATTAAAACTTTCATTTTAAAACTTACATATTAAAAATTCATTATTTCTAAATCGATATAAAAATCACCATATTTTTTTGTTATAAAATAATGAAATCTAACAATTATGAACCTTTTCAGAATTTGAGTAGATGTCAAATTAATATTATTGTACCTGTATATGAAATTATCATCTTTAACTTGGTAAGCAATTCACCTACTTTTAATTAAATAATAAACTGCTTCCAAAAATCCTTTAGGTTACAACAGCACTATTTGCATTTAATATTAAAATCACAATTTAAATTGTTATAAATGTTATTAAAGGATACTTTCATAAATATATCCTATAATATTTCATTCAATATCAATTCATTCAATAAATTTATTGAACTGAATTTCATTTTTAAAATGTATAGTATATAAAATATAAACATATAAATTTACTGTATACTTTTTAATACCTGTAAATAATTTCTCTAAATTTTTTAATACTATTCGAACATTTATTGCAAGAAGATTTTGTAAACATTTCCAATATCTTGGAAAATGTTTATAAAAAAATTGCAGGCACAAATTTATATCAAAACAAAATTCAAACTAAACACTTTGGAAGCGAAAAATAAGGAAAAGACTAAAATGGAATTCTTATATGCTTAATATAGAGTAAGCTGAGCAAGCTTTTGATATCTCTATAATGATATCATAGCTATACTGCTATAATTATATTGTTATAAAAATATCGAAAGGATGTTTAGCTTATTATATTAAGTGTATAAGAATTTAATTTTAAGCTTTTCTTATTTCTCGCTTCCAAAACATTTAGCTTTAATTACAATTGTGTAAGAAAAGTTCTAAAGATATTGCATTAAAACAAAATGTATTTATTCTATGAACAGTAAGTCTTTAAAAAAAAAAAAAAAAAATGAATTTAACAGTTTGAGCAGTTGCGTGATAACCACTAGTTGAAATTTTGTTTTCTTTTTAAAATTGCTTGAAAACTATAAGCATGATATCAACAGAAAAATGCTATTTGAAATCCTTTTTAAAATGGCATATCGTATAGTAAAATCAGACAAAATTTAGATTTTTTATTATTTTTCTTAGCAGGTTCATTTAATTTTTTTTTCTGCTCAGTTTACTAAATTGCACGAAGAAGACTAAGGCACAATTTTTGTTTCAGCAAGACTCTGAAGTAAAATGGATTAATAATGTCTCGTCAATGATTCAAGGTCTTCATCCTGATAAAAATGTAGCATTCAATTTTCTTTTCTTTTTTTTTTTGATATTTAAAATTTTTCTATTATTTGCATAGTATTACTTTAATTTTTTTTATTATTTGAGAAATTGTAATTTATTAATGTTTTTATTAATGTGTTTGCATTTGTATTAGTGTGTATAGTATATAAATTATACTTTTATTCCAATACAATGTAGTGGTTTATATATAATGTATTTTTGGGGCTTGTAAGTATTCAATTTAAATTTTTTTTTTTTTTTTTTTTTGCGCATTTTAAAATTTTTCTATTATTTGCAAAGTTTTATTATTTTTATAAATTATAATTTATTAATATGTTTGTGTTAGTGTGTGTAGTATATAAATTATATTTGTATTCCAATATAACATAGTGGTTTAACTACAATGTAATTTTGGGGCTCTGATCCAAATTTGAGGAAACCTTATTTTATAGATATAATGATTCTCAAAAGGTTTAATAATTTATTAGTGTGTTTATATATGTATTAGTGTGTTTGTGTTTGCACTTGCATGGCTGTGTGTTTGTATAACAAATAATAATTTATAAAATAATTAAAATATTATAGTGCAGTGGAGTGTAAATTTTAAGACTGATTACCAGATGTACAGAAAAGTTGTAGTTGATAAAGCAATCACATAATTTACTGGGCATAGTACCATATGAAAAAAAAACTTTTAAACCCAATAAAGAGATGTTTCAAGTGATGTGCGTGGTTATAGCCACAATGGTTATATATACTACATGGAATTGTATGCAGGCAAAAAAATCAAATATTGATTCTTGCCTATGCCTTGGTACTCATGCAGTGGAGTCAGTAGTTTTGCCACATCTTGCATCATATTATTTTCAAGTCTACAGCTAGCAAATCAACTATATATGCAAATAAATTATATCTCAGTGGGACAATAAATATAACAAGATAGCATCACTAGTGTGCACAAAGAATATAAACATCACTGAAGTATATAAAAAATATAAAATAAAGAGATGAAAATCATTATCATTGATACAGACAGTAGCCTTTAATTTCTAGTTTTGGATAGACAAGAAGCCAATTTCTATGATGACAAATGCATATTCACCTTTTGGAAATGATTTATTTTGTATCTTTTATTAGAATGAATCTTTTTCTTATATTCACCTTGAGCTTTGTTAACTTTTGGGGTACAATATAAAAATAAAGAATTCTTAGGAGACTATTTTTGTAGATTCTGAAGATATGGATTATCTCAAGTAAAAAGTATTATATATGGTTTGAAAGAGAATTTTGTGAAGAATACAAAGAAATTATCAATTAAGATGTAATTTAAACTTTATTGATAAATTAGAAATTATGAACAAACAATAAGATAATATTGATAAATTAGAAATTATGAACAAACAATAAGATAATAATTATTTTAGATGTTGAAATTTATTTTTTCCTTACTTTTTTAATGGTAATCATTATTTGTCTTAGCTTTATTGTTTTCCTTAGTCTTTCTAGTTTCTATCTTTTTGCTCTAACATAGTATCTCAAGTCAGTTTTTTAAAATTCAACATGGTGCCGAAGTCCCTTAAATTGTTAATAATACAAGTGCAAATATGTTTTAAAAAAAGTACTTGGATAGTACTTAGCAAAATCTGTTAAGACTAAATATAAGTTTCAGCAATGGTTACACTTATGTTGAAAATGTCAATGAAGAGAATGTAACTAATATATCACAAAAAAAAAAAAAAAAACTCATAAAAAATGAATCTTACAAAAATAAGATTAGAAACAACTAAAAAGCAAAAAAAAAAAAAAAATACCACTGCATTAAAAAATATAACATTAACCAATGATTAATTAATTCAGACAAAATGCTAACCAAATTTTAAATCAGCAAATCTGGAAACTTATTAGTCTACAGACTAAATGAGATCTACTTATATTTACCTAACAAAAAAGAAATAGCTTTTATGTATAATCTCTCATTTACATCTTAATGAACTCTGCAATAAAATCTATTGCATACTTCTCAATAATGAATAGATTGTACTAGTGATAAAGAACATTATCCAACACCGTCCCTCTCACAAAAACATGAAGCCCATAAACTTGAAAATATTTATAAGAAGATTTCTGCACATATTTTTCTTCAAATGTCACATTTCTAACAAAATATGTTTATCCATTTCATTTGACCCAATATTAGTTTTACATACAAAATCCAAATTAGTTTCAATGATTTAACACTTCAAATACTTTTTGCAAAGCATTTAATTTTATCAATAATCAATTTTGATCCAAGGATCCTTTCTCTCTTCTTCCAGTCAATCTAGATTACAATCTAAATAATTATATCAAAAACAGATTTGTTTCCATTAAAAGTTTCATCAATCTATTTCACATTTTTTTCATTATCAAAGATGTAATTGCAAAGCATTCCTCTTTTTGTGTGCTTGGGGTATTGATTCCAAGCTCAATACTTTGAATTTCAGCAATGTTCATGCTGATGTGACTAAAAGCTAATATCACTACTGTATATATTGATATTATGTTTAGATATTTCTACGATTTAAAATGATGCAGTCTTCTTTATGCAATTCTCAGAGCTGGTTGGCCTCCAGTTTTGCCAATAAAACCTCAGTTTAAAAAATTTTCTCTGGCCATCTTTTCTTATTCACAGATTCCCATAACAAATTCTTTAGTTTACTCCCATCCTATCTTTCTGAAAAATCTATTCCTGGATTAATTACATCATTGTTTAGAAATAATTCTTACAAAAAAAAAAAAAACATATTTCAAATTGCAATTAAATCTTTGATTCTATTTTGCAAAACATAATATATCTATAATCATTGATCCCCTCTCCCTCTCTGCATGTGCTCATCTATTGTTTGTATTAAGAATTCACATAAATCTATTTCTAGCTTAGATTTTAGTTCCTTCTGCATTTAAAAACTGATTTTCATGAATTGCCTGAAACACCTGAATTATCTACTATTATCTAATTAAATAAATTTCAAAAGCTCTGTAAGATTTGCTTTAGATATTATCTATCTGTTGATATTTCTGATCTCTGCACCATATTATTCATAATGTTAATAAAATCTCTTCTACTGAGTTTAGAAATTGTTTTTTATTCACTTATGTATTCAGATCAATATTCCAAACTTCTATTAAGCATTAGAAATTCTGTTTTTCATTGTCTTATGTAAGACAGATCAATATACCTGGCTTAAATTATATAAAATATTTGGATATTGCTAAAATCAAACGGCGTGCAATTTTCCAATTACGATAGACTTTAAAAAAAAGTCTAAAGCAGCATTTTATTTCTTAGGAAATATATATGGATAGCTTCTTATACCAGACACAACTTTTCACGAGAATTACTTACTTCTATGAATACAAAGCGAAGTTATTTTAGAATAGATATAAAAATCTCAGATTCATTCAACAAAATAATGCCCCTTAATCCTTTTGCCTTTCTTTCATAGACTTCTGATTTTCCTAATAATGTTTAAATAAGTTCAAATAAGACTTCAGTCATTGCTGCTTCTGACAGAATTCAGAAAAGACCAAAAACATAAAACACCAACAGTACCCTGAACAATGAAAAACCAAATAAATACTAAAAAAGTTCATTTAAGTTTTATAAACTGCAGTAAAATATTTTGATTGTTCACGTTATATTATAAAATGTTCTCAAATAGAGAAATATATATCAAAGCACATGTTTGTTTGTTTTTTAAAAAAAAAAAAATCACTACAACAAACTTGAATCTATATGTAGTTGCAGCAAAAAAATGGAAATCAGAATGACTTCACAAAGTTAAGAATTAACAAATAGAAGCACATATTATAAATATACAATTGAATGTATAATAAGAGCTAGGCAGAAAAAAGCAATTATGGATTTAATGTTGATAGTAAAAATATTAATAATTTTGGGTAAACTGCTAAAATCATAATTATAGCTAGAGCTGAAAATGACGAAAGACATCTCTACAAAAAATTAAAATATGTAAAACAAGAAATGGGGAAACAAAAAAATTACTGATTTTAAAATTAATGACTGAGACCTGGAAATTGTATATGGTTCCTAATTTCATTGGATTACTGATCAACAGCAAAGGGTTAAAAAAAAAAAAAAATACATAGTTAATGGAAAATTTAAATGTAAGGATTTATCTGCAATTCTAAAACCACTGGATGATGATAAAGAATAAAAAATTGTGATATTGGTGAAAACTTGAAAGATATTACTAGAAAGCAAAAAATAAATAAATAGATTGGGTATAAAATTTCAATGATGCATAAAAATCAAATTGAAAACTGTTTTAACTTTGGAAATATCACATCCACTAATGAAATAAAAAAAAGCTAAAAAAAAAAAAAAAGGATATCAAAAACAAAAACAAAAAATGAACAAAAATGCCAGTGAAAAACCTTAAGTTAAATATTCAAAAATTAACCACAATTGAAATTATTTATTTTATAAAATGATTGCACTTCATTTAAAATATATATAAAATAAATTATGCATAAAATATTTAATAAGAAGGTTTAGAATTAACAATTTTACTTTAAAAAATAAAAAAATTACATTATTCAGACTGGTATCTGCTAATCCTGGAAACCTTGCCATAGTATTCATGGGAATTGAAGATATGGGTCGATTATTGGAAGCCATGGTTGTAACTGGAGGCTGCATTGATGGTGAGGGCATAGAATGTGAAGGTGCAGGAGAATTATAGCCATAAGGACTACTACTCCTAGGAGCTTGACCCACTTGGCCCAAACCAGGTGCTGGACCCTATAAAAAGAATATTAATCAAACTTTAGATATTTCATTATGAAGTTAGTATTAAAGTGAAATATCATAAAGATGCACAAATTGAAATAATATATAAACAAAATAGAAAAAAATGTTCAATTTTACAAACTAAATAACCCAAAACAAAAAAAGAATTTGAAAATGTAACATTTGGGGATAACTTGAGATTAAATGAGTTACTTTTCAATGCAATGCTATATGTAATCTAAGTATAAATAAAATTAATATCATAGGGCTAAATAAATAGCTGAATTCTATTTAATATTAAACATTAAAAATCAGCTCTCACCAATTTAAATCAATATCTCAACAAAAAAAAATTTATAATATAAACGTTTTTAAAGAAATCTTTATAAACAATAATTCATGAGATTTTCTTAGTAAATTTATCAAAATTTTGATTACTTTTTTAAATTTTTAATCATTATTATTTATTAGCGCTAAAAGATGAATTCCACCCATAATCTCCAAATCATTCTGTTTTGTGATGTTATTCAAACATGTCAGTTAACTTCTCTATCTTTCTTTTTATTCTTCTTCATGGCTCTTTAAAGCATTCTTTATTATTACTCTACTTCTTAAAAAGATAGAAAAAAATATGAAGGAATTTCCTACAGTCTTGAAATCATTACAATCAACATTTAAACTTTTATAAGAATGCTGTGATTTCAATACTGAATAATCATTTTTAAAAAAAATCTTAAAAAGCAATAACAGCATAATGAATTAGCAGAAATGTGACCAATGAATATAGTAATCCGTAGCAAGATATTTTATGAAAAAAATAAAATTGTCACTTTATCAGTGTAGTATTAAGTAATATGTAGTGATGTGCAACTTTGTATGAAAAGAAAAAAATGATTCTATATTAAAAGTTTTCATAATAAATAAGAAGAGAAAAAAACATAGCAATAGCTTTTTATGCCTTGGCATTGTTATCTTAATCATTTTGATGTAGCAAGAACATGCATGCATTCAAAGAAAAGCTTATTCTTTATATAAAAGTTGAAATTATATTGCAATTTTACATTAAATTGTTTGTTCCCAAAATATCAACTCAAAAATAACAAACCATCTAATAGGCAGTCACTTAAATTTATGTTTAATCACAATTTGCAATGCACATGCAATGCAAAATTTCTTCATAATCAAGTAATCTAAATAATTTGCTTGCTTTTTTTTCTTCACATTTTTAAAGCAATGTTTATTAATAAATTGTGATAATACATTAAGTCTTTTTAAACAATATTCACCAATAAAATTACATTTAATGTGATTCAATGAAAAGAGCAGAAATATTTTTTAAACATTTTCTTTTTTAGCATTATAATAATCAAGTATATATCTGAGTGACTTTATTGCAAAAATTTAAACCAAATGTTTCAGGAAAATAATTTCAGCCTATAATAGTCAACCAAATGATATATACTAATGGTATTTACATTTGATAGCCAAAGTTAATTATATTTAATTTCAAAAAATGTATAATTGGAAACACGCGAAAATGCTCATTAAAAAAATTAGATTTATAGCATATCTGTATATGTTTACACATTATTATACACAAAAGTATATTTTGCAATAGTTTTCAGTGTAATATGTATCATTATATTTATTGTTCATAACAATCTTCCTCTTCATTCCAAGACAACAGCTGCTGTAATATATCTATTGCTCTTAGCCTTACAATTGTTAGCCTATTTCTTTTCTAACAAATTACAAACCTCTGATTCATTCAAGTTCTAATATTTAATGTGTCAAGATAAAATAATAAATGGTGTCAATATATAATTTTAGTATTTGTCAATATATCCTAGCACTATTTATATTAACTTAATTAAGCATCTAGCCTTATGTCATCATTTACAATGAATTGAAAATTCATAAAGATATTAAAATAAATACTTAGGAGATTCTACAGGTGAATATATTATTTAAAACTAATTTGATGAGGCTATAAAAATATCTGTGATTTGATGTTCCAAGCTCGCAAATGTAACTGCATATTTGCCAACAAATATAAATGAATTACTAATTAATATTTATCTATTTATTCTAATATAAAATTAAAATTTAACAAATAAAAAAATTTTTTTTTTCTGTAAATACAATTTTACTCTATCAATTCCCAATTTAAAATACATGGTGCAAAAGAAAAAAACTAATGCAGATAGAATTCCATTAATCTGAATACATATTATTCAAAAATTATTATCCAAACAAAATTTTAATGGTTATCTTTAATCTTTATAACAAATAAATTAGTCATATGCACATTTATGAATAAAATATTCATTCAATAAATATTTATAAATTCATAAACTTAATTAAAGTTGCCTGTTTTTTTCTTAGCGGAATTTGGTTTTACAATGAGAATATAAAAGATCTAAAAACACTTTGTATTGCACAATTTATATATACAATTATCAAGTCAATTTATTAATTATTGATAATCATATGAACAGCATCTCTTCAAAATAGCTGGCTGTGCTTTTTAACTCAATGGTACATTCCTTGTGATGACATTCTGTCCATCTCACTACTGTTGGTCCTTTCATTACAAACTTTTCAAAGCATTTTTTAATAAATTATATTGGCAATAACATACTAGAACTAAAACAAGACATTTATCATTAAAGTGAAAGTTCAATCAAATGATATGTTGGATTGACTTATTTGATGTCTTTGATATTCTGAAACTTTTAGCAATAGCAAAATATTTTTTCCAATACTTTATATCTAATTTTTATATTCACAGAGTTGTAAGAAATACTAAAGCTTGAATAATTTCAATAATTTTTTTCCAGGTCAATTTATCTGTAACTTTTTTGTTGATGAATGAGATAAGAAAACAAAATTATTGAGAAATTCTATCACCAATTTTGAAATCAGCCCCTATAAATGATTCTAATTTTTACCTTTTTAGTATTTAACCAATATATAATACACATTGCTTAAAATTTTCTAACCAAAAAAAAAATCTCAACTATATAAATTTTACAAGTAAAAATTTATTTACAACTTTTCAAATATTGAATTTTGTACAAAATGGATAAGATACCAAATATTAGAATTTATGGCTATTTTTGAAAATTTGGTAATTTTCTATTCACTGGTGTTAGCCGCGAGATGTCACTATTTCTAGGTCAATTCCTAGAAATATACTGTTTCACCGGCATTCACTCAACAAAAGAGGAAATTTTCTACGTTAAAACACAAAGGGTCCTAACGTTATGTTGGACGGCGACAGAAGTCAACACAAATAGACTTCTTTCTATGATAAAACACAGAAAGAGATCCAGACGGCTGCCGGTTATGGCTTTTTTCTATGCTAAAAGCAAAGAGAAATGCCTTCATTGGCTGCCATAGTTGATTTTGTTAATCATTTTATCGTAATAGTAGAATATCTATTTTCTCTGTAGTTTAGTGTGAGAGTGTTTGTATTTGAGCCAGTCGTAGTTTTTTTAAAATTTGATTAGACATATTTTTTTTAATGTGCTGTAACTTACTTCAGTGTTATAAGTTTATTAATAATGACGTGAAGGTTCCATTATGAATGTGTAACCCTCAAAAAGTTATTTTAAAGGGTACATGACAGCAAGTTATTTGACAATCATGCGACAAATAATGTTCTCGCGAGAATTCATTTCAATAACAAGTAAGATGGCCACCTCTAACTCAGAGTATTTGAAGCTATGGCAATTGCCATCAACTGAAGTCAGCGTTGTGGCGTTTTTACAAAATAAAATTATCCTGTTAAAACAGAAGATGTGTCTTTGTTGTGAGGAAATGCGAATTCATGCTAATGAATTTGTTCAATAACAAGTAAGATGGCCGCCTCTAACTCAGAGTATTTGAAGCTATGGCAATTGCCATCAACTGAAGCCAGCGCTGTGGCGTTTTTACAAAATAAAAAAATATCCGGTTGAAACAGATGTGCCTTTGTTGTGAGGAAATGCGAATTCATGCTAATAAAGATCTGAGAACTTTCATTTTAACATTCTACCCGTAATCTTATTCTAAGAATTGAGGGTGTACAAGTTATTGCCCTGAGCTTCGAAAAGGTATATTTATGAGCATGGAGCTAAATCCCATCTCAAGCGCCAGTCTTATCAATTAATAAGAATTATAACCCTCGAAAACAAAAAAAAAGGTTCTAGTGAACCCTCTTTGGGTATCTTATCCAGACTAGCTCAATCTCAAGGTCTGGGGAACAATGTCTATCAGGAGAACAAAGCTAAGGTCATCTTATGAAGAGATGTCATATATATATATATATCGTTAATAATTTCTATCTGCCCACAAATCCTATTATGATAGCCCAGAAGTTATCAGAATCCCAGAATGCAAATAATACACAAGTTATAATTAAATTCTAAGATTTATTAACACACGTATACATATCTCAATATCTTAAGCATACAACTCATTCATTCCGATACATATATATATATATAAGATTAATATACATATTAACAAAAGAGTGCAATTACACGTCAGAGTTGTTTATTAATGATTTAAGAAATTATTAACTACTTTCTTTAAATTGGAATAACACGTTTCTTATTCTATTACTAAATGTTCATTGAACATATATTGAGAAGAGGTCAAGGTTACCTCTGTTAAGAGCGAATGTTCACGTGGTCAAGGCTAATGATCTGTAAGCTTACAGTCTTGAAAAGATGCTGGTTTTAGCGAGAGTCGTTGATCTGAAATGCTGATGACAGGTTCCAAAATACCTTACACAAAATAATCCATCTTAGAGCTTCGGTAGATGATTTTTAACTTGCGTGTGAGAGGTTCTAGCTGTTTGGAGTTCCATGGCCATTACACTTGATTGCATAAACGGAAAATCTCCATAAATAAAGTTCAGGCGAGTCCCACAATAGCTGTCCACTGAGCCGGTCTTAAGAAGCAGTACAATTATATTTACCCCTGCATTTCGATGAGTACACTAATAAATTTTTATTAATTAAAATAAAAACAATACGTTTTACTTTCCCACTTCTTTCTTATTACTGTATCTTTTTGAATCACCGACTAAATAACTAAAAATATATATATAGTTCTTTTATTTAACATTCTTGCACCTCACCTTTCTTTTATCTATTCATGCGCTGATGACCAGATCTCAAGAATGCTTTTACCTTCCATCGTTCTAAAATACTAATTTGACCGGTTCTTAGAATTTCGGTGTACAGAGTCATTAACTGAAATCACCCGCAGCACAACTTTCAATTCTATTTATTACTCTCCAGCTTTATATGTTTAATGGGTTTTCATTAAAAAAAGTGCTATCACTGACATTATTTAAATCTATAAACACAAAAAATAACACAACTCTGCACATAATCACTTCTCTACATACTCACATATAAATAACACATCACAATAACACGTACAACAAATATATATATACGTATAGATTCATGCCTTTAACTGATTAACGTATTCCATTCATATTCTTTTGTAACAGGGTTCGAATGACTATAATATAATTTTTCCCACATCTACCTATTTAATTCGTAACAATACTCACAATTAACACTTTATAATTATTATTACCCTTTACTTACTTTAGCACCCGTATTCGAACCTAGCTACTGTTACATACCCCCATGGTGCAATAGCCTTCAAATACCCTGTGTATTTGAATGGCTTCTTAAACGCCTCTTTCTTATCCTTTATCTGTACCACCTTTCTGCTTTGGTGACAACGGCCCCTTCCCTTGATCATAATTTGGCTTGTGTGGTGGACGTCAAGTTTCTGGCTCGTACTGCCATCTCGGTCTGCAACTATCGTCACCTTTTTCTATATGTTGCATCCCCATCAGAACGTCCTTCCACCATCTACTCCAACTGCTGGAAAAGTTATAAAACATCTGATCTAGAGGCAGCAGGATTTAAACATCTGCACGTAAACCACCGCTACAACTTTGTGGATCCTAACACAGGTGCGCATACCCAAAATGTTGAGCGTTTATGGGCTGCCTCAAATCCCAAAACAGAAAGGGTGGAACACACAGGTGATGCATGGATGATTACTTGTGCAAGTTCCTTTGGCGACGTCTTCACAAGGGTGAAGATGTTTTTCGTGCGATCTTGTTTGAGAAAGTAGTTGTCGACTGTTCAATTTTTTTTTGCTAATATTTTCTCATAGTTCAATAACCAGTTATAGTGTTATTTTGTTATTGATGTTTCTTCGCTCAAACGTGTTTTTGACAAAGTTTCTCGCCACGAACAATGCTGCTGTTGTTTTTTTCTTCCAAATAGACCAAGAAAGAAGAACATGTAGATGAGATGTTTTTTTATTTGTATATTAACTATTAATTTATTTAATGATTTAGGAATATATTTTATCCAAATGTTTTACTATTTTATACAAACAGCATTATTTTGTATTAAAATAATGACGTTATATCCATTATAGAAATATATACACAAACAAAAACAACACAGTTTCCGAGTATAATTACCGTCACAAAAAAAAAGAAAACTATTCGTATAATAAATCTAAATGTAGTATATAAATTTAAGGTTAACAGATTCACACTATTAAAAACAACCCACTACTATTAACTTAAAAAAAAAAGTTCGTGGGGAATATTTTTAAATTGTACTATTTAAATAACGTTACCTTTTTATATATGTGAGTTTTAATTACTGTAAAAAAAAAAAAACCATAGTAGTCGGGTATCAATTACAAATTGTAGTATATGAATTATATTACTTTTTATATATTTATAATTACGTATTGCTTTTTAGTAAAATTATTTATTTACTCTTAAAAAAATACCGTAACTTTAAAAGACACACATAAACTAAAAAAAAAATTAGAAAAACACCATAACTTTAAAGACACAAACACAAATTAAAAAAAAAAATAACAATATAAGATTAATAAACATTTTTTTATAAAAATGAAAGACTAGCATCATATAGTATTAGTTATTATAATATTTTATTACAAATCCAAATCAGATATTTTTATATAAAATCAATCGCAGGCCCGGCCCGGCATCGTTATATGTATATATTTTTGGTTAGCATCAATGCCATCATGCGGCTAACACCAGGAAATAGAAAATTACCAAAAATTTAATGATAATCAATTTTCAAATATTTTTATTATTAATTCCATTTTATTCATTTACCTTATAATAAATTGTCAGGAGATAAGTAAAGGTTAGTGAGACATCAAGTGTGGCAGATTAAAGTGTAACAGCTCAATTCTATAGAATATATCTAATCTTTTTTTTCCCATTACTTGATAATTCAATAAATTAGAATAAATATCAAAATAGTTAAACTTCTCCCATAAACAATGTCTCATAAACAAATTAATCAACATAATTTATTGAGTTTTGTACATAGCATACATCTATATCTATTTAATAATTATTAGACACATTCAGTATTTGGTGATATACTGTATTTTCACGCATATATCATGCACATACATAATATGCATTCAATTTTTTTCAATAAAAATTTCAGATTTTTGAAAAAATTTTATAAAAATCTATAAAAAATATTATCTATACTATTCAAAAAGATTTTTAAATCATTTTAATTATAGAACTCTAAAACCTCATCCCTTTCAATCATATTACTATTTCCGACATTTGATTCATCACTAGATTCTTCACAAATTGCCTCATCTTCTGCACCAAATGGCATTAAAAATTTCAGTCTTCTTAAAAGATTTTATAATGATTTCTTTCATGATACTGTTCCTTAATTTCTTTATTCAATCACACCCTTGATTAATGTCAGCCTTTTCATTTTTTCTGTTGGGGTGTTCTGATATTATGTAAACTATCAAAATTTTCTCTATACTATATGAATATAATTGCACATCCCACTTTTTTTATTCTAATTTTCTTTAAAAAAAAAATTAAGTAGTATATGCATGAAAATATTGTAAATTAAAAAAAAAAAAAAAAGCCTGAAATCCAAAAAAAAAATCATTAAATAAATCATATCCTATAACAAAAAAAAAATTAAAAAAATCTGTTTGTATTAGATTATAAAATTTATTTGTTTCATAAAAATCATTTTCATACTATATAACCAACAAAAAAAATTACTTAATATATATTAATTTTCTTATGTTAATTTATAAAATTTACATATTTTTTCATAAAAATATATTTAATCATATTTCAAAAATATTTTTTAGAAAACCCTTTTTTTTTTTATCTTATCCACATTTCAATTTTAGCAATAATTTGATATATACAAAAAATTTCTAGCAAAGTGGGCAATTTTTATTATCTTAACTAATATGCCATCTAAAATAAAATCATATATTCATGTAACTTTATTATTTTATCCAATGTTTAAATAACACAGTAATAAATTAATTTTGGCCTAATTATATTCAAACCAATCGATAAAAGTACACTGAAAAATGGGAGAAAATGTGATCATTATAACCAAAGTTAAGTATAATCAAAATGATTTGATAAAAAAAAAAAACTGACAATATCACAGTCAAAAAAAGAAACATTTATATTGAATTAAAATACACATTGCCTGTTAATGAAGTATTAATTAAAATTGCTACCAATTTAGATTCACATAAAAATTATGACTTATTGCATATGATTATAAATGTTTTCAAAATTCTATTTATTAATGATAAATAGTGAATACAAGCAGATTATAATATATCCAGTTTCAATTATAGTTTAAAATATATATAATAAATATTTTTAAAAAATCAAAAAATAAACATTGCAACTAATTATCCAATCACAAAATGTCACATTCTTTCAACAAGATGAGTAGCTTCTCTCTATAAAGTAATCTTGCTTGAAATATTAATTTGATATCATTTAGATATCTATCTTTATTGTTTATTATCACTTTTCATCAGTAAGAAAAATGGAAAAAAGAATGAGTTGTATTTTTTTATTTTTTTTCATTGATATTTAATGTTTTAAAAATATGAACTTAAATTTTCTTCACATTTTTAAATTTAATTCAGTTTTTATTAGATATAAATATGTTTAAAACATATTTTAAAAAATAAAAATTCAGAAATACAGAAATAAAAGCATTTTTGAAAGAATATTTTTTAAATATGTTTATACAGTACTATGTGAGTATGCATGTTTATAAAGTATTTATATTTTTATTAATAATTTTTGATGTTTTAATTTTTAACTTGTATTTTGCATTATATATATGGACATATTTGATGTGATTAAAATATTTTTAAATGGATGCAGTGAAAATGAGGATATTATGTTACTAAACATGGATTTATAGACATGTAATTTGTATCATATATGTATACATATATATTGTACACAGTTGACATTTTTAAAATGTCCATATATATGTAAAATAATATTGTATACTGTATAACATTTTCTATTTTAACATGGATTTATGGAGGGTATTAGTAGTTCCATATTTCATTAAATAAGGTAAAATTATTCTTTCATCTTATATAAACACAGGTCATGTGTTTAAAATATCTGTATATAGGTGCAAGGAAAATGAAAATACTGTATATATTGTTTGTTATTAAATAGATTTATGGGGAGATATGGATTTTATATCATATATGGGTACATATATATTATAAATAGTTGACATGTTTAGAATATCCATATGGGTGCAATGAAATATTGTATATATCATTTTGTACTTTAACATGGATTTATGGGGAATTAAGAGTATTCACATTATAGATTAAATAATGGTAAAATTATTTTTTCATTCTATACAAAAATGCATTTTAATAATAATAATAATAAATTTGAAGCATATTATTGATACTTAGTAAAACTAAGAGATTTCCCATTTTAAAGCATAATAATTATTTGTAGATATATTTCAATATTCTTTTAAAATGTTTATTAATGCTGCAAATAGAATTACTTATGATCTACTATTTGATGACATTTACTGTCAACTTTTTATTTGATATGATCAATATTTGGTGCTCCTATAGCACATAATCTACTATCAAATGCATATATATATATAATACATATCAATGACCAAAAAATAATAATAATAGTCAATAAGAAATAAAATGTATTTATTTATTATTAAATTTACAGCAAGAAGTGTATTAATTAAGAGAATGAAAATAATATATTTAGTAACCAAGATAATAAAGAAGGAATAGGATTTGTTCATAAGAAATGAAATTTCAAAAAAGCAATATGTTTATGACAAAAATTGTATTACACAAATCTGTGAAAATGATTTATAATTTATAAACAAAATACTCCACAACAGGTGTATTAAATAAAAGCTTTCCATGAGAAATGAAATGTAAATGTGATACAAATGTAAATCCATAAAAAATGAAAATTCCAAAAAGCAATCCATTAGCAGCAAAAAAAAAAAAAATCACAAAAAAAGATAATAAATAATTACTGAATGAAAAGTGATGAAGCCTGCTAAAGTGAAAATAACTAAGTAGTGTTACAAATTTTTATATTATAAAAACTATCCAGTAATATAGTGTGAAATTAATGAAGCTTATAGCCGCCCAATTTTATGAAATGTATGTATTTTATCTGTGTATATTTTGTGACTCCTTAAATGAATTATTTTTTGGAGTTTCATGTCTTAATAATTGTTTTTACTTAACACATCTATTGTTGTGGATTACTTTTCACTTGCTAATGTGCAAATTAGTTTTATGCTTTTTTTTAATACAGTTCTTGCTGAAAAAGGATCGCTTTTCAGATTTTCATTTCTTAGATTTGCATATGACTTCAAACTTGCACTTCTTATGGATTGCATTTTAATATAAAACAAAATATATTCATATTGCTTTGGTGGCTAAATATACTTTTCATGCATTTTTTTGCCAAAAATTCAATAATACATACATTTATTTCTTTGGTGAAAATAATTTTCATCGAGAAATACATTATTTTCATGCTTTCATTTAATTAATAAGCTTTTTATTGTCGATTCAGTAATAAAAATTTTACACTATTTTTTCTCTTTTTTTTTCTCTGATGACTGATATACTGTATACTATGTGGCTTCATCTGGTAGGTGATTTACATGTCATATGAGCACTCAATATCCATTATTCCATATCATGCTTTTGCAATTTAATGATTGCTCTAAAACCAAAGATTTCTTAAACAAAGCTCAATCTATTACATCTGGTATTTGAATATTACAAGATTTCCCAAACAAGTAATTTTTGATTCATTATGATGAAGACTGATTATATTTTTTGAAAAGTATCAATCACATTCCATTTAGACATAGAAGGAAAAAATATAAACTTATTTCACTTTCCCAACAAAATAATACTGCCTTAAACTAAAGACATTAATGATGGAGTCTTGTAAAACTCAACATGTTATTGCTACATTAAAATATTTTCTCTATTGTCACACATAGTATATAAATAATTTAAATTCTTGAAATAATGTGCACTTTAGTGTAATGATAAGAGTGAGATTTAAAGATACCTGGGTATAAGTTCCGTGTTTATTTCTGATGCTTCAACATAACATGATCTCTCAAATAACTAATCATTTAATTGTTTTTGATTCAATTATAAATAAAACAGAAAATGACTTACTATGCAACATAAATTAAGTTAATTTAATAAATTCAAAAGATTATTCCAATATACCAACATAATTACTTTTTTTGTTGTTAAAAAAATAAGAGCTAGTATCACAATTCAAGGATAATCTGTATGTTATTATAGACACTAAAGCTAGAAGTTCCTAAATCAATTCCAATTGGGTCTCAGTTTGCTTAATGTCAATTTAGTACTACAATATTACAATCCCCTGGCACTGCCCACATAAAAAATAAATTAGAATCAACATTTAATATAAAAATTAGAAATATACATTAGACAATTTTGTAATTTTTGGTGATGGCAGTAATAGTAACAACTTTTACAGAAAATGAAAAACTTCATGAATAGATCATAAAGTATGATAACATAAAAATATTATCCTATTTGTAAAATATAAAAAAAAAAAAATTGTCTGAGTAAAATTAATTCACAGAAATATTCCAAAAGATAGAGCGAATATCACAATTCAAGAATAATCTATATTATGGTATTGTAACAGTTTGCAATAGACTATAGAGTTAATAGTTTGTAAACCAATTGCAACTGGGGGAAAAGGTCTCAGTTTGATCAATGTCAATTTAATACTGAAATATCATAATCTGACAATGAACGCATAAAATATAAATTTATAACTATCATTTAATAAAATTTGAAACATATTTTAGACATCGACACATAATTCTGACAATAATTTTTACAAAAAATGAAAAACAAATAAATCATAAAAAATTAATAACATAAGAATAATTCTTGTAAAATATAAAAAAAAATCTATATGAGTAAAATTAATTCACAGAAATATTCTAAAAGATAGAACTGACTTTATATTAAAAATAATGAGAAAAGGAACGTTCTGTTCTAATACTAAAAAAAAAAGACTTTTATCAAAAAATTATTAGCTGAAATGAAATTCTGGTTTTAGGAAAACTTTGTCATTAAAAAAATTCCAAAAGTGAAAAAATCTTGCAATGCTTTTGAATATCTATTAAGTTTTAATATCACAAAAGTTTATTGATAATAGAAAATAAACAAATATAAAAAATGGTATTCATCTTTTAGCTAAAGATGCCGCTCTATGGTGCGGTTTTCACGCCAAAACACATAAAAATGCTGTTTCTGCAGCCTACACATTCGAACCTGCGTATAATACAACTTTTTTGTTGTGCTACAGAATGCAGGCCGCTATGTCGCGTCGCAGTACATCATGTATGTTGCATAGCAGCAAATACATTTTCCGAATTCGCACAATTTATAAAATAATTACAGCTTGATGAGAGAGTTTGTATTTGAATTGTATTGAAATGTTGTTTTCATTGGATTTTTTTGTATTTTAAACTATTGAAATGTTCAGATTTTTTAAAGCAATAATTCTAAGACTTTTTACAACGTACTGTAGTGAACTTTTATTTGGGAAAATGTTAAATATCTATGTTTTTATTGAGTTGCAATTAGGTAACGTGTCAAGTAACATACTGTTCGTAACATTCCATGAGACAAAGAAGATTCTACCGTCTGTATATTTTTGAAGTAAAAAAGAGCGGTACGAAAAAAATATCCAACAAGAAAAGTCCAAATATACAGTTTTTTTTTTTGTAAATTTCATAAAAAGCAAATATTATAAACATGTTTAATAAGTAAAGAAGACATTTGTATGTGGTTGTTGTTGTTTAAAAAAGTTTGAGTTTCTTTCTTTTGTCTGAGTACGGTTACGATTTTGAATTTTTTTATTTTAGCATTACAAACAACAGAACACGAACCCTAAACCTAACCCTAAATCTAACCGTAACAACTTTTACTTTTATTATGATTAAGTTAAATAATTTTACTTTTGGGAAATGTATGTATTCAAGCACAAGTGCGTGTGCGGCGCAACTGTTCCCAAAAGCTGTTAATACAAATACAAATAGCTAACTAAAAATATTAAAACAGCTGAGCGCTTTCAAAGGATCTTGCCTTCATAATCATAGCTTGCTTACGTTTAAATTTATGCAAATATGCTAATTCCATCTTTTTGATAGAGAAAAACACGTGTCCTTCCTGTTTATGGCATCGCTGTCGCGAGAGATAAATAAAGCCTCTTTGATCTTTCTTTTGAGGTCATGTCTCTCTCTACATACGATGGTAGGATTGTCCGGAATGCACTCATGGTGACTTGTGCACTGGTGCTGATAAAAAACTGAATAAGTAGAAGGATCATTGCGAGCTCTATTGCACAAGTCACCATGAGTGCATTCCGGACAATCCTACCATCGTATGTAGAGAGAGACATGACCTCAAAAGAAAGATCAAAGAGGCTTTATTTATCTCTCGCGACAGCGATGCCATAAACAGGAAGGACACGTGTTTTTCTCTATCAAAAAGATGGAATTAGCATATTTGCATAAATTTAAACGTAAGCAAGCTATGATTATGAAGGCAAGATCCTTTGAAAGCGCTCAGCTGTTTTAATATTTTTAGTTAGCTATTTGTATTTGTATTAACAGCTTTTGGGAACAGTTGCGCCGCACACGCACTTGTGCTTTTATTATGATTATTATTTTTTAGTTAAACAACAACAAAAAAAGTCGTAACACAAATAAAAAAATATCCGATAGAAAATTGATAAAAAAAAAGCCGTAACACAATTTAAAAAGTATACGATATAAAAAACACGAAGCAAATTGTAATTTGTTGATTTTATTTTACATTTATTATTATCATTTAAATTGTATATGTTAATAAAAAATAATATTTAAAAAAGACGATTTTGTTTTGTTTTTATTTTCGCATTACAAAAAAGCACAGAAACATTATTAAAATCAACGGCCCGTGAATGTTCATATTTTATAGTTTTAGCGTGAAAACGGCGCCATCCAACGGCATCTTTAGCTATAAGACAAGCACCATTTAGAATTACTACCCTAGATTTAAATCTATTCGATAGTAGGATTACTGCCAAATGAATTGTAAATTTCAAAATCGAAAACAAAAATTATTACTTCAAAGATAATATTTCTGAACCTAACTAATATGTTTTCCACTGCTTCAAATTTTGTTTCTGCTAAAAAATGTTTAGTTATTAATGTATGGTCTGAGGAATGAATCAGACTGTTTATATAATGTATTACAAATCAAACATTGAATTGTATATATATAATTTTTAAATAAGTTGAAGGTAGCAAAAAATATGTCTCAACTAGATAATTAATGAATTTTGAAACTATAGACAATAACATTTTTACAACTTTTGAGGGTGGATAGTATAATATGAGAGATGGTTGGCCGATGGGTCTGCTCTTAAGTGGAGTAATTTCTAGCATATTTTTAAACTTCTTTGAAAAGCAAGTCATTTCTAAATACATCTCTAACACTTCGGGATTAATATACTCGCGTTATGTGGATGATGTGTTCATTGTAGCTCCAAAAGATGTAATCACGAACATTAAAAATGAATTACAGCTGCAAACTAAATTAATTATAAACACCACTTGGGAGAACAAATTGCAGAAACTAAAATATCTGGATTTGCTTGTCCATAGAGGAGGAGGAGCTCTGCATTATTGCATGATTGTTAAGCCTCTTGAGGTTAGAGGTTTCACCCACCTGAACTCCAATTCACCTACAACATATAAATTCGCAGGAGGAATCAAAATTTGTGTAAATTCGAGGCTGATAGGAAGACTAATATTGCAGGCTATATAAAGAATTTAGTAAATGTTGGCTTCAGCTGCAGATTAATTACTAAGAAAATAGATCAATTTTACAAAAAATCAATAACTACATAAGTAAAGATAAACCTCAAATCACCCTCTCTTAAGTATCACAACAGTTTATAAAGACTTTAACTAATGAATTTAAAGTCGGCTTCTGCACTCCCCCTAATACTAACAGGCTGATTAAGAATGCGAAGGACAGAATGGATCCATCCCAGGCACCCCAGGTCATGTACAGCATTTCATGCCTCAGGCTGGATGCAGCGCCACATACTACGGGGGAAACCAAGGCCACTGTCCAAAATAGAGCTACTCAGCACATGTATATGTATAGATGAGCAATATATTTTCGAAAATGTGTTCGAACCCTGCAACCCCAAAATAATGTCCTCCGAAGCCATCGATTTTAAAAGAAAGTTCAAGGAGGCGCGTTTTATTATCAATGATAACAACGCGATCAATAGACGCGACACGTGTTTTGCTATTTCAAAAAAATGGATAAATTAATTTACATACACATTTGCATACATTATTATTTAGTAATATTACAGCAATGGTTTATAACCTATTTTGGCCATGAATATGAGGGAAAACCTCAAAAGTACTAGGCCTAGATTAATTTAATTTAATTGTTTTTGTTACTACTGACAGCTTTTTCTTCAGCATGTTAAAGCGCTTATATATAATAAATTGTTTTATGAAGCCATGCTTATACTCATTTTAAGTTGTTTTTTTCCCTCTTTTTGTATGAAATAAATTTATAAAAATAAATGCATATTATTTTCTATTTCTATTTCAAGCATATTTATAATAGAATAAAAACCACTATATAAAAGTAGCAACATTTACAGTGGCCTATGAATTTCACTATATTATCATAATAATTCAATATAATTAAGAAGAATCATTTACAATTGCATATAGAAAATTCAATTGTTGTTGCAATGTAAATATATATATTATAAATATACATACAATCTAGACTTTGTACCGGTCAGAATTGTATGTTCATTTAACAAGGTTTAGAATCTAAGCAAAAATACCTTAAATCCACTCATGCCCGAGATACACAGGTCAGGAGCAATCATGAATTCTGCCCTATTTGCTCTTCTCTAAAACTATAACATTATAAACAACACTTCTGATGATAACATGAAATTTTATTCATTCTGGTCCCAGAGACACAGCAGAGAAACATGAGATCTATAGGGTAATTAATGTAAATAAATAATGTTAAAACTTGGCTCAATCAAATATCTTATGTGAAGGGACAATTTATAAATTTTAAATGAATTGCACACAGCTAGCATTGCAAAAGAAACATGAATTATAAAATAGTATCCATCCAGAATGAGCAAGAACAGAATAACCCAGAGATAAATATCTATTTGAAGTAATCAGTTATAACTTCTAAATATTACTGACATTATTATAAATATTTAATGGAATTCAATGAGTGAGAGTCAGTAAGACACAACGCATGAGTAATTATTAAAACATAATAATTTAATAAACAATTTAATTTACATTAGAAAACATAGCACAGATTTAATGCCGTTATTACTTTGCATATAAGCAACTGATTTAGTATACTAATGAGTTGTAGTATAATAATAAATTAATGTTATCAATGCAGTGATCATTACTTTAAGTAATGATAAGGACGTTTACAAATTCATCTCTAAAGAGAGGTTTACTCTTGATATGATAGTCAATAATTTATCGTTTATGAGCATATTTGGGCCTGTACAAATGAGGAATGGGTTAGCCTAAATTAGCTTTACCGTGACAATCCTAAAATATTCGACTAATTATAAAATGAGTGGTTTATAAACATCACTGCACCACGTCTTATAGATAAAATGAGAACTACATATAAAGAACTCGCAGTGCTAACTATAATGACAGCGTTTAAAATGGAGAAGATGTCCGTC
Source organism: Epiperipatus broadwayi (assembly GCA_028023455.1). Lineage (NCBI taxonomy): Eukaryota > Metazoa > Onychophora > Udeonychophora > Euonychophora > Peripatidae > Epiperipatus > Epiperipatus broadwayi. Next base: position 1,997,124 of record JAQFVV010000037.1, on the reverse strand, counting down.
TTTGGACTGGAAGGCTTTATCACATATATGATTCCGCTTGTATTTATCACAAGGCGATATTCGAAAATATGAGTGGTAAGGATTCCATGGCACGCCCTCCAACGTGTCACATGCAGAGCCTTAATACTCTAATGTTTATCCTGAGATCGGTTATACCAAACCTCATTCCTATACGAGTTACGTGAAGAAAATCCGGATTTCGGATGAGTAAATATGATAAAGCAAAATATAATTCTTTAAAATGATATCATAAGTAAGCAACGCGAATATGGCTTAAGTTTTAAATGATTAATGAAATAATTTAAGCTTAAATAAAGCAATAATAGCATGCGTAACGCCATGATAAAATGATAACCCACTCAGCATCGTACGTATAACTTTAATAAATTTAGGATGTCGAATATAAAAGAGGGAAAAATATTATTTTTCCTATTTAACAAACCCAAGCATTCCTAAACGACAATATATTAATTAATTTAACTCTTAATGGTGTATAAGTAATAAATAGTTATTAAAGTATATTAATAATCAAATTTATTAAAAGAACTTAAATTGCATTTAAATATCGATAGTGATATGATTTTTAAACAATCCGCCATTAACCATAATTTCAAAATATTTAACCGAGCGAACAGCGTTCAGTAAAAAATTTTACGTTTAAACTATTTAAACATTCCAAAATATCGGAATGATGATTGAAATAATATAAGTTCGCTAGATTAAAACATTAGCACACTAAAACTAATTTAATAAGATATATATTTAAAATGAGTTTTGCCGCATGAAATAAAATAATTAGAGTGTGAAACTTAAAAAAAACTAATAATAAATTTACAGTACATAATTCTGTGCTTAGCGTTTCAAAAAAAAAAACAAGTTTAAAAATTTAAGAGAAAATCATAAATTTAACGATAATTAAGTTTATAATCAGTTATAAAATAAATAAAGATTACATTCTGATTACAATTAAGATTTAGGAAAGAAATGAAGTGAGGAGAATTAAAAGTTCATTCTTCGGCAAAACGGATTACCTTTAGAAATTATGGTGGCCACTTATAATAACATATACGAAGTTTAGCAAGGCACAATATTAATAAAATAATGGTAGGCATCTTCCAATATTCTTTACAATTAAACATAACAGTTCTCAAGTAGCGATGGCATGGCAGAAGGCAGGACAGAGACGATTTAAGATCAGGGAGGAAAATTCCAGTCCATTTTGTTACCACTCTCTACACAAATACCAGAGAGAAGAGTGATTTGAACTCCTTCCGTGCGTTCCTATAACTTCTGCTCCTCCTATACTTGAAATTTAGCAATATTGGAAGATGTAAACAATACGTTCCAGAAAGCAGATTATTTAAACGTATTTTAAAATATGATTTTTGGTTCGACTTGAAATGAGAATGACATTTTTAAATTGTAATAATATTTTTTTAGAATTTCTGGCATTGCTTTAGCTCTACATTAATTGTATTTATTTTTATATCTGTAATACATATATGCACATACACAATTATCTAAGTGAAGGGAATTTACAAGCTTGAAAATAAAATATACTTAAGCTAAAATAATAATTCAACTGGTCACACATAACCTTTTCTTAAATAAACAGGGTGGAAGTGATATGTGTATATGTGCGTGCTTAACATTCCTGGATGACCAAATAAACATATAAACAGGTTCAAACCCTACTTTAAAGGTATGTAATGTCATCAGGAAGTGAAGTTAAATATGTACCACAGATTTACCACTTCAACTTGCACAGCATTTGGGTGTTCTATACACAAAAAGCCATTAACTTAATAGCAGCTATTACCAATCGGTTCAAAATCTCCAGTGATTGCTGAAAGTAACCCCTACAATAAATCTTTTTAAACATATCTCACAGATTTTATTCACTCAATCCTAGGTACCACAAACAGAACAGTCTCTCCCACAACTTCCAAGTACATTTACTGGCAACCCTATAGCCTACTTTATCCAGATCTTAGCAATGATTATCCCCCTCCCCATTCTGTGGGCTATTCTACAAAGCCAATAGGACTCAACCTCTTTTCAATGAGTACCGAGCACTAAACTCCACATGACAAATTATGTTAAATCCATATAGGCAGCCTGCTACTTCCTCCACATAACTTGGCCCATCCAAAGATTACACGTTCCCGCAGCATGTACAGCCACACTTACCATTTACCTTCTGGTGTACCCATTACACCTTCGCGTTGGGCAACAACACCAGGAGGCACTCATCCATATTTATCAATAAATTACATCATCCAAAAGCACAGGATAACAACACACACCCCTCCCCAACATTTTTGCATTAAACTGGTCATTCATTAGAGAGCAGTCCAACCTATAAACTGCCATAACCCCAGTAGGCAGTACTAACAACCCCGTGGACATTTCATCTGCTCGTAATATAACTAGCTATATGGAAAACTATGTTCAAGACACTCATTATAATAGTTCAAGACCACAGAAGGCTGTCTAACCAGACCAGTCAAGCTCAGAGCAAATGAACTTTAATTCAAAGGTTATGAACATTTCTTTTTTTATATATACAATATTACATCATACAAAAAAAGTATCATTAAAAACAATCATATACAATTACCAGTGTTCATATGATTGTACTGTAATCAGCAATGTTAATCAAATTTATATAATAACAAACAATCATTATATTAGCAATGCCTTTGTGGCCGTGGCAAAATCCTTTTAAGACATTTGTAAAATCTGACATCTTTTGGTAAATAAAGTATATTATTGAAACATAAATATACATATAGATAAATAAGTAATAATAGTTTAAAAACTATAAAGACCAACTTGAACTTACTGATCTCTGAAAAGCTAAAAAATAAACTCCAAGATTTAAAAAAAAAAAAAAATCATAAACATATATGAGATTTTCTATTTGTTGTATTTTCATTCATTATGGTTTCATGTGATTGATCACACTTGTAGTAAATAGGATAGGTTTTCACAACTTCAAAGATTGGAACTTCACAAAATAAAACAATATGCAAGTTCATAACTTTTGTTTTAAATATAGTGGTCATTCAATAATACTATCAATTTATAAGTACTTTTTTTTTTAATAATTAGTCAATTTATAATCAATATTTTCTAAATATGAAAAAAAAAATGCTATTATAACTTGAATGTGAATTAAAGCAATTGTAGATATTACTCATTTTGAAATTATAATCTATTACTAGAGATCAAAATTATTACTTGCAATAAAAATGATAAACGAAAAGCAATGACTATATTTAAAAATTGTAAATGAAAAATTAAACATTATTTGGTTCCTGATTATTATAATATTTTTCTAAAACTAATCAATCATAAAGAACAAAGATCCTATGCATTTTATTTTGATAACAATCACATAGCTGTGATGATAAAAATAGAATAAATATTAAAAATATGTTTTAACCCCTTTTAGATTCAAAAAGGAATAAAAGACACCTTTCAGTTAAATATATACTTTTTATGTATTATTAAATCATTATACATTCTTACTAATTTTTCAATGTAATCTGCTTTATTAATAATATAACACTTTTATCTTCAAACCCTATTTCATCCCTGCAACCATTTTATCCATACAAACTATCTCATTCAACCAAATATCAAATTAAAATTTCTTTACTTTCCTATATTTCACTTCTAACCACACTAAGAGTGATTTTTTTCTCCCAATTTTATATCATATTATTTCTCACTTTATTATGAAGCTTGTTACTCTTTATTTATTTCATGTATTTTTTATATTTTTCTTGAATGGTCGGATTTATTTCATCAATTAGTCTGTTATTATTTACAAATTTTAAAAATTTAAATCATCTCTTTAATATGTCAATTATCTATTAAATTCTTGTCTCAATTCTTATTCTTTTTTTAAATAATTACTATTTGCCATTATTAAATTGCCAGTGTCTATATTTATTTTAAAACAAAATATTTTAGCAGCTGAAGCTTTCCGTGAATAAAACCCCATTTTATGATGCTTAAATCATGTATCCATTATTAATATTTATTAAGGCTATAACCTTAAGAGTATGTGCCTGAAAAATCTACAGTAGGGATCTCTGCAAATCTTTAACACGAGATTTATTTAAAAGACAAAAGTGGCCAAAAAATATAATTATTATATCTATTATTATCACATACAGCTGTTAATTTTTCATTAATCCTTACTTTTAGCCATAATCTGTTATCTTCCTTGTTCTTCCATGTACAATTTTATCTCCCATTACCATTATATAACTATTTTTATATTTCTTTTCAATGACTTATTCATTTTCACATTTTCCAATTAATTCCATCATATCTATTATTATTTGGCATTACCTATACCATTAAATCTACTGTAATTTTACCTTCAGATAAGTTTTATAGCTTCTTAATTATTTTCTTAATTTATTTTTACTCCATTTCTTTTAAATAACTTACAAGTCCTATAATACCTAGCCTTTTCCTTTTCAATTCTGTCAACAAAATTAATATCCTCTCAACTTTGTTCATACAATATTCTTAAATTCTAATGGTTTCAAATATTAGCCTGGGATATCGGCTATAATAAAGCTTCTACTGTGAATAAATTAGACAAAAACACTTTCTCATTAAATTAAGATTTATACAACTATGGTTTAAAGTTACCAAATTAGTTTGCTCAACTTCTTTGCAATTTTTAGTTATTTTTAATTTTTCTGTACATAATACAATAATTTTGGTCATAATTAGAAAACTGATTAATTTTGAAGAGGAAAAAAAATTTGTGAACAAAAATGCTATATAACTATCAAAAAAAAACAAAATTTATGATGAATACTAAAATACATATATATAGACAAAATGTTTTAGACTTTATGACCAGAATTTATTAATGCTAACAAAAAAAATAAAAATATCTATTGAGAACTTGGAATTTATTTCTATAAGCATATATTTTTAAAAGATTAATTTTAATGTTCACTAAGAGGTAGAAAAGATTTAGAATGTAGTGACAAAAAAAATAATAATTCCCAAACAAGAAACTGGAAATTCTGAATAGGATTTGGCTAAAACAATAATCTAATTTTTATTAGAGTAAATTCATTTACAAAAAGTATAAATTTAGTTTTGAATAAAATAAATAACATAATCTGTTCAACAATTATTTTTATATATTTTTTGCAATTATACTTTTTGACTTTTATATATACTATATTTTTATTATTTAAATGTTTATTCTGGATAATTTTGCTCTAGACACTAAAGGGATTAACTCTAAATACAAGTATTTCAGTGCAAGTTACTACAATGGATAATATATTGAGTAACCAATTATGTTAGTTATAGTAGTATTTCTATTGAAAAAGTTTTCTATTTTTCTCTACATATACTTTCATGTCCATCTCTATAACAAAAATTCAATGATATTCCTGATTTATATATATATATAAGTTTAATGATCAACAGTTGTAGATTTATTATTCTTTAAATATTATAACCCAAATTATGCTAAATGATACTCATATTGATACTAATTTAAAAAAAAAAAAACATTGGGAAGTTATTTATAAATATATAATGTAAGCAAATATTAAATTCCAGCACTAAACGAAAGTACTCTTATTACAAAGCCAAAAAGATTATGACAAATATATAATTTACAATATGCATCTACTAAAGATTGTAATAAATGATATCATATCAGTAATCTATATTTGATGTGTTAAAAAATATACTGCTTTAAGTTTACCTTAAATACTCAATATATATATAATTTTATGTAAATAATATTTTTATAAAGCGCAGTCAATATTGAAATAAATGAGAGAGTGCAAATCTAAGTAAACTATATTACTTACTAAACATACATACAAAATAACATCATCACAAACCTTCAAACACAATTTATATCTAAAGACATATTTGACTTTCAGAAAATGTTATCCAACTCAAATGAAATATAACTAAGTAACTCTGATACATTTATAGTATTTATTTGCAGTAATAATACATTAATACAAAAGTTAAGAGTTCATCATCTAGTTAGTTAGTAGTATTACAAACATGTAGTTATTAACAGTAGCAATCAACAGTTCAGATAAGTGCTGAGAGTTCTAATAAAACTTAACTCTCTACAATCGCTTGTCTCATAAAAGATGATACGAATGGCCACTATCAGCTTCCCATTCCAAGCTTGAGCATCTCTGAGTTCAAGCTAATAATGGATATAGTGTGTTACAATTAAAGTAACTCCTAACTGTGATTGTTCTGAATATGACACTATAACCTTTATCGACCTGCTTCTAGAATGGCCTCCATTTTAAAGTCAGCTTCACTAGCTCACTGTGAGCCAATACAATTTTCTGATTTGGTTATATAATTGATCTGTTTCTATTGACTAATTTATTTACACTATTACTGTTGTATTGTCCAATTATATTGTATTCTGAATCCCATCTAGAAAGCTTTATAGTTTCGAAAAATTCAATATTGAGAGTAAGTTTAAAACAAATCCATAACATACTTTCCAACTAAAATGAGCTTTGGACATATAATCTTAGAGAAAAGCTAGTGAATGTCTTTAGCTTTTGTCAATGTTGGGAAATAATGTAGTATTTGTTTTTGTATCTCTTGGTAATAAATACTTAGATTTTATTCAAATGCAAATACTTTATTTGCCATTTGCAAAATAATTTTATTTTCAAAAAGTTTTTCTGTGATGTCACATAAAAAAGCTAAAAGGCATCACCACCATCCATCATTGTTTATTATAAACTTTATTGTTTTCATGTAAGAATGACCGTAATAAAAAAAAAGTGATATGATTCAATTCTTAGACACAAATATAATTCACAATGTTTATGATGGTTTTCATCACAGCATCTACTTTTATGGATATATGGGCTCCCAAAATATCTTGGTAAATTAAACAACAATAGATTTGTCAAATTGTATTTCTTTTTCAATAGGGAAACAAATCCCTTTTCAGATCTGATCATTGAAAAATATCTATCAAATGCACACAGAAAAACCAATTTTTTTATTTCAATATTATTATTCTCCAGAAAAGTACAAATATTTTCAAGAAAATCCCTATTTCTGGTTTGATCCTTTATAGGAAATTTCATAAAATCTTTTGAATTGAATTCTGTATAATATCTGGCGAATGTCACATTGTAATGTTGCTGAAATGCCAAAGTAAAATATTATTTTTCAAATCTATTATGTTATCAGAAATATGTTTTACAATATCTTCAATGCATCTAATGCAGGTAAAATCAGAGAGTTATAGCTTCTTGATTTATAATATTTTTTGATTTTTATTGTTAAATTTATCAAATAATATATTGTAAGCATTTAAGAAACATTCTTCCACAACTTCGCATCAGTAAATGGTTTCATATTTTTGCGAAGTAACAAATTTCATGATGTTCGTGTCACCGCTGCTTCTGTGAGATTGTCACTGACATAACACTTTGTTGTTGTTGCAATGATTTCTTAAAGAAAGCTAATTTTTTTACTTATTAAAGATCCATGAGCAAAATTGTCATTAAATGACCTACGTTTCATGGTGTAATGTTAATCAATGTTATATTTTTTTCAAAATATTTTTTTAACAAATTAAATATGCTGCTAAATCTTTTTGTACTATATCAGACTATTGAGCTGCGATGGTGCTCTCATATTTGACATTTCAGGCATTACAATGGTGCTGTGATCACTACTTTTCTACATTTTTTAAAGCATATGTATAACTTATACTACGATGTACAATGGTTTGTAGCAGTTCTATTATGTTGCTTCTATTTTAATGTATTAATTTTTAAAAATCCTCAAGATATCAGTATTATATAAATCTATACAGATCTTTGAGTGATTAACAGCACCATCTATTGTTATGACAAAGCTATGAAGAAGATAGCTTAGAAATAAGATGTGATTGTCAGTGATTGTTAATGATTAATGACCAATATTTTTGTAAAAAAAATCAAACATGGAGACGTGTTTAACATAATATTCGCTAGGCTATATTCAAAAATTTGTCAGGTAGAGTTAACATTGAATTGGTTAACAATATAATATTCCTCTTTCCAGTTATATTGAAACACTATTTTGAGCAGATATTTTTTGTTTATTGTTTGAAGACATTATGGGTGTTTAAATTATAGTTTGATATAAAATAAGTTACAAAACAACTACTCAAATCACTTATGATAAATGTATTATATCTCATCTTGCCTTCAAATAATGGATTCCAGATTCCACATTGTCATGATCGGATTGACAATTCATCACCATAGATTAATGTATATACAAATATATAATATGTATAGAATGACAAAAACTAGCCAATAGCGATGAAACTCAATGAATCTGATTGCTCTCATGATGGATGGGGATCTGACCATAAATAGTCAAGCCATTTGAAAATAAAATGAGGCAACAACTATCAAAGCTGAATAGTAGTATGCTAGTTGTCCACTACATGATTAATGCAGTGAGGCACGTTTATATTCAGGAGTGAATGCTAGAATCTACATCTGACACAAGATAAACTGTTATAGTACAGCTGGAAGTCATGAGGCAGACCTTGTCATGATAGAGCTAGAAGTGGTAGGAAAATTTGTAGACCCAAGGTCCCTTCTTTCTATAGATGCATGGCAACTAGAAGCTATACCTCATTAATGATAGCAAGCGGAGGTATAACAATTATATATAGTATAAATCTTTAATTGTATATTTCTCTTATATTAATAAATATTATAAATGTATTTTATGCACCTATATTTATATTAATTCATGTATAAAAAACACAACAGATTTGGCACAATTATGACTGGATATTAATAGCTAACATTACAATAAAGACAGGTTCTTTCCCCCATTAATGCATCAATAAATAAAAAAAATCAATCGCGAATGGTAAATTAAAATATTTTTTTCTTTTCTCATGGCAGAAATTGGCTCATTAGAAAAGTTTGATTTGGCCTATCTTGAAAATTAGCCAACTTACAAGGATCTAATACTTTTCTATAAGTAGGCTAATCAAATCAAAAAGCCAGATTTTAAATTAGCCATACTGGTATCAATCATTGGATCTCAGATACATGAGGTTCTTCAAGCATAGGCTACCTGCCCCGCTGTTATAAATACCTAATCTATACTAAACACCAAAATGCATGTTATAAAATAGTATGGCACTTGCTAAAAGCATAGTGAATGTTTGTTGTGAAGAAAAGAGCAGGTGAGCAGATAAGTATCATTTACGTCTGCTTAACTGTCACTCAATTGTTGAATATAACGGAGCTAAACATACAACTACTATTTATGTTTACATATAGAATATATACTTTTTTAAACATAAACTATGTTTTGTATACAGATTATCAAATGATAAGTATACTCACATTATTTTGTTTTAGTAAAAATAACCTTATTAAGAGACTGAATATGTTATAAATAAGATTAGAAGGGATTAAACAACTCAATTCAGGGTCAAATTTACTCCAAAATGTATTGAGAAAATACAATACATTAAGAATACATTAAGGATGATAAAGCTATTCAAATAAAAAAGGAATATAATTATTTTCAAAATTAAATGTACTAAAGAAATGCTACTCTAAATTCCTTATAAAAACTGTTTTAATATTTTACATTTCTTGTTTTCTTTATTTTTTTAAAGATATTAAAAAGTGTCATTCTTATTTTCTTTCAATTTTATTTTAAAAAATTTGTTCAAATCTCAATTAGGGCTAATCAATTAAAATATAGATGTCCTAAAAAAAAAACCAAATTATGAAATCAATGCTTCACATACAATGCTTTACGTATATATATAGTTTAAAAGTTAACATTTAACAGAAATAACTACACAATAGAACAATATCTGTAATTCAACACTTGCTTTATTAAATAAAGAATGAGAAATGCCATATTATAGCTTGTTTAATATATAAACTATATTTGTTTTATCATTTTCCAAATATTTCATAATAATCTTAAAGATAAACATATATACATCATGGATTAAATAGTAAAAATATTCCTATTTCAGTCATAACTTGATGTTAGCTGGTTTGAATCAAATCCTAATTCTTGCTATGCCAACAAGATGCATTTTGTAAATATAATAATCATTTTTTAACAATATTCTATTTAGTATATATTAATAGTCCATTAATTTTGAAAACACTAACGTGGAATTCAACTATTGATAAAATCTGAAACATGATAGAAGCAGCTTTTACGAATGTTCATTTTCTCTAAAGTTTTAGAAAAATTGTGGCAACACTATTTATTTGACTTTTCCATAATGTGATTTCCATATTATAATGTAAAACTTTAGGCAGATTTTGACTACTTTAATTATATATAATACTTAATTGTTTATTTGTTCATTAAACTCCATGTTCTGCTAAAAGACTAATATCATTAAGGTTACATCCATCCTCCCACAATTAACTTTACACTTTAAAAATGATGCAGATTTGATGGTGAAATTTTGCATTTAAATTAATTAAAAATAAAAACAAGAACTTCTATTTTTTGGATTTACAGTATGCCAATGATTTTATGCCATTTTTGTCAGTTCAAAAAAAACAATTTACATAATGTTTTAAATACAATATATAAAGACTTTGATCTATTAATTAATGTTTAAAAAAAACTCAACTTTTTTTATCAGCCAGTGACGGACAAAAAATCCTCAGCAACTTTTAATTTGGATAGTTATCAATTTGAGAATATAAACCAGTTTAAATACCTTGCTGTTGAGATACTCCAATGTGCTGCTGCTGCTTTTAAGTTAAAAGAGTATTTCTTCACAAGGACATAACTACAGTAACTAAGTTAGCTGTATACAAAGCTTTTTTTAAATTCAATTTATTGTATGAGAAGTGAGATTTGGACACTTTTTTGATACAATATAAAGATATTAGAAACATTTCATTTAATGATGCTTCATAAAATTTAAAAAATACAATGGCAAGATCATTATAAAACCAATCAAGATATTCTTCAACTTGATGGATATAATATTATAAAGTCTACTGTTTTAAAATCACACCTTAATTGGATTAGACATATAAAACAAATGAATAATGCAGAACTTGCTAAAAGGGTGGATTTATGGTGAACTTGAACATGGTTTTCCTAAAAAAGATAGAGGACTACATTATAGGGATTATCCTAAACACATTCTAAAAAAGCAATTATTTCCACTGGCAAGATATGACGGAGAATAGGAATAGATAGGAGTGCTGCAATTAGTTATTGGTGTTGAGATATTTCAGAAATAACGTTTTTCTGCTGAAAAAATTTAAAAATCTACATCATAAAATAGTAAATAAAGAGAAAAATGGGCCAGTATGATTTATATGTGGATGAATTTGTGTTCACATACTGGTTTGTAAATTCATTTCTAGAGCAGTTTTTCCCCTCTCACCTTTCTCTCTTTTTTTTCTTTTAAAGTTAGAATAGTTATAATTATTATTATATAAATGTAAAGCTTTCATCAAGAAGATGAAGTTCTAAAACAAAACAAAAAAAGCATTAAAGGATATTTCATTCTTTTTATTTCCTATTTTAAATAAGCATCTAAAATGTATGGGCATAAATTAATCTTTTTTTTTACCTGATTGGCCAAAATGTAAAAACTTTCCTAGTTTCATTTTGATTAAAAATGTTCTTTTAAGTAATTTTATGGATTACTAATATGGAAGTTCAAATCAATAATTCTTTTCTAAACCAATAATACTCTACAAAAATAGTGGTGATGCTCTCATATATGTATAATGTCTTTTTATAAAAGACAATACATATATGTACATATAAACACATCACAAAATTTCAAATTTAATAAATAAATGGCTTACTATACAAATCATAAAACTGACTGCGGTAACAAATTATATGCTGGCTCAAAACATTTTATCACATTGCAATAAATATTTATAATTGTAACTAGTTAGTTGTTTTTTTATATAGCTCGTTCCAAAATTATTATAACTTTTAATATCAAAAAACATGTAAAGAAAAAAAAACAGTAATTTGCATCTCTAAGAAGTAATTTCTCAAAAGAATTTCTTAGCTATGGAATACAAATCTAAAATCCTTTAAATAAATATATAAAAGTTATGTGATTTTTCCATCAGAAATTTACTACTGTTTTTAGATAAAATATAAGATGGCTAAAATAAAACTAGAAATGAAAATAAAAAAATGAAAACTGAATACAAGTATTATTTAAAAAAAATGATTTTTTTTTTTATCTTCCAATTTTTTAACATAATTATCACATATTTTTAAGTTTGAATATACACCTGGGTCTCTTTTTACGCGGACTTATTTAACACGATTTTGAAGTTACGCGATTCGTGTTTCACCGGAAGTCAAAGTCCGATAATGCACTATTACTTTAAATAATAAATTTTTTCGCACTCACGTTATATTGAAAGTAATAGCACATTATTGAAATTAGACTTTCAACTTAGTAATTTCAATATTTTCAGTGCTTTATAATAGTAAGATTTTATGCAATAATGAAATTAAAATCATGATTTCCACATTTTATGTATACACACATTAAATTTTACAAGATTATAATGTAAATTTGTTCAAACATTGTGCGTGTTAATTTTGCATTTTAAATCACATCCTGTTTTTGCTTTTTAAAAAAGAACGTTTAATCAATTATTAATCATTTAGTGTCTGCAAGTTTATTTTTAAAAGATGAGTAATAGCAGTGGGCATAATTAAAATTGAAAATTAAAGACAAAAATAAGAATTTAATTTTTAGTTGTTAGATTAATTACTAATTACGTCATCACCAGAAAACCATTAATTAACACAACACTAGTTGTATTTCATCTTGTGAAGAATCTGATTTTTTTATCAGTTTGCAAACAAACCTTTTTACCGGCAAATAGCAATAATAATTAAAACGTGTATAAAAAAATATAAATTACTGTAAATTATGCATAAAAATATATTGTTTTGAATAAAATTAAATATTATAGTTAAAAAAAGTTTGTCTTGTATCATTTTTTTTCAAACTTGAAATTTTTTATTAGTCATATTTTATTTCCTTATTTTTTTTTTGCACGAATTTTAAAGTAAATTTTATGTTGGTGCTTTGCTTTTACACGAGTTTTGAAAAATCACAGTCCGTATCCCCCCCTTTTCAAGGTAAGTTACGTCTATTTTTGCACGATTTCGTTTGCGCGTGTTTTCTGAGGAACCTATCTATCGTGTAAAACGAGACCCAGGTGTATGTTTTTTAATGATTTTAAATAATTCATTTTTGATACATTTTAATACTCAAATCACAATAAAAATACTAATTATCAGTTTGGAAAATAAAAAATCACAAGTTTACAATGGGAAGATGATATGGATAAACAAACTTTACAATATTAATTCCATTACCATCATCTCTAAATTACTGTCAAGTAAAAAAAAATATAGATAATTCTGCAATACACTTCTAATCTTTAGTTATCCCTTCTATTATAACTAAGGAATTTTTTTTTAGTTTTAAGAATAATTTCTATTCCAAGTATATTTTGTAGTATTTTCCCAGTCCAAATAAAACTCAATTTATTTACTGGATTAAATGCTTCTTTAAGATCAATAAAATAAATACTTTATTTCTAAATAATAATCATATTCTTACAACCCCAATTGCATTTTAAATATAAAATCATTCTTAAAAGTTAAAACATATTTAATCTATTAAAAATTCTCTCAAACCTCACATTACTCTGCATAAAAAACTGATCTAAATTGTTCCAAAATTATAATTTACATGCTGAATTAAGACTTTTCCCTAATGAAACAATTATTAAAAGTAAATTAATTACTCACAAACACAGTATTAAATGATAATAACCTGTAAATGTCAATTCTGTTAAATTTCATTCCACAATTACCAAAAAACTTATCCATTTCACTTACCTTTCAAATAACATGATGTGAAGTCCTATTTTTGTTAACAACCTGTCTTCTTATTCTCTCATCTTTTCAATACATTTTTATATCATTTACTAAAAACAGCAATTTTGCTAAAATATTTGTTTGAATGTCTATCTTTTTCACCAGATTTTTTTTATGTCCTATTTCTAATCAAATTCCATCACCCATTTCTATTTAAAATTTTAATTCATTGTTAATATTTCCATAATTATTTCCATTTATTTTATGTAAAATAATTTATTTATTTTTCTCCTACTATTTTATTAAATCTTTCCATATAATTCAAAGGTTTTTTTTAAAATTTTGTTCTTTCTCACAATCCAGTCTTCTTTTTTTTTTTTTTTTAATTTTCTTTCAATTATCTCTCCTCCCCTTGTTATAATTTAGTTTATATATTAAGCAGTACTGATAAAGCATGAGTTAACCTGGCGCATACTACATACAAATAAAAAAAAAATCCATTAACAATATGAATGTAATTAAACTTTATGAAAATACTTTATTTAGCAAATAAATAAAATACAAAACACTGTTTAATAAATAAAAACATGAAAGCAATTATTTTGGAACTCTTATTTCATATTCTATATAATAAAAAATAAAAACGTTTCATTTACAGGAAAATGAAAATATGCTGATTGCTTTTTTCAAACTATATTGCATTTATACGGCATGAAAATGGTTTATTTTGTAAAGAAATAAAATTCACTACAATAAAAGTAAAAAATAAAAACATGAACTCGATATATTTAGGAATCAAACTACTACAAAATGAATAGGTCATTTCATATTTTGCATAATAAAGAAAAACATCCCATTTACAGGAAAAGAAAAATATACGGATTGCTTTTTATAATTTGATTTCCTGGGTTGTATTGATAGTATATAAAAATAATTTATTTAGCAAAGAAGTAAAATCCATGGCAAGTGTAATTAATAACTAAAAACATGGAAATAATATATTTATTATATATTTTATATAATAAATAAAAACATTTATGGGAAAATAAAAATAACTGTTGTAGATTATTTTATGTCTTGTTATGCTTGTTAAACATTCATATTCATTTTGCATTGCTTTGCAGCTAAATATATTGTCATGTTTTTAGTTATTACATTCACTGTTATAGATTATTTTTAGAATTGCTAAAATGTCACCATTTTAATTTTGCTATAAATAATGTGTTTTTATATATTATTACATTTACTTCTGTAGACTTTATTTAAAAAAAAAAAAAAAAAAATTTCAAACATTTGAAATATTTATATTTCTTATTGATTAGCTTTTTTTTTTTCCTTTGGTCATTATAATGTATTGTATATGGTTCCATCTGGCAAACAGATCTCAAGCTCTGACATTATCAATTCACCTCATTTTCTTTTTAACCTGTAATAATTGAAAATTTTCATTTATTACTTTCGGTAGTTTTATATTAGCGTGTTGAAACCGCCTGAGGTGCGGACTGGCCTTGTTTTTTTTACACATTAAAAAGGAAAATTAAATAAATCCATTTACTTACAAAAAATACATAAATCAAAATCAATTTAAAAAAGTACACCCGAGTCTTGTTTTACGTGATAGATAGGTCCTCAGAAAACATGCGCAAACGAAATCGGCAAAAATAGACGTAACTTACATTGGAAAAGGGGGGGATGCGGTCTGTGATTTTTCCAAAATTCGCGTAAAAGCAAAACACCAACGTAAAATTACTTTAAAATTCGCGCGCAAAAAAAAAAAATATGGAAATAAAATATGACTAATAAAAAATTTCAAATTTGAAAAAAATTGATACAAGACAAACTTTTTTTAACTATAATATTTAATTTTATTCAAAATAATATATTTTTATGCACAATTTACAGTACAGTAATTTACATTTTTTTATACACGTTTTAATTATTATGATTTTCTGGTGACAACGTAATTAGTAATTAATCTTTGAGACGATTTTATTAATTGTTTACGAAGCTCGCGATATCCACATACAACCATTTAGCTCTTGTTGGAATTTAAGAGCACGTTAATAATTAGTGTCATTAATAAGAAAATAATAATTGATTATGTTCTTTTTTAAACAGCAAAAACAGAATGTGATTTAAAATGCAAAATTAACACGCACAATGTTTAAACAAATTTACATTATAATCTTGTAAAATTTAATGTGTGTATACATAAAATGTGGAAATCATGATTTTAATTTCATTATTGCATAAAATCTTACTATTATAAAACACTGAAAATATTGAAATTACTAAGATGAAAGTCGAATTCCAATAATGTGCTATTACTTTCAATATAATGAAAATGCACGAAATTTATTATTTAAAGTAATAGCGCATTATCGGAGTTTGACTTCCGGTGCAACCTGAATCGCGTAAATTCAAAATCATGTTAAATAAGTCCGCGTAAAAAGAGACCCAGGTGTACTTACTTTTTATTCTTTTCATTACTTATTTTTTGTTTGGCATTCAAAAAAATCCAATTTTTTTTTATTACAAATAAATATTTACATTTAACGGTTATTCCATAAAATACATACATTTAAAACACATTTTTGGGGGGGTTTGGATTCTTAACATGCGAATTAATGGCACGCAACTCGAAGCTCTACTAATTTTTTAGATTACAAATAAATATTTACATTTAACACTTATTCCATGAAATACGTCCATTTGAAACAATTTTTTTTTATGGTTTGGATTCTTAACATGCGAATTAACGGCATGCAACTCTAAGCTCTAATAAAAGGGTCTGGAATATGTCTTCCCCCTTGTGCACCCGCTGCCACAGAAACTCACCCAGATAGGTATCCATAGAGTATCTGGCTGTGCCACATTGTTACTTGTTGTGCCATTTCAACAAGCCCCACAAGCGCTCGATGTTCTGTGTGCACGCACCTGTACTGGTAAAAGTTGCCTGTGGTTTACTGTCAGGTGTTTGAAACCTGCAGCCTTGAATTCTTTCGTTCGATAACCCTTCCAGCAGTAAGAGAAAATAGTGGTCTAGGTTTGATGTTTTTCCGAATGGACTGAAGAAGGATGGCTGTAGATCGACAGGGAACGGCCACAATGAAGCATTTGCTGGTTTTGTGGCCCACTCCACCAAAGATCCACTGCTGAAGAATCCTGCCCTGGTGGTTCTTTCGGTGGTTAAACAAGATTTTGTCAACCTCAACAATCGAGCCTGGACCGCCTATTTGCTGGCACACCCGAGACATTAAGCTCCCGCGACAAAGCTCACAGAGTCCATTGGTCCAGTGCATAAGGGAGCCAGGGACAGATTCAAGTCGGCAATGGTCCTAGATCCTGTCAGCTCCTCACGCTCCAATAGTACAGGAGACTTACTATCTTCACAAAATCAAGGCGTGATCCCTTCAATCACGTCCCTTGGCGAATCGAACACCGACCACCGCACGAACCGGCCTCGCACTTGAACTAGCTTCTGCAATGATATAATTTCATTTCTTCACACGAACACTTGTTCACACTTGCCACTATTCTATAATGCTGTAAAAATGTGATGGCATCAGTTTCGGAGCAAGGCAAATCCCAAACTTTGACATTCAGCAACTTTAATTCAGCCATTTTTATTAATATCGCAGTTGTTCTCACACAAACATGACTTTACGCATAATTTGATCGAAATCACGCTTGCACCTACCCTTGCTGAATTTTTTGACATAAAAGCTGGGTTAGGGAAGCATGAATCCATGCTCATAATTATTAGTAGATCTTCATAAAACATGGGAGATAGAGTGAAAGAAGGTCCTAATGAATATTAAAATAGTTTTGACTGAATTCCAGCCACCCTCACATAATAATGTGCCCAAAAGTGAAATCTGATCGCATGTCCAAAATGCGTAACACAAATCTGAGCATAAGCTGAAACAATGGCTTATGTGCAGATTAAACATCATGTTTCTGTGCATTATCATACAAATAGACACAGCCACCATGTACAACGGACTACTTCTATGCTTATGCATTGAAATAGAACGTTATATAGTAGAGGCTGCCTAAACAGCATATGCTAATATAAAACTACCTTACTTTCTTTCAAGACCTTTTTTTATTATCATCTAGAAATTTTTAAATCTATAGTTTAATTTTATATCCATTCTACCATATATATTAATTCTAAACTATAAGCATATAATTAATACATATGCAATCTTATTTTTTATCATACGGAGCTATCGAAGAATTAACTTTTCTTATTTTTAAAGTATATACTCAATAACTTTTTTTTCTTAATTTCTCTAATAAAAACTTAATATTTCACCATTCACATTTCTTAGTTGTGAACCAAAATGTCTTTCTAGTTCAAGATTACCTGTTTTCAGAAAAAATTGATAAATAGAAACCAAATTCTTATATAAACAAAATTAATTATGGTTATAGTACATAAAAAAAAAATGTAATAATTACTTTTATATATCAACATGTAAAATTTTTAAACTAGTGAGAGTATTAATAATGTAAAGTTACTTTGTATAATTTATTTCAAAACATAAATACAATTATGCATTAAATAGACACTATTTTTCTGCTTGAAAAAAATATATGAATTTAAAAAACACAAAAAATGTTAATTTTTTATCCCATATTTTGAGCTTAAAAAAAAAAAAGTTTTACTTTCCTCAAGATCACTGAATAATTGAAAATAAAAATTTATCAATATTATTCAGGGTTTTCCCTTTTACAGATTAAAAGTATTTCTTTCTCTTTTTTTGTCTTATAATTATAAAGCAAAAAATTGTTTTGATTGTAAACACAC
Source organism: Epiperipatus broadwayi (assembly GCA_028023455.1). Lineage (NCBI taxonomy): Eukaryota > Metazoa > Onychophora > Udeonychophora > Euonychophora > Peripatidae > Epiperipatus > Epiperipatus broadwayi. The sequence goes on along the minus strand of JAQFVV010000037.1, from coordinate 1,978,364 downwards.
ATTTTATATCCAATCATTTTAACATTTTAAAATAGAATGTTCACCTAACTATAATTTTTTATTTGCACTATACTATTTTCTTGAATCTTTATATTTTGTGTTAAAGTCTTAGTTGTCGGTTGGTTTCTCATTTTTTTATGCAAATTCTATTTGTGTCCTCCGATATTGCATTATATTTTTTATGATATTTATATTTCGACTGATTATCATATTTTCTCATTTCACATTTAAACTATAAATAGTATTTTTGTAAATGGTATTAATAAATATTATAATTACAAAAAACACACTCTAGTGTCTGTATAAAAAAAAAGAAATATAATAATACTGAAAATGGTCAAATCACCTTTTTTATGTGAATGAAAATTTCTTGTGCATTATACAAGTTTTATTTTAATTTCTGATTCATGAATCTTCCATTTTATGAAGTTTTGTTGTTTTGCAATTTCTCAATCATCTTATTAAAGTATTGACAAATATATGAACACTGGTAAGGGCTCTTGTACAATTATTTTCTTGGTATGTTATATATAGTATTCCAATCTCATTATAACAAATTCAATTCTCTCTTATATGACCTCTTTTATAAGTATGTCTTATTAATTTATCATTTACAAAATTCTTGTTCAAAGAACTTTAGTGGTCTTAAAATCATATCTATATCATTAACTCCCTTTTGAACCCAATACTTAAAAAAAATTTCCACACTATTTTTTCAAACAATCCTATATCTTTCTTACCCCCTTCTTTTGGGAGATAAAGAAATTTTTTTTAAATACAAAAACAACAATAAAGGTATATGTGAACTAGGTGAAGTGATAATCTTTTATATTAAAAAGTTATCTATATCAAACAATATTATTTAGGAATCACGTCCTAAAATCAAATTCAAAGAGTTGAAATAAGTAGAATACTGGAATCCTGAATATGAAGTGTTTAATCTGATACTGATAAAAAAATTATCAGTCTGCCATACTATTTTAAAAATAATAGTTTAAATTTACTCATATAAAGATTATAACGTAAGCAACAACATATTATGAATGTTGCTGACTTAAAGACTTACACACATGCAAATATAACAAAACTGAAAAAGATATGAGTCACATTTAGTTATGGTTTTACATATGTTATTTGTTGTTTTTTTAATTCAATATCTTACTGCCTTTTTTCCCTTTTGTCTGGCATTTGACAATTACCAAACTTTCCCAATCAGTAGTTTTTTGCATTATAAAAACTTTCTACTATAAAAAATTTGTCAAAATTGGACTCCAAAAAGATCACATATTCATTTTAAAAATACTTTATTGTCATGCTGTTTATTGTCAGAGTTTTGCTATCATCTTATTATGTCATCATATACTGTACTTTTAATTAATTAGTTACAGCAAGTTGATTTTATTTCTCTTTTTTTTTTTTTGGTAATAAATTTATTAATTACAGAAAATATCAATTTTCTTTATTCAAAAAAAATATCCATATTCATTTTAATAATTTTTATCTACCAATTTACAAATAAATTTCTAGAGTTATAAATAAAACTAATTTATATTCCTACTAAAAGAATTTTTTTCCCCTCAAAAACATAACTAATGTCAAGTAGAGAGTAAAATAATTTAACAGAAATTTACCATAAAAATTTCCAGAATTGTATATTAATGAAACTGAAGAATAAATTTACAAAAAAATTAATTTCCACTGTTGGCATAATATACTGTATATAAATTTCTATAAAACCAATATTTCTTTTTAAAATTTTTGAAAGTATTGTCAGTTTTATCAATTGTGAATGTCTCAACTTTAATAACTATCAGGTCAAATTACATCATTTTATTATTAGGGCATCTTGTATCAAATTAACGTATTGCTTGCCAACTACAAAGTAATGTAGTGGATAATTTCACAATAATTATCAACTGCTTGTAAATAAGTTTGCCATTCCGCTTCTAAAAAGAAAACAAAGTGATGAAAAAAATTACCATAAAAATGAATTTTGCGACGATTACAAGCACATGTATGGACTACAAATATGACTACATATAGAATATGCTAGTTCATTTTCCTATTTACTTGATATTTTATGGTGTTGTCTTTTAATTTTTTAAGCAGTAAATTTTTTTTTCTGAAATACTTCAATAACATAAAATTGTAGCTCTCCTAGGTATTCGATTCTCTGGCATATCTTCTCAATTGAAACGATTAACATTGTGCTTCTTTAGAATGTCTTTAAGATAATACTTATATCATAAATGCAGTCTATCTCTTCCATGAAGTATCATTCCTCTGTTCAGTCGTTTTACATATTCAATCCAACAAAGATGTGATTTTGCAATAGTCGATTCAAATATATCATCCTGCAAGTTGAAAAACAGTGTTGACTGGTTTAATGATCTTGCCATTGTATTTTTAAAATTTTATGGAGTATCCTTGAAACTTTTCAAATGCCTTTATATTATCCCAATAGAGTGTCCAAGTTTCACTTCCATACAATAAATTAAGCAATTTCACAATATCAAATATATAATCACTTTATAATAACAGATTTGTCTTTAAACATTAATAAGACTTTTACTGTTAAGCAGATATGAATTTGGAGTTCAACAACAATCATTTCAACTTCACATCAAACAAAACATTCACATAAATGAAAAACAAGCACTATATCAAAGATTGAATATTTATTCCATTCATAAATGCATACTCATTTATAAATAAATAAACCATTTTGTTGACATTGTGATTTACTTTCATTTATTTAAATACTACTTATCTAGCAATTGTTAAAAATTTACTGTGCTAATTTTCTGCTACTTTGCATGACACTCCTTAGAAAAACTATAACACAGTATAATAATAAAATGGCTTTATTGTTCAAAAAATCACAAAAAGTTGGAAAGCCAAAGATGTCCGAAATGAAATCAATCTAAGGACTTTAATTAAGCTCCAGTGTGAAATTCTGGTCACTGCATTAAACCACACAGGTCAAACTATTAATAAGGAGTGGATAAAAGTTATTTTTAAAAAGGAATTTTCCAAATGTCTAATAAAAAATTCATCCAGTTTACATTTTCATTTTCATACAAGTCAGAGCAGAGATTAATCGAGAATTTTCTTTATTTTAGGAGATCTTAATTTGAAATATTAAAATAAATTGTATTAAAATGGTAAAAAGCAATAGCAAGCTATAATCAATAATCTGTTATTACATTATTGTCTAATTATTAATTCCAACTTTTCTTCAAGCAGAAAATATAAATATTTACATACACAATGTATGCATAATTGGCAGATAATTCATTATAAAAAATTTATTTTTTCATTCACTTATAAATTAATCTTGGAAAATAATGAATTATAATTTGGCTTCCAAATTATAATTTGATCCACAAATAAAGTGTTTTTTTCTGACACTTACTACAAGCTTATTTTTAGGGTTTCTATTCCACCTTCACATTTTCCCACCTTTTATAACATATAAATTAATGTTTTTTTAGGCACAATATAATGCTTAACTCATATTGGTCTCAGGAAACTAAGCATAAAATAAAAACATCATCTAATTTTATTCTTTAAAATATCCAAAAGTTAATGATGTTGCAGCAGGATTATTCTAACAAAATATAAATACATAAAACATCACTAATCATAAAAGCTAAACTTTATATACCTCTTCTATCTTCATCTTGCTCTTTACAAAAAGCTAATAAATTTTTTTGTAATCATCATTCTTGTTCATAGCCCACAGAAAATTAAAAAGCTGTTTAGAAAATTGACTCTGCATAAATATACCTAAAGTTTTTTTTATTATTATTTGACTTTCTAGTTATTTCTGACAAAAAAAAAACAAATGCCACAAATTTATTTAATTAAAATATTGTATTATAGATGTTCTTATTCTTTCATTTTCTCTAGTGGCAATCAGATCCATGGAATTATAGATATGCATGCATCAATCAATATAAGTAAAATTATTATCTGCCCATCTAAATTTCAAGTAAAAATATTTTAAATCAATCTTAATTTGCAAAAATTGTCACCCAAATTCAAATATTAATGTTAAAATTGAATATGACTACAATTAAAATATTAAAATTCACTGAAGTATCATTATAATCATATATCTTTTAAAATATGATTGTACACACCATTATGAAAAATTACTTTCAAAAGATTTGTTCCTATTTTATTCAATTTTTGCTTCAAGAAAAGTTATTGTTGATAAAATCTTAAAAAAAAAACTCAGCTAAAAAATCATGCTTCAAATATTAAAAAAAACATACTAACTGATAACTAGATAATTTAAAAATTGTTTGTCATGAGAGTCAAGATACTAGCAGTATTAGATAGCTTCATTAGTCAATTCCTTTAATACTTGCTCACTGCAAATAAAGTTAGAAATAATAGAAATTCTTGCCAATACCTCTGAATTATTAGAATAATCTAATGAGTTCACACATAAATAAAAAACTTACTTTAAAAAAATCTTTTGTTGTAACATGTTATTAACATAAAAACTTTAGTAAAAATTTTCTACCCATATTTTCATTATATAACTTGAGGCAATGGGTATTTGATTACATTTTCTGAGAGTGCATTACATTAATTGTTGTCTATCTATACATATTTCATTTAAATTAATGTCAGTGGGAACATGAACATCTGCAATGGGTATTTGATTACATTTTCTGAGAGTGCATTACATTAATTGTTGTCTATCTATATATATTTCATTTAAATTAATGTCAGTGGGAACATGAACATCTTTCTTTCACATTAATGTTAGTCTTCATTTTACATATTTCAGAAGAAAGAATGTGATCAGTTTTCCAAATTAAGAATAAAAATACATATTTCTTTATTCATAGGCTTGATAATCTCAACTGCAATTTTGGCTTGTGGCTACACGTAGATTGCACCAAAGAAATATCTGGTTGACAGCACTAAGACAATATTCAATTAATTTTGCATGAATATTATTTACATATTGTTCTTACCAACTTCAGTATTATCACTTTCATTTTATGCAGCACAAATACATCAATCTTGTTATTGCTGCTAAGCTCAAACATCAGAGTTACATTATGTCTAAAAGATTTCAAAATATTCAGTTTATATCCTCATTTTTTATTTAGATCGAATATATTTATTGACCTTTTCTTATATATACTCTAGATCAGGGGTTCCCAACCTTTTTGCACTTAAGAGCACATTCTATAATACCGGCCAGGTGGCAGGCACCATTTATTTTAAAGTGAGTTATTAGTTTTTATGTTGGGTTTGCGAAGAGATAAGGGGGATTTAGATATAAAGGCCATAGAGTTGACAAAGTTTATATTGTGGAAATGGGATGGGGCAGAATATGGGAAGACTTAAGAGTGGGGGAATGGAGAATAAATTGGCTAGCAGGTCTATCTGGGCATAATTGCTGAGATATTCTTGACTTCGTTTAAGGAGAAGCCAAATACATCACATCACATCACACCAGGTGGCGAGCACCATTTATTTTTTCAATGTAAATTTATAGTTGGATATTGTTAATAATACACATAATGTACAAAAAAATATTTATTTCAAAAATAAAATTTTAACATATAATTAACGTTTATTTTTTTTACGCTGTAAAAATATAGTATGCCCTACAATTTGATTACAATATAATACAATAATTTATAAGAAATTTTAAAAATTAAATTTATTTGTATCAGATAAATAATTTTCTATCATGTTCGGATAGCAGCGGGCACACGTAAAATGGTCTGCGGGCATAGGGTTGGGGACCCCTGCTCTAGATCAACTAATTTAGACTAATGATTAATTGATTATTTTACTTTTTTTTTTATTTGAATTGCCTTTATTTATATTTTCTATTTGTATTGTTTTGGTTTCCAATTATTTTCTAAATTTATAATGATCAACAACCACTACTTTATCACTACTACCCACTAATTGCTACACTATCACCACCTTATTAATTACCTTTTTATAAATTTACTCCTATCGGCACTGTTTTTATTTGCAACCGGACATTATTAATCAAAAGTTTCACCTTGATTTCTTGATACTGAAGACTCATAATCCTCTATTTTCCAAAATAATTTTAAAAAAAACTTTAGAAAGAATAGTTCTAGGATTATTTAACTTTTTTTTTTTTGTCATAATTTTGGATTTTATTTAGTCTTCTACTTAGACATGGTACATTTTAGCAATTCAAAATATAATTTCAGTGCAACCAAACAACTTACTCTTTTTTTTTTTTAGTGCAAATAATTAATTATAGAAACATTCTTAAAGATGAGATACAAACACAAACCATAAAACAATACAGCATATTCTAACACAAACTAATAAATATTAAACAAAATTATTTTTGATAGTAATGTTGCAATTTCACTTATGTTAAAAAATTCTAATGTTTTCAAAACTCAATATGACAAATGCAAATTAATAAATTCTAGTATGTAAAGCTCTAGTAATCTGATTTTTAAGTATTTCAATGTCATTTATTTGAAATAGTGGCCTGAATATACTCTTTATTTTTAATAACACAATGACAAAGTTTAAAAAAATGTTTCAAAATAAATTACTTTTGTTGTCAATAGAAATGTTAGCACAATATAACTAATAAATGAAAATGAAATGTTACATAAAGTCATGAATCAATTCAACCAACATTAATTTTGACAGAATTCCACAATAAAATCAAGCACAGTAACTTCAAAGTGCATGATATAGCCTTGAATAAGTCATTGTGCAATCTTCATGCATTAAAAAAAAAAAAAAATCATTTATTATTCATAAATAAGTTCCTTCAACTCTTATAAAATGAAATATGTATGCTCTTCAAATTCATTGATTAGGGACATATACTGTTTTCCCTTAATTTTTTGTTTTGTTTTAATTATTATGCTTTTTTAAAAAATAAAAATGTTTTTGATTTTCATCAATATTTAACAATTACTTTCTTATAATAAACTTCAAACTTTTATTTCTATATATTTTATAACTATATATAATCAAGTATCATCAAAATTGGAAAAGAATAAATATCTTTATGCTGTTCTTCCATAAAATAATCAGAAAATAATAAATTTTTTATAACAGCTATATAAATATCAAAAATTTTATTTGCATATAGATAAAAGCATTTTTCAGTACCTGATTTGGTGCCATTTTCAAATGTTAATAATCTATTAAGATAACAACCGATTTCAGATATAAAACCATTTAGTGTTCAATAATGAAATTAAAACAAACAACACCAATATAAATCATTAAAATAAATCAAAACCCACATATACAAATCCAGTAATTACAAAATAATTGACTACATCATAACAATACAATAAATAAAATAAATTACATACATTTTTTCCTTTTTTAGAATTATATATATGTCAATTTATATAATTTTCCATTCATTTTTAATTAACTAATTATTAACCAAATTTATAGAAGTCATGTAAATATAGTATGTTTCATATATTTGTCTTCTTTTTGGGTCTTTGATGTAATTTAAACATCTAATACTTTTTGTAGCATCTATTCTATGTCTATATTTTAAGTAATAAATGTACAATGCAGATTTATCATCTCTTCTACTAATTGCATTATTATGTTCTTTGACTCTTACCTCTAATTGTTTGCCAGTATGCCCAAACTAAATCACTTTACAAATTTCACATGTAATTTTATATAAATTTCCTTTTTTGTTCTGTAAATCATCCCTTAACCTAATAGATCGAGATTTTTACTGTTTGGCCAGCCAATATTTATATTCTTCTCAATATAATTTTTGTTATATCTTAATGTATTATATATCTTAGGATAATATAAAAATCTAATCCATTTCTTATTTGATTCATTATTACCATTATCAATACCATTATTTTTCTCAGAAATTTTATCACTCACTACATATGTTTTAGAATTAAAAAATATTTTTTTAAATAATTTTAGGATTATATCCATAATCTTTATATAATTTAATAAATTAACTTTTTTGTAACTGAACTACATTTTTATCTATATTTATCATTCCTATATTTAAAATTTTTAATGTGTTAATTTTTGCACCCATGCTTGTTGTTAAGTAGCAGTTATTAAAATTTTAAATATAGAGATGATAAATATAATATAGATAAAAGTGTAGCTCAGTTACAAAAGAATCAATTTATTAAATTATATAAAGATTATGGATATAATCCTAATACTATTAAAAATTATATTTTTAATTCTAAAACATATGTAGTGGGTGATAAAATTTCTGAGAAAAATAATGGTATTGATAATGAATCAAATAAGAAATGGATTAGACTTTCATATTATCCTAAAATATGTAATACATTAAGATATAACAAAAATTATATTGAGAAGAATATAAATATTGGCTGATTGTCAAGCCGAGAGGTCAGCGCAGCTGCCTTGCAAGCAAGTAGTTGCTTGCAGACAGTTGTCGTGGGTTTGCTCCCCGGCTGATGCTTTAACATATGGGAAAAAAAAATATTGGCTAGTCAAATGTAAAAATCTCAATCTACTAATAGGTAATTATACGTTAAGATATGATATACAGTAAATAATTTAGTTTGGGTATATTGGCAAACAATTAGAGGTAAGAGCCAAAAAATATAATAATGCAATTAGTAGAAGAGATGATAAATCGGCATTATAAATTTATTACTTAAAATATAGGCATAGAATAGTTGCTACAAAAAGTATTAAATGTTTAAATTACATCAAAGATCCAAAAAGAAGACAAAAATATGAAACATACTATATTAAAAATAATTTAAATAATTGTATGAATATTTACAACTTCTATCAATTTGGTTAATAATTGGTTAATTAAGTATGCATGGAAAATTATATAAATTGACATATATAATTGTAAAAAAGTAAAAAAATGCATGTAATTTATTTAATTTATTGTACTGTTATGATATAGTCAATTATTTTGTAATTACTGGATTTATGTGGGTTTTGATTTATTTTAATGATTTATATTGGTATTGTTTGTTTTAATTTCATTATTGAACATTAGATGATTTTATGTCTGAAATAGTTTGTTAACGTAATAGATTAACATTTGAAAAAAGCACCAAATCAAGTGCTGAAAAAGGCTTTTATGTATTAAAAAAAAATTTGATATTTATATAGCTGTTGTAAAGAATTTATTATTTTCTGATTATTATAATCAGATATATTTTTGAAAGCTCCTGAGTGGTTCACATTATTGCAGTTAGCAATTATTTTGCACTTCTTTTGTCATTTAGTTATAGAACTTGTTAAAATATTTATTTTATTATAATTTTGATTTTTATATAATATAAATTGATTTTAAAAAAATAGTAATAGCAAAGTATACGAAATAAAATTAGATATTTTTTGTCGAGGTCTCAGAATGTTTTACATATAATTTAGTTTTTATGCATAAAACAATATTTTTTTTAAAAAATAAGATAGCTTTTAATAAGAGTTATTTATATTTGATTCTCTATTTCTATATTGTTCAAAATAAAAAAAATATTGTCAAAATATTAAAAACATTACTATCTTCAGGTAGCATTTCTATAGATTACATACCGTCTTATAAATTTTAAAAAAAAAGTATATAATAAAAAAATAACATTTAAATGCCAAATTAATATTATTAAATATTTTTATGATTGAATTTCATACACGTTATATATAAGATTAATTAAACAACAAATAATTTAATTTTAAATTTAAAAATATTTCAATAAAAGCTATTATAAATATATAGAATTTCATGGGCTTCCAAAAGAATTATTTCACTTCAATAATCATTATATTTAAATATTCTATAAATTTTGTCCAAAAACATTTCATATACTTTTTTTAATTTTTATTATTACAATTAAAAAAAAAATAAGTAGAATGGTAATTTAGAGTTATAACATACAAAAATAGACATGATATAAACATACAAACACAATGTGGCTAAAGCAATGGCATCCTAAATATCAGTACATTTCAATTTGTGGTGCATTTAGTGTGTCATATGACCCCCCCCCCCCTTTGTAAAGTGGCACTTCTGTGTGTAACATATATATTGGTGATCTTATATAAGTACTATTCGTTGTCAAAAATACTATTCACACATGAAAGTTGACAAGATTCTAACAAGTCGTTATTTTAGTAAATCTAGTTTCAGGGAGCCACAAAAAATGTTTACAAAAAAAAATGCCAGTTAGGAAATATTTTATTTTTATTACTGTTATTTTAAAAAAAGAAATCATTGTGGAAAAATTAATTTCAATATTTACAGTTTATTTTCCATTAACTTATTAACAGAAAAATGAAAAAATATATATAAATATAATATTTACACTTTATTCACATCAGCAGCATGACACTTTTTGGGAGGACAGGATCCCGTATCCTTGGAAATAGTCCATTGCATTATGTCCTTGATAGGAAAGTCCCAAATTTTTATCATTATGACAATTAACTAAGAAACTGCTGACAAAAAGAAATTCACTGAATTGAACCAAAGTACGACTATGTTAAGAGAAATTCACTGAATTGAACCAAAGTATGACAATGTTAAGAGTCTCGTCGCTTATCATGTTATAAGCAAAAAAAAAATTGAAATAAAGCTTCTTAATAAAATTTATCAAAATTTATTCCTTTTTTAAATTTAACAATTGATTTATTAATTTTGTTTTAATTGAACAACTAACACATCTTTAGTAGATTATAGGCCCTCGAAACTGTTTATTTATCAAAAATATGGGATGACATCTTGGTTTACTTGAAAACTCCCAAGTACCCAATTTCTTTAAACTAATATATCGTTGGGGACATGGAAATAATATATTTACAAATCTTTAGTGAATAAAATGTAATTCAAAAGTATTCATTCATTTTTTTTTGAAATGATAAAAATGTGTCTTTGCATCATTTTTTAATAAAAATAATTTATAAAAAATCAAACAAATAACATAAATTAATATAATATTTATAAAATCACTATAATAATATAATTCTTTTTTAAAATAACAAATCTGAAATTATTATGTTGAATGAACAACAAACAAATGATTAAAAAGCATTCAGGAAAAAATTATTAATGATAACTGAAAATAATTGGGGGAAAAAAATTATTTCCATAAAATGTGATCAAGTAAACATTCTGGAAAAAATTCTATTATCAACGAAGATAAACAATTCTTCAAATCTAAAAAATCAATTATATATGGAAAAAATGCCTAAATGTAATTTATTTCCTAAATGACATCCATGATATTATTGAACATGAGTTTTTAAATAAGTAACAACAGTTTTTGACTGCCTTTTTTTTTCATAATTTTTTTTTCTTGATTTACATTAAATATTAAAACATAAATATCACATTTATTTTCTAAATAAATTATTTTCATGTTTCATAATTATTAAAATATAAATAGTAACTGGTTTTAGTAACAAAAATAAAAAAAATGAAATTGATCAATTTTCGTTTGTGGATAGTAGCTCGACAATGAGTAGAACATACCTATATCAGCATCAATAAATTATTCTAAAACATTTATTTTAAACCAAAACCCCTTAAGCATGTTTTTAAAGTTAATAAATCAAATAAACACAGATGACAAATTAGAAATAGAAAAATATATATAAAATTTGTAAATCAGAATAACAAAAAAAATAACTCTAATGGCAACAATCTTGAACTTTTAATAGTACTGATGACAAAAATATTTTTGAAATGAAAAAACTATCTATTGGTGAAAAAAAATGATTAAAAAAAATTATTATTATTACTAGTGATGTAATTAAACTGTCAAATAAAAATATCTTAATATCTTGCAGCATTCATATATAATTTACTCACAAACTGATATTTTGCTTATTACTAATTCAAAGAACAGGTAATTTGCTTTCACTTAATTTATAAAACAACATATTTAATATCTTATTTAGATCATTAAAAATGTAAGTTTCCAAATAACAGAAAAAATCATAACAATAGCTCCAATTCACCAAGTATGCTATTATCTGGAAAGCATTAAATATTTACTGTAAAAATAATACTGGTATAATATCACTAATTTCTCACTCTTAAATTGCAAACCATTTTGGATTAACAACTTTTACAGATTAAGAATTATTCACAAATATATTTCTTACTCTCCCTCTATTATAAACTTTCCTGCTAGAAAAATTAATAGAAATTAGATAATATAACAGAGACTATTCTATGTAAATCTGATTAATGTAAACACTTTCTGCCATATATAAAGTGCAAAAACATTTCAGAAATACCAACAGAGCCCTCAGTTTGTTTGCCTTAAGTTTTTGAACATCTTACCAAATAATAAATGTTTTCCACTCATTAATAATGCTTTCAAAATCCACACTATGATTAATAGTTAAAGTGCATCTAAATCAAAATCTAATTTAAATAAAAATTTGATTTAAGCAATAAGTTAGAGCGTTTTATTTATAAAAGCAAAGAACTGCCTGCATAGATTAATTTAAATATATACTGTATGTAGACAAGATATACTCTGTCTAATTACATTTTTTTTTCCCTATTCAATTGAATTATTTTTATGTTTTAAAGGCATTTATTGTTCTATAAGAATCTATTACAACAGGTTTAAAAAAACAACAACACAGTTTTGATCATGAGTAAGAGTCTATGACAGATTACAGATTTTTTAAAAAAAGTGTTTTTACATTGACTTATACAACATTATTTACATAAAAATGTTTTTAAAATTTGTTAAGGAGAGGAAAAAGGAAAAAAAAGTATATGAATAAAAAGAAACTGTTTAAATCTTAAGGTTTTACCATTGTCGCATTCATTTTCAGAGAATGGTTTATCTTATTATAGTTTCAGATGATGCATTAGAGACCAAGTATCTTTAAACATTGCGTGGGATGATAGTTTTTTCTTTATTTTTTTAAAAGTTTCCAGTTTATTCCAGGTATACGGGGGTCTTCTAAGATTACAATCATACATGAATTTGCATCTGGTACACCAGACAGGATATAACACGAATGTTTGCAAAAATTCTTTGTTTGAATGTCTAGAATAGGGTATTAATATTATATTTGGGTTTGTTAAAAAGTTTTGGTATTGCTTTGCATATATTCTCAAGGCCCTCACATTCAAAGAAAAGATGATATTGAGTTTCAGAATCTTTATGGCAAAGACTGCATTGTTCATCAAAGTTCTTGTAATGTCTTTTGTGTCTAAAAATGAAGTGTAGGTAGGAATTCTACATTTATTTTGATAAGAAAATCCAAGTACTTAGGTTCAAGTGACCAGAATTTAAATTTCTTAATCGGTTGTTTGTTGTTTATATTAAGTATTGTATTCTTTTCATGATTTGAGATAGGGATTTGAATAAGGGTAAATATTTGCCAATATTTGTATTTTGAACTGGAAGGGAGAAGATTAAAGTTAGGAATTGTGCGAAGTGGTACAATGAAATTTTCCCATAATTTGAACTATTTTTAAAAATATTGCATAGTGATATAGAAATGTTTTTTAAAACTCCAATTTCCTCAGTATTTCAAGTTTTATTTTGCTACACATTCTATAAAAAAAAAATTCTTTAGGGGAAGGGTTGATTAAAAGAAATTGAAACAAAGCTTAAGTTAATTAGGACTAATATATAACAGGTATTTATTGAAATGACTTTTTATTTATTATAAAATGTCTATATTAATTTATTTACTGGTTTTTTTTTTTCTTTAATGTTTGAATACTGAAGATGAAATTTTTAAATGTTACTTAAATAAATTACAAACTCTTTTCATAAAATATATATATATATTTTTTTTTATATATATATTTTTTCTTTTCATAAAATAATAAAATCTAGTGGTCAAAAAAATTTTAAGAGCCCTTTTGTCCACATAACAAAAGTTGCCAAACTATAATGAATAGGATTTTTAAAAATTCTATCATTTATTCATGTTAATAATAATTGTGAAGACATTTAATTATTAAAAATGCACATATTTTTAAAAAACTATTAATTTTCCAGAAAACCTCTTGAGTTATCGAGTTATCACTAAAAAATATCTGAAAGAGTTTTATTCACTCTGAAATGCAGCATTTTGAGAATATGTAATCATTTACAATGCTAATAATGGTTAATAATGATTAAAGAAAATGATTTATCATTTTAATGTTGATAAATCAAATCAGTGGCATCCAAAAATAATATAGAGTAGAAACATAAGAAAAACCTGCTTATGTTATAACAACAATCAACCCTTAAGTTATTAACAATCCTATTAAAGCCTTGAGTAATTGGCTTTATTGTCTGCTTATATTAATTTATGCATGGAAGTTATAAATAATTTAGGCAAAATAATATTTAATGCTTTGTATTAAATAAGGCGTAATTCTAACATTTTAATATTTGTATTAAATAAAGTTATAAATAGTATTTTAATATCTATATGTTTTTATTAATTTATGAGCTTTTAAATTATAACCATGTGATTGTATTAATCAAAGTGATAAAATTTTCATAGACCTATACTTTTTCTTACTAATTTATGAATTTTTGGTAAACTTTATTAAAGAAAGCATTTAATTATTATAATTTTTTGCTATTAATAATTACTTAAGAGTAACTACCATGTAAGCACTTAATTATTAACCTTTGCTATTAAACCCAAACTCATCAACAGTTCTTTAATTAAATAATTGATATTAGCAAATGACTTGTCTGCAAAACAAATAATGTATGTATATTATTTTATAATAAAAGCTTTTATTTACTGTGCACTAAAAAGCCAAAAAATAGTTTTCTTCAACCACAATTAGGGTTTTTTTTTTTCAATAATAACAATTTATTAAATACAATAGATAAGGATGTTTTTACAATAGAAATGGCATTTTGTTACACAGGCAATGTTTACACAAATTTTAAAGTGTTCATTTGAAAATTTCCCAATAATTTCTGGGTAGGTAGTATGTTGCCATCTGCAAATGTTCAGTAATCTTTTGTTGGTCATTTTTTCTTCTGGTGTATTGATATAGTGTTAACTACTAATATAGTATTTTATTAGTACTGTAAACTTTATTGGATTTGGGAATAGTTACAGGGATAGAGGAATGTTTTATATTCTTTTCTTTGTTACAGGATTGTCTTATTGTTTCTAATTCTCTTCATTGATTAAGATTAGGCTCCATGTGTCAATGAATCTACCCCTGGGAGTGAGTAATTCATCTTTCTTCTTGATCTTAGCTAATTTCCTCATGAGATATTTACCTTCTTGGAGGGGGTGTTGTTAAAAACTTTTTTACATTGAGTGGTCCAAATTATATATGTGAGAAATATAAAGAGCCTTATATTGGCAAAAATCCTAGTTTTGATACTGTCCTTGATCGAAGTTATTAAGTAGTAGTCTATTTTAACCTCTAATATTAATCTCTTAATAGTCCAAAGTCCTGTACAGGAGTGAATCAGACAATCAAACGTCTCTTCCTCACGCCTGCAAAGAGGGCAGATTGGGTCAATTTTAGCGATGCCTCTTCTAATGCCCAGAAACCAATTGGTACTGATCGCCTGCATGTTGATTTTTATCAAAAAGTCTAGGTATTTTGGTTCCATGAACCAGTATTTGAGAGTTAGATTATTCTTTGATTAGTTAGACCAAGTTTCCTTTTGTTGGGATGCTATTAGGATTAATTATAGATTAAGCATCCCATATTTTAATTTTATCTTTAAAAGTATTTTTGGTAATGGTTATATATTTTTTAATAAGGTCTAATGTCACATCTAAGAACTGTAGTGATTGAATTAATTAATTTCTGGACATCTCATGCTTTTATTTCAAATTAAATAAATAAACCCAATTGTGATTGAAGAAAACAATATTTTTTGCCCTGTTAATGCACGGCAAATAGAAGTGTTTATTATAGAATATTTAAATTACTTTTAAATTTTTAGTATTTGCACAGTAAATAAAAATATTTATTTATACCGCACTCTCGTACACATCCAAATTACTGAATAGATAAAGCTTTCAAAATTTGGCTGCCAACTCTTATACAATAAATAAACCAGAGGACCAACCAGAAATATTTCATTGTCATATTGCATTGCCACTGATTTCTAATATATACAAAATTTTAAGGAAATCCATTTGATATAAGTCCGTTAAATCTAGATTACAAAATTTATCCTAAACAAATAAACATAGTTTCTGAGTTTCTAAGTTAAATAAAAGATATAAAATGGTACAATGACATTGCTGCCATAAAAAATGCAAACTTTACTTAATTATCAAATACTATAAATCTGTAATTAGATGTCATTTTTTTTTAAATATGAAATTTTAAATGTTTAAACTTGTTACGAAAAAATAAGCAAAACAATTATACCTTGATAAATTTTTAATATTTTTAATATTGCAGTTGTTTTATAATATATATATATTTTCTTTAATTTAAATAAATATAATGTTTTACATTTTGAGAAATGGAAACTTTTTTTTTATAACGAAAAACCATAACTTTTATATTATTTTCCCTCTAGAAATCAAATTTCTAATAATAAATCATTGGAATATTGCACTTTAAATAATGTTCAGAATATCAAATAAGTATAGATTATGCATATTATAATACTTTTACAAATATACAATTAATACACTACTTCAAAATAATGGTTTTTTTCTTACTAAGATTTATAATACCCTTGAAATTTTCAGATATGGTTGAAGGATTTTTTTAATAAATTACATTTTATAATATAGAATCAGTAATAAATATTATATAAAAATTTTTTTCATGGATTTAATAAAATTAAATCAAATTAGTACAAGTGTAGCAAAGTTACTATCATGACCCATTCAATGATTTTTTGAAATCCAATATAAATCTCATTCTTCTCTAAATATTGTGTATTGATATATAAAAATCTTTCAATGAAATTTTACAGAATTTGTTAGTAATTCATTAGACTAGAGATTATCCATTTAATGAATATTTCTGTAGTGTAATCCTCACTACATCTTGTGGAGGGTGAAAACGTAAATATATGACTAAGGACATAAAGAAATGATGTGTGATCCCCAAGATGTCCATTTCATACTGAACGAGCACTCATCAGTTGACCCAGATCATACTCTTACATATATTCTGCCCTCACAATTTTTACCACAAACCACTTGATGGGAGTATATTAATAATTTTATTAATCATTCTTTAGATTAAATATCTATTTAATGAATATTTCTGCATTGTAATTTTCACTATACTTGCATAAGAATGGTGTGATGAAAATTACACTCAGAAATATTCATTAAATGAATAATCTCTAGTCTAAAAAATGACTTAATAAAAATTATTAATATTCTTCCATCAAGTTTTTGTGCCAAAGTTGTGAAGGTAGAAAATTGGATACAATTAAACTATAGGAGTAGTTCTCTATCTACATATATATATATATATACACTGAACAATGATAAAAATACGTGTATAAGAGCATGTGATATGGACCAACTGATGAGTGCTGGTTCAGCTCAAAATATACTTTTTGGAGGATCATACATCTTTTCCACATTAATCTTTGATCATATGTTTATGATTATATCCATCCACAAGCTGTTAAAAGTGGATAGAAAACAGTCCCTATCTTGTGCGAGTGGTGTATGAAAATTACATTAAAGAAATATTATTCATTAAATGGACAATCTCTAATCTAAAGAATAACTAATAAAAATTATTACAATACTTTCATCAAGTGGTTTGTGTCAAAGTTGTGAGGGCAGGGAGAAAGTTTAACACATGAATTAAACCATAGTATTAATTCCCTATATATATTATAACCTTCCCTTACAGTTCTTCATACACCTCTACTCTTTACGATATTAGCTCATTAATAACAATCACGTATAACAACAATAAAATATAAGATTCTCTTTGGGTCTTGAAACTTGTGATACATCAAGACATAAGATAGACTTTATGGACGATTACAACATAGAGGTTTTAACATTGAAAAGTATATAAAATACATTCCACAATGGCAATGCTATTGTAAAAATTCTCCTACTATTATCATATTATAATCATTAGGAAAATCTCCACAACAAAAATGACAAACATAATATTTCATTTAAATAATGCTTTAACTATTCTATAATTTAAGAATCTCAAAATAACATTAAAACTAACATTACATTAAATTAAAAGACTTAATGCTATCCTATGGCTACCTCGGGATCATTATTCTATTCTAAAATATAATATAATTATTTTGATAATTAAATAATTGAATTGCAAGAAGGATTTTTTATTGGGATCTAACCATTTAAATAAAATCACAATTACTATTGCAAACACTGATTAACCTCCCATTAGAAAATTAATTTAACTATAATAATTACCTTCACTTAAATAATTTAATTTACTTTCCTAAGATTTATCCTCATAATTATACTAATAACAATCACTATAGAATACTCACGTTTATCATAATCAAAAGCTTTATTATACAATTATTATCTACAAAAGTCTAACTCAGTTAAATACATTTCTTAATTACTTAGCATTCATCCCTTGTAATTCAATCCTTCAGAATTACAAACCTTAAAATATATTTGGTCAGTAACTTGTAATCTGAAATAATATAATACTTCTAAATTTATGATATAAAATACATTTCAAAATGAGATTACAAAATCAGAATGTGACTATTAATTTCTATTATACGCTCTCTATTTTATAGGTATAGAGTAATTTTCAAATAAATCAAGATTCTTTTATATCTAATAAAAATATGAAGTACTACAAACTCTCTTTAATATAGTTATAATTTAAAAGCAATTAATAATTAATGTGTCAATTATAAATTCTTAAATATAACTCTTCAGATAAAGCATGTAATCAATATATGCTATGTATAATTCTATGTGGATAATGCCCTTTATTGATATGACCTTGTGATGGAAATGACTTAAATGCAATGAAATTACTAATACAAAATTTAAACTAAAATATTTATTTATTTACAACAATAATCATGAACAACAAACAGCTATACATCTTATGTTAAATAATTCACTAACAAAATAATCTTTTAACAGTTTATAAATTTACAATAAAATTATATATAGGGTATATGAGCACACTTTAAGACGACCCATCACTCTCCACTCTATCTAATAACACTGATACCCTCAAGCACATATATGCTGAAAAGATAAATAATCACCAATATACATATTTCATGCTAAACCAGCAATCATCAGTTGGTCCAGATTATCATCTCCCACACATGTATACTGTAAGTGCTCCGATATATATTAAGATAGACAATCTTCATACTTTAATGGACAGGCTCCAAACTGCTACACACTTCAACCGTTCATCCAATTGAAAATCTGATGATGAAATGCTCAAAGGCCACCCTGAGGCCGAAATTCCTGTCACACCCATGTTGACCTAAGGTCAATCTGAACCCCACATGTACAGGACATAATCCCTTTTTATCTTTTCAGCATATGTGTGCTTGAGTGTATCGGTGTTATTAGATAGAGTGGAGAGTGATGGGTCTGAAAGTCTGTGCTCATATACCCTATATATTACATATATAGACACAGGTATATAACAAGCCTGTGTTTCAGTTATTACATTGTAGAGATGTCTGCCCATCCTTGCATGTGTATTAAATGGATTATGTCCTGTACATGTGGGGTACAGATTGACCTTAGGTCAACATGGGTGTGGCAGGAATCTCGGCCTCAGGGTGGCCTTTAAGCATTTCATCATCAGATTTTCAATTGGATGGACGGTTGAAGTGTGTAGTAGTTTGGAGCCTGTCCATTAAAGTATGAAGATTGTCTATCTTAATATATATATATCTGAGCATTTATAGTATACATGTGTGGGAGATGATAATCTGGACCAACTGATGATTGCTGGTTTAGCATGAAATACATATATTGGTGATTATTTATCTTTTCAGCATATGTGTGCTTGAATGTATCAGTGTTATTAGATAGAGTGGAGAGTGATGGGTCGTCTGAAAGTCTGTACTCATATACCCTATATATTACATATATAGACACAGGTATATAACAAGCCTGTGTTTCAGTTAATAAAATTATTTACATTCATAACAGATAGGCATAATGATTATTCTATACATTTTAAACTTCACCCCATATTCGTTATCTAGTTCTTTAAAATAATAAGTTTGTTCTTATTACCATCATGTATGCTTTCATACTATTATTAATAGTTTTAAATTCATGAGTTATCTTATGGATATCTTCTTACTCATCTTTCTCTATTACCTTATATTTTATAACTCCAGATATTTTAATTAAATTATAATATTTAAATTATACTTCATATTCAAGATTTGTATAAAAATATTGCACTACAATCTTATCAACAAAAATTATTGCAATGCTGTGCTAATGATACAAAAAACAAAAAAAAACATTTATAATGTATTTAAAATGAATAGTGAAATTAAGGATTCTTTTTCGTATAATCTTATTCATTTTATACATTCATTCTCTATCTTTCACTTATATTTTCTGTTTATCTATCATCTCAGGTATCATTATTCATATAATAATTTATTCAGATTTTATTCAAATATAAAATATTTGTTTTGTATATGGTCTTACTACTTTTAAACTAATCTGTCAAAACTTAGGAAAAAAAACTAAAATTCTTAAAATATTTAGTCAACTTCCGAAGCCTACTATATTCTTATTTACGTGAAAAATTCATAGATAAGAAACTGATTTTATCAAAAATACTAGATCATAATAGAGGGATTGATGTTTCCTTTATTTATGAGGTGTCACATTTTGGCAGATAATCATTTTCCTAATGATCTTATCCCAATTTTACCCTGGCTTATACAGCAAGCATGGTATACACTACACTCATATCTTTGCAGAAAATCTTCCCATCTCTTTCTAATAAACTATATGGGTATCGCAAAGATTAATCCCATTTAACTATTCAATCAGTTCTTCAGGATGATATTTTTATATCCTATCCTGGAATTTCTACTCAACTTCCCGTACTGTGTCTTCAGCATCTGTTATATTACCTCTGGACCAATAATATAATCCAATCTTCCCATTAAATATTTTTCTATCCACATTTAAGATCATGTTCCAAAACAAATAGTCTCCCTTAATCATCATCAATATACTTTTTTTTAATATAACAAATAAGATCATGATTTTTTTTTTTTACATTAACATTCACTCTTTTCTTACTCTCATAAATAACATTACTTTTTACTTTTTATAATACATTTAAGATTGTTTTTATAGAATTTCTTATTTATCGCCACTAGTTCATTTCCCTTTGTTAAATATACTTTATGATAATCAATTTGAAATACTTCTATAACACATTTTATCACTCAATTTTTTAAAAAATATATACCTGCTAAAATATAAAGTTAAAATATTATATTCCATATACACTTTCATGTAAACTCATGTATACTCTCTTCACATCTTTAAGCATACTCTTCATTCTTTTCTTTTTAATAAGAATAAATAATAAAAAGGTTAATAATTTTTAACCTTATATACCAGATTGCTTATAAAAATTATTTCCATTATTGCTAAACTATAATACCTAGCATTTATATTTCATATCAAACAAAAAAAATATTAATAATAAATTTAAAATTAAAATCCTTTTTCTCTCTTTTTTTTTAAAAAAAAAAAACCCATTTCAATTCCTAGTTTAACATCATGGTAACGCAATACATGTTCACCACTCCTCGCGAGCTTGGGTACTTCCTTATCTTCTTTTGGCTAGAAACATACTGGACTAAAGTTCTGAATTGGACGCATCCTTCCTTCTTGACTAGTTTAAAGTTACATGCACATAATTATACTCTTGAAAAATACATTAATGAAAGAGTTTAACAAATCTCAATACATCTTCACATTATTTTTTCCATTTTACAAAACTTCAAAATATGTTTAATTAATTTATCAATAAGTTTACTTCAACTTATCTCTTCATTTTACTCTTACTTAGTAATTTCGTAAAATTTAAGTACATATGAATAAATTCATTTAACTTTCTGTATTATAATGTATCATCTTCATGATTGTCATCTACTATTAAAAGTTAAAGATTTTTTTGGTTATCTTTTCCCTTTACACTGTTCCTTTCTTATAATAATATAAGATTTCATCTATTAAAACATGAGAAATATTAATTCTTTTATCTGTCCTCTTTTTTTTATTCATTACTAAATATATGCTGAACAGTTTCTTCTTCAAAATTTATCAAGCTATTTATCACACATCAATTTTTCAATTCAAACAGAATATTAATTTTCATTAGACTTATCGTTCTCAACTAATACTTTTACAAGTTTTAAAAATTTATTTCTAAAGATTTTAGACTTGTTTCTCATTTTTAATATATGACTAATAAAAATATTTAATTTGACATAAATAAGCAAATGTTTTCTTACTTGAACACAGATATCTTTCTTTGAAAAAAAATGTACTTGTCTTTTCTTTTACCTGATTATTCCAAATAAAAATAATAACTTTAGCTTTTCTTTTAGATATTTCAGTTATAAGTAGATGATCAAGACTGCAATTAGGTCGTAATAAAGAAACTGGTTTAAACTCACTCCATGATATTAACAATTAATATATCTTTTATATCCTTATAGACAGCTTTTTAAATATTATTTTACCGTTTAAAACTTTAAATATTTTTAAAATGTTTTATAATTTTACTGAGAAAAAATATTGAAACAGTTCCCTACTTTATTTTTTTTCATGAATCTCTACCTTGATTGTCTGCTCCTCTCTTTCTCAATATACCAAATCAATTATTATAACTTTTAAATAAATATTTTTTTGTCTCTATTTAAAATAATTAAAATCAATAAATATTTAACAAATGACATTAATTTAAATCATTTCTTTAAGACTATAGTATTAAGTATAATTATATTTTTAATATATGATATTGATTGAATTTAAATAAAGTTTAATAATAAATATTTACTAAAAATATATTAATAATACGATAATTTTAAAATAATTTATCTTGTAATCTTTAATTGTTCCTTCTTTCATTTACTACAATTCTATATACACCTAGGTTCGTTTTATGCGGATTATTTTAATGCAATTTTGAAGTCATACGATTCATGTTTCTTCTTAATATTTTTCATATTTCACTATATTTATTAGATATCAAGAAATTTAAATTTTTAATAACTTATTTTGACTTGAAATACTTTTTTTTAAAAAAAAAAAAACCTACTTATACTAATGAGTAAATAATAATAATAGATTTATACTTACATATAAAAATATCGCAATAAATATTCAAAAATTTTAAACTTTTAAAACGTATTTTGTTAAGTATAACTGAAATAAATAATGTAGATTTTTAAAATAAATAGCGAAGATTTTACTGATTTTATAAACTGAAAATATTTCTAATGATAATGTATAATCTTTTTGTTTTGATTGCAATCTCATTTTTTTAATATAGAAACAAAATGTGAACATTTAAAATTTATTTCCGTTGTAAAAAATCAGTTGTCAACAGAAAACCATTAACACAGCACAAGACTGAAATTGTCACTAGTTGTGTAAAAGGGATGGAGCAGAATATAGGAAAACTTAAGAGTGGGGAATGAAAAATAAAGTGACTAACAAGTTTCTCTGGGCATAATTGCTGATTCTTGACTTCGTTCAAGGAGAAGCTACATTACATCACATCGATGAATCTGATTTCTTACCAGTTTACAAACGAACCACACATTCAAAAATAGCGATAATGATTAAAATACGTATGAAAAAATGTCAAATTAAATACTGTAGTTAATAAAAAAAAAGGTAAAAAAAGTTTGTCTTGTACCAATTTTCTTCAAATATTTGATATGTTTTATTAGTCATACTTTATTTACTTATTTTTTTAATGCGAATTTTAAAGTAATTTTTTCTTGTTGCTTTGCTTTTATGCAAATTCTTAAAATTACAGACCCTATCCCCTATTTTTCAAGGTAAATCAAGTCTTTTTGTGCGATTTTTTTTAATGCGGGTTTTCTGTGGAACCTATCTACCGCATAAAATGAGAACCAAGTGTATTTAGCTTTTAAAGTAACATTGTATAAAAATAAATTAAAGCCAAATTTAAAGTAACGATGTTTATTTGGATTGGCAACTATCGTATTAAAATTATATAGTGGATTATAATATAAATGATTATAAATAAAGATGGTTATTAAATCACAGAATTCTTTAATCTTTATGTATTAAGTCATTTATTCATGTTATATCAAAATTTATAGCATTACTATTATCTCAATTTTAAATTTTGGAGTTATATGTTTTATATTCTATTACTACCATGGATAACCAATCAAAAGGTTACAATATATAATGGACAATGATAAAGATATATGTAAGAGAATGTGATCTGGGATAACTGATGAGTGCTGGTTCAGAACGAAATGTGAATCTTGGGAATCACATCTCTACATTAATCTTTGGTCGTATGTTTATGATAACATCTCTCCACAAGGTTTAAAAGCATATAGAAACCAGTCCCTACCATCTCACATGAGAATGGTGTGATAAAAATTACACTACAGTAGTATTATTCATTTACAGAATACAGTTTTATTATCCCCCCGCGTCCCTTCTATTTCATCTTTTTTAAAGGTGATTGTCTTTTAGCTCACTTAAATAAATTCATAACAAACTGAAGGGGGAAAAAAAATTACTAAAATCCCTTTTTTAAATTGTATTTAGGAAGATGATAGCTCTACAAATACAATCTTGATATAATTTTTGTTTTTTTTCCTCAAAAAACTTTTATATTTAAGTACCTGTAGGGACAAAACTGATAAAGATAAGTCAGTTATGATTTTCTGTTGCTTATTATATACTGTTCAAATTATCTAATGTACTTTTTTTTTCATTTCATTTAAAATAGTCCGAAAATAAAACATAAAATGTAGATAATCAAATTTTATCTATAAAAACAGGCTCTCTATATATTTTTAATATATAATACAAACTACAGTTTTTATGGTCTATGAAAGTATGCACTATAAAACAAAATGCTAATAGACATTTGAATTTAATTACTTTCATTTAATTAACAAAAATTACTTAAGAGACTTCACATCTGATTTTTTTTATTACCATCATAAAAATCTTTTGACATGATAATTATATATTTATATTTTTTTAAATCACCAATAATCATTACCTCATTAATACAATGATTATACTAAATAAAAAATCAAACTAAATATAACTTAAAACTTTTAAAGAAAATAATTTCGACAGTTATATGATAAATATGGGATTTGGACAATTTACATTAGTGTCATTTTACAAACAAATTCTTCCAAATAAGAATTATTTTACACAGTAAGTTAATATTTGTTACATTAAAATGTTCATACATTTCCTTACCAAATAAAAACATGCTATTTAACATATTTACATCTGGAAAAGAAAAATATTTTTATTCATTAACTGTATACTTTATTGGGAAAAAGTATGAACTATAGATTAACAAAAATTCTTATAAACAATTTTGGTTCTATTCTATTAAAAAATAATAATATAGATCAGTGCAATTCAACTACAATGCTATAATGACATTTCAGAATTGACATGAAATATAATGATGAGCAGTGCTATATGTGCTTTTAGATATTTAAAATTAAACTTAAAGAAATAACAAGTGATGCCTTTCTAGAAGGACTGACATAAAACACAAATATCTTCAAATTGCAAAAGAAAACATTACTTATTTCTACTAATTATTTAGACCATGTTTCTCACCAAAGACCATAATCTTTTTCAACGGCGGTAACAAAAAATAAATATCAAAATATTGGCCACATCAAAAAGAATATATTTTCATATATCATACATAAAATTAGTGACTATTTCTAATTAATTCTGTGCTAATATGAACATGAATTGGAACCGAATTAAAGCTTAAAGTTATGATTTCAACATATATATATATATAGCACATATTTTAAGTTTAAAAACTGCACATTGCCACTGATCAGTACCATCAGAATATTACATTATCATGCTTATAATCTTAAAACAGTCATACAATATAGTTGATTTTGTACGTAATATATTGGATAAGAAAACATCTTTTAAATTTGCTGAATTGCCAAAGTAATATTTCTATTTCTCAAAAAAATTGCATTCTATAAAAAAAAGCACTCATCAGAACGCAAACAATTTTAAATGATCAATCATATCTTTAAGAATAATTGAAAAATAAGATATAACATAAAAATTAGAACAAAATGCAGCTGTTAAAACTGAAATAGATATTTTACTACAGTATGCTTACAATATTAATCATTTTGTAATTTTAACCAGAAAATGAAACAATGTAATGTAATCATGTCAAGCGTTGTTAGCCGAGAGGTCATCGCAGTTGCCTTGCAAGCAAGTAATTGATTGCAGACGGTTGTGGGTTCGCATCCTGGTCGATGCTATGACATATGGAAAAAAAAAAGTTGAAGAAATATTAAAATTTTAATACAAATTTTTTGTTTTTAATTTCATTTTTTAAATTTTGTTTTATTGTCTGAATAGGGATTAATTGTATTTATTAAATTTTATATGAATTATTGACAATATATTTAGTTTGAATCTTGGCAAATGTATTAATATAAATCTATTTGTATCCTCTGTAAATAAGATTATTAACTACAAATATTTGTTTTCTTATATATATATATTATTGTAATTATTAAATTTAGTATAATGAATGTTTCAATTTCATATAATTTTAATTTTGGTATATAAATCTTTTTTCCCTTCAAAACAAAATATTGAGAAAAGTTTTACTACTAATTATTAATGTTTTCATTTTAGATAATAGTATTTAATATATTTTTAAAAGTTACCAATTAAAAAATTACTTTTAATGTTAAGATTTAAAATTTAAAAAATGAATATATTTATTATTAAATATACATTGTGTTGTGGAACAACATATTTGCTGTTTATAGCTTTTTTTATATAGAAATATTACCTTTCTTAATACAAAATTGCACTACACCAGTATAGGCATTAGTGGATATTTTGTTTTCTATAAAAAAAAATTTAGGATTTCAAAATTCCATGATTATATATAATCAATAACTTAAGTTTTGATTTTGATTTTTTTTTAGAGTGTAAGAATACATTTTATAATTTCATTTCCGGTTAATAATTTCTTTAAATGCAGAAAAAATATCAACAGTATTCTCCTTGGAATATTTTGCTTATGATTTTATTCCATCATTACAAAATTCACATATTCTCATAAGTTTAATATGTAATAATACATTGACAAACGACAGCATAAAACCATAAAAATTGTGGAATCAATTGCTAGTTAAGCGTGTCAATTAAAAAGGACAAACTACTGGATTTCAAAAAACTTCACGATCATTTTCAAAAGACTACAACAATAAAGCAATTTTTTTATTGAAAAAATCTGTTATTATTGGATAAAAGTTTATTGGTACCATGAAATATCAGAATTGCTAAAGCAAGGAAACCTCACACTATTAGGAGACTGATTATTTCAACAATGTTGTAGTATCTACTGTTATGAATCTAAATGCATGTGAAATAACTGAATGTGTACCTTTAAATAATTCTTCAATACCAAAGCGCATCAACGAAATGGCAACCATTGTGGAAAAGCAATTTGTTGCTGAATTGAAAGTAGTTTGCTTTACAAATAAATGAATCAACTTTGGTAATGAAACACTTCTTTTGGAGTACATTAGGTTTATGAGAGATAACCAACTCATCAAAGAAATGCATATTACTAATTTACTTATAATGGACACCGCAAGAGAATCTATTTTTCAAAAAAAAAAAATATTACATTAGGAAATATAATTGCCTGTACTACAAATGGTGCTGGTGTCCATCACAGATAAATAAAAAGGATATGTTGCATCTTTTAAAAAACCATCACCTAGAATTTCCTGCATTCACTGTAATTCATAGATCGCATTTGATTGCAAAAAATTAAGAGGGTGATTGTATGATACACTAAAAACTATTAATAAACTTCAAGATCATTTATTTCAAAAAATTTTGTGAAGATAATGATAAGGAATTTAAACATTTCTACATACAGAAGTGAAATAGTTATCGAAAGGCAAATTGTCTTAAGATGTTTTGTTACCATTTGGAATAGAAGAATTTCTGAAGTTAGATTATCAACTTCAAAAATGATATACGGAACTTATTAGTTATTTCATGAAATTAAATGTTGTTAAAAAGCAGTTACAGGGAAGAAACAGTAACCTCAAAACAACAAAAGAAAACATTCAAGCTTTTCTGATTAAACTCAAGATTTTTTGGAAGAACATTGCATGTGAATTTTTTCATTTTCTCTCACTTGAATCTGAAAACATAGGAATAACAGATGATAAACATCTTAAAAAATTATATGAGATGGAAACTCAATTTTATGATATTTTGGAAATGAATATTCCAGATTAAGTAATAGATGCATTCAATGTAGATATTACACTCCAAGAGGATGTCAACAAGCTACAAAATGATAATTCAGCTCAGGTCATAACGAGGATAGTTTTTGGATCAATTCTAAAATTGCAGACCAATATTCAATACATAGTGAACAAGCTCAATTATTTATTGAACTATTTCCAACATCGAATTTGTTTAAATGTGGTTTTACTAGAGTTTTATAACATTTGTCTAAATCGCATGTTGTTATTAAATTAGTAATAATTGAAAGATTGCTAGTCTTTCACATGCGCCTACCGTTGTCTCTCAGACAGCCAATCAGATTTTAAACAGCTGTCTTAAGAACGATCAGGCCTTGACATATGACAGAGATTTTGATAAGAAAAGGATGATACCAATCTTTTCCCTACTTAACTTTTTATATATATAAGCCAGTCTTAAGCATCTTGGCCTGAAAGCTTGAAGATAGAAACATATTCATTTATTACTCACTGAGTTTTTAATTTACAATATTACAGCGCGAAATCTTAGATTTACTACACCGCAATTTTCTAGATGTTAATATAATTTATCAGCAACATATGTAAATAACATTTGTCTAAATCGCATGTTGTTATTAAATTAGTAATAATTGAAAGATTGCTAGTCTTTCACATGCGCCTACTGTTGTCTCTTAGACAGCCAATCAGATTTTAAACAGCTGTAACCAAAGAGAGAAATCATTTGATATTGTGAAGAGACTATCTCAGATTAATGTTAGCATCATTTGAACTTAAAATTGATAAGCGCTTACTAAATCTCATCAACTGGAAGGTTCACGTTAAAAATATTATATTTATATTCATTCTTATTTATTCTTATACAAATATTTGTGTTTTTTCAATTCAAAAATTATGTAAGAATTTAGATTGTGTTTGTATAAAATGTTTTGTAATATATTATGAATAAAAATTACTTTCTAAAATTATGCTTCCTTTAATCCTTTCTAATATTATATACTTTGTATGTTTGTTTAAAAAATATAATAAAATGGTCTGTAAATTTGAACAAAAATGATTATCAAATTATAATTTTACTTTTACGGTATGAAAACATAAAGAAACCTGGGGCATCACCAAAGGGGGCTATGGGCAAAAAAAATGTTGAGAATCACTAATTAAGACAAACTATATTTTTCTACATTAACAAATATTAAAAATAACAAAAGAGACTAAAATCAGTTAAGAAAGATGAAAGTATAATTTTCTAACATTTTGCCAAAAATTACATAAAGCTCAAATATTGCATTATATTTAGTTAATGTGATATTTGAGCTTGATGTAATTCATAGACGTTTTTGACATTGGGTAAAATATTACAGACATAGTCTCACTTCTTTAACTGAATCCTCTCTTTTGCTATTTTTATTACTTGTTAATGCAGAAACCTAATTTCCATAAATAATAGAATACTATAGCAATATAACTGACTTTCTTTTGCAACTTGAGAATATTTGTCTTTTATGTCAATCCAGAATGCATCACTTTCTATTCTTTATGTTTTAATTTTAAATATTCATCTAAAAAGCAATATGTATTACTTATATAAAATTTCATTTTATTGTAAGAAATGTTTTTTATTAATACTAATTAATGCATTATTATAATTTTTTTATAATTATATAAAGCTATACATTATACATGTATAAAATAAATAAATAGGGGTGTCACAAGAAAAAATTAAGTTGAGAGTACCATAAGATTGAAGACGGTAAACAAGCTTTTGATAAAATTCTAAAACTAATGTGAATATTTTTTCAGAGTACTTAATCTTGTCATCCAATTTATTTTTAAATGATAAAAATAAGTTTTAAAAAAAAAGGCAAAATAGTACAAATTTGAAGTAGCAAATTTGATTACAGAACAACCTTAATTTTAAATTCTTTAAACCAAATAATTAAGTCATTACTACATTAATACCATGACTTAAAACAAAAAGATTTTAACAAAAATTATATTTTTAAATATAAATATAATATTATAACAGATTATACTCATGCATATTAAATTTAATGTCATATTGATATTTTGTTTTGCTATGTAGTAAAATAAAGATATTTTTTAAATATATATCAGGGGGGGAAATGCATTTTATTCAATTCATTTATTCAATCAAAATGCATACTCAAAAAGAAAATATCCTATATAAAAACTCAATACAATAACATATATTAAATGCCATGATTAACACCCCTTTAAAAATATTGTGTTTATCAATTAAAATTCAATTGTAAAGATATTTAACTATCAAAATAAAATTTTACAGTAATAAAGAATATTTTCATTTATAAAAAAAAAAAAATAATGCAAAAATTCCCTAAAAAGTTTGGTGCCTTTCTTTCATCTATAGATTATGTACAATAATTCAAGATATCTTACACGGTCAGAATATTGAAAATGATTTTTGTATTTGTTTAATATGAAATAAACACAATTATTTAATATTATTTATTGATTACCAAAATCACACTTTTCTTTATGTTTGCCGCAATATCATATAAATATAATTTATCCAAACTTCAAACACTTTTAGCAAACTTTATTTGTACATACATTAATTGTTTTATTTGGGTTTGATTATTTATTTCAGGTTTTTAATATATATATATATTTTTTTTTATTGTTTAAAAAAATTTTTATGGTGTTATTATATAGTTGTTTTTTTATTTTGTTCATTATATCATAGCTCTGAAGAAGACTGCAGGTCAGTCGAAACGTAGGTGTATGTACAAATAAAGTTTGCTAAAAGTGTTTGAAGTTTGGATAAATTATATTTATTATTTATTGATCTAAAAAACAACAACAAAGCTATTGGAAAACAATAGCAAAAGATTATTACTGCTTTCTATTTATTCCACATTAATTTATGCTATCTTTCTTAAATTTAGAAAAAAAACTAATAATTTTTTTTCCCTTTTTTTTACCTTTAAAACTCTTTTGATGATGTGATATACATAAATTCATAATACATAAAAAAAAAGCTTATTACAAAATTTAGTATTTGGGAGTTATAATAAAAATGATAATAAAAAAGCATTTTTAGCCACTAAATACATGACTTTCACATAATTATTTAATTATAACATCCACTTTTATCCACAGCATTAACCATCAAATTTGCATCTTTTCTTAGCAAAAGTTTATCTCAAGATTTTTGTTTATTTTCATTAATATCTTGGTTACAATTATTATTTTGGCTTACATCCATAAAAAATATTCACATAATAGATAACATTTAGTAAATATACAATTTATGTGCATTTGATGTAAACTTCATAAATTTTTGAAATCTAAAAAATATATATATATAAAACAAATAAAATCACAATATTTTGGAGTTTACTGAAAATAGGAACAATAACCAAATTACCATTTTTAAGAATTTTTTAGTTGGCTTACATGACTAAAAAAAATTGCAATATTGAAAAAATTTAATAACTAGTATTATTTAAATGATAATTTTACATGAATTTACTGTATTACACTCTTTTTAAAAATAGAATTAAAAAATAATTCTACTATTATACTTTTATTGTGTGCTTGGAAAGAAAGAAATACAAGTAAAAATTAATATAAAAAAGAATAAATATCCAAATTAAACATATTATCTGCATATATGTATGGGAATGTTCAGTTTTTATTATAACTTCTGAAATATAATTCTTATTTTTGAATTATTTATTATTGTATAACATATTTCCCACAAGATTTTATAGAAATTTAACCAAAGTATCATTAAAAATGTCAAGTTCTAGGTTAAAATGATTTTTTTTTACTTTTTACAATACTTCAATTATAAATGTGTATCACAAATAAGAAAGCTGTGAGCAATACAGTTTCTATTTAGAACTAAATCTTAGTCTAATTACATTACAAGAAAAAAAAAAATCTGCAAAACTTAAAGAAACAAGCTTAACAATATAATGTATGGGTACATGAAATAATGCATTAAACTATGGCACATGATAATTGGATACCATCTTCATTAATTCATTCCTTTAATTACTATGTTTGACTAGTGCAAGCAAAAAGTTAATATACCTATTTTATAATAATTTTTCTAAAGGGTTTTTTTTAAAAAAAAATCCTTCCTTCAAAAATGGACTAATAAAAAATATTTATTCGATAGAAAAAGAATCTGTTTGTATCAGCGATGTACTATATTATATGTGCTCTCATTACTATTATTACAGTACTATTCTGTTTAAGATATAGTGTGCAATCATTCAAAACTTTCTATATTTCAAAACTTTCTATATTGAATTAAAATATCAATGGATAAGCTAAGTTTGAACACACATTACAGATTCATTAAAAATTAATAATAATAAAAAAAAATATTTCTAAAAAAATATATTTTTATCATGTAGTGGTACTGCTAAAAGTATGTTAGAATATTATATGTATTCAAACTTGGCTATATACGAAGATATAAATTACATTTTTAGCTCACATATTTTAATATGTATCAGTATAATATTAACTTTTTGCTTGCAGTTACACTGGCCAAACATATATTAATTAAGGGAATGAGTCACTGAAGGTAGCCCCCATTTGCCATGTGCCATAGTTTAATACACTAATTTATTATATATACAAAACAAACCATATGCAAACTTCTTTATAAATCTTGATTTACTATTTATTATAAAGTACAAAAAATATTCAAATGTTTAGACTATATTTTTTCATAGTTTTTAATCAAGAAATAACTGAAAAATACATAAAAAACCAATAAATACAAATATTCCACAATAATCCAAATACAAACAACTCCTACTTTAAAACTCGTCTAACAAACAATCTTAAATCTCCATTACATTGTTTCTTAAAGACCTTTTTTAAAATAATCATCTATAATTATTTAATTAAATCAACTTATCCTCTTTTTTTTTTTCAATTAACAACCTATTTATTACAGGTTTCATTTTATTAATATAAATTTTTTCATAATACGATCTAATACATTCCAATGGTTCTATTTTAAAATCTTTGTTTAAATTTACTCATATGACCATAAACTGCAGAATGTTTATCATTTAAATGCTGTTTTAATCTTGTTGCTAATTTATTCTTTGTAGTTCCAACATATAACGTTTCTTTATTATCTTTAAAACAATCTAAACATTTTATAATATAAACCAAATTCATAACTTCTAAATTATAATAATTTTTATAATTAATTAACAAATTTAAACTTTTTTTCTTTTTATAAACAGGACAAATAATATATTTTTTAATAATCATATTAAATAATTTCCTCAATTTGAACAAACAAACCTTCTGAAACATTGAAACCAACATAAATTATCTTACCATTATTGTTTAATCTTATCTTATTATTCATTTTTTCAATATTTTTATTACAAAACAAACCATTAATAATGTCCTAGGATAATCATTTATAAAAATATTCATATTTTATCATATTAATCTCACTTTTTAATGAACATAATTTAATTGCCCTATGAATCCTATTATTAATAACATTTATTTTACAATGTTTATCAATATCTGAAAACCAATTATTTAATAAACCATAAAATGTTTCTATTACTACCCTATTATTATTACTTTTTTAATTCTAACATCCATATACTCAATAATATATATTTCAAAAAATTCAGCTTTTTTCTTATTCCTCTTATTTTTTGTTATTTAATGAAAATATTGAGGATAAAATTAAATTTACTATGGAAAAACAAAATATTAATATTATTGCATACATGGATGTTAGAATTAAAAAAATAAGTAACAATAATAGGGTAGTAATAAAAACTTCTGTTTATAGAAAATAACTTTTTATGGCATATTAAATAATTGTTTTTCAGATGATAATCATTGTAAAAGAATCATAGTGCAATTAAATTGTTCAAATAAAGATTTATTAAAAAGTGAATTTAATATAAAATATTAATGCTTTATACATGATTATCCTAGGATGTTATTAATGTTTTACAATAAAAATATTGAAAAAATGAATAATAGATAACATTAAATAATAATTTAAGTTGGTTTCAATGTTCTAAAAGGTTTGTTTGCTAAAATTAGGAAATTATTTAATATGATTAATAAAAAATATATTATTATTTGTCCTGTGTTTAAAAAGAAAAAAAATTTAAATTTGTTAATTAATTATGATGATTATTATAATTTAAAAGTTATGAATTTGTTTTATATTATAAAATGTTTAGATAGTTTTAAAGATAATAAAGAAATGTCATATGTTGGAACTACAAAGAACAAATTGCACAAGATAAAACAGCATTTAAATGACAAAAATTCTGCAGTTTATGTTCATATGAGTATATTAAACATAAAAATTTTAAAATATCATATTATGAAAAAATTATAAAAGAAATAGTTTATATTAATGGAATGGAACCTGTAATGAATAGGTTGTTAATTGAAAAAAAAAGAAGAAAGAGGATAATAGGTAGATTTAATTGAATAAAGGCTTATTTTTAAGAAATGGATTTAAGAAACAGATGTAATGGAAATTTAAGATTGTTTGGTTTTTTTTGGAAAGTTATTTGTATTTGTTATATGTATTTGGATTATTGTAGAATATTTGTATTTATATTTAGTTTTTTTATGTATGTTTTAGTTGTTCCTTGATAAAGACTATAAAAGAATATAGTCCAAACATTGGAATATTTTTTGTATTTAATAATAGTTCATATAATAAATCAAGATTTATAAAATTTGCATATGGTTTGTTTTGTATATACATTGAAATTAATGGGCTATTTTTAAAATAGAAGACTGGGTTTGTTGTGGGAGATTTAATTTATTTGTATTATTTCATGTATACCATACATTGTTATTACGTTTATTTTATTTCTTAAAATTCTGCAATTTTTTTTCATTTGTTGGAAATTTTTTTTTTTACATAGAATGTAATTAAGATTTTTTATTTTTAAATTGAAGCTATATTGTTTATAGCTTTCTTATTTGTGATATATAATTGAAGCATTTTTAATTGTAAAAAGTTGAAAAAAAAAAACTTAATCTAAAGCTCGATATTTTTATAACACTTACAAAATACTGTTTACATTTTCTGTTCATTACATTTTATCTAATATCGCACCATAAAGATCTGCCACTAAATCTATTTGCCTATTCTTCAAATACTCATACTTACATTCCATTAAAATCAGTATTTATTTTTTACTTCATTCTTTATAGTTTCCTGCAATATAACTTTTTTTTCATTAATGAATATTAATCTATAACAGCACAAACTACATATAATAGTTTAAAATTACAAATAAGTTATGACAAAGACTGCAAACATCACTTCACCATTATCATATAAAAAAATACACCAGACAATAAATATTAATATGTTGTAAACTTATGTTTTTTTATAAAATCTTAAACATGCTCTCATTTCTTAACAATATGTTAGACAGTGTGAATACAATAATAATTGCGTATGCAATATTAATTTAACTATTTCAATAACACTAGTTACAATACATGCTTTGTCCTTCAAAGAAGTCCATTGATTGACAATCTATATTTATGAAGATGCTAATAGTCAAGATAAAAATTTAAAAAAAAACAGACTCAATGTTCAAATATTCTGTTCCACATAATTATCTAACTGAAATGGGATGGCTGAAAAAAATTTATACATTACTTTTCATGCCAGCTAAATTCTTAAGTATAAATGATATTGAATTAAGAATTCTTTTTTAATGTATCTATAATTTTTCTATTTATAAAAACACATACAAACTTTTTTTAATTTTATCAATATCTTGCCCATCAATTCCTTTAATAATTTACATTTCAAATTTATTTTCTTCCAAATCTTCATTTTAAAACTCTATTTTTTTTCTCAATCTAAACATAATTTCAGCATCATACAAAACTATAAATCAAAACCTTAATTCCAATTTTAACAGATATTAAAATAATTATTTTTCTTTAGTTACTGCATTTTGAATTAATTAACTTTATATTAGCTTTGCTTGCATTTTTTTATTTTTGATGACTATTGATTTTGCTCACTATATACAATTGAACTCCATAATATAAACAAAAATCAATATAGGACATCTCTCTAATGCAACTTCTAATCAAATCAACAAACATTTACCATCATGTCAAAATTAATACTAAGAAATCTGCAAAATTACTGTTTTACTTTACACCTCTATCCTTTCAGTGAAAAAATAATAATTTAAACTTAGAAACTTCTATTTCATACACAAATTTCACTCATCTCCAATTTATATACAAAGATTTATCAGTCATTTACATTGTTTCCAGAAAAATCGAGATAAATTTGCAGTAAATTGGTGCAAAATTCGTTAGAATATTAACAACATTTAAATGGTTTAAAATTAGAAAATAAGTTTACTTTTTCTTTTTAAATTTTATTGTAGTAATTAATTAAAAAATTATTGACATAGTATGTACACTATCTATAAATGAAAGTACAATATAATTAAAATCTAGCTTCTATTATCATGGAGAAAATGTTAATTAGGAGTGTATTCCAATAACTGCTTTTTATATAATAACAATACATAAACATACTTTTGATTTAATTTTTAAATATAGAGGCACATATATTTAATATACAATATATATAGTATATTTTTTTAATGTATTTTTGAAACTTTTTTTATAAGTTTGAAATATATGCTTCAAGTTAAATTTATTATATATTTTGCAATTGCTCAAATACAAGTATACAAATTTACACTGACTGAATCATGTAATGAATGATGATTCCCTGTACTTCTTTTAAAAAAATCACCAAAGTAACAGATTCAATATAAACATGTTATTTTCAACTTCATTTCTCTATTTTCTAAATATCTTTTAAAAATTAATAAGGTTCAACTCTAATTTTATCTCATATCTCTACAGATTCTACACTTAAATGTTCTTCAAAAAAAACATTTGATCTATAAAAATTTCATTCACTAAAAATCCTCAAAGCATATTTTATCTGCAATATTCATTTTAATTAGTCAAACCTTTAATCCAAAGAATGATTACTTTAAAGAGAAAAATTACTGACTATTCAACAAAAAAATATATATTACACATCTTCATTCATTAGAAACCTTCATAAATTTTCCTATGATATCATCAATTTAATATACTTAGGTTCTGTTTATAATTATTTCAAAATTATTAGTGTGTAATTTCTTCCATCATTATTTATTTCATTATCAGACAATATTATTTATATATTGTCCTAAAAATTCATCCAAAGTGATTTTGTTCTCCCATATATTATAGTAAATTTATCCTTGCTTTGTGATTCTTTTGCATTTCTAGATTCTTCCAACTATTCTTATTCCTACGTTTTATTTGCTTTATTAATTCAAACAAAATTATCTCACTCATCATTTGAATGTTTTATTCTTTTAACCATCTCAATCCATATTATGTACAATAATTTCCATAAAACTTTTCTTTAAATATTTTCCATTTTCTATTGGAATTATATTTTATAATTTGAACTGTTATCTATATTAATTTATAATTTAAGATATTAAAAAAAATTTCCTACCATTCTTCTTAAAGTTATATTATTTTTTAACATTCTTAAACATGACTTTCTTATTTATAAACATTTGTAATAACTAGAAACTAAATACAGTAACAATTAGAAAATTATTTAAATACTAAAAACATATTCAAACAAATTTGAATAGTAAAGTATAGATTCTAAACTTGGTTTTATACAGTTTTTGTCAAAAAATACAGTTTACTATGAATCAGTTAGAAATGAGATAAAAAATATTAGAAATTAACAAGCACATTTGCACTTTTCTGTTTATTTAATTTTTAATATATTTAATTTTTTTTCCTAATCAATAACCCTTGTTCTTAAATTAATAGTTAAATACCATTCAAGTACAAAATATTTTCTTTGAAAAACTAAGCAAATATTTTTTTCAGTTGCTTTAATATTCCTTTGTAACTTTTTTTTTTTTTAAAAAAAAGAATGTTTTGTTTAAACACCATATATATTCACTTACACATTTTTCAAAACATGAAAATCCATTTTATTCCATTTGCTACTAATGGACAATTTTGTTAATATCTATATTAATTAAAGTTTGTTTCAATTCAATGTTTAAAATATATATTTCTCATCAGACTCCATCCCATTCCCTTAGATTTTTAACCAAATATCACTTGATTTTCAAATTTTAAAAACTTATTCTTAAGCATCAATTACAGATTAACCTATAACATATATTTAAATAAATGAATATTTGTAATTTTAAAAATGAAATGGCAACACCAATAAGTACTTTATAAAATGTATACAATTTTAACATTATCAATGTAATTTTCTCTAAGAAAAAATTAAAGATAATATTTGTGCAATATACAAATAATAGTAAAAACACAAAAATAGTAAAAAAAAAATAATTAAGTAATGAAAGAAATAATGAGGAAATTGGAAGTTTAATTTTATTTCCCAATTACAAGAAATGTAATGCATCCTTCTCTATAAAGGAAATTTTTTAATTATTCTTCCAGAAAAATAAAATTACTTGATGTAAAAACTAGCTAGAATTTTTTTTCTATCATGCATTACAATCTATCAAGTTTTAATCTATTTTGCTTGAATTTTGAAAATTGTAAAAAAAAATAATATTGATAATATATACATTCTAATCATACAAGTCTTTTTTCCATATAAATTGGATATTCTAAAAACACAATTTGCTGTATTCATGAGATATAATCTAAATATTAATAAAATACTACATTTGAGAAATAAAAATATTTTATATATATATATGTATTTTGTAACAAATATAGTTTCATAGTTTTGAGTCAAGATAATTTCTATACATGAATAATATTACTGAATTTTTATTTAATTATAAAAACAGAATGGAGAATCTGTTGGGTTTTTTTCTTCAAACATGCAATCAGCAATGTAATAGTGAAAAATATTTTCTTTTTTCAAAAATACATTTATATTAAGATAATTTTTTCTCAAATTGTCAAAAACTATTTTCTCAATTCTGCAAACTGTATGTATGTTTGTGATTTTTTCATCATCACAATAATTTTAAATAATTAGCTATATGTTCTATATTATTTAGCATCATCTGCCCAATTTCTAATTATTAGTTTAATACAATCTATTAACCATACATGAATCACTTTAAAATACATAAGAAGAAAAATAACTGATAGCTTCATCAATTAAAAAAAAAAGGTAATTCAAAAATATATTATTTCCTCAACAATTAAAAAAAACTATACAAAAATATTTTAGTTCATATCACTAAAGGCATATAAATATGGACTAGGCAACAAAAATATTATGACCAATTTTAGTTTGAAATGCATAATTTTTTTTTTTTTAAAAATTGACTTTATTTTTTAATATTTGCTTTCTGCATTAGAAAACACTTTTATATTCATAGGATTTATATTACTTTATAATTTATAAAAATTACTATACTAGTTTAAATTGAGTTTTTATTTAAATTGTAATTGATTTAAATAAAATTTAAAAATCAAAAAAATACTGAAATTAATGTTAATCAAACTACAGTATTAATTTTTCTATTTTCTGATTTCTTATATTTTCTCAGCACCTCTTACTATATCAAATTGTATCAAAATTTAGAATTTATTAGATGAACAATTATTAAATCTAGCAATAAGGCTGATTCTAAAAACCTTGAAGAGTTAGAAACTTTTTTAAAATATACAGACAGCACATAAGCAGAATAGTCTTCAGAAAATGAAAATGCTGTGTACACTATAGCAGTTTTAATATGTTGAAAAAATTGTTAAATTAGGCAATTAAAATGAGTTGAGGTATATTTTACAATAATTATATTAATTTTATATAAAGAAAATTATTTTAAATTTTAAATATTTTTGGAAGAAAAAAACAGCAACTCATTTACCAACTCTTATATACACAATTTTACCCAAGCAAAATTTTTTCTTATAGTAAAGATTTACTATGTAACTGAAGCTTTTTTTTTTTTTATCATTCAAAAAATTTTAAAACTATTTTTAATAATTAGATATTTTAATCACTTAAGTAACAATTCAACAAAATTAATTTCGGGCCTTTTTTAAAATTCTTTGTACAATTTACCTTTTGCTCATAAATGGCATACTAGTGTGAGCAAGCATGCATGCTACAATAAATTTCTGAATATAGAATCACTTTCAAAAAAAAACATTTTAGAATCTGCAAAAAAAATTTTTAATATATATGAAAAATTATGTGCTATTATATATGTCTTAAAACTGTGTGAATGAATAATTGAATCATTTTTCAAAGCAAATTATTGGCATTTTTTATTTTACTTCAAAAAAATACTCATGCCTCAAATAATTACTAATATTTATTTGTAGATTGTTAACAAACTGCAAACCAAATAAAAAAAAATGATAATACTTTCAGTCATATATATTTATATGCACAAAAAGTAGTAAATCTATTTCAAAAAAATAATTTTGAATTTTAAACTATATAACTATATGCCGATCAACTCGCTAGATTTTTACACAATAAAAGTTAATTATTTATTAACTGAAAATTACAGCAGAGGGAGACCTTTTACAAAGAATACTTAACAGAAATATTCAAACATTTTTTTCCCTGCCACTTTGAAAAAAGAAAAATCTTTTTAAACTTCTTATAATCATTGCCTCCTCTCTTTCGGCATTATTTATCCAACAATATTACGGTTTATTTCTGCATATTAACCATTTACTAATAACAAATAATTTCAACAAAATGCTACATCTCATTGTTTATATATAGTTTTAAATAAATCACTCTCCCATCCTCATGACAAAAACTTTCCGACTTGAGCGAGTTTAATTCTATATTATCAGTCACATTTATAGTAGGACTAATCAAAGCTCCTTGTCAATTACCTCTGCGTACACACGTGGACTCGGATGCGTGTAAATAAAAACTACGCATGTGTGTATTTTTGACTTGTTCATGTTATATACAATGCCACCCTGTCACAGTCGTTCAGCTACCTCTCCTGAAAAACAAGCTAACCTGTTTTCTTTGTAAAGATTCAACA
Organism: Epiperipatus broadwayi; assembly: GCA_028023455.1. Classification (NCBI taxonomy): domain Eukaryota; kingdom Metazoa; phylum Onychophora; class Udeonychophora; order Euonychophora; family Peripatidae; genus Epiperipatus; species Epiperipatus broadwayi. The sequence goes on along the minus strand of JAQFVV010000037.1, from coordinate 1,936,759 downwards.
TTCACGACTGCACAGCAGACAGCCCCCAACAGAATATATCGGGAGCAGAGGTCAGTTCTCTGACTTTACCCTGGTAATATTTCCACTTAGATTTTAATTCTAAACAGTAATCAGATTTACTATAGTTTAAACAAACCTTATTACTAACTTTTTCTTCTTTTTTTTTTTTTTTTTGGAATTATTTTTACCAAAATTTTAATCAAGATAAAATGTAATACTTAATTTCATTTTCTGAAAATTAATGATTTATTTTTCTATAAATAAAAAGTAAACAAATAAAAACGAGGAAGAAAAATTAAATAATTTAAAATCGTTTCCCATCTTAAATATTTTGCATTTAATAACTTATCCATAATCATATACATTTCTAATTTAAAGTGCCTTTTAACTCAATAAATGGAAAGGTAACTAAATGGTATATAGTAAAACGAAAGTTATAATAATCCTATTGTTTTTCTTTCCAAACTTCAAGTCATGCAAACATTAGGATAATCCTTCAAGTGGAAACTCAACACATAAGCACGTGTTTGGGGATATTAAGAAAATTGTATATATTGCTATTTTTTCTGTATTTTAGTACTGATAACAGGGATGATCACAATTTCCAAAAAGGAATCAATGACGACTATTTGACGTTCAAAAAAAAATACTAACTTCCAATTCCGGTACACAAAATGGCTGTCCCAAACAAAGCTAACATTGAAATCGATTACCAGGAACTATTTGACAAGGGAATCCCCGAGTTATAAATATCAAAAACTACCAAAAACCAACACTATTTTTTTTTTTTTGGAAAACAAAATGTTTATAAACAAACTGCAAAAAACTTCTATAGGAAAAAAAACTGCAGAAATTTTTTTTTATTTAGAATCAAAGATTCAAAGTAAATCCTAATTTTGAAAACCTTTTTTACAATAATTTGCTATAATTAAATAATAAAATCAATAAAAATTTGTTCATTTAATTGGGAAATGTTAATTACTGAAGATTGAAACTACACTTATATTTTTTAAAAATAAGCTTTAATAAAGAGAGAACAGCCAAGGTTGAATGGGATGAAATAATATAAATTTGTACTTACCCGAATGGGTCCTGTTTGTGATGTATTCATCCCTGGATGTCCCATCTGCTGATGAGGTGAATGAGGAGCAGTATTAACTAAACCCATGTTTCCATGAGGCATGTTCATGTTGGCTGTCACGTTAGCAGGAACATTCCTTGGATTCGTTCCTGTATTATTACCCATGGACATATGAGGTCCGTTTACCATTGGATTTGATAGCGATGATTGCATATTATTGGCAGTTACATTGCTGTTTATAAGATTAGAGTTCATAGGAGGTTTTGTATTTAAATTTAAACTATTTGCTACAACCGAGGCTGTTCCTGTAACAGGACTGCTGGATAAACTGTTCGCTATACTCGTTATCATTGATTCACTATTAATACTATGAGGTGTAGAAGTTGGAGTTCCCGATTTACTTACTGCCACAGCCGGAGGTGATGATAAATTATTTGGCAGGGGGCTTTTTACACTGTTTATATTGGCTATACCTACACTAGGACTTGGATTTTGATTAGGTCCATGATTATGAGTTTGTGGACTGGTATTAGAACTAACAGTATTGGCCAAGCTATGAGGAGCATTTTTATTTTGCAGTAATTGAGAAAGATGCCTCTGAGTTGAATTGGTGGCATCCTGCGATTGATTTACATCCATTGCTCCATTGGGTATTCCTTGACCTGGCTGAGATGCTGAGGGAAACGGTGATTGCTGATCTGGATTCCCAAGACTACCTGTAGCTATAAGCTCATCTGGAAGTTCCGTCTCCAAATCCAACAACTTGCCAAAGAATTCTGAAACAAATCAAAACAATTTATAAGTGGTGAATATTGAATTGGCTACATATTTACAAAACAGTGAGTTTTTTTAACTTCATGCCTAATAAAAATTAAATTATAGAAAAATAAAATATAAAGCAATACACATTAAACGCTTAATATGTTGTCGATCTTTTGCTTTTCTATCTCCGTCTAGCGAGCTACTGATAGAGCCTTATATTAACGTTGCAAACTAGAAAATGACTATGATGGATAGTCAATTTTTCTCAATTTTTTCTCACAATAACGGCTACATCAGCTAAAAAATAATATAACAAAATAATAGACTGAATTGTTAAGATACTTACCGGCATTATCATTGGATGTAAGCGTCGGAGACATTATTTTGTCAATTTTCGGCCGTTTACTCGGCGGCCCATCCACAAGATGATCAGCCATGTTGTACTTCCACAAATTTACTATACAGGCCGAGTCCTAACTTGTTGATCATAAATCCCTAATTTTGTCCCATAAAATCCGAAAAGGTAACATCTTAATTTCTTGAAATTGATCCTCAAGGCATTAACCACAGTGTTAAAGGCAAAAGGATTACATTTTCAGTCTCCAAACGATCAAAATATATACCAATTTTGAAAGCACAAAACAATATTTCTGAAAGCGTTGGGCTTTCGTCGTAACGACAAAAATAGCCCAAATTAAAAAATTTTGCGTTATATACCTTCCATAAGTATATATTGATCCCTTCCAAACATATAAATTACTCACGATCCCGGAATGGGCAAAAATCCTTAGTAGAAGATATAAAGTTTTCAGTGTCGAAATTGAAGAAAATGGCGGCTGTTGATGAAAAGTTTTTCTATGCTTGTCAGCGAAAACAACGAATACCTCCGATCAAGAATTTTCCGAAGCGAAAGCTTATTATTCATAGGTTAAGCATGTACACGTGATAATAAATCAAGCTTCTGATTGGCTATTGGAACGTAAGGTCGTATGAATCTTATTTTCTGACAATTCCGGAAAAATACGAAGTCTGTCTGACAGATGAATGATGGGATCGATTAAATACCCAGTCGGCTTTGCGAATGAATTATAGTGATGAGCAGGCCTGAGTACAATTTTTTTAATTAATTTTTAAAATGACTTGTCCTTAAAAATATATATCTATCTTTTCATCGACGCATAGTATCTACTTCTTTATAATGCAATAAAATGATGAATAAATGTTAAATAATTATGTAAAAACATTTTTGAAAGTTTTTAAATAACGTAATTCAACTATCATTGGTATCTTACTGGATTTGAAAAGTAAATAGTGAAGTAAAATTTTTATGAAAAGGATAAAAAAGCATTGAAAAAAACTATAAAGCACAGACGTTTCATAATGATTTGACAGCTTTTTACTTTTTTTTTTTAAGTTATTTTTATTCTGATTAAATTTTATTTTGGATAACTCAACATTTTGAGTTATTCAATTAGTTATTTGCGCCTTACACCTGATAGCAAAAATTTCATCGCACATTAATTTATATTGTTATAATATAAGTCGTTGCAATAACGATATTTCACATACACTTTTACATTTGAAAAAGTATTTTATACTTAACAAGCATAAAACATAACATTAAAATAAATTAATTTTCTGAGCGAACTTATAAAGGTTTGATTCTTTGTATATTGCAAAGTACTTAACATTACATATAAATTATCTGATTAAAAATAAAGTTTCTCTTATTTAGTAAATAATATTAACTATTTCTATATTATAATTATCTAACTAGATGTGCGTGTATTTGGATACATATATACGTGTGTATATTTGGAGAATATTTACATTGTGTGTGCGTGTGTGTGTTTATATATAGGTGGAGGTTTTTTGTATAAATTTATTACTTGTGTATTTTTTTTCCATTCAATTAAATTGTTTTCATAAAATAAACGGTTATATTTCTTTTATTATTAAAATATTTACATATATTCATAATGAGCAAAGATTTAAAAATAAAACATAGGCCTTATCTCTTATGTTTTTAATATTTTTTGCAAGATTTTGAAATAAACATCGCATCATTTTTTATTATTTCTAATAAATGCATATTAGTATTTTCATATGATGGAATAGTTTGCAATATTTATAGTAATAAGTAAAGAGTACATTCCTTTTACGCTGTTTTCTTTTATGATTTTTATAAACGTTATCTAAAAATAACGATTAAGAGACTGTGAAAATATTTTTACACTTTTGGAGCTTTTAAAAAAGATTATACGGATTTTAGAAAATCATAAATATATTTTATTTTTAATCATCATTCATCAATTTTTATGTAAAAAATAATAATGATTGTAATTATTTTTTTCTCTATAAAATAATTCAGTAAAGCTTCGTTTTTCGTTAACAAAATAGTAGCATGGGTGCAGCACCTGCTAGAGTTACCATTTTCTATTGCATTTTGAATTTTTATTTTGGTTTTCATATATTTGTTATTTCATAAAACTGAAGAATATTTTAATATAATTAATTAAATGTTACATAAATTAAAACTCAACATTTATTTTCAAACATTTACTTATAATTATGTGTATTTAGTAATTATATTTGACGATTTACTAGATACATTCTTCGCATGAACACCAATGTTTATACGTAGGCTATATAATTAATGCAAAAAGTTCTACTTTTTAGATACACATAAAGAAATAAAAATGATATCAATCAAAAATCAGTCAAGATAAAGTTAATTTAACGTGGGGCCCATTATTTAAATGCGTTGCTTATCACTGCTTTTGAAAATTGACAATATCACATTAATAAAATGTAACGATATGCTTTTGCGTTTAGTTAACACTATTTTCATTTGTGTATTTACAATTCTTGGAAACCAAAAAATTAAATGATTGAAATTCTACTCATAAATTCAGCAGATTTAATTAAAAATAGATCAAATGTGCTTTTAAAATCAAATTTTTGCTAATCCAATTATGCTATTAAATTTAATACACGAATTCTAAGGCTTAAGAACGAATAATAAATCTCACGTAAAATGTATTTTATTAGGAAAGCTTTACTATTATTTAAATTATTTCAAAGCAATTGCTTATATATATTAGACAAATCACAAAACCATCTAATTAAAATATTGCCTCTACTTTATTATATTTTACTTTATATTAGATTTGATTAGTTATTAAATGATATTATAGTATACATAATAATTTACTTATACAAATATTTTTCTTTCAATGAAGGATTTAAACTAGTTGATAATTCATGAAAAATTTTGGGTTAATTATTTTATTCATAATCTTGTGGTTGTTATTTAAATTTAATCTTTAAAGACATTTTTAATTATTTCCCTTTAGTAGATCAAATCTAAACAATTGTTTCTTTATGCTTACACAAGCTGTTTACACAGAGGCTAAACTCTCCATACAGTAGTGCCACTCAGTGCAAGCCAAAGTAATCAATGAAAGAAAGAAGGTTTATGCATAAAATCCCTATTTAGTGCCTACTCATCCAATATCCCCAGACTAGTTTCTAGGTTGTAGCTTTCATCAATGAGGAGCCTTGTATCTGAGAGCATTGCAGCTAGGTCTTAGGATCTAATGCAACCTTCCAGCAGCCACTTTTTATCTTATCAGCTAACAATAAATTTGAGTTCAAAATGAAAACACAATAATGTTTTCAATTCAAGCTCATTATCTTGTATAGATCCGATCTCAGTTCAGCATCCATACTTTTTGATATCTTTGCTTCTTTAAAAATCACAGTCACCATAATCCTATTAGGAAGGATTGGTATTAAACCACTAAACATCATCTGATCACCATTCTTTATGTTTACATAAGCTGTTTATACAGAGACTAAACTCTCCATACAGGAGTGCCAAAAAGTATGGATGCTGAATGGAGTTCAGATCTATATGACTATACAAACTAATGAGCTTGAATTGAAACATTATTATGTTCATTTTGGACTCAGGGCTTTATAGATAGCCAATATGGTAAAAGGTAGCTGCTGGAGGGTTGCATTAGATCCTAAGATCTAGGTGTGATGTTCTCAGATCCAAGGCTCCTAACTTATAAAAGCCACAAATTAGAAACTAGTCTAGGGATATTGGATTAATAGGCACTAGACAGGGATTTTATGCACAAACCTTCTAACATCCCTTGATTACTCTGGCTTGCACTGAGTACTTGTTACTGTGTGGAAAGTTTAGCCTCTGTGCAATAGTTTATTTCTATGATGTTATGACAATCATTGTTAATACATTGTCTTAACACAAAGCAGACATAAGAAAGCAGATGATCAGATCCAAATTATTGATATAATTTGTTAAATAAATTTTTATAATGAATTTTTATGTGTTCATTGCAGAGCAGTATTGTCTAATTTTGGCATCATAAGATTACCCTTGAGAATTACAACATTTTTTTTTTTTCAACAGGCAATATAGTAGAAGATACCCAATGCCCTTTTTGCAATAACAATTTCATTTATTTTTTTTAGATTCAAATATACTACTTTTTTATTTATATAGACAGTTTAACTATTTACAAAATATTATAAAAGAATCAATAGAGATTCTAATCAGGAAGTAGAATCACTAGTGGCTTTATTAAATCCAATTCTGTTACTATAGCCATTGATTTAATAGTCATTAACTATGAGTTTCATCGCTTGTATACATAGGCATATCAGTGCCTGTCAAATTCTGTTTATAAAACATGAATATAACAACATAGATTGTCCTGAATTTGTCAATGAAACACCAGCTAGCTTTACTGTTGGATCTGGAAAAAGAAATTTGTTTGAAAATCTCATAAGGGAGTATGTTTTATGTCAAAATTCTTTGTTTGTAGATTCTCAGTTGCACATGCAAAAGGGAGTTCTTGATTTTAGATGAGTCTTAAATGAAAAAATAATATCTTGATTTATTAGAAAGTCTGATCAACTTAACAGTTTTGTATACATTTTTTGTAAGCCACCTTCTGGTGTCTGGAGGGATATGTGAAGCAACAGGAAACTTCTGCAAACATGCATTGAAATCTAGGAATATATTGTATTGCTAGAAGTGATGATAGTAGATGGACAATTGAAATCTTAAACTGGATTCCAAGAGATTGTAAAAGACCTAGAAAGAGACCACATGTGAGATGGATGGATGAAATAAGAATGTGTGTAGGGGTGATGTGGAGAAGAGAAGCTAAAGATCGGAGAAGATGGTATGAACTACGAGAGACCATCCTGAAGTGGGTTGATAATGGTTGATGATGATGATATATTGTCACTAGTATCATAGGTAAACATATATCTACATCATAAACATTTTTTATAAAATTTTCAACAAAACACTTTACAGTTAACTTACTTAATGAAAATAAATATTAAATATAAGGTATATCTGTCAATAGATTTTAAATATAATTAGTATGATAAAATCTATCTTATATACTATTAAATCATATCTATATTTTGAATTAAATCCCACAAAATCTGTAAAATGTTTAGTTATTGGCATATATTTTGGTCTATGTACAAATGTTTTGAATATACTTACATAAAATGTTTACTGATTGCAGCAATATCATTGAAAGCACAGGTGACAATTTATCAGAATATTATCATTCTTTCTACTACCTCTACAAATTTATCTTGGCATACTTGATTAACCATGATACAAACAAACATGATACTGGTAAAAATTATGTAGATTTCATATTATTAGCTCCTAATCTGTATTTCCAATTGATAATGTTATTTGATCTGGAGAACTTAGTATGCAAAAGCAAAACATCATATCATTCTTTTTGCTTATATCAATCTTCATGTAATAGCAAAAATCTCTATTCCAATCTTACCTGTTTAAGTATTGATTAAATTAAATAGTCTAAAAAGAGTTGTAGTCTCATAGTAGTTTGAGAGTGGATAGGTATTTTTATAGCATTCCACTTCCTCTATATTAAGTATAGTTTCTTCATATATTTAAAGCTAAATCATAAATTCATGTAGTTTCTTAAGATATAATGCTAATAGATTATCTGACATAACAGCAGACTGAGTTTAAATCTTATTTAGTTTAAACTTTCAAAGCAAATTAATTTATTTTATTTTAGAAGTTGATCAATAAATAATCTGTCTAACTATCCTATAATGATTGGGGTATATAAGCAGTGCTGGGTTGATTAATCTTGGTGCCTGAGGTAAGTCTAAAAGGCACAGCTTTTTATCTTCACTTGCCATGCCTACGATCTTGAGTTCAAATCAGAGCTTTTCAAAAAACTTGAGATTTTTTCTTTAAGTACTGCCTTACATCTAACCCAGTTAATTTTATCAGTATTAGTCACTAAATGGGTATTTAATAATCCTTAGTTAGTCTGTAAAACAAAAATGAAAAACGCTAAATACTTGTCATCTGGCAATTCACAAACTTTGTGAGTACGCCTTCTTTATCACTGCTGCTCTGTAAGGGACTTTCGAAAAGGTTTTTACCCTACAGAAGGTTATTCATAAATAAAAAAAGTCTTTTCAATTACTTATTTAAATTGGTCTTCTGAACTAAAGCAAAGATTATGAAAAAAAAAAAAAAAAGTACAAAAAAAAATAAATATAATATTTCTAGAAAAAATAAAAATTTGTAAAACTAAAAAATCCAAAAAATAAAATGAAATTAAAAATAATTATAATATATTAAATCATTCATTAGGCTTTCAGCAAATATATAGATAGCTTTTATATAATTTATTGCTTAGCCTTTTCTATAGAAATTATTGCTAGTAACAGTTAATTGATCTGGATGTTGTTATTTGTAAATAATTTTGTTTTAATCTGCAATTTAGAAAACTTTGTTTGGCTGTTGCTAATTACAGAAATGTTAGTAGAAATTTTTTGGGTCATAACAAAATCTAAAAATGTACATTTAAAATAAACCTCACACATAGTTACAAACTTCTAGTACTACAATTTGCATTCAATCATTCACTTCCTTTGAGATTTATTTGCATATTGTTGCATACAGTCATTTGGAGATCAAAAGTTTAGCCCTGCTTGTTTTATCATGTTATAAAAAATAAATAAATGGAGTCCCTAAATGGATTTTTTTTACCTTTGTAAATATAGTAAAGGGAATGTTGGTCTGAGAGGCTTGAACCAAAAATAAGGGGGGGGGGGCAATTTTATTTTAAAATTGTTTCCTAGAATAATGCAAATAGGGGGGGGGGGGTTATTTTAAAATTGTTTCCTAGAATAATGCAAATAAATAAATAATATCTGTAAATTTGTTTTACTTAGAAATGGCAAAATAGTTGACATTTTTAAATTTTACATTTTTTATAAATACAGTATTCAAAAAAAAATTTAAGAGTGAATGAAAAATTTGTTAGAGAATTGAATGATTTGTGATTAAAGAGAAGTCGAATTATTCTTCACATTAAAAATGCTCCTAAATCTTTTTTAATTTAAAATGCAAGATATAGGAAATTTATGACCTCACCCACCCTAACACCAAAGCGGTCAAACAAAAACTAGGAATTACTAATAAAAAGCTGACCTCATGTTTCAAATACTGGAACATGGAGCCAAAATTTCTAGACCTGCTGATAAAGATAAACACAGATGCAATGCCAACAAATGCCTTTCTTTATTACAAACAACATATCACAAAAATTAATCCAATTTGTAACATTTGCCATAGACAAGGAGGAAACGTTTGAACATATGATTCTCACCTGCCTCGGATTAAGTAACCTAAGAAGTACTATATATGAAAATACAAAAATAGACTACTTCCAAATTATGTCCTTAAAAAACTGCCTAAAACACCAACCACTTGCAGTGTTTAGACTTTCCATATATCTAACATACACTCTATGAACAGTCTGATGTATGAAGATCTTCATCTTAACCAACCCTGATGAAAACATCTTTGCCCAAAAACTATTAAAAATGAAGAATAGAGACCAAATGCTATCCACCAAAAGCAGATACGAGTACACATGGAACTTATTTTGTGTCCCTCAACCACCCTAGAAGATCTCAACAAAACACACTCATCAACAACTCATAGGTTAACCTGCAGCCTAGGTACAGGATATACACAGAATGAACTCAGCCACAACTGAAATCAACCTATTCTTAGGGTCTTATAGACATTGGCCCCGCTTAAGTACTCCCCATTTAGTATACTCATTGTAATTGTTAAACAATAAGTCTTTTTTAATTTTACTTGAGTATTTTCTGGTAGTAATTTAATGAAAATTGTTTTTAAAAAGATTATTTGTCACATCAGCTATTGGTCTGGATTCATAGTCTCATTTATTGGTCTGTGACTGTATATGAATATTCATTTATTTTTTGGCTAGAGAGTAAAAATGGTGGAAAAACCTTCAAATCTTCATCAGCTATTCATTGTGTAAGTGACTAATGCCATTTACTATCATAAACCACTGTAATGTCAAAGAATGTTTTCATAAAATTGATGGTATATGTATATTCTCATTTAATAATTCATCTATACCAAAATACTTTGTAATGCATTAGAACATAAGCCTTTTAATGAAAATTGTTTTTAAAAAGACTTTGTCATATCAGCTATTGGTCTGGATTTATAGTCTCATTTATTGGTCTGAGTCTGTATGTGTTATCCATTTATCTTTTGGCTAGAGATTAAAAATGTTAAAAAAACCTTCAAACCTTCATCAGCTACTCATTGTTTAACTGACTAATGCCGTTTAATCCACTACTTTTTTTTTGAAATTATGTGACTTGATTTGAAGTTGGTCATTTAAAGGCTGATTGATCTAGGTGCATTATATAAAACTGGCAATGACAATTTTTCAGGTAACATTTTTTTAAAAAAAAAAAAATCTTTTACATTATAAATATTATTTGTGTCTTTTATGACTTAGTATAGTAGTAGAGTGTGAAGCCTCAGATGCATTCCAATTTTGGCATTTCATTGCTCAAGCTTTATGAACTCCTAAGTAATAAAGTCTTTCAATGATTCTTGTTAATAAAACATCACATGATCATCATTTTGTATGCTTACACAGGCTACTTAAACAGTAGCAACTCTCTCCAGGAGTCCCACTCAGAGCAAGCCATAGTAATCCAAAGATATAGATGTAGTACTCTCAGATTCAAAACTCCTAATTAATGAAGGCCACAAGCTAGAAACTACTGTGGGGATATTGGATGATTAGGCACTGCAATGGGGATATTGCTGCACTAGTCTTCTAGCATCTATTGGTTACTATGGCTTGCACTGGGTGGCACTGTTGTATGGAGATAGTTGCTACTATTGTTATTGATGTTATTATGATTATTATTAGGATAACATCTAAAAGAAACACCAATATAAAATCGATGTTCCTGGAATATATGAAATTAATTCTGGTTACAAATTTTGATCCATTTAACATCAAAGTAGAATGTGCTGAGCAACAACAATCGATGAAAGAAAATTTTAGGTGTGATTTATCACTAAAAATATCTATGCAATAAATAAAAAAGATTCATATGTTGTTTTATCATGCAAGTGCAATATGTAAATTTTTCAATTTAAATTTCATTACCGTTTACATATTCGTTCTCTGCTTCTTCTCCCTCACAAGTTTGAATTTATTTAGTGCTATGAATGTGACCTATCTAGTTGAAGGCAGTGTTACGCTGTAGTAAATTTATAGTATTTTTAATATTTCCTTCATAGTGAACAAACTATGCTCTGTATTAAATTACAATGGTTCTTAACAACATTTCAAATAAGATTAATAAGTTTAATTTTTAATAATGATAGTAATAATGATTTGATACATTTATATTGGTAATAACAGGCAAAACTCTCCATACAGTAGTGCCACCCAGTGAAAGAGTAATCAATGGATACAAGAAGGTTTGTGCATAAAATCTTTATCTAGTGCCTACTCATCCAATATCCCCAGACTAGTTTCTATATTGTAGCTTTCATCAATGAGAAGCCTTGGATCTGAGGGCACTACATCTAGATCTTAGAATATAATGCAACCCTCCAGCAGCCATCTTTTACCTTTTTATTTATCTAAAAAGCTATAAGTCCAAAATGAAAACACAGTAATGTTTTAGCTCAAAACAATGTGGAAAAACTATATTATTATAAAATATTTTCTCTTTTTATTTATTTATATTTTTTTGCTATTGTTCTTCTGACATTTATACCATATTCTATATGCATTCTTTTTTCTTCTTTTCTTATATATTTATTTCTGCTTTGAATCTTATATTTATTTATAAATAAAGTTATTTGAAACTATGAAGATGAAAATAGTGAAATTTATTTAAATTTTATAGAATATATATTTAATAATGATTCAAACACAAATGAAATTAAACAATTATATAAAAATAAATATTTTTTTTATTTAATTGGTTTTTGCTCTATATAAGGATTTTTTCAAAATACATGTATATATAATCAACTTTTTTTTTCAATGTTGGAAGTTTGTCTATTAATTATATTCATTTTATTTTTATTTATTAAAATTGCCTTCTTAATTTTTCTTTTATTATCATTTCTCTCTTCATGAAGAATTTTAACACTTTCAATATCAAACTTAAATTTATATTTACATGTCCTTTGATCATGAAAAAACATGTAAATATGACATTAAAATGTTAAGATTCTTCATGAAGAGAGAAGCCATAATAAAAGAATAATTAAGGAGGCAATTTTAATAAGTAGAAATAAAATGAATATAATTAATAGACAAGCTACTAATGTTAAAATTCAGGATTCATGGGATTTGAGTTGATGATGTTTGCTTCCATTTTGTTTTTTTAATTTAACGACAGTTAAGGAGGATTAAGGAATTAACTGAAAGTACTTCTGCAAATTGAAATACTGTATATAATAATTAATTATCATTGTATTTACTATTTTTATTTTCTTATAATATTATAATTTATATCTAATTGCTTGTTCTACATATTTCATGAATATATATTATTTGTATGATCATATAATATCTTAAAATTATAAAACTATAATTTATATCTAATTGCTTGTTCTACATATTTCATGAATATATATTATTTGTATGATCATATAATATCTTAAAATTATAAAACTTTTTTGTTGTCGTTGTTGATATGTACTATCTTGTAATAAATAGATTGTATAAATATTCTAACACATAATAAGAACAAGTAAGAAAAAGAAGTGAGAAAAAGAGAAGAAAAAGTAAGAAAAAAGCAATAATAAGAAGAAAAAGTAAGAAGAAAAAAAAGTAATAATTGGAAGTAAAAAAAAGAAGAAAAGAGTAGAAGGATTTGGTCTGTAATCTATTTCTGTGTTTATTCCCTTATATGAATCTATTTGATGTGAATTAGTATTAAATAGGAGTTACAAAATTCTTTTGGTTAATGTATGTATGAAACCTAATACTTCCTTATCTGAATTAAATTATCTTTTATGTTTCTTTGAATTTTTATTTTATTTTATATGATTACCATATCATTATTACTGGTGATTTTAATATTCCTGATCTGTATTTTGATAACACCATCTTTCCAATCTATCTTTAACAGCATTCAAGATGTTGCAATTCATTAATTTATTAAACCTGAAACAATAATATCATGACTACCAATTGTAAACACCAAAAATTAGACTACATTTTTAGCAAGCCTTCCACTATTAATTATAATTGTATCTCTTCTTTCCCTTGATCCCCATCATTCCCCACTCACATTTTATTTAAAATTCACTAGCATTGACCATACTGCCTTTTAATTTACCAGATGGAATTACTAAAGAGGAAATTATTTAGATGTATATTTGGAGCTCTTCTGATGTTAATTTTGGTATGGAATTTTTACAATCTGTTTTGTTCTATATTCCAATAAAAATTATCACAAACAATCATTATTCTCCATGGTTTTCAGTAATTCTCAAAGAAATAAAGAAAAATCATATCATCACAGATAATACCTCAAAAAGTAAAAGGAATTTTTTTTTTACAATACCTTTGTTAATTTTATAAAATTATTAAATGTCATTCACAAAATAGATTATTAAAAATTTTATGAAATATGATAATTAAATATTTAAAAAAAAAAATCTGGTCCAAAATTAAAGATTTTGATTTAACTAAAAGGCAAATACAAATAATACTACTGCCACTTTGATTTTTCTAGATATATTTCTAAGATGACCAATCTAACTCAATATCATTCTACATCTAGTATTTCCAATGTTTCTTCTATGAAAAAATAATCATTGATTTGTTTCTGAACCTGATATTATATTTTTCATCAAACAATTCAGGTTGAATTCTAGTTCCAGATGACACCCCTTTTATATATGAAGGATGCACTCAGTCACATTTTTAACTAATCTATAAAAAATGGTACACAATCCTGAAAATGGTAAAAAAGTGTATACGTATAAAATGGCTTTAAAAACTTAACCTGAATATATAGACCTATTTTTGTCTTACACATAATTGCTAGAATTATTGAGTAATGTATTTATGATAAAATTATCTTAGATCTTAATAAACTTTTAGCTCCCAATCAACATGGTTTATCATGCAATAAATTATCTGAAACTAATCTTCTTATCATTTCATATTGTTCACGCCATATAAAATATCTAAAACCTTTGACAAATTTGACCATAATATTCTTTTAGTCAATTACATAATTTGAGTCTTGAAAAATTCTAATTAAATTGTTTGAATCATTCATACATTATAGAACTGTTAAATATAATAATAAAAATATATTTTCATCCAATTCTTACTCAATTGAAACACTTCAAAGGAGCATCTTTGCCCCATCATTTTTCAGTATATGAGTATGTATATATCTTAATGATAGTATAAAATATTCTTACCTTATCAGCTATACTGATGACTGTAAAGATTTTCAGATGCATTAATTTTATTTTTGATTGTTCTTTATTAAAAAATAATATAAATAATTTTACAACATAATTCATTAACAACACAAAATCTGAAATTTTATCGTTTCCTGGTTCTATGGGTCTAAAATCATTTCTAACAATAGTCAGAAAGATCTTGGAATTTATTTTATAAGTAATGCCTTCTTCTTTCTTCCTATTAATAATATAGTAGAAAAAGCATTTAAAATAATGGTGGTCATATGTAAACAATATAAAATAGTTAATCAATTAGATAAATATAAACTTTTCCTTTCGTTGATCCTGCTAATCTTAGTAAGAATTTGACTTAGTTATAGCCCAAATCACACATTATTAAAAAAAGACTTCCAAAAAATTTAATCTATGTTTGCTACATTAAATATAATCACTTTATTTTTTTTAATTATACGTATATAAATTCACTTTAATGACTATTTTCTTTGATACATAGAAGAAAAATGAGACATTATATATTTTTATAATATCATCTCTCGATTTACAATTATTTCACATTTTCTTTCAAATATATCCCCATATTTCTCTGAATGCTATACCAGGTTATATAATCCCCTATCTTTCTGATGTTATCAGGTTCTCTTCCATATTTCATCTGATTAATGCAACAGGGATTTTATGAATAACAATGTGCATTTTGATTTTAGTCAGTTCAGCATAACTCTAAAATATAATTCTTAATTTCATTACCCATGATCCTATCATTTCTTTTTAAATTATTCATTTTCTTCTTTTTCTCCATAGATTTTTATCACCATGTCAATTATAATTCTTTGTTTTATTATTATTTTATAAAAATGTGCATTCTATAATTGACTATTACTTGTTTTGTACTTAAAAGAAAATTGAATTGATGATGATGATGATGATGATTTTCAAAAGGAACTTTATTGACAATTCATATGATTTTACAAATTAGATATAAAACTCAATTCATATAACTCAATCAATTCGTCATTATATTAATTCAATAAACATCACATCACCATCACCTCTTATGCTTATGTATAACTGTTGTTAAAACAGGCAAAACTCACTATATATATCGCCACACACAACAAGCTTGTTGTGTGTGGCGATATATATAGTGAGTTTTTCCTGTTTTAACATTATGTCAATTACTATACTTTGATAGAATAAAGGAAAAAAAACATTACACATTGTGAACATACTGTATCATAGTCGATGTATATTAACATTTAAATAGAGAACATCATTGTAACATTCCCATATAGGTTAGAGAACTGATGTATAAGAAACCATGTAATTTCAAATATATTTAGTGGGGGTACTTATTAGTTTCTCTATTTGACTGTATACATTATTATTAAATATATTAGCATATCTTCAAATATCTGTTATATGTATTTAATGGATTATGCCCTGTACATGAGGGGTCAGATTGACCTTTAGGTCAACATGGGTGTGACAACAATCTTGGCCTAAAGGTGGCCTTTGAGCATTCCATCATCAGATTTTCAATTGGATGGACGGTTGAAGAGTTGGCAGTGAGGAGTACATTGAAGCCTGTCCATTAAAGTAGGAGGATTTCCCATCTTAATATATATCTGAGCACTTGTAGCATATATGTATAGAGATGGTAATCTGGACCAACTGATGATTGCTGGTTTAGCATGAAATACGTATATTGGTGATTATTTATCTTTTCGACATATGTGTGTTCAGGTGTATCAGTGTTATGAGATGGTGTGGAGAGTGGTGGGTCATGTGAAAGTCTGTGCTCATTCCCTGTCTATTACATATATAGACACAGGTATATATAAGCCTGTGTATTTCATCTATTATAAAATGATGTATTATGAATTTCTGAAAATTTGGGCCTTTGGAAAAGAATTAATGATAAAATTTATTGTGATATTGTTTTTGCGATGTATTTTTGATGTATGAGTGAACATCCCGTAGGTGCCTACACTCTTACAAAACATTTTTAATTCATTTGTTCCTATGATACAGTTCATATATAGTTTTTCTGTTGATAAGGTTTTTCTTATATCTAAGGAAGAATAGGATGGGCAAAACCCATATATTTATTTTGAATATAAAATGAAACTATTATGGTTCGAGAGTCCAATAATTAAATCTTATAAATTGCCTATTATTAATGCAGGCATTGGAAAATTTGCATCTTCATTTGCATTTGAATATGGGAGAGCATGAGTTTTCCAGTGCTACCATTTGATTTCTGGGAAAATTATTTTAATCTTTGTCATTAAGTCAATTGGTGCTAGAATTGTGTGAAGATATATTATATACAGGATATATTGAGGGATAATTTTGAAATGTGTGAACAATCTTGCCATGGATGATATATCAAGGACAATTGATTTTTATATCTTATATACATATATTGAATGTAATCTTAAGGAATTTTTAGTATTATGACATTCTAATTTGTTGAGTAAAATGATGATGATTATTAGTTATGTAATTTGTAATCTTTGTAATATAATGATAAGTGTGTTTATGAGAGCTACTTTGGAATCTGATGAGATGTATGGTTTTGAAAAGAATATGGTGTGTTCTATTAACATGGAGCATTTATTTTGTACTAGATCACATGTCTTATGCTTGCACAATCTGTTAATACAGTAACAACTTTCCTGTACAATATCGCCATCTAGTACAAGCCATACTAATCAAAGGATGCTAGAATATTAATGCATTAAAATCTTATTTAGTGCTTGTTCATCCAATGTCCTCAAACTAATTTTAGTTTATTGCTTTCATCAATGAGAAATCTTGAATCTGAGAATAGTGCACCCAGATTTTTGGATTTAATGCATCCCTCCAGCAGCCATATTATATTTTTTAACAAGAAAATTAGCTCACATTGAAAAAATTATTGTGTTTTTATTTTGGGTGCATAGATTTATAGTTATCTAAAAAGATAAAAAGTGTCTGCTGGAGGATTGCATTCAATTTTAAGATCTAGATGCAGTGCTCTCAAATCCAAGACACATCACTGATAAAAGCCACAAGCTAGGAACTAGTCTGAGGATATTGGGTGAATAGGCACTAGATAGAAATTTTATGCACAAATCTTCTATCCATTGATTATTCTGGCTTGCACTGGGTGGCACTACTATATGGACAGTTTTACTTCTGTGATAACAGCTTGTGTAAGCATAAAGAATGGTGATCATGTGATATATTGGAAATACAAAATTTTATTGAGAAACAATTAATAAAGTTTTCAATCTAAGAAACAATAATGTTTACAAAATTACAATGTCATATAATAAATATGATGATAGAGTTAAAGGACATTACATTCCTAAAATTTTAAATGATTTATCTACAAATTTGAAAATTTAGAGACCTTTAGATAGCTCAAAACAATGTGGAAAATCTATATTATTATTAAATAATTTTTTATTTATTCGTATTTTTTTGCTCTTGTTCTTCTGACATTTATATGACATCCTATATACTTTCTCTTTCCTTCTTTTCTTATATATATTTCTGCTTTGAATCTTGTATTTATTTATACCTAGTGTTAGGTTATTTGAAACTTTAAAGATAAAATAATAAAATTTAATTAACTTCAAATTTATGGATATAGAATATATATTTAATAATGATTCAAATGGAAATGAAATTAAACAATTATATATAAATATTTTTTTATTTAATTGGTTTTCGCCCTATATAATGACTTTTTTAAAGTGCATATATATATAGCCATCTTTTTTCTTTGCTTGCTACAAATATATTTATTTTAGTCATTTCATTTTTGATTTTTTTTGTTTTCTTGTATACCCTATCTAACAACTAAATAAGCTTTTTAAGGTCATTTTTAAATGTACTGGAATTTATTTAAATATAAAAATTTATTCTAAATATTTTATGAATATATAAAAATTATATAATCATATAATGTACTATATGATGTTAAAACTTTTTTTCTTTTCTTGCTGATATGCATATCTTCTAATGAATAGATTGTATACATATAATATAATAAAAACAAAATGTCCGTCAATTAAAAAATTTTGTAACAACAATAAAAATAATAATTATATTGGAAATTAATTATTATATACAGTCTTTCAATCTGCAGTAGTACTTAGAGATAATTCCTTAACCCTCCTAAATTGCCATTAAATTCAAAAAACAAAATGGAAGCAAACGTCATTAACTCAAATACTATGATTCCTCAGTTTTAACGTTAGTGGCTTGTCTATTAATTATATTCATTTTATTTTTATTTATTAAAAATTGCCTTTTTAATTTTTCTCTTATTATGGTTTCTCTCTTCATGAAGAATCTTAACACTTTCAATTTCAAACTTAAATTATATAAATTTAAGTTTGATATTCTTCATGAAGAGAAAACCATAATAAAAAAAAATTAAGAATGCAATTTTAATAAATAGAAGTAAAATGAATATAATTAATAGACAAGCTGCTAATGTTAAAATTCAGGATTTATGGGATTTGAGTTAATGATGTTTGCTTCCCTTTTGTTTTATGAATTTAACGGCAGTTGATAAGAGTTAAAAAAATAGACTGAAAGTACTTCTACAGATTGAAAGACTGTATATAATAATTAATTATCATTATATTTATTATTTTTATTGCTATTAAAATATTTATTTGTTCTACATATTTCATGAATATATACTATTTGTATGATCATATAATATCTTTATGATGATAAGCATTGTTGCTGTTGATATGTACTATTTTGTAATAATTAAATTGTATAAATATTAAGAAGTAAGAAAAAGAAATAAGAAAAAGAAGTGATAAAAAGAAGAAATAAGAGAAGAAAAATTAAAAAGAAAGCAATAATCATAATAAGAAAAAGTAAAAAGAAAAAAGAAGTAATAATATGAAGTAAAAAGAAGAAGAAAGGAGGAGAAAGATTTTCTCTGTAAATCTATCTCTGTATTTGTTCCCTTATATGAATCTATTTGATGTGAATTAGTATTAAATAGGGTTTACAAAATTCTTTTGAGTAATATATATATATGAAACCTAATACTTTCTTATCTGAATTAAATTATCTTTTATGTTCCTTTGAAGTTTTTTTTTATTTCTTATGCCTACCATATCATTATTACTGATAATTTAGAATGCCTGATCTGTATTTTGACAATACCATCTTTCCAGTCTATCTTCAAAATCGTGCAAGGTGTTGCAATTCATTAATTTATTAAACCTGAAACAATAATATCATGACTAGCAATTGTAAACACCAAAAATTAGACTATATTTTTAGCAAGCCTTCCACTATTAATTGTAATTGTATCTCTTCTTTTCCTTGATTCCCATCATTCCCCACTCACATTTCATTTAAAATTCACTAGCATTGACCATACTGCCTTTCAATTTACTAGATGGGATTACTGAAGAGGAAATTATTTAGATGTATATTTAAAGCTCTTCTGATGTTAATTTTGATATTGAATTTTTACAATCTGTTTTGTTCTATATTTCAATAAAAATTATCACAAACAATCATTATTCTCCATGGTTTTCAGCAATTCTCAAAGTATTAAAAAAAATCATATCATCACAGATAACATCTCAAAAAAAAGTAATTTTTTACAATAACTTTGTTAATTTTAGAAAATTATTTTATGTCAGTCACAAAATAGATTATTAAAATTTTTATGAAATATGATATTTAAATATTTCAAAAAAAAATTTCTGGTCCAAAATTAAAGATTTTTGATCTAACTAAAAGGAAAATACAGATAATACTAATCCCACTTTGATTTTTCTAGGTACATTTCTAAAATGACAAATCCAACTCAATAACATTCTGCATCTAGTATTTCCAATGTTTCTTCTATGAAAAAATAATCATTGATTTGTTTCTGAACCTGATATTATATTTTTCATCAAACAATTCAGGTTGAATTCTAGTTCCAGATGACATCCCTTTTATATATGAAGGATGCACTCAGTCACATTTTTAACTACTCTATAAAAAATGGTACACAATCCTGAAAATGATAAAAGTTTGTATATGTATGAAATGGCTTTAAAAACTTTGAATTATAGACCTATTTTTGTCTTGCACACAATTACTAGAATTATTGAGTAATGTATTTATGAGAAAATCATTTTAGATCTTAACAAACTTTTATCTCCCAATCACTATGGTTTCTCAAGCAATAAATTATCTGAAACTAATCTTATCATATCATTTCATATTGTTCTTGGCATAGATGTATAAAACCTTTGACAAATTTGACCATAATATTTTTTAGTCAATTACATAATTTGAGTCCTTGAAAAAATATAATTAAATGGGTTGAATCATTCATACATTATAGAACTGTGAAATATTATTATTATTATTATTATTATTATTATTATTATTATTATTATTATTATTATTATTATTATTATTATTATTATTATTATTATTATTATTATTATTATTATTATTATTATTATTATTATTATTATTATTATTATTATTATTATTATTATTATTATTATAATAATAATAATATATTTTCATCCTATTCTTACTCAATTGAAACACTTTAAAGGTACATTCTTGCCCTATCATTGTTCAATATATGAGTATACATATATATTAATGATCTTTAAGGATAGTATAAAATATTCTTACCTTCTCGGCTACAGTGAGATGCCTGTAACGGTTTTCAGATGAATTAATTCTTCTGTGATTGTTCTTTGCTAAAAAATAATATAGATAATTTTACAATATGATTCACTAACAATAAAATTAAAACTAATAAAGGTAAATTACTCTATTGCCTCCTACTCAAAAAAAAATCCGAAATTTTATCGTTTCCTCATTCTATTTATCTAAAATCATTTCTAATAATAGTCAGAAAGATCTTGGAATTTCTTTTATAAGTTAAGCCTTCTTCTTTCTTCCTATTAATAATATAGCAGAGAAAGCAATTAAAATAATGGTGGTCATATATTAACAAAATAAAATAGTTAATCAATTAACTAAATATAAACTTTTCCTTTCTTTGATCCTGCCAATCTTAGAATTTGACTTAGTTATATCTGAACTCACACATTAAAAGAGACATCCAAAAAATGTAATCTATGTTTGCTACATTAAATATAATCACTTTAATGACTATTTTAAGATTTCTTTGATACATAGAAGCAAAATCAGAGACATTACATACATTTATAATATCTCTTAATTTATAATTATCTCACATTTTCTTTAAAATATATTTCCATATTTCTCTCAATGATACAGGAGGTCACACAACCATTTAAATCTAATTCCCCATAATTCAGACATCAGGTTCTTTTCCATACTTTATATGATCAACTCAATGGGGATTTTATAAACAATATTTTGATTTTAGTCAATTCAGCATAACTCTAAAAAAATATAATTCTTAATTTCATTACTCATAATCTTATCATTTCTTTCTTTTCAAATTATTCTTTTTCTTCCTTTTCTCCCTAACTTTTTATCACCATGTTAATTATAATCCTTTTTTGTATTATTGTTATAAAAATGTTCATTCTATAATTGACTATTACTTGTTTTGTATTTAAAATAAAATTGAAATAAAATTATGCTGATGTTTCAAAAGGAAATTTACTGACAATTCATAGGATATTACAAATTAGAAATAAGGATCAATTCATGTAACTCAACCAATTCTGCATTATGTTAATTACTATTTTCATAGAATAAGCAAAAGAAACATTATACATTGTGAACATACTGTGTCATAGTCAATGTATATTAACATTTAAATAGGGAACATTATTATAACATCTTATAAGGCAAAGAACTGATGTATAAGAAACTATGTAATTTCAAATATGTTTAGTGGGGTAATTATTTAGTTTTTCTATTTGACTGTGTAAATTATTATTAAATATGTTGGAATATCTTCTGATATCTGTTATAAAAGGACGTAGTATGAATTTCTGTAAATTTGATTTTTGGAAAAGAATTATAGAATTTATTATATGTTTTTTTTTATATATATTATTGTGATGTTTGTCTAAACATCCTCTAGGCTACTACACTCAAACAAAACATTTTTAATTCACTTGTTCGTATGATACAGTTCACAAATAGTTTTTCTGTTGATAAGGTTTTTCTTATATCTAAGAAAGAATAGGATGGGCAAAACCTATGTATTTATTTTGAATACAAAATCAAAATATTATAGTTCAAGAGTTCAGTACTTAAATCTTACCAATTTATTATTATTAATGCATGCATTGGAGAATCTGCATCTTCATTTGTGTTTGAATATAGAAATGAATGAGTTTTCCAGTGCTATCATTTGACTTCTGGGGAAATTATTTTAATCTTTGTCATTATGTCAATTGGTGCTAGAATTATGTGAAGATACATTATATATAAGGTATATTTTTGGTTAATTTTGAAATGTGGTGATAATCTTGTCATGAGTGATATAACAAGGATAATTGATTTTTATATCCATATGTTGAATGTAATCCTAAGGAATTTGTAAATACAATGAAATTCTAATTTTCTGAGTAAAATAATGGCTGTTTTTCTTCCCATAAGAGCTTCCTACACTGCAAATAAACACTTGATAGGAATGATTTTGTGAAAAATATGATTTGTAAGTACTTTGTAATCTTTGTAGTGATAGCATGTTTATGAGAGCTACTTTGGAATATGATGAGAGATATGCTTTTGAGAAGAATATGGTGTGTTCTATTAACACTGAGCATTTTTTTGTATTATAAGATCACATGTCTTATCATTGCATAATCTGTTAATACAGTAACAACTTTCCCTAAACAATATTGCCATCTAGTGCAAGCCATAGTAATCAAAGGATGCTACAATATTATTGCATTAAAATCCTTATTTATTGCTTGTTCATCCAATGTCCTCACACTAAATTCCAACTTACTGCTATCATCAATGATGAATCTTGAATCTGAGAGTACTGCATCTAGATTTTTGCGTCTATTATATCCATCCAACAGCCACATTTTACCTTTTAATAAACAAATTAGCTTAAATTGAAAATGTGTTTTTAGTCTAGGCTCATAGATTTATAGTTAACTAAAATGATGAAAGGAGACTGCTGGAGGAGTGCATCAGATTCTAAAATTTAAATGCAGTGCTCTCAGATCCAAGTCTCCTTACTGATGAAAATCACAAGTAGAAACTAGTCTGGGAATATTGGATGAGTAGGCACTAGAGAGGAATTTTATGGACAAACCTTCTTGCGCCCATTGATTAATCTACCTTGCTGGGTCACATTACTGTAATGAGAGTTTTGTCTCTGTTATAACAGCTTTGTAAGCATAGGAAATGGGAGATCATATGATGTTTAGTGGTTTAATACCAATTCTTTTAAGTAGGATGATGGTGACTATGGTTATTAAAGAAATATAGACATCAGAATATATAGATTGTAAAAACTGGGGTCAGATCTATATGACTACACAAATGAATGAGCTTGTATTCAAAACATTATTGTGTTTTCATTTTGAACTTATAGCTTTATAGTTAAATAAAAAGATAAAAAGTGGCTTCTGGAGGATTGCGTTGGATCCTAAGATCTAGATGCAGTCCTAAGATTTAGATGCAATGCTCTCAAATGCAAGACACCTCACCGATAAAAACCACAAGTTAGGAACTAGTCTGGGGATATTGAAATGAATACTCACTAGATAAAAATTTTATGCACAAACCTTCTTCTATCCATTGCTTACACTGGCTTGCACTGGGTGGCACTATTATATGGACAGTTTTGCTTCTGTTATAGCAGCTTGTGTAAGCATAGAGAATGGTGATCATGTGATATATTGGAAATACAAAATTTTATTGATAAGTTATTAAAATATGTAGTAGTTCTAAACAACTTTTTTAAGAAACTAACAATGTTTTCAATCTAAGAACCAATAATGTTTACAAAATTATAATGTCATATAATAAATATGATGTTAGAGTTAAAAAACATTACAATCCTAAAATTTTAAATCATTTGCCTAAAAATTTGAAAATTTAGAAACTTTTAGATAGCTCAAAACAATATGGAAAAATTATATTATTATGAGATAATTTCTCTTTTTATTTATTTGTCTTTTTTGTTATTGTTCTTCTGACACTTATTTATATGGCATTCTATATACTTTCTCTTATCCCTATTTTCTTATATATATTTCTGCTTTGAATCTTATATTTATTTATAAATAGAGTTATTTGAAACTATAAAGATGAAAATAGTATAATTTAATTAAGTTCAAATTTATGGATATAGTATATATATTTAATAATGATTCAAATAAAAATGAAATTAAGCAATTATATATAAATAAATATTTTTGGTTTAATTGGTTTTCGCCCTATATTAAGGCTTTTTCAAAATACGCACACACATATATATATATCCATCTTTTTTTTTTTTTGCTTGCTACATATATATTTATCCTAGTTATTTTATTTTCGATTTTTTTTTTGTTTTCCTGTATATCCTATCTAACAACTAAATAAGCTTATTAGGGTCATATTTAAATGTACTGGAATTTATTTAAATATAAAAATTTATTCTAAATATTTTATAAATATATAAAAATCATTTAATCTTATAATATGCTTTATGATTTTAAAACTTTTTTTCTTTTTCTTGTTGATATGCATGTAATGAATAGATTGTATAAATATTATAATAGAAATAAAATGTCCATTAATTAAAAACTATTGTAAAAACAATAAAAATAATAATTATAATGATAATGAACTACTATATACATCTTTCAATTTGCAGAGGTACTTTCAGTTAATTCCTTAACCCTCCTCAACTACTGTTAAATTCAGAAAACAAAATGGAAACAAACGTCATCAATTCAAATCCCATGATTCTTGAATTTTAATGGTGTTAAGATCCTTCATGAAGAGAGAAACCATAATAATAGAAAAATTAATGAGGCAATTTTAATAAATAGAAATAAAATTAATATAATTAATAGACAAGCCCCTAACATTAAAGTTTGGGATTCATGGGATTTGAGTTGATGATATTTGCTTTTATTTTGTTTTTTGAATTTAATGGCAGTTGAGGAGGATTAAAAAGTTAACCAAAATTACTTCTGCAGATTGTAATACTGTATATAATAGGTAATTTCCATTATATTTACTATTTTATTGTTATTAAATATTATAATATATATCTAATTACTGGTTCTACATATTTCATGAATATATATTATCTGTATGATCACATAATATCTTTATGATAAAACTTTTTTGTTGTTGCTAATGATATGTACTATCTTGTAATAAATAGAACATATAAGTATTATAACATATAATAAGAAGTAAGAAAAATAAAAACTAAAAGCGGAAAAAGTAAGAAGAAGAAAGAAATAATAAAAAGAAAAAAAAAGAAGAAAAAAAAGTAAGAAAAAAATAAGTAATAATTTAAAGTAAAAAAAAAGAAAGGGGAAGGATTTGGTCTATAAATCCATCTCTGTGTTCATTCCCTTATATGAAACTATGTGATTTGAATTAATATTAAATAGGGATTACAAAATTCTTTTGGGTAATATATACATAAAACATGAAACCTAATACTTCCTTATCTGAATTAAATTATCTTTTATGTTCCTTTGAAGTTGTTTTTTTATATTTCTTATGACTACCATACCATTATTACGGATAATTTAGAATTCCTGATCTGTATTTTGACAATATCATTTTTCCAATAAATCTTCAAAATCGTTCAAGATGTTGCAATTCATTAATTTATTAAACCTGAAACAATAATATCATGACTAGCAATTGTAAACACCAAAAATTAGACTATATTTTTAGCAAGCCTTCCACTATTAATTGTAATTGTATCTCTTCTTTTCCTTGATTCCCATCATTCCCCACTCAAATTTAATTTAAAATTCACTATCCTAGACTATATTGCCTTTTAATTTACTAGATGGAATTACTGAAGAGATTATTCAGATCAAAGTTTGGAGCTCTTCTGATATTAATTTTGGTATTGAAGCTTTACAATCTGTTTTGTTTTTATATTCCAATAAAAATTATCACAATCATTTTTCTCCAATAGTTCTTAGCAATTCTCAAAGAAATAAAGAAAAATCATATCATCACAGATAATACCTCAAAAAGTAAAAGGAATTTTTTTTTTACAATACCTTTGTTAATTTTATAAAATTATTAAATGTCATTCACAAAATAGATTATTAAAAATTTTATGAAATATGATAATTAAATATTAAAAAAAAAAAATCTGGTCCAAAATTAAAGATTTTGATTTAACTAAAAGGCAAATACAAATAATACTACTGCCACTTTGATTTTTCTAGATATATTTCTAAGATGACCAATCTAACTCAATATCATTCTACATCTAGTATTTCCAATGTTTCTTCTATGAAAAAATAATCATTGATTTGTTTCTGAACCTGATATTATATTTTTCATCAAACAATTCAGGTTGAATTCTAGTTCCAGATGACATCCCTTTTATATATAAAGGATATACTCAGTCACAGTTTTAACTACTCTGTAAAAAAATGGTACACAATCCTGAAAATGGTAAAAGTTTGTATATGTATGAAATGGCTTTAAAAACTTTGCAATTATAGACCTATTTTTGTCTTGCACACAATTACTAGAATTATTGAGTAATGTATTTATGAGAAAATTACCTTAGATCTTAACAAACTTGTATCTCCCAATCACCATGGTTTCTCAAGCAATAAATTATCTGAAACTAATCTTCTTATCATTTCATATTGTTCACGTTATAGAAGATGTCTAAAACTATTGACAAAATCAATTACATAATTTGAGTCTTTGAAAAATTCTAATTAAATGATGTCAATCATTCATATATTATAGTACTGTAAAATGTAATAATAATAAAATATATTTTGATTCAATTCTTACTCAATTGAAACTCTTCAAAGAGACATTCTTGCCCCATCATTGTTCAGTATATGAGTATATATATATTAATGATAGTATAACATATTCCTTACCTTTTCAGCTATGCTGATGACTGTAAAGATTTTCAGATGCCTTAATTCTATTTTTGTTTTTTTATTAAAAAATAATATAGATAATTTTACAGCATGATTCACTAACTACAAAATTAAAACTAATAAAAATAAATGACTCTATCGTCTCCTACTCAAAAGGAAATCTGAAATTTTATCGTTTCCTCGTTCTATGGGTCTAAAATCATTTCTAACAGTAGTCAAAAAGATCTTGAAATTTTTTTCATAAGTTATGCCTCCTTCTTTCTCACTATTAGTAATATAGTGGAAAAAGCATTTAAAATAATGGTGGTCATATATAAACAAGATAAAATAGTTAATCAGTTAGATAAATATAAACTTTTCCTTTCTTTGATCCTACCAATCTTAGTTAGAATTTGACTTAGTTATAGCCGAACTCATACATTAAAAAAGACTTCCAAAAAATGTAATCTATGTTTGCTAGATTAAATATATAATATCAATAATTATGCGCTTTTAACGCTCGTTAAAGAAATTATATTTATTAATAATTTATTTAAAGCTTAGCGATTTCAAAGCTCCATGGCATGCTTTAATGACTATTTTAACATTTCTTTGATACATAGAAGAAAAATGAGAGACATTATATATTTTTATAATATCATCTCTCAATTTACAATTATTTCACATTTTCTTTCAAATATATCTCCATATTTCTCTCAATGCTATGCCAGGTCACACAACCATTTAAATCTAATCCCTTATTTCTCCAATGTTACCAAGTTCTCTTCCATATTTCATCTGATTAATGCAACAGGGATTTTCTGAATAACAATATTCATTTTGATTTTAGTCAATTCAGCATAACTCTAAAACTAAAATATAATTTTTAATTTCATTAACCGTACACATATTCTTTCTTTCCTTTCAAGTTATTCTTTTTTTTTTCTTTTTCTCCATATCTTTTTATCACCTTGTCAATTATAATTCTTTTTTTATTATTGTTATAAAAAATGTGCATTCTATAATTGACTATTACTTGTTTTGTACTTAAATAAAATTGAAATAAAATTATGATAATGATGATGTTTCAAAAGGAACTTTATTGACAATTCTTATGATATTACAAATTAGATATAAAATTCAATTCATATCACTCAATCAATTCTGCATTGTGTTAATTACTACACATTACTACACTTTGATAGAATAAAGGAAAAAAACATTACACATTGTGAACATACTGTATCATAGTCAATGTATATTAACATTTAAATAGTGAACATCATTATAATATCTCCTTATAAGTTAGACAACTGATGTATAAGAAACCATGTAATTTCAAATATATTTAGTGGGGTAATTATTTAGTGTCTATCTTCTTCTATCTGTTATAAAAAGAAGTAGTATGAATTTCTGCAAATTTTGGGGTACCTTTGGAAATAATTTAATTATAGATTTTATTGTGATATTGTTTTTAGATGTATTTTGTGATGTTTGAATGACACTCAAACAAAACATTTTTAATTAACTTCTTCCTATAATACAGTTCACATATAATTTTTCTGTTGATAAGGTTTTTCTTATATCTAAGGAAGAATAGGATGAGCAAAACTCATATATTTATTTTGAATATAAAATCAAAATATTGTCATTCAAAAGTCCAATACTTAAATCCTATCAATTTCTTATTATTAATGCAAGCATTGGAGAAACTGCATCTTCATTTGTGTTTGAATATAGAAGAGCATGTATTTTCCAATGGTACCATTTGGCTTTTGGGAAAATTATTTTAATGTTTGCATTAAGTCAATTGGTGCTAGAATTGTGTGAAGATATATTGTATATAGGCTTATTAAGGACTAATTTTGAAATATGGGAATAATCTTGTCATGGATGATCTAACAAGGGTAATTGATTTTTATATTCTATACATATATATATATATATTGAATGTAATCCTAAGGAATTGATTTTTATATTCTATACATATATATATATATATTGAATGTAATCCTAAGGAATTTTTAGTATTATGAAATTCTAATTTTCTGAGTAAAATGAAGAAGTAAATAAACACTTGATATGAATGATTTTGTGAAAAATGTGATTAAGTAATTTGTAGTCTTTGGTAATGATAAGCATGTTTATGAGAACTACTCTGGAATATGATGATAGATACAATTTTGAAAAGAATGTGGTTTGTTCTAGTAACACTGGAAATTTATTTTGTACTATAAGATCACATGTTTTATGCTTGCACAATCTGTTAATACAGTAACAACTTTCCCCATATAATATTGCCATCTAGTGCACCATAGTAATCAATGGATGCTGAAATATTATTAGTGCATTAAAATCCTTATTTATTGCTTGCTCATCCAATGCCCTCAAACTAATTTCTAACATTGTTTTCATAATGAGGAGTGTTTAATCTGAGAGTACTGTGCCTAGATTTTTGGATCTAATGCATCTGTCCAGCAGACACATTTTACTTTTTAATAAGAAAATTAGCTTAGATTAAAAACGTGTTTTTATTTTGAGATCATAGATTTATAGTTAACTATAAAGGTAAAAATTCACTGCTGGAGGGGTGCATTAGATTCAAAGATCAATTTGCAGTGCTCTCAGATCCAAGATTAATCACTAATGCAAGTCATAAGCTAGAAAATAGTCTGGTATATTGGATAAGTAGGCACTAGATAGCGATATTGATGCATTAACCTTCTAGTGTCCAGTGTTTTTTATGGATTCCACTAGGTGGCAATGTTATATGGAAAAAGTTGTTACTTTATTAACAGATTGTGTAAATATAAGAAATAATGATAATGTAAAGTTATAGTGGTTCATTGTCAATCGTAGCTAAAGGATGTTGGTGACTATAATTATTAAAAAAACAAAGACACTAAAATATATAGATACTGAACTGGGTTCCGATTTGTATGACTAAACAAGCTAATTTGTTTTGTTTAGACTAAAAACATTATTGTGTTTTTATTTTTGGGCTCATAGCTTTATAGGTAACTAAAATGATAAAATATAGATATCGGAGGGATGCATTAGATCCAAAGATCTAGGGGCAGTAATCTCAAATTCAAGGCTCCTTACTAATGAAAACCATAAGTTAGAAACTACCCTGTGGATTAGGGATGTTGAATGAGTATAATGATTTTAACGCACTAATCTTTTAACATTCATTGATTACTGTAACTTCCATTGAGTGGCAGTATTATATGAAGTTTCTACTGTGTTACTTGCATTTGCATTCACATAGCCATACCATCGAAATGTATGGGAATTCCAAATGTGATTGCCTTAGAATGCATTTGTTGCACATGATTTAGCAAAGTTGAAAAGTTTGTGAACGTTTATCAATTTCTTTATGATCTTTGTTAATGTATGAATTTGATTTTTTACATTTGTATTGTTAGAAAAACAATATGATGTCAATGTGATGTTATTTATGTATGATGTGCAGACTATACTATGACCCAATGAGAATGTGTGATTAGCTGGAAGATGTTTTTCTATGTTGCTGAGGATTGAGTTTATATATATCATAAACAGAAAAGTATGAAGCGATTTTTTTGTTATATCAATTAGTATAGTTTAAATGAAAGAGATATTTTTGTATTTAAGAAAAATTTGTAAGTACATATAGAATAGATTTAGTTGTAATTTTTTCCCATTAATTGTCTGAGAATATCAGTAGTGAATCAAAAACTGTTTTTATTTCAAGCTATACTGTCACTGGGCTATATTTGTTTACATTTTACATTGTACTAAGACAATAGTGGTAAAAGTATAGCTCCATTTTGTTATTTTTTCAAGCAATCTGATTTCTAATGAGCTTTTGAGATATAAGCCTTATATTTTGGATTGTAGATGATCTTACATATTTATTCATGAGTGTAATAATTGCTATTTGATGATAATTCAAAATTTTATATATATTCCTTCACAGAAAATTAGCTATGTTCTTAATAAATTAATATATATATATATATGTGCTCTGCACACAGGTAATGAAGCTATTAATAAATTGTCATGAAATTATCAAAATTTTTACCGCCAAGCGTTTTTGGGACAGTCTACAGTCCCATATTCATGGCGAGTTATTCTGTTAATAACTGTAAAATTATGCAAATTTTATGCAAACTTATGTGCAGATGTTACATGGACCATTTACGAGATAGGGAATAGCAGGCCTCTCTTCTGTTGATTGCCGATGGGTCAGCCACAATGAAGTAAGCTTCCCTAACTTTACATTTGGTGTCGTTTGTTTCAGAGCAAACGACACTGGCTGTGGTAGGTAGAAAAGCATGTCCAGTGTTTCTCTCATGTTCGACAAAAATTGAATTACCTTCAAACTTTGTTTTGGTTTTATTGCAAAGGTATTGGTGTTCTTAATGTACAAATACAAACATTGGTATGATGATGATTCTGGGTGGCAATATCTAGGCATTTTCTCTAAGCTTCATAAAAAGTCTTCATCTGTAGCCCTGAAATAATTATAAAATGGTTTCAATATTTTTTCTTTCAATGATACGTCTTTAAAGTGTGTTTAGATTAAAGTAAGTATATTACCATTAAACATAATGTGATTACCATTTCTTATGCTTGCTTATAACTGTTATTAAAACAGGCAAAACTTTCTATACGTATTGCAACTCAGTACAAGCCAGAGTATTCAATGGATGTTGGAAGGCTTGTGCATAAAAACCCCCATCCAATCTCCCCAGACTAGTTTTTCAGATCCAAGACTCCTCACTGATGAGAGCCACAAACCGGAAACTAGTCTGAAGAGATTGGATGAGTAGGCATTAGATGGGGGTTTTATAGCACAAGCCAATTCTGGCATCCATTGATTTATTGTGGCTTGTACTGAGTGGCAATAAGTATAGAGACTTTTACATATTCCCACTGGTAACAGGAATGGTCACAATTTTTTAATGCAGCTGGGATTCTTGATGTAGATATTTGACTTAGATTGTCTTGATCAAGTGTGAAGTGTTTGTTTTTTGTACTAATGCCTTCTTTCAAAAGATCACATGTGATTGTGTAAGTTTTCTTTATTTGTAAGTTGATTACAATCTGCTATGGTCTAAAATATGTAATTCTTTTGTGCAGTTCTTCAGCAAGGACTAAGAGACTTGTCAACCTAGTAACATACTTTATGTTTTGTGAAATTGTATGTAAATAATATCCATTTTTGTACAGGGATACTTTTTTGTCTTGTAATCTTGTAACTTTGTGAGTAAAATGTAATAGCAATTTTATACTTATTGTTTTATTTGCATTGTATTAAATAATAAATATAATCTAGATTGGCTATTATTGCAAAATCCACTGAGAAAGGAGCAGTGACTAATTGGATTTTAAATGAGTGATTATATTAATGGTAAATAAAATAGATCTCTAATTGATGAGTAACATTATTGATTGAGATTGCATTATTTGTCAGAAATCCGTCATTGCTCATTAATGGAGTTTAATGAGTTGTAATTGCTATCATCATTATTATTATTGGTAGACTTATTGACTATTGTTAAGTATTATAAATATAGATTGATTATTCACATATATCATCCTCGTTCCTTTTTATATTGTAAAGTATTCATCGCTAATTTTTCATTTGCCATTAATTTAATTTGCAATGTGATCATACACTATTTATTAACAATAATGTTAAATTGTTTAATTCTTTTGTTACTGCTTACTTACTAGATATTGCTCATATCTCATCTATGTTTTAAAAATATTTATTACTTTAATTATGTTGCATGTAACTATTTTTATTTATTATTATACTAATTTATTTATTATATGTATTCTGCATGATTAATATATATTGTAACAAAACCCCCCACCACTAATAATACTTATTCTCACCTGATACACTTTCAACCCTAAACATATGTGCTTACATATGTATTTAATCAAAACTTTTTTGATTTAATCACTAATTGATATGAGTGTCTTATAAATTTGTTCTCAGTAACTCTAATAGATTCCCAATGTGTAATTATGGACATCACTAGGATTCAAAGCACCAATCAACAGCCACTGTCTTAAGAACATGTGAGAGAGATTTTGATCATCAACTAGGTCAGGTGGTGTCATGGCTGTGATTAGACATAAATGAGAGTAAGAATTTCAATAATGCATAAAATACAAAGAAAAAATATCACAAGATTTCTACATACGGTTTCATTATTGAACCAGATTTATTAAACGCTATTCCAAATAATTATTATTCTAATCACATAAAATATATAATTTAATCCTTAACCTGCTAACATAAATATAGTTAAAGCTCTGCCATTTTGGTTTGTCACATATGCATGCAACATTTTTTCAAATATTTATTATTTATAAATAAGTCAAATAGTGAAGATTGATAGAAAGAGATTTCCCCCACTACTTTTCTATTTGTTTATTTATTACTTCTCGAGGCCACTTCATTGAATTTCCAGCATGAGCTCAATCTCTAATAGTGATAATTAGTATCTGCAAGTAAAGTCTTAAAAAAAAGTTTTATTGAATTCCCATACACAAGTCTATAGAATCGATTAATAATTTCTTTCTTAGTTTCTTATCATAAATAGCAAATCAATACATAAAGTTCTTTTATTACCTGCACATCCCCAGGGAATTTGTGAAAGAATATACCTTTTACTTTTGATAGTTTGGATTATCACAGGTAACAAAGTATATGATCCATTGCGAGGTTTCACATTCTTTGATTTATTATACAGTCTTCATTTAATGAGGATCCGCTTCATGGTTTTGACATTGGTGATTGTTTTAGCCCAGAGAGGCATCTTGTTTATTGTTAAGTTTAGCAGCAGTTAGTGGAAATTAAAGCTTTGAGCCTGATATGTTAAGTTTTTACCCCAACATTTCCTTTTTGGTCACCATTAGATAAACTTGTAATCTTGGATTTTTTTTAAATTGAACTAACAATTCTGCTGTGTTACCAATTCAATCTGTGCAGGAACAAGACAAGGGCATTCTGGGTCCCTTCCTTTTATAGCCCACTCCATTCATTCTAGAAACTTCACTAGATCTGCACTTCCTGTTTCTCCAATTTCTGCCTAACCAGATTTTAGTCGGTGAAAGCTTTTATCACCTGCTTTTCTTGTAATAACAAAAAAAGCAAAAATCCATTTCTGATGGAAATTTCTAGACTTTTATAATGCAAGTGAAATAAAACCTAGCCTCCTCCATTCATTCTAGAAACTTCACTAGATCTGCACTTCCTGTTTCTCCAATTTCCACCTAAAATTAGTCAAAGTGTGAAAGCTTTTATCATCATCTGTTTTTCTTGTAATAACAAAAGAAAGCAAAAATCAATTTCTGTTGGAAATTTCTATGCTTTTATAATGCAAGTGAAATAAAACTTTATTTTTTATCTCTCCAACCATCAAACCCATTTATATATGCGTTTATAACATGCACATACATACCATTGTGAAATGACAGAGCATCCCACTCCTCCCTTCTTTATATCTGTGCATCCCACTCCTCCCTTCATTATATCTGTGCATCCCACTCCTCCCTTCATTATATCTGTGCATTTATACAATCACCACCATGTAATATAATAATTAAATCTATATATACCATGACTACATATATGTATAATGACCTCCACCTTTTATACTTGTTGTGACTGAGTTCAAACCCATTCTGTCACAATACCCCCTCCTTCAAAAGCCTTCAAATACCTCTTGCATATTTTGAATGGCTCTCTTTTACAATTTTTTATTTACTTACCTATCTCTTTGCTGATATTTCTACCTTGCCTCAGGTGTCCATCTGCTTTTCATTCTGCTCTGAAGTTTGGCTTCTCAGATGGTCTTCTCTCCATTTTGGAAGAGTCTCCATTTTCATTCTTAGCTCTCCATTTTCTTTTATCATCTCATGATGCCCCCCACAGTCATACAAGCTCATGTCAATGGCATTGAGCAACTTGAAAATCTCTTCAATGGATGCTTTCCCTGCTCCCAATATCATCTGTTCCACTCTCATGGGCATGCTGTGTCTTACAATGTGGAATATATGGCTGTCAGATTGCATGTTACCAATGACTGCAGTCTAGCTACCTGCCTGTAAAAAGACCATGAATAACTCTCGCCATAACCTTCCTTAAAACTTTTCTTGCTTAATTTGATACCGTGTCAACTTCTTCCTGTCCTCAGATCAAAAGCCTCTCACTTCTTTCTGGTAATCTTCAAAAGTTGTCAGCTGTTGGAACAGCGCATCCCACCATGATTGAGCATTGCCTGTGAGTTTGCTTCATGCAATAGTTATCTTACTTTCCTCTGCAATGGAAACACTATAAAGTATCTTCTCAAACTGTGTATATGCTCTATGGTTGCCTCCCTTATCCTACTAGTGAATGACTGGATTCTTAGGAATTAGTTTGCATTCCCTTACATCACTGTATAGCCTATCACTGCTGCCAGTTTTCCTGTGGGTTTAATTAAGTGCCTTGCTTCTGTCACCCCTGCTCTCCATACTTAAGCCTTCTGTACCTTCATCTTCCTGTTCCCCTGAATTATTTTCATTTTTAATATCTACTTTGTGTTCTATCCTACTAATTCCCTTTTTCTAATTTTTTGAATCTAACCTTCAGACTTTCTAGTTTCCCCAAAATCCATTCCAAAAGGTCTTCCTGATCCCCTTTTTGTTGGTCCATTTTCTTTTGTGCCCATGTTTTCATAAACTCTTTCCTTTTGTTTCTTATTTTTGATTAAATGCCTCAGATTCCATTCCCCCACCCCTCTGCACTGCTTCCCTATTAGCCTCTACTACCATTTCACTAGCCTTCCCATGTAGGATTTTGTTTCCCCCTTTATTTGATTTTCGAAACCTCATTAAAATAGATTCCCCTCTATATGAATCTAAATGCATTTCTGTCTCCACTATATATATAACCGAATTCTGCTAACAAATAACACTAACTTTATAATGCAAAAACTGGGTATTGGTGCATGTTATTTTTTCTAGAAAACGAGCAGATTTAGAAACCATATATGTGTTATGATCCAGTTCCAACCCTGAAATTATCTCTGTATTTTTCTGTATCATTCCCCATCCCTCCTCTACTTCTCTTTGAAGCCCCATGTTGGGTGTCATTGTAACAAGACCTCCCACTACTAATAATACTTATTCTCAGCTGATATATTTTCAACCCTAAACTTATGTGCTTACATATATATTTAATCAAAACTATTTTTGATTTAATCACTAATTGATATGAACATCTTATAAATGCATTCTCAGTAACTCTAATAGATTCCCAATGCGCATTTATGGACATCACTAGAATTCCAAGTGCCAGTTTTATAAAAAAATAAGAATTACATGAAGTGAATATATTACCAATAACAGCCACTCTCTTAAGAACATGTGAGAGAGGTTTTGACTATCAGCTAGCTCAGACTCAAGCCAGGGGCATCACAGCTGAGAGTATACATGAATGAGAATAAGGATTTCATAATACTCAGGTCTCATTTTATGCAGATTTATTTTATGCGGATTTATTTAATGCGAATTTGAAGTTATGCAATTTATATTTCTTAATATCTTTGTATGCGTTTTTCTTTTATGCGATAAAAATTATTAGATCAGAAGTTGAGCTCCGATAATGTGCTATTACTTTAAATATTATAAATTTCATGCACTCACGTCATATTTAAAGTAATAGCGCATTAATGGAGTTCGACTTCCATCTAATAATTTCAATATTATCAGCACTTTATGATAATACTTTAATAGATTTTATGCAATAAAGAAGTTCATAATTCACTTAAAATCAGGATTTTCCATTTCCCTGTTTATATACAAACATTAAATTTTACAAAATTATAATGTAAATCTGTTCAAAGGTTACAGATGAAAAATACTATATATGTTGTTGTTTTTGCATTTTAAATCACCTTTTATTTTTGCTTTTTATAAAAAGAGTACTTAATCAATTAATCATTTAGTGTCCACAAGGTTATTTTTAAAAGGTGAGTAACAGTGGTGGGCACAATTAAATTTGACAATTAAAATCTGATTTTTAATTATAAATAACAATTTAAAAATTACATAACGTGATCTGAAATTAAGGTGATGTGAAACAATGAAATTTGATTTGTAAATGGAATTGAAAATTAAAAAATTAAAGACAAAAATAAGAATTTAATTTTTAATTGTTAAATTTTGCCCAGCAGTGGTGAGTCAGTGTCTTTTTATTATCGTAAGTCTAAGTTCTTATTTTTATTTTAAATTTTTAGTTTACTCTAACGGAGAGAAAAAAACACCCAAGAAAATTAATTTTTTCGGAAACAAAAATCTCAATTTTAGATCGCTTAGCAAAATGGGAAAGATCAACAGTGATTGGAAAACATTTTAGTTGTATTTCCTCTTGACTTCATTTAAGGAGAAGCTACAGTACCTCACATATCACATTACATCATGATGAATCGTATGTCTCAAATAGCAATAATGATTAAAATACCGTACATGTATGAAAAAAATGTAAATTACACATAAAAATATTGTTTTGAATAAAATTAAATATTGTAGTTAATAAAAAAAGTAAAAAAAACTTGTCTTGTAACAATTTTTTTCAAATTTGAAATTTTTTATTAGTTATATTTTATTTTCTTATTTTTTTTAAGTGAATTTTAAAGTAATTTTACATTGTTGCTTTGCTTTTATGTGACTCAAGGTAAGTTAAGTCTATTTTTGTGCAATTTATTTTGTGCACATTTTCTAACCCTTTTCCCGCCTCTTATGAAGCTCCTCATCGACATCTGACGTCACTCTAACTCTGCCAGTTCTTATGCTAAAATATTCGCTAGACAGGTATTGAATAGGTTTTTAAAAGTTCTGTAAGATGGTGCCCTCTTCCGAATTATTTTACAAGTAAAAAATAAAAAAAAATGCATTTAAACCTAAACAAAGAAAGAACATTACTTGTGATTGGTTCTTAGCATGCTCTCAGCCGAAAAAGACATTCTGATTGGCTGGAAAGAACAAAGAAACCGCCTGATCAAAGAAAATAAAGAAAAACGCTGAGATTTTCATTTCGAATATGATTTAAATTATTATAAAAGAATATTTTGAGAAATTAAAATTATTTTCAGAGAGAATACTAAAAAAACAAAATTATTTTCGAAAAATATTGAAGATTTTAGTAAAAATATTTAAGATTTAGTAAAAAGAAATATTTACTTTTCTATAACGTAAAAGTCGACCTTTTTGTTTATATTATAGCTTTTATGTTGCCGAAATTGAATATTTTAGAATAAATAAATAGCAATTTATTTTTGAAAGAACTTTCGTTCTCTTCATAACCTGAAAAATTAGTAATATACTTTTTATAAACGTATCTGAGTTGAATTTAATATTATAGGCGAATATGTTTTAACAATAGGCTTTGTCTTCAGTTTGTGAGTTGGCCAATTAAAAGATTTGATTTTTACCTCATACAACCAATAATATAATTAGTGGTTTAAGGGTTAAAGAACCTAGTTACTGCATAAAATGAGACCCAGGTATACATAAAATACACATTAAGGAAAAATACCACAACAAGATTTCTACATATGGTTTAATTATTGAATCAGATTTATTAAACACTATTCCAAATGACATTTATTATTTTTTAATCACATAAAAAAATATAAGGTAATTTAACCCTTAACCCATTAACATAAATATAGTTGAAGCTCTGCCATTTTGATTTGTCACCTATGCACACAATATTCTTTCAAATATTTATTATTTATAAATAAGTCAAATAGTGAAGATTGATAGAAAGAGATTTCCCTTCCACTACTTTTCTATTTGTTTCATTATTACTACTCGAGGCCACTTCATTGAATTTTCAGCATGACCTCAATCTCTAATAGCGATAATTAGTATCTGCAAGTAAAATCGTAAAAAAAAGTTTTATTGAATTCTCATACACAAGTCTATAGAATCGGTTAATAATTTCTTTTTTAGTTTCTTATTATAAATAGCAAATCAATACATAAATTTCTTTTATTGAATTCTCATACACAAGTCTATAGAACTGGTTAATAATTTCTTTCTTAGTTTTTTATTATAAATAACAAATCAATACATAAATTTCTTTTATTGAATTTTCATACATAAGTCTTTAGAATTGGTTAATATTTTCTTTCTTAGTTTCTTATTATAAATAGCAAATCAATACATAAATTTCTTTTATTACCTGCACATCCTGGGAAATTCATGGAAGAATATATTTTTTTACTTTTGGTAGTTTGGATTATCACAGGTAACTAAGTATATGATCCATCGCGAGGTTTCCTTTTCTTTGATTTATTACACAGTCTTCGTTTGATGAAGATCGGGTTCATGGTTCTGAAGTTGGTGATTGTTTTAATCCAGAGAGGCATTTTGTTTATTGTTAAGGGTAGCAGTAGCAGTTAGTGGTAATTAGGGGTTTGAGCCTTTGAGCCTGATATGTTAGGTTTTTACCCCAATATTTTCTTTTTGGTCACCATTAGGTAAACTTGTAATCTAGAATTTTTATTTTGAAATTGAACTAACAATTCAGGTGTTACCAATTCAATCTCTGCAGGAACAAGACAAGAAGCATTCTGGGTCCTCTTCCTTTTATAGCCCCCTCCATTCATTCCAGAAACTTTGCTCATTCTGCACTTCCTGTTTCTCCAATTTCCACCTAACCGGATTGTATTCGAAGTGTGAAAGCTTTTATCACCTTCAGCTTTTCTTGTAATAACAAAAGAGAGCAACTTTCTACCTCATTTCTATCTTTCAAACTTTCAAACACATTTATATACACATTTGTAACATGTACATACATACCATTTTGAAATGACGGAGCACTCTCCTCACTTTGTTCTATCCATGTATTTATATAACCACCACTGCATAATAATATAATAATTAAATCTATATATACCATGACTACATATATGTGTAATGACTGCCACCTCTTATACTAGTTGTGACCAGGTTCACACCCATTCTGTCACAAGATATATATATATTTGTTTTTTTTTTGCAATTAATTTTGGAATTTTATAACTATTTCCCACATTTAAAAAAAAATGTTTTCAACTTTGATTATCACATTGCATAGTTTGTTTTATTTTTATTAGCCTTTGTAAATTTATTCACTATATGTTGTGATCATGATTAATATATATATATATATATGTGTGTGTGTGTGTTATTTGTAATTAATTTTGGAGACTATGTTATATTTTATTCCAAGCCCCCTTAAATGCAAATATATATAACATACAAACATATATAGTCAATAATAGACCATTTTTTATTTAAAAATATTAATTAAAATAAAGTTTTTATATATGCATATATGAATTAAGATTATAGTATAAACAACTACAGGATTTGGACAATTCTGTTGCCACTCCTGCAAGTGTACCTGGGGTCTGCAGAAGGGAAGTTGGTTGGATGTCTCCAAAATCTCATTACTTACAGCTTTGAGGCTCATCTCCTATTGGAGTCAAACAAACCATAACTCTCCACCGCCCCCCTAAAAATGTTTTTTTTTAATGAACTGTTTAATTAAGGCTTTTTGAAAAATGCAAAATATAAAGGAAGAACTTTTCACTATCATATAAAGGTTTTGGTAGTGTAAATATTTTTTTTAAAAAAACACCTCATAATAAGAAAATAAAAGATGGTAATTAAAAATCAAACCAACCCCCTCCACCCTCTAAAAACCAACTGTTGGTTTATTAAAAATGAATTGATTAATAAGGTTTTCCAACAATAACAAAAAAAAAGCTCAAAATTAATAAAAACTCAATAAGGAAAAAAAGTCAATAATTTAAAAGCAATCCCCCCCCCCCAATAATTTGTATATTTTGTTAATCTATCTCTTTATATGTATTCTATATTCAAACACATTTAAAATTAATATGCAAAGTTTCCAGTACATTGGCAAAAGATACTAAAAGACGAGAATTAAAATTCAAACCAACCTCCCTCCACCCTCTAAAAACCGACTCTTGGTTTATTAATTAAAACTGAATTGTTTAACACTTTCAAAAAGAAGCTCAAAATTCAAAAAAAGGCAATAATTTAAAAGCAAACCCAACCCCCTCTACCATCTAAAAACAAAGTGTTTGTTTATTAAAAATGAAAAAAAAACATACCAGTTTTATGTATAGAAAAGAGTATACCAAATTTTTTTTACGTAGTATTATGTAAAGAAACCAATAGTATTATGTAAAGAAACCAATAATTCAAAATCAAAAAAAAAAAGCTCAAAATCAAAAAAAAAGTTGATAATTTAAAAGCAAATCAACCCCCTCCCCCACACCATATAAAAACAAACTGTTTGTTTATTAAAAATGCAAAAAAAAAAAAAAAAACTATATGAGTTTTATGTATAGAAGTGAAAAAAAAAAGGTTTGTACTGTAGTATACTATAAAGAAACTGACAGCCCATGAATTGGTATATTGATGTGTATTGGGCGAAAAAGGGTACCATCAAATGGTAGGGTTCAGTATTCATACTATTAGCAAAACATTTCTTACTATACCAACATCTGAATTGCAAAATTTTTATGAAATATTGAAGCAGATGGATCTGTAGGCCAGATCCATGCTTCATGTCTTTCTAGATTACTAGACAAGGATCAAACCTGATCCACGTGTATTACAATGTTTGTTAAACTTTCCGTCTGCCATTTTATCTACATTTAAATTTTAGGCCAGTAAGTAAGTTATTAAAGTATTAATTTTCTATTAAAATGTTTTACTATAAATATTAGAGGAGCCAAGATAGATTTATGTATATGCAAATACATATATATAGAATTACAGACGGAAACTTTTATAAAAATCAATATATAAATTTTTAATAACCTATTTTTTTTTAAGTATTTTATTCTGGAGATTTACTTTCACGATAAACCTCACTAACATTCCTTAGCATCAAACAAAAGAAAATCCATTAACAAAATGATAATGGATTTTATAATTAAAGTAAAATTAAAATAGAAAAGATAATTCGAAATATAAATTCTGCAAATCTACATTTAATTAAAAATAGATTTGAAACAATTAAATAATTGGGTTTATCAGAAAGTTAATCTCAAGTATACAATACCAATATACTTTAAGTATTCCAAACATTGCCACTTAACCTGGAGCATATGAGAAAGGGAATTCCTCAAAACAGTTTAAAAAGGTATAAATCGCCAAAGAGAACAATAGAAGCCAGTCCAGTTCCAGATTTTGTCAGCAATTGCCTGGAAAATCTACATCAGTAAAATTTTTAATAAATGTCTGAAAGCATGATAGTTGGGTAGATGGGTTTTAACATGTCCATCTCCCACTGTCATGAAGGTGATCATCGAATACCTCATGCCAGAGAAAATTCATCAAAATGAACTGCTGAACTGTTGAACTTTTTTATTCAATTCATGCCTGTGTGGAAATTCATTTTTTATCATGGGATTCCAACTTCCATTTGGACTCATAATAAATTAGGTAATGTTTCCAATTTGTAATTTCTAACTGCCTAATTTATTTTAAACTCCAGTGACCAAATAATGTAACTCCTGCTAATTGTAATGTCTTCTAAAGTGTAATCCCCATAATGTAATTTAAAATATTTAATTTAATATTCTATAAAAAATATACTTGCTATTACTTAAAATCTAATGTCTTTGCTCTCTTTCTATCTATTATAAATTATGCCTCTTCTTAATGCTAAACTTCCTTCTAATTGCACTTTAAAAAATTATTAATTACTATAAATGAAATGAATATATGCCAATTTTTTCTGTTCCATCTTGACAAAAGCTTTACTTAAATAAATATTTTGCTGCCTATTCCCTGACCAACATTTGTCGGTAAATAAAAATAAATAATTTTCTAGCTCTGAAAGATAAATACTTGGAGCAACCTTTGTTTTGTCAAGATGAAATCATTTTATATTATTATGTGTCTTTTTTATAGTTATACATACATGGTGTAGTTGTGGGGAGATGTAAGATTCAAGTATGAGAGTTTCATTTAGTTAAATTATTTCATTTTTAAAGAGTGAAAGGGAGGGGGTTTATATAAATATATTCACGTTAAATAATAAGAGAGAAATAGAATGTTATTTGAAATATTAGTGGGATTTTGTGTTGAAGGGAGAGACGGTTCGCTAATTACAAATATTTGTAATAATAATTAATGCTTATTTTATTCTTGTTTATCTGATTTTGGTCAATCCATATATATTTATGTAATCTTTTTAGCTCAGCACAATTATATATTCGAAAATGCTAAAATATATTCTCCAGTATTCATATTTTGCCTTGCCGGCATTTGGCTTGATTATTTGTCTTTGGTTCTTTGGTGATTGCTAGATCAGAACTAGACCACATGAAAATTTCACTGGAAATAATTTTCTTATCAGGATATGAAAGCTAAAATGGGAAGAACCAGGGCAAGATAAGCTCAGCTAGCCTTGGCGATTCTCCTAGCTTTCACTTTCAATATTTTAGGTTTATCAATGGTGCAGACCATTTTTTCTTTATTTCTTGGCATCACAGGTACAGGCAGGTGAATTGAGTCTATTCTAGTAATGTAATATCGAATGCTGGGATTTGTTCACTTTCCTTTGTCTGAGCACATTATGGCGGATTGACCACAATCTGATTAATTTATGTATTTTAAATCTTGAAATATTTATTTGCGAATATCACTATCCATTTATATTTTAAATGTGTCACTCTCTCTGACACCAGTTCATATAGTTTGAGTTAATTATTTCCCTTGTAAAGTAAAATCAATCAGATTAAAATTATGTTTATCATAGCTCTTTAAAAATATCCATTTCTATATCTCAGACTTGGGTGGGTGTCTCTCACAAATCGATAATCATTTACATTTGTTATATTGGCATATAAGCTATACCGC
Source organism: Epiperipatus broadwayi (assembly GCA_028023455.1). Classification (NCBI taxonomy): domain Eukaryota; kingdom Metazoa; phylum Onychophora; class Udeonychophora; order Euonychophora; family Peripatidae; genus Epiperipatus; species Epiperipatus broadwayi. Next base: position 1,892,085 of record JAQFVV010000037.1, on the reverse strand, counting down.
TCTCTTGCCAGAAGCATAATAAATGATAGAATAGAAACTTGTATTAAATAATTTTATGAAATCAAATCAGAGACATTAGATAAATTATAAAATGTTTTATTAAATATATATGTGAATTTAAGTTACCTGTGGTTCGTCACTATTCCTTCATTCTAAAATTAGTATTTTCTAATTAATTATTGTGCTGCTATCTGATGACTCAAGATCACCCACATACCCTTTTATAAAGTGATAATTAGAGTTAGACATACAACTTAGTTAAGACTCATGCTCTACCATTGATGCTAGTGGGACAAAGTGTAGAAAAGATTAATTGCTTGCCTCAAAAATGTTAATTAGTTTGCAGATTTAGAAGTGGGTAAACAGGGCAGAATCATAAGTATTCTTTATCTTTGATCTCGTGTACAGTTGGATTCAGGGTTCATTTTTCCCAGGCTGTGAATCATGTTGAGTTAACATACAATTTTGACTGGTACAGGGATTTTTTTCTTCCCTGGATTCTCGCACCCAACGAGGGGCTTTGTTTAAAAACACCTATTTACCCTGCATATTGAAATATGTCAATATGTATGTATAGAAATTTTTTTTCCTACATGAGGCAAGCGATTAGTTAGTATAACACCCTGTAGATTATGAACATACATATTTGTGCAGAATTTTTTTTTTCCAAATTCTGGTATTGAAGGATTTTTTTGTTGTTGCAAATCTGGCTTGTACAAAAAAATAAAATAGACAATCAATAATAAATTTTGTTAACAGGTAATAGAAAGAACGGAAAGATATATGTAATTTTTTTTTGCTTTTCCTGGATTGTACCTGTAAAGTATGAACATGTATAAATGGTATAACGATTTTTCTCTTCCTGAAGACTGACCTTCCAAATGTGGGACTTTGATTAATAAACCCACATACAAGTATATTGTCACTTCCCCCCAGATTTTGATGAAAATAATTCCAAAATCTTATTTCATTATAAATGTATTTTAAAACAAATACATTCATGATATATGTATATATTTTATTTTATTTTTAGTAACCTGATATGATAGATGATGACCTTCAAACTGGGAATTGCATGTCAAGTGGTCTGATGTAGTGGACTTTACACTTCAATGACAGCAATTTGTAGAGTAACCACAGATAGGTGAAGACCAATTTTCCGAGTTAAAAATGTATACACTTGTTATGTATGTATTTACTGAGTAACAAAATGTATTTTAAAACAAATGTGCTCGAAATATATATGTATCTTTTCTTACTAACCTGATAGATAGGTGAAGACCCTCTTTATGATTATAAATGTATTTTAAACATGTATACACTTGCTATATACGTTGAAACAGTCAGCTTTTCAACCCAACTGTTTCACCTGCTATATATGCTATATAGTAGTATTCATACATATATAGATACCACCAAACCTCGTATATTTATTAAAATTAATCTAAATAAATTCCATCTAAATTTGAATCTAATTAAGTCAATCGTATATGTGTGTGTATATCTTTAAATATTTACTGAATTATTCATTTATATACTTCTTAAGCAAAATGTGCACATATATAGACTATTAATAATTGCAAGGTGAAAAACTAATTGTATGTGTAACTTTAGACTACATATATGTAAGAATATAAATGTTAATAGATTATAAAACATTTCGTTTTCAATAATTTTATATATTTATTAAATTATATATTTTCAAAATTGTATAATTCTGTATATATTGGTAAATTAGAACGGTCGAGTTACATATATAATAAAATGTTTTTCTAAATCTTAGATTTGTTTACTGGACATACGGTCGCCAATATAATTAATCTTTACCGATATTAGATTAATTAAAAATTATATTTAGAATAAAACTTGGAAAATGAAATAAATTATGGCCTGTGAATAGCATTTTTTGACCTATTTAAAATTTAAAACAGCTGGCTCCCGCTATAATTGGTTACGATCGTACGGGCCGGAAAAACAATTCTAAGAAAATAAAATCATGAAAGAGAGGGGGGATGCTGGTATAAAAGAAGTAGCAGCCATGTTTGAAAGGAGAATTCGGAGATATTTTCTAAGAGTCATCAAGATATATTTTAATAAAGTCAATTAATAAAATGTCGTGGTAATAGGCTTCGAATCTAGCCTCTGCCCGGTGAACAGCCAGCTAAGCCGAGAGAATAAGAGCAGAATACCATCAGAATCTAAAGGAATGTCACGCTATTCAGAGAACCTGCAGTATGGAGAAACATCAAGATTAACAATGGTAAATACTCTTCTAATCTAAAACCTTCAACTAAATTCTGGGTAAATGCTAGCTTCAAATTAATGGCCATCTAAATATTGTAAGTGAAAATTATGTATATTTTGTTTTATAACTTTAACCTAAAAACTCACCTAAATTATGATTATTAATTACTGTATTTAAATCCTAAAGCCTTGCCTGATTTTAAAACTGTTATCTGATTTTAAACCTGATTCATAATAAGTTAACTAAATTGTCTGACACAAATTTAAATCTCTGATATGAGTTATATAAATTTTAATTGATAAAAATGATTTACCTGACTAACAAATTATTGAATAGTTTGAAATATTAAATGATTTATTTAAACTCATCTATAAATGAATTATGGTTTATCTAAAATACGTGCATTCACACACAACTTTTTATTAATATAATTGTATGATTTTATGTTTTGTTTACTCTTAAAATAATGTTTGATTTGGTTGTGCTATCTATGTCAATTCGTTTAACGTAGAAATTAAATCTTTTATCTAATTTTATGTATAATATACAATAAGCTGTTTAAAGTAACATTAAGATTTCTATGATAATTTATATATGTTTTAAGTTAATGATAATGTTTGACATCATTAAATTTCCGAGATATCATTATAAAACTGAATCAAATATATTTTAGCGAACCTCGCACATCTTTCCTTTTAAAATAAACAATTATCAAATTTCACTTGTTTAAAATGTTATTATGATTTAAATATGCATTTCTTAAGTTGATCTATGCCAATATTATTATTTAGTTACGTTATCTTGTTTATAATATAAAACTTTAATACCGAGCTTTATTCTTAAATTAAACTATTCGTGAGTATTAAATAAAGATTCACTCGCATATATATGTAAGTGCGCATATATATATATAAAATGTATAATTACATACGAAATAAAAAGCTCTGTTTTGGAAAGGATAAAATGTCTATAATTGAAATTCATTACAACGCATCATTACCTTAATATAGATTTGTTTTTAAGTTGATATTTTAAATAAATATTTAGTTAAAGTGATATAAATACAGCATAAATCTATTAAGTTTATATTTTAATTCCCCATATGCTGTTATCCTCCTTAAACTAAATAAATCATAGCCTATATAGCTCTGTAGATTGGATTCGTAAATTCACTTAATTAGTACTATTAAGAGTACTGTAATTGAACTGATGTAGGTAGTTTCATGAAAGAAACTTGAATTATAAGCATCTTAATTTTAAATATGATTATCTAGTCAGTGGTGCATATGTGTCCTTATGAAACGCTACAGTGTATTTTCTTATTGCTATATTTCTTTAATGATTGCATGTCATCATGCTGCATCATTACCTTAGTTCGGGCAATTATTTCTTCAGGTGGTGACTGGTACATGCCAACCCATCCTGCATTCGACTAAATGGAGCATGAGACTCACCCAGAGTGTAAGACTCCACATCCCCACATTCAGTTTATTAAAATGAGCGTGAGACTCCCTCTCATATATAAAAATTGCTTGATCAGCCAAACTAAATGGCCTCTTACACCACAGCAGTGAGAATCGGTCCCAAGGAACCATTACACCGGTAAAAATCCCATGAATAAGGCACATATGTGATGCAATAAGACTAAAAGTTATATGTTCTTCTTTACGCACTTGTATCTGAAGTATAACTTCCGTTAGTCAGTTCAACCCGCCATTTTAATAGTTAATTCAGCATTGATCTGAAAGGGAATCCAATCTAAATAGTATTTTACTGTGTAGAGAATATATTAAAGTATTCGTGCTAATTATGTTCTGTTAAAAATTAATTATCACTTCCGCTAATATGGCAAATCTAGATCCTTTATAGCATAAATCTGGCATAGATAACCATGAGCAAAGTCAAATCATTCTGAATTAAAATTCATATTTAGCTCATGTACAATTTTACTGTAATATCATTTTATCACCTGCGAGTGATAGAGCTATATGTGTATAGCCAAATAAATAATTAATTGTAATTTACATACTAACACCTGCATGTGATACGAGGCTACACATATATAGAATGGAAATGCAAAACTTCCAAATTTTATTAAATGTGTTAGAAGCTTAAAACCACTTATAAGTAAATTAACTTATATATACATGTAAACCAAACTAATTAATGCTGTACATCCAAAAATTCGCTATTGATAATGCATCACTTACATGTGAACCCCTTTGAATTTATAAAATCCCTTATTCACCTGCATGTGAAATCAAAGAAGTTATTCACATTATTGTTATTTTAATTTATTGTTTACATTGAATATTATTAAATTGATTTTAAATTTACTTTGGTTTCTTGTCTTGATCTTGCTCACCGACTCATGTTTATTTTATATTTAGTAATTAAGTTTATAATGATTATTGAAATTTTATATAGAATTAATAATGATAAGTGTGCCATATGATACCTATATAGATACGCTATACAAAATGCCTATTATTACCCATCTTATGTGCTACTGATGAGCTACTGCCAGCACGTGGATTAAAATGCTGCTGTGACCTCAACTGTGTCATTTGTAAGGTTGTAAGTCTTTGAGCAATGGTAGAGGAACTAGGGTTAGGCCAGAGCTGTGGCTTCCACCACCGTAAACCTGATTGGCCTTAAAATGATCTATCAGAGTTCTAGGTTTTGTTGCGTAAATGCACATATTTGACCATTACAATGTATATATTGATTATTTTTATTAGTAACCTAATATAGTTGAAGACCCTATTAAATACTTGTATTTTGCAAAATAAGTTAGTCGCTTGAATAAATAAGTGAAGAACTTATGCTAATATCTTTGTTATACCATTTATATAAATTTCGAAGTAAAAAAATTTTCAAATAAGTTAGAAATCAAAACATGACCAAATAGCATAATTTTTGTGGCTGTGTGGACTTGAGTGATCCTCCATGATTTATGGGATCTCATCTTGTTGGCTGGCACCCTTATAAACAAATTGATCATCGATAGCTGCTGTAATATTCTCGAACCCAGGTAGTACAAATAGCAAGTCTTAAAATGATAAAAAAATAAATCAATGAAGTAAAAGAAATGTTAAACAAATAAATATGTATATATAATAATAATCTAATACATCTTGTTTGTTTCAGGAACCAGAGGACATCCGGGTGAAAATTTTTTTTACAAGTACCAGGGTAACTGGAAATTAAGCACAGGTATAAATGAACAGAGGCAGAACAAAAATGGTGTAGACATGGCATAGGTAGATTAGATGTGGGACCTTGGGAATTGGGCAGATTAAAATGGAACTTGAACTAGGAATGAGGCTCAAATTAGGAAAAATGACCTTGAATAATCCAAATCGTCTAGGAATGTTAGTAGAATAGTAAAGAAGTATAGGGAAATTACAAGACAAGTAAAAAAAAATAAAGTAGAACAAACTACTTCAAACCCGGATGTCTTCTGTGTCCACCTGAGGCAAGCTCTTTTTTTTTTGGTTATATAAATTAAATGACACTATTAATTAAGTGCAAGCCCTTAATTAATATTATAACTCATATGCAACTGGATAGAATCTCTGTCCAATAATTAATCTTTTCTTCATTGAATAAACTAGAGCTAGAATAGAATAGTTGTTGCCCTTAACTAATGACTGACAAAAGGCTTTCTTCAGTTTTTAACAGCTTGATAACCAGTTTACATTTTTATCATACTAATTGCTAAACACTCATTTGGGGTATCGTTATCTATGGCATAAAGAAAAAATAGAACTGCATTTCATATTATTGTTGACCTGTTCATTAAATCTGACACCTAGTGTAATTTTTTATGCTAAATCAACTTTTCAATATTTAATGAGCCTTTTTTATTTGTTGTGACCAATGTTAGAGTTTGATTAAAATTAGTATAGTAAATGGGGATATTCTTAGAAGGATCTAGAAGTAACTGGATTGCCACTTTGATATTGCTGGGTGACATATAAGAGTCATATTAAAAATTTGTAAAATTGAGACATTTTCTCTCCCTTATATATTGTTTTCTCAATTGTATGTATGATATAATGACTTAACTACTTGCAAGGATCATCTTCATCTATTATAGTAATTCTATATAAATATTTAATTTATACATATATAGAATTATCTCTCCAAAGGCAGATGGTGATACTTATGCAGTAAATTACTGACATTAAATAATAATGTTTGATCTATTATCGCTATAGTTTACTACCACTGTAAAACGTTTTTTTCTAACGTTAAAAACTTAAAGCTACATTTTAAAATAAAAGACCTTTAGATCATTTAGATGCATTTTAAATATTAATGCAAAATAGCAAATAAATCCATCAGAACAGAGTTTTAATTTCATGATTTTTAATAATGTTTTTATTAATCTAGGATTCCCAACTTGGGTTTGGGGAATTTTATAGTTCCACTAAATAAAATTTAGACTTCTGCAATAAAATTAGTTTTTGAGCTCTATTTAAGAATTTAAATCTATAGGAAAAAATTTCATTATATTCAGAAACCAAATCAAATCTGAAAGTAATTTGAATAACTTTTGTTTTTAGGATTCTGCTTGCTGTTCATCATTTATATTATTGTATAATGTAAAAGGTTGTTAATTCGTTCATGTCACTTTATAACTCAGTAAATATTGCATCAATTTTGATAAATGTTCCATGCGGGTTTTTTTTGTTTAGAAATTTGAAAGCCATAAATTTTTCCTTTATGATATTTGTTTTTTAAAAAATTGTAATTTACAATATAAGACTGCATACAAAATCTACATGTAACTGTTTTTGAATGGCAGCGTAAAAATATATAGAGACCAGCACTTACTAAAAGATTAAAGAGTTGGAAAATTTTTATACTGAAAATAATAGTTTTTGGCAAAGCAAGATAAAATTTGAATATGTAAATATATTTTTAATTAATTAATTTGCATTTGTACCATGTACTAAATTTCTTATTTGAATAACAATTTAGATCAGTTATAACAATGAATTTATTAAACTTTTAGAATGTCTGTTTAAATGTATTTAACATGTGGAAAAATAAATTTAAAAAATGCAATAGGTACAGTAAGATTAAATATATTTTCACAGGATTAAGTAAATTTTAAATATATTTAATTAATATGTGAGAAAGTAAATTTTAAAATGCTATGGGTATTTGCCTGATTTTAAAAGTATTAACTAAAGTAGTAATGTATATATGATAATAAAAAGATAGGCTAAATTTAAGAAGAAAAAAAATTATGAGAGATAGACTCCCATATCTTTTTTAAAAAATGTGAACTTATAATAATTTTAAAAAGGTAACATTTCTACAGCATCGAAAAAATTTTTTTTCTTCTAAACTTCATCTATTATACATCTATCTTTTATACATACATAAATTATTGATTTTTGCTTTATGGTACTTAGCTCAATTTAAGCAATAAATTAATAGAACTAAATGTGAGCGGTAGCCCCACATTCTTTTTATATAAAAAATGTTGCCTGATTTTTTTTGCAATGCTTCATAAACTACTTATTTTTAAAAATAATAGCAATATGCATAGTATTAAACCACTAAACATCACATGATCACCATTCTTTTTTTCTTACACAAACTATTTACACAAAGGCTAAACTCTCCATAGAGTAGCGCCATTCATTGCAAGCCAGAGTAATCAATGGATACAAGAGCTTATGTAAGCATAAAGAATGGTGATCATGTGATGATTAGTGGTTTAATACCAACTCTCCCTAATAAGATTATGGTGGCTGTGGTTATTAAAGAGCCAAAGATACCAAAACTTATGGATGCTGAACTGAGTTCAGATCTATACAACTATACAAGCTAATGAGCTTAAATTGAAAACATGATTGTGATTTAATTTTGTACTCAGCTAATAAGATAAAACCTGGGCCCTGGAGAGTTGCATTAGATCCTAAGCTTTAGGTATAGTTCTCTCAGATTCATGGTGCTTCACTGATGAGTCACAAGCTAGAAACCAATCTGGGAATATTGGATGAGTAGGCACTAGATAGGAATTTTATGCATAAAGCTCCTTGCATTCATTGATTACTCTGCCTTGCACTGAGTGGCATTACCGTATGGCGAGTTTAGCCTTTGTGCAATATGCATAAAATTCTCCATACAGTAGTGCCACTCAGTGCAAGCCTGAGGAATCAATGGATGCCAAAAGGTTTGTGCATAAAATCTCTAACTGAGCTAATATCCCCAGACTAATTTATAGTTTGTGGCTTTCACCAGTGAGGAATCCATGGATTACTCTGGCTTGCATTGAGTGGCACTATTGTATGGAGAGTTTTGCCTGTTTTAATAACAGTTATGAGTAAGCATAAAAAATAGTGATCATGTAATGCTTTATAAATTACTTTAAACAATATTAAAAATTATTCAGTACAATATTTTAAAGAATTCTTAAAATATATTTTTATTATCCTTTATATGTTCAGTATGTGCTAATATCTTTTTGTAGTGCATAGTTTAAAGTATGTTATTAAACAATACATTCATTGATTCAGAGATGGTGCTTTAAATGGCTTGGAAAGAGTAGCAGTCACTTTTTTTAATTTGGGTACCCATTAGAATTACTACAATTATCAATGATAATATTTGTTAATGAAGTTTCTTAAATCATATACAAACATAAAAATAGATAAATAATAAGATACTTATGTCAATGCATGAAAAAACCTAATAAAAATCTTATAAATTTATAGTATTTAAGCCAGGAACAGAAACATCATTATGTGGCCCTGGATATTAAATCAGTCTTAAACTCTCCTCCTCATAAGATAACACAATGATATTTATTAGTTAAATTAAAAATGCATGATTCTATTCTAGAGAGAAAATACATATATATAGAAAAACATATATTTATTATAAACAGAATATCGTGAACTGTATCACCCTTGAAGTTAATTACTATATATAAATATTTGGAAATACAGGCACTCTTCACATACCTGGAGCTTAATTGTAAATATAGAGGATTTGAACTCAGACTTTCAAGCACCCTTCAACCATCTATCCACACTATCTTATACGACTGTTACACATGTCCACACACATAAAGAAAAGACAAATAATCATCAATGTACATGCTAATGCTGAACCCAGATTATCATCTTCCACATACCCACACGCACATATATATATATATAATCAGTGCTCAGTTTATATTAAGATAGCAAATCTTCATCTTCATGCTTTAATGGACAGGCTTCAATATACTCCAACCTCCAACTTTTCAGCTATCCATACAATTGAAAATCTGATGATGGAAAGCCCAAATCCCATACTGATGGGTGTGGCAATAATATTGGCATCAGTATGAAATTTGGGCTTTCCATCATCAGAAATTTTAAATAACATGGTTGGCTGAAAAGTTGGAGGTTGGAGTAGATGTGCTATCTTAATATAAACTGAGCACTGATTATATATGTGTGTGTGGGAGATGATAATCTGGACCAATTGATGAGTGCTGCTTTAGCATGAAATACATATATTAGTGATTATTTATCTTTTCTATGTGTGTGTGGTCATGGGTATCAGTTGTATGAGATAGTGTGGATAGTTGAAGGGTGCTTGAAAGTCTGAATTCCAAATCTCCTATATTTACAATTAAGCTCCAGGTATGTAAAGAGTGTCTGTATTTCAAATATCTACACATTAAGTTTGCATCCTGTCCATCCCTCCTCTATGTATTTAATGGATAAGGTCCTATACATGAGGGGTCAGAGTGACTTGAGGTCAACATGGGCAATAATATTGACATCAGTATGGGATTTGGGCTTTCCATCATCAGATTTTCCAGTGGTATGGATGGCTGAAAAGTTGGAGGTCAGGGTAGATTGAAGCCTGTCCATTAAAGTAATGATGATTTGATATCTTAATATAAACTGAGCACTGATTATATATATGTGTGTGTGTGTGAGATGATAATCTGGACCCACTAATGAGTGCTAGTTTAGCACAAAATAATATATTGATGATTATTTATCTTTTCTACATGTGTGTGATCATGTGTATCAGCTGTATGATAGTGTGGATCATTGAAGGGTGCTTGAAAGTCTGAGTTAAAATCCCCTAAATTTATATTTATATATACATGAATGTTGTATGCAATTATTGAAAATAGAAATGCATGATTTTGATCAATATAATAAAAATTATTAATAATAAAACTCTTGAAAAAAATGCATATTCAAATATAACTTCTAAATAGCATGCCAGGAACAAATTCCATAAAATTAATTATTATTTATAAATGTATTATTATTTGTAACTAATTAACTTTGATACATATTTTTTGTTATATAGAGAGCTCACAAATAAGCTCTTAACAAGCTTTTCAGAATATCCCAAATCCCAGACCGGTTTCTGTTACTGGTTTCCTCGGTGAGGTGTGTAACATATTTTTGTGTTTTAACATGTCTTGGTTATATATATTTTAGAGTGATATATGCTTAATAATTAATAACATATTGTGTTATATAATTTTATTCTGTTAATGTGAACGAAACAGTGGTTACAGCTAATAATTAAAATAATTTTGAAAGAATATCAAAGGAAAAAAAATTTAATCTACATTAATTATCAATCTAAATTATTAATATTTTTTTGTGTGTTATTAATCTGTTTTATGGTATTTTTAATAAATTATTTCGGATTTGTTGTTTTGCTTACAATCAGTGAAAAGGCAAAAAAAGTGTTATCAAAGTGTGATTAAACTAAGTTGGAAGTAGTTAATCATTTTTGATACAATGCAAAATTGTTTTAGTATTGATTTAGGCTGTTTTTTTTCGTAATTTAACAAAGATGAATGATAACAATTAAAATGTTAACAGTTTTGACTGTCCTGCAGCCTTCATCAGAGCTACAACATTTAAACAAATCATATAACTATTATTCTATATAATATAAAAATACATAATTTTTATTCTTATTCATAAAATTAAAAGAATTATATAAAAAAATTTGCATTAGAGTATACATGTGGATATTTATAAAAAGTAATATATATGAAGGAATGCAAAAAAGTGAAGGAAGAGTTGTAAGAATAATCCACCAAAGGATAATATTTTTAAATTTATTCCAATTTTGATCCAAAGTTTCTTTACATCATTCCACTACAGTTTCTTAATTCATCCATCTATCTCACAAGCTATGATGCAGTTCAGAACTTCAATTGTTAATCTATTATTATCTCTTTTAGTACTATGTGCAGTCCAGTTATATTGTAGCCTCTTAGTATATTTAATAATTTCCATAATACTTGTTCCTTCCCTCGGCTTCAGGTATTTAGTTATCATTACTTCCTTATTAATTTTATCATATTGCATATTTTTCTGTGTTATCTGCACTCTCAAAACTTCCTTCTGTTCAATGTCCAAGGATCAAATCATGAATAATATTGGAAAAATATATTTATTGAAAATCTCTTTTTAGTCACAAAGAGATATTAAGTTATTCAATTCTATGATAAATTCTAGCCATGTGTTTCTGTAATCAGTATATTAATAATTGTTTCAGGATATTTATAACTGTCAACTTCTTTTAATGCATTATATTCAATCTTTTTTTTGAAAACATGAACATTGCAATGAATATTGCTTTAGTCTTTTTTTAGTGTTTCTTTTAGTTCAACTTCACTTTCATCTGATAGTTTGACTTTTCTACAACTCTGAAACATCTGCAACATTTAAATGAAATTAATAAATTCCATTTATTTTTTATTCATTTTGTATTATTTCTCAAAATAAAATTATTTGTAAAAGTAATTGAAGAGAGAATCGCCTTGTTTTACCACTTTACTATTGTTAATCTTTTAATATCACAGTATATTTTAATTACTACTGTTGAATTTAGATAAATATTCTTCAAAATTTGACAATAACTTGTATTTAGATCATAAAATTTCAAAGTACAAGTCAATATAATCTAAAGCATAGATTAACAGCAGAAACACACATACTATAAATTGTCTTTTTATATTCTATTAATCCAATGCAAAATATGAATTTAAACTAATTATTTTTTTTTATAACTCCTTATAATATTTGCATGCCCTGTGTGAATAAATGCAGTTGAAAATTCGGCTAAAGATTCCTGGATTCATTCTCCATTGAGTAGAATAAAAAACACAAAATAATATGATGATCTGTTGAATGAAATCATTGTGCTAAACATGCCATTTAAGTGCTTGAATCTCCAAATCAATTAACCCTACTATTATTTTTGTATAATATTTGCATGTGGATTACTATAAACTGTTTTTAAATGCAGTTTGATTTGGTTGGTTTGAATCCCAAATACTCTGTAAACACTCTTTTATGCATTAGCAGAAGAATTAGTAACTCTCTAATATGTAATCATTTTACCTCTCTTAAATATTAATGTTATCATTTATCTGGAATATTCTTATCATTTAAAAATTTTGAATATAACTTTGCTAGTAATTTCTGTACTTATTCACCTGCTTTTTTTTTTTTTTTTACAAATATTCATAATGATTACATTATTTCTTGGGGTTTTCCATCCTTCATAAGTGGCATTTCAAATTTCTTCTTGAAATCTATATAGTTTTTTTTATATAATCTTTCCATGCATTTCATTATTTCATTCATGTTTTATGTTATTATTTCTAAAATAACTTTTCTCCCTATGCAATGATAATATCATTGGCACTTTATTCTCTTCTGCAGCTTTTTTTTCCATTTCATTTTTATATGTTTTTATCATCATTACCTGTTTTTCATAAAGTTTTGCACAATTTCAGATATTCATTTTTTCTAATTGGTTTGAGTTAGTTATTTTTGTATTCTTTTTTTTTCCTGCATACATTGCCTTGACTTAATTCAAATTTTATAATTAAATTGCTTTTTTTGTTCCTTCTATTTGCTTATATTTTCTTATTAATCCAAATCCACTCTAATTCATTTTAAAAATCTGTTTTGTTGTAGTACGATTAATATTAAGAAAAAATACATTTGAAACTGTGTGTAATTCAGAAGTTAAAAGTGTTAAATATTACATGTAAAAGTAAATGAGTCGATTTAATAAAAATGAAAATTAGAAATTACAAATGGTTTTTCATATATATATTTTATAAAAAGCAAGGTGTAAAACAAGATGGAAGATCCGAATAAATAATTAATTAAACGAAGGATTAAAAATGTAAAGAACAATTAATTAATTAGTTCAGAAATAATCCCAGAATACTTTTGTGATTAAAATTGATAAGGAATAAACAATAGAACTAAAAGTAGATACAATCTAGCAGGAAAAAGACAAGTCAGTGTCAGTCCTGATTTTCTGAGAGACTTAAGTGTAGCGTGAATTCAGAACAGGACCAACGATGGGAGGAGAACCAGATATTCGGGTCTGAAGGTACCAAAGACCGACCTAGGGTAATTATACAGACTATACCTGTCTTATTATTATTTTTGTAAGCCTTACAGGCGCTAGTAGAACTAATGATAATTCTGTTTATAAATGATTGTTATTTTTCATACTAATAAAATCTTGTATCTGTTAAGTGGGATATCTTAATTTTATGCAAGAGAGTAATAGTTACTTGAATTAGGTGTATTTGGTTGTTTCTCGTAAGTAACATTAAATCAAGTACATCACAATTTTGGCACAGTCAGGAGAAAACCTGTTTTTCAAGCTTTATGAAAGAAGTACACCGAACAGTAATTCAGAAGTCGGTGAGTTGTTAAAGAATTAAAATGTCGATAGGACAAGCTAATATATCGGAATTTGGGATAGATAATCCGCACGAATGGCCCTTTTATGTGCTTCAATTACAAAATTATTTTAAGTTAAATAGTATTATTGAAAATGACAGGAAAGTAGCAGCGTTATTATGTTTGTCAGGTAGAAAAGTTATTGAAATAGTAAGCAAATTGTATAATGGACAAGTTACAGATAGTAGTAACTACGATGACCTGGTTCAAAGACTAACAGATTATTTTAGCCCAAGACCATCGAAGTATTTAGCTAGGTTAAAATTGAGGAACTGCAAACAAGACAAACTCGAATCGATTAAAGAATATGATATTGTTCTACGCCAATTAGCAAAGAATTGTGAGTATGGCGACTTTGTGGAACAAATTCTTATTGACCAGTTATTATGGGGAATGAAGGATGATAAATTGCGTCAATCATTATTAATTGAAACTCAGATGACTTATGAAGGTGCTATTCAAAAGGGAATAGTATACGAATCAGTGGTAGAACAAGCTTTAGCTTTTTCAAATAGAACGGAGGAAAACTCTAGGAATACTATTTTTAAAATAGAGAGAAAGGATAAGGATTGTACTAAAGAAGGGAAAAGTTTAGAAATAAAATGTTTTTGTTGTGGAAAAGTAGGTCATTTGTCTAAAAGCTGTAAATGGAGGAACGAAAAATGTTACAACTGTGGGGGCAAAGGCCATTTAGCAGCAGTGTGCAAAAAACCTAAACGAAAACCTGAATATGGTAAAGATCAGAAACAGTGGAAAACAGTAATTAAAAGAAATATCTTAAAAAATGAGCAGGATCAATTAATGCTAGAGATTAAGCTAAGTAACAAAAGAATAGAAATGGAAATAGATAGTGGCTCAGGAATTTCTTTAATATCTATGAAAAAGTGGAAGGAAATATCCACAGATAGCCCTCAGATTAAAATACAGAAAGCTAACATTAACGTTAGAGATGTCAACGGGAACCCGATCAAGTTAATTGGGAAATCCAAAGTAATAGTTGGTTTTAAAAATAAAAACTACAAATTACCTATATATATAGTAGATAAAGATATTAGTCCGTTAATAGGAAGAAACTGGTTTAAAGACTTAGGCATTAAATTTAATATAGTTAAAAAGGTCTCAGTTGAAAAAGAAATGATAGAGTTATATCCGAATTTATTTACCGAAGATTTAGGTTTGATAAAATCAAAGCCCATTGACTTGCACTTAAATGAAAATGCTAAACCGGTTATTTGTAAACCGAGAAAAATACCGTTTGCCCAAAGGCAGTTAGTAGAGGAAAAAATAGAAGCGTTAGTTAAAAAAGACGTGTTATCCCCAATCGAGGAGGCGGATTGGGCCACGCCGATTGTTGTGTTAACAAAACCAGATGGAAAAATTAGGCTGTGTGGAGATTATAGAACAACAGTAAATAAGTATCTTAATAAAGGAGCTTACCCGGTGCCGAATGTACGTGAGATTCTCAGTAATCTAGCTAAAGCAAAAAATTTTGCGAAATTGGATTTAAATTCGGCATATCACCAACTAAAAGTTACGGATGATACAGCTCGGTTATTGACAATTATGACCCCTTTTGGATTATTCAAATGTAATCATCTCCCTTTTGGAATTACATCAGCTCCAAACATATTTCAAGCAAAAATAAATTCAATATTACAAGGCTTGGAAGGAGTGATGCCATATTATGATGACATTTTGATTGCTGCGACATCACCGGAGAAATTAAGAAGTAAAATTCGGGAAGTATGCGAGAAACTAAATAACGCAGGGGTAAAATTAAATGTTAAAAAATGCGTTTGGGAAACTGAAGAATTAAAGTTTTTAGGCCATCTTATTTCGGAAAAAGGGAAAAGTCCATTAACTGATAAAATTAGGGCAGTCAAAGATGTTCCAAGCCCAATAAATGTCAAGCAACTTCAAGCTTTCCTAGGTTTGATTAATTTTTTCGAACCTTTTCTAAAGAACAAAGCGATGGTCGCAACTCCTCTATATGAACTGCTACGCAAAGATCAGAAATGGATTTGGAATACCAAACATGAAAAAGCGTTTAAAGCAGTTAAGGAATTGTTAACCTCTAGTAGCTTATTAGTGCATTTTGATAGCGACAAAGACATCACTATTACTATGGATGCATCACAATATGGAATCGGAGCAGTTTTAGCGCATCAAATAGACGGTCATGAACGTCCTGTAGCTTATGCTTCTCGGACTTTGTCTAAAGCTGAAAAAAATTATAGTCAGCTGGACAAAGAAGCTTTGGCAGTTGTGTTTGCTGTGAAAAAATTTCACCAGTTTATTTATGGATGAAAATTTGAATTAGTAACAGATCACAAACCTTTGTTAGGGATTATAGGAAAAGATCATCCGATGCCAGAGCATTTAAGTCCACGCATGCTCAGATGGGCTAATACACTTACTGCTTATGATTTCAATCTAAAATATCAAAAAGGAAAGATAATTTCTCATGCGGACGCTCTATCTAGAGTGCCCGGAAATAATGACAACTATGAAACTGATGTGGAAGTTAATCATATTGACAATATGAAATCACAAGTCATAAATAGTAAAGTAGTTCAGACATGGACAAATGAAAATGATGGGTATGCGTTGCTTAGGAAATGGATAAGCAAAGGTTGGCCTAATAAAAAACCTGAAAATTTAGCAATGGGGTTTTGGGTCAATAGAGACCAATTGTCGGTCTGTAAAGGGTGTATTAATATGGGAGACAGAGTAGTTATACCTCCTATAGGGAGAATGAAAGTTCTAGAACTTTTGCATCAGGGGCACCCAGGCATTGTGCGAGCTAAAGCTCTAGCTCGGAGTTATGTTTGGTGGCCGCAGATAAGTAATGATATTGAAAAGTATATTAAGAAATGTGATAAATGTAAGTCTGAAATAGCTCTGCCGAATAAACAATATTCTTCTTGGCCTAAACCAATATATCCATGGCAAAGACTTCATATAGACCATGCGGGTCCAATAGAGGGAAGAAATTATTTAATTTTAATCGATGCTTTCTCTAAATGGATAGAATGTCACGAGGTTAAAAATACTAGTGCAAACGAAACAATAAAATGTTTAACAGACATATTTTATATACATGGATTTCCACAAGTAATCGTCTCTGACAATGGAACTGGATTTGCGAGTGAAGAATTAAAAATACAATTTGGAAAATGGGACATCAAACATGTATTTACACCCCCTTATCACCCTGAATCAAATGGTTTGGCGGAAAATGCGGTAGGGCAAGTGAAGAAATATTTAAGAAAAAACAAAAATACGGATATGAAAAACGTCTTACAGGAATTCATGATGTATCAACATATAACTCCATCAACAACGACTGGAAAATCGCCAGCTGAAATGTTATTCGGTCGGAAAATACGAACTAATTTAGATTTTTTGCGACCTGATACACATATATATAAATATAACCAAGACCCAGTGAAAAACTTTAACATTGGAGACGTGGTAATATTCAGAGATATACTACGTAAACAATGGGTTAATGGAAAAATTGAACGGGCGCGATCAAAGCAAATTTATGATATTAAAGGCGAAAACGGAAACATATATAAGCGTCACAAAAATCATATTCGTAAAAGTGAAGATGACATACAACTAGATATGTTCCAGCAGTTCCAACATGCAAATGAAAAGAATTCAGATAAACAGATGATACTGACCGACATCGAAGAAGATGCGGTAGAAGAGGATAAAATACAGATTGAAAAGAGGAAATCACCTAGACCAATATGATGTAAAAGAAGACCTTTGTACCTAAAAGAATATGTATAAGACGGATAAACCGTAACTTCTGGAGTGGGGGAGGAATTGTTATGTTGTAGTACGATTAATATTAAGAAAAAATACGTTTGAAACTGTGTGTACTCCAGAAGTTAAAAGTGTTAAATAATTACATGTGAAAGTAAACGAGTTGATTTAATAAAAATGAAAATTAGAAATTACAAATGGTTTTTCATATATATATTTTATAAAAAGCAAGGTGTAAAACAAGATGGAAGATCTGAATAAATAATTAATTAAATGAAGGATTAAAAATGTAAAGAACAATTAATTAATTAGTGCAGAAATAATCCCAGAATAACTTTGTGATTAAAATTGATAAGGAATAAACAATAGAACTAAAAGTAGATATAATCTAGCAGAAAAAAGACAAGTCAGTGTCAGTCCTGATTTTCTGAGAGACTTAAGTGTAGCGTGAATTCAGAACAGGACCAACGATGGGAGGAGAACCAGATATTCGGGTCTGAAGGTACCAAAGACCGACCTAGGGTAATTATACAGACTATACCTGTCTTATTATTATTTTTGTAAGCCTTACAGGCGCTAGTAGAACTAATGATAATTCTGTTTATAAATGATTGTTATTTTTCATACTAATAAAATCTTGTATCTGTAAGTGGGATATTTTAATTTTATGCAAGAGAGTAATAGTTACTTGAATTAGGTGTATTTGATTGTTTCTCATAAGTAACATTAAATCAAGTACATCACAAAATCATTTAGCAATTTAGGAAGCAACTTGTAAATAAGTTCTGCTTTAAATAAACACAAAAGAATTTTTTGAGTTAGTGAAATCAACTCTTATTATTGTTTTCCTTATATTTGTCTGTAACTTTTTATTAACTTATATTTTAAATCCCATTAATTGATAATCCCATATTAATCCATGAAGGACATAATGGTCATGAAATATATAATTTCTAATAATCAAATATGCAAGTTTTGTAACTTTAATTGTATGTTTTCCTGTACATTTTTGTTTTTGGAGGTTTTTTTAATTTTTTTCCCACATATTCTATAAATCTATGTTATTTTTCTTTCTGTCTCCACATACAAATTTATCCACTGCAATTTTACTTTTAAATATAATTTTTCATCACAATTTTAATTTTTTTTTCTTGTTTTTTTTTTTACATTATTCTGCACAGTAAGTTTATGTAAAATTAAATCCACTCTTTCATGATAATGAATACTGATTGGAGGTAAATAATTAAGCTGGTTTTTTATTTTTCGATAAGTTGAATAACTAATCTTGGAATATCATCAATTTATATATATATTGTTATTCATATTATTTATAATGAATCCCACTCCATTTATGTCTTCATTTCAGCTATGCCCTTCATTCATTATCTATTTAAAGATCCTAGAGAAGGGTAAAAGATGGAATCCATTTTTTATCTACTGGAGTTGCCTTGACTACAGATTGTTGACATTCTATTGGTTTCTTTAATGATTAACTGCAAAGTGATTTAGATAGGAGTGTTAGTAATTGGAATACCTAAAGTATTGAGAATAGTTTGTTTAAAAGTTTGTAACAATGACTACAATATCCACTATATTCTATTCCAGATTCCCCTCAAATATATTGTACATTATGTACAGTAGCTCATATTTATTGATAAGCTTGTTTATTAAACTGCAGGTGTACTGCGTTTTTCAACATGCACATATGTATAACACATATGCTTTTTACATAGATAGTGATCCTATATAAATTAAATGTATAAAAATTAAATACTGCCTAACACTACACTAGTAATTATAAATAAAAGAGAAATTCATATAACATTACAGCATTAGCCAAAAAACAATATTTTACTAAAATACTTCCACAGCCATGGTTTCATCTATTAACAAATAGTCCTTTTCAAGTGAAATTCAACTAAACATACAATATTTATATAAACAAAACAAAAACCCTTCCCATCATTCACTTCAAAAACCAACTTCCTTTAACATCAAATAATATAGTTATTAATAATAAATAGAGGGAGCACATTTACATGTGTTGATGTGTTTACTCATTCACATTTACTCAAAAAATAAAAATAATGAAAAAAATTAATGTTCTTTTTTTTTTTTTAAGTAAAATGAATAATGAAGTAATATATTTCCGTCATAATTAAACACACTCTGGATGATATCCATTTTTTTCAATATCTTTTTTTTTATGGAAATTTAACAGCAGCAGTTTCTTTAGAAGCATACTATGGCTTTTCAACTTCTTTGATATTTTTAAAATCTAAATTGATTTTATAATTCATATAGTTACCCCTATTTGCTATTACTCATTTTAGATATTCAGTCAAATTCTCCAAACTTTAAGCTTTCTAACATAATAGACAAACATTTTACTTTCTTTCTTCTTTTTTTTTTTTTGTGATATATTACTTTCATTTTATCGTTATCACTTTTCGTAAAACTTAGATTTACATTTGGAAAACATTTTGTTACGTAAAATATTGTACTATATCACAATTTAAAAAGGGTTAAATAAACTAGAAATATTATTAATAACTATGACTGTCTTGCATACAGTGCTCCAATATGGAAAATTGTTTGCTGTTGTATTGTAAAATATTTTTATGAATTTTTAATGTTTTAATTTTTTTTCTTTATTTACTTTTTTTGGATAGCATATAATTGAAGTAGTGTATATTGATATGGCACATACCCAGATTCATTGTAGATATTAATTTACTTTCTAAAAAATTGTAATTGCCATTGAATAAGGTTTATTCAAGTTTCTAGACAGAATTAATCTCAATCTGTTTCAGTTGTGTGCTTCATTCATTGTTATTTAAAGATTTTAAATCAGGATAAAGAATGGAGTCTATCTTTTGTCTATTGAAACTACTTTGACTACAGATTGTTGATATTCTATTAATTTATTTATATTTCGGTTGTTGTGATGTGATCTCTCATATATATATATATATTAAATTATGGCACAGATTTAAAGAAAAACTTTAACCCACCCGTGAGCATTGACTTGAAAAGCATAAGCATACACTTATGCTTTTCAAGTCGATGATACATTTATGCTTTTCAAGTCGATGCTCAAGGATGAGTGCAAGGAGATGGCCAGAGGAGTTATTCCTCATTTATAATATTACATGTGTAGGCTTGCACTATATAAATAACAGAATAATTATTAAAGAAAAACTGTAAATATTTCATTATGTTATACTAGTATAATTAAAACATTACAAAAAAATCAAGTCAGATGCCAGTAGCAGAAACCGGTCTGGGGTTGGGGATATTCTGCAAAACCTGTTAAGAGCTTATTTGCCAGCTCTATATATAACATTTATAATTAAAACATTATAATTATTTAAAACATTATAATCATAAAAGATATATTTACTTTATATAAAATAAATTTACCATTACAGCATCACAATCAAGTTTAAATATTAAAGCAATCAACTCTCCTTATGCTAATTAATAACAGTGCACTAATCTCTTTGTTAAACTGACTGCATATGTAAAATTAAATCTCCAACTCTTTTTGCTAAAAACCAACCTTTCTAAATATATTTAAAAAAATATTACTCTGCCTCAATACATTTTTATTGGATCAATTATTTCAGGTGGGACAGGTATCGATTACATCTCAAATATCCTTGGGCATTCTCTCTTAAATGCTAAAATTTCATTTCATAACAAATTAAGGTGTCATTATTCATGTAAATACATCTTAAACATTTTAGATATTAATGTAACTGACAGTATTATGTTTTTTGAAATAATTACAATTTGATAGTAGAATTTAGGTGTAATAAATCATTGATCCAACTGAAATGATAATTTAGTATATAAAAACTAAAAAAAACCATTTTAAATATATCACATCATTCAGAGTTGAATAATATTTCAGTTCATAATAATAATAAAAAGGAGAGAAAAAATATATATTTTATTGGTAGCAAATTTTCTTTATATATATTGTAACTTAATTAATGATGTTCAAAAGATAACTAAGTAAAGGAGTTCATTGTAACATATTTAAAGGAGTTCAAATAGATAGATCACAATATTTAAAATAACGTTGTATTTCTCAAGATATCCCACTATCAATAATTATAAGCAAATTATTAATAACAAGTATTATAACTCAGGTATACAGACAGTAGGTTTTTATCCACTTTCATTTTTTGGTTTGATGTTAAGTGCATGTTTAAACAAATACTAAGTGAATATGGTCTAGCAGGGCGCCACTAGATTATCTGAATCTAGACACGGTTATATCTAATAACCTTTCACATGTACCGGGTTTGAATCCCCTTTTTTGGTACTTTATTTCTAACAAAAATGGAAGATTTTGCTTTTTGAGCCATATCTATACGCACTAATATTTAGGTAAAAGTAAAACATCTTTAAACCAAAGTGGAGTATATTAGACATAAATCACTCCTTAGATCTTAGCATAACAAATGTGTTTCAATATTTTATAAGTTTACTAGCTCAGATTATATATAACTAATTTAGGATGGCAATTCACTCATCCTTGCATGAAATAGATGACGGGATGTAATTATAATAATACTAAGAAATCACTAAATATTATAAAATCAATATTTATTTATGGCCTTTAAACAGTTAAACAGCTCATTAATTAAAACGTTGAGGACGATGATGATAATAATAACGATAATGACAAGGGTTTCAACTACAGCTCTAGGACTAAGCCTAAACATAAAACTAATTTTTATAAAGAAATTCATAATTATTGCTTAATTTTAGCATACTTACTTATATCTTAAATAACTAATATTCAACCATTGATGATGAATAATCACTTTTAATAAAGACTACCCTTAATGAAATATATACGCCTCGTTTAATAAAACAAACTAATATTTATTACTGCATTTCTAACATATACATAAAAATTTCTAGATAAACATGAAAATTGACATGAATAATAATAATGATAATAATTGATTATATAACAATCCTCAGATTAATTTCAAGTTCTTCCCCCTTTCCCTTCAAATGTATTTTGTATTAAGTTGGATGTCACATTGACCATGATTTTCACTCCATGAGAAAAGTATTTCAAGAAAAAAATATTATCTGCTCATTAGCACACATACTTTATAAATCTAACATGTAAGTAGAATGATAAAAAAAAATGTTAATAGAATTGAAAGAGCAAATTTTAGAAACAAGTTTTAGATTATTTTCTCCCCCTCTCTTCTACCTCTGAAATGCTATACTTAACTTGAAACAAAATAATCTAATATTCTAATACTACTTATTATTTCACATTCACTCGCAATTATACACATATAAAAATATTATTATGTATGTGCGTGTTTTATCCCATAATAACAAAATATTATTTAAAACCAAAATAATAATAATATATTAGTTAAAACTAAAATTATAATACCATAAAAAAAATTGTTTTACACATTAATATTTTTCATAACTGTAAAATTAATAAACAAATAATTTTGATCCATTCAAGATAATTTATGAAGCTCAAAGTTATTATTAGTAAGACATTCTTATTTTTAATCGATCTGAATAGTCTTTAAAAGTTCTTTAAATAAAATATACCACTTATTATTGCCAAAATGTTTATTAAGACTCTGATATCATAAAGAAAATAGATATAAAAAGTCATATTACCGATCTTTTGTTTGTGGCGAATTTCCAAGGGTTCAAACTTGTCTTGTATAATGTCTATATTTCTGCAGCTACCATTTCCGTTTTACGTGGGAACAATCTCTTTCTTGAGGTGTATAACTATTTGATGATGATGACTCTATTGAGGTTATTTGCTTTAGTGGACAATTTGGAAATCATTATATTAATTTTTCTTTTCTTCCTGTCAAGCATGTGGATGAAATACAGCAGTTGTTTTCATATTTATAAATTTTCTTGAGTTTAAAATCAGCTGTTGTAACAATTAATTGGACTTGATGATTAATATTTATCAGTAGATTAATTCATCTTCTTTGAATGCAGGTGAATGCTTTCTTCCTTCTATTAAAAACATCTTATTTCTCTGGTCAGTTGAAAGGTGTAGAATATTATTTTAGACACAACATCTTTTCTTTCCTATGTGATGTGCAGCTTCCCCCAGATGGTCCGGCAAAGATGGGACATACATATAATTTTTCTAGCCAGCCATTTCTTATATTTTCAACATTCAATTTAATAGTCTAATAATCTGAATCATAATCACAAACATAATAATAATAAATCCAGACAGCTTTTTATATCCAATTTTTAGCTAACTTAACCAATCGGAGATAGCGTCACTTGCTATTTTTGGACAAATTCGTTTTAATTAGATCTCTAATTTATTTTCAACTAAATTATTTTTCAACTGAAAAGTTTAATCCTTTTTCCAGACACTTTTGTTTTAAAAAAAATAGACTTAATCCTTATTTCCTTTCTTTTTTTTACATCTAGGTAACATTTCAAATTTTTGAGCTTCCTTCTTTAGATCTTAAGATAAGACAATTTCAAAATTAGAGTTCCCACCCAAATTAAGCTCCCAAAGTGACAAACAATCATTTACAAAAAAACAAAATTGCTACAAAGATAGATATCTGATTAAACAGATTTCCTCTTTTAACATAAAATTGTACAAAAAAAATAATTTGTCAGATTTAATCCTTCCTTTTCTTTCAATATTTAATAAATGTAAATTTCTGTATGTAATGTACACACATCCTTCATTATTTCAAATCATTCATAAACTAACATTAAATAATATAATTGCTAGCTTAGTGATTATAATCCTATTATTTAATTAAATTTGTAACTTTTAAATCCCAATTACAATTATAGAAAAGAAAATAGAAGTATAGAATAAGATATTAGAATTGATCAAGCATAGGTTAGTTTTAAAGAAAGTTAAAATGTTGAATATTTGAAATATAAAACAATTAAATAGTTTGCACATACATTGCCTATACGAGTGCGTTATAACTTTGCTTTTTAAAGAAAAATTAAAATTTTAAATATTAAATGTGTGTACTGCTCTTTTTGAGATTTATTAACACACAAACAAGTAAAGCATATAATTGTTGACCCCCTCTCTCTGTTTAAAGCTTTTTAGAACTGGACCTTGTAGGGTTTAAACTTGGATGCCTTACAACTTCCTTTATGGTTATATAAAAATGTGATGATGATTTTGTTTACCTTTTCTACGTGCACATTACTATAAATTTAGCTAGTGACTAAATTGTAATGGCACAATATATATTGGAATGGAATGGGTCCTGACCTTGCATGGCAGTAGACTTGATAGGTCATCCGAGTGGGTGAGAAAGCATATCTAGTATTTCCAAATATATAGACTCATGTCCATTCAAATCAAATTCCTGGGAAATGATGTATTAACACACAAACATATGTTAAAAATCTGCCTGCATACTCATCTCTTTTCCCAACTTTAGCTTCCATTAATCCCAGAATTTGAACTCAAGGAGAATACACGCAATATTCTATCTCAGAGTCTATCAATATCACTATTTGTAATATGTGAGTATATGCAAGTATGTGACAAATTGAGAATTGAATATAAAATAAATACAAATGACAGTCTTTAATTTAATATCATATTTTAACAACTTTATTTACAAATAACATAGTTTAGCCTTCTTGTCAATTGTTGCTTAATTTATTCACATTATAACAATACGAGTAAAGGATGATCAGATTTAGATGCAAGAAATTTAAAAAAGTACTTAAAGGAAAGAAATAACAAACAAATTTTTTTATTTTCTTTATTTTAATTAGAATCAAAATTTGTGAAATAAAAATAAATTTCTTAATTTATAATATTACCTTGGATAAAAAAAATCTATAAGGTATGCTCTTGATTACAAAATAGTCTGATCACTATAAATGGGGCAAGGCAAGACATTGCCTAATACATATATAAATTCATCATCAACCATTATCAATCCACTGCAAGATGAAGGTCTCTCCAAGTCCAATCCACCTTCTCTGATCTTTAGCTTCTCTTCTCCACATCATCCCTGCACACTTTCTTATTTCATTCATCCATCTCACATGTGGTCTTTTTCTGGGTCTTTTACAATCTCTTGAAATACAGTTTAAGATTTCAATTGTCCATCTACTATAATCTCTTCTAGCAATATGTCCAGCCCAACTCCACTTCAATCTTTTAATTTTTTCAATGAAGTCAGTAACACCTGTTTGTTCTCTTACCTATACATTGTGTTTTCGATCTCTTATTATTATTCCCAATATGCACTTCTTCATACTTCTCTGAGTGTCCTGAAGTCTCTGTATTGCTCTTCTATTAAGTGTCCAAGTCTCATATCCATAAGTAAGACCTGGTAAAACACATTTGTTAAAAACCTTCCTTTTTAAACACATAGGCATATTTCCTTTTAGTATCAAGTTATTTCTAACAAAAGCAATCAAAACAAGTTTAATTCTATGATTAATTTCCTCAATTATGTTTCCATCTGTATTAATAATCTGACCAAGGTATTTGTAACTGTTAACCCCTTCTAATTCATCATAATCAATCTTTATTTTCACATTTTGAGCAAATTGATTAAACATTACTTTAGTCTTTTTAACATTTATCTTTAGTCTACTTTCCTACTTTCAGCTGACAACTCCTGCTACATTTCCTGCAGCTCTGAAGCATTATTTGCAAAAACAACTACATCATCTGCAAAATCCAAATGAATTAAATAATCTCCATTTACTTTCACTCCTTTAGTTTTCCATTTTAATTCACAAAATACTTCTTGCAGCACTGCTGTAAAAGGTTTTGGAGATATGGAGTCACCTTGTCTTACATCCTTCTCAATGTTGACTTTCCCAGTATCCTTATGTAATCTAATTGTTGCTGTTGCATTTTTATAAATATTCTTTAAAATATGACAATATCCTGGATCTATACCTTGATGGTCCAATGTTTTAATCACTGAAGAAATGTTTATAGAATCAAATTCCTTTTCATAATCTACAAATCCAAAACATAATGGTAATTCATATTTATTTGTCCTTTCTATAACTTCTCTCAGTATCTGTATATGATCTACTGTACTAAAACCACTTTTAAATCCAGCTTGTTTTCTTGGTTGGTGGAAATCCAATGTTCTCTGTAGATGAGTTTAATTATCTTGGTAAAAACTTTGTATAAAACTGATAAAAGGCTGATAGGTCTGTAATTTCTAATGTCTTCTTTATCACCTTTTTTAAATATTATAAACTGCATTCTTCCAATCTTCTGGTACATCTTTATCATTTAGACATTTGGTATATAACTTTGCAAAAAAAATTTCTATTTTCTTCATCTGCTTCTTTTAATATATCAATTATAATTCCATCATTACCTGGAAACTTTCCTTTCTTCATACATTTAATTGCATGTCTCACTTCTTCATTTAAAATTCTGGGCAATTCAGATGATGTAATAGATATAGGAGGTACTCCTTCTTTATTATTATATAATTCTTGATTTCCTACCAATACCAAATGTTGTTTTACATTCTTGAGACTTTTATTTTCTTCTACAGCTTTTCTTTCTAGTTCACAGTTATACTTCCTTATATTATTTTCAACTCTTTTCTGCACCATTTTACAAAATTTGAGATATTCAATCCTTTGTAATGCATCATTTTTGTATATTTTCATATTCCTTCTTTTCTTCATAAATTCTCTAGTCTCAATAGAAATTTTATTGAACAATTGCTGCTTTTTTCTACCATCTATTTTTGTTAAACATTGATATATGTACAACACATACACTTTCTTTATTTGTTTATTCCAAATTAACTGTTGCTTTTTTTTTATATTTTTGTATATCTTTTTAATTATTTATGTCATGAACTTATAACTCTCCTTCATTGCACACACATTGTACATAACAGGGGAGTCTTTTAAGCCATTCATGGCATTAAATAACAGATAAAAAAAAGTAAATGAATACTGTACTATGTATATGTTGTAGATAATATGAAAATCATGTTAATTGAGACATTTAGTGGCTATTCTTTATGGAATCAGGATTTGGGACATTGGTATAAACTAAGCATGAATAAAGAATGACCACAAATGTCCAAATGAGTATTCCCTAATTTTGTTTTACATTTTCTTGTTCAAACACTAATCAATGTAAATATAATTATTAAATTTATTTAAATGTTAAAACACAATTCTTGGTTTACTTTTCTGTGGTCAAATTTTACTTAGTCATATCCTTACATGTATGTTTACTATCATTACTTGTATGTATACAATATAGCATACCACTCCCATTCACAGACATGTATTTATTTTACACATATTAAGACTTCAGATACAAAAATACCATGAACCAGAAGATCAACCAACCTTTCCTTGGGTTTGAAATCCAAAATAATGGAAGTAAACTGCAATATGGATGAGGTAGATTAAGGGTAGAGTCAGTAATTATTTAGATCTTATTCACTCCTTTCCTAGGTATGAGTTTAATGTGTGAGGGGTATGCATGAATGTGGACAGCAGATATATACTCTTTTATTTATCAGGAGGAATCCCTCACCTTTGTGCATACCATGGAAAAGCCATCTCATTACATATGATGCATTCAATCGTTGAGTATGAATTACATATATTTAGATTACAAATTTTCAGTGCATCCCATTACATCGGTGCATCCAATCATTGGACATGAATCAAATATTTCAATATTGCAATTTTCAGCACATTTAGACACCTATGGGTTTCATTTGAGGTTAATAATCCTTGAGCTTGAAAATTGTATATCAGTATCACTCTCCAGTATACATATAAAATATATTCAATGATTGGTTAACATGTTTGCATATTAATATGCAATTTTATAGTTTAAACATAAACATAACTTAAAATTTATTTGGATGTGACAGGTTGAATTTGAATACAGAAACATATTAAGAATCTAAAATGCAAATAATATAAATGATAGTCAACAACTAAACTTGAATTGAAATGGAGAGCTTATATAATAATAAAAAGAAATGGCCAAAATAGGACATCAATTCATAGGAATATAAAATCATAGCTTGACATAAATAGTAGAAGTGATAATGATGACTAATACTACCATGATAGAAACCATAATAAGAAATAGCTTGTTGTAACAGTCAGAATCATCTATCTCGCTAACACACTGCAGAATTCAAACCCCAGATATGAAACTGAACATTCTAGGAGGGGTTGCCTTCTAGATATACTAAGTTCGAATCTAAAGTCCAAATTTCACAGTGCCATCTACATGATAACGCATCTGATGCCACTACTAGTATAACCTTTGACCGGTGCCTGGTGGTCAGGGAGAAACAAAAGACTCTATACTAAAAGAAGTTTGGGTGGCTAATTATCATCTATGGATCTACAAAAAGAAATACAGAAAATATATATATATATAGACCGAGACAGTGATAGGAATCAATAAAATAAGAGATCAAATTTAGTTTAAATGATTTCACAAAATTTATTTATATAAAATATATATAGAACGCCACTGTCTACTTATATGAGACAGGGACGCGTATTAAATGGTTGGCATTATATTCCAATAAATGACAAAAAGGGTTTTAAAGCAAAGTGATATATTCTATTCCTCGGGCTAATAGCATTACAATAATGTGCTTGATGAGATAGGAACATGTGCGAGGTGCTTTGAGCAATTATACAAGTTTAAGAAAATATTTGAAAATTAAGTGTTCTAAAATATTTATTGATTTCGAGAATAGCACGGACTAAAGCTTACTAAGCAACAAAGTGGGAATGTGATCAAAGCATTTATTTGAGAATAGTAATAATAGAGTTGCATTGGGAGGTCAGTATTGCTGATAATGAATTTATTAAAGTTGGAGGGCATGACACGTTTAAGTCACGGATGCTTTGTAAAATAAATATAAAATAAAACAATAATGGAATATTTGGAATGATTACGGAGGGCATCTCACCGCTAACCCGTAGGAAAGTAGTTTATGAACAGCTGAAACTTAGCGACTGGGTGACGATTGCGTTTAATTCCCAGGTGTGTCATTTATGGACACACTCTGCCTGGAAACTGCAATAAGCAAAGAGAATGGACTTGGCCGTGTAAAGAATCCTTGGAAAAGTAAAACAAAGCGGTCTCAACAACCAATTCACTTACCAGCAATACAAGACTAGTGTATATAAAACATACTGAATGGGTTTTACTTGGATTAAGAGAAATGCCCAATCAAATTCCCAGAAGTTCATTTAAAAGGGTCCACACATTCTCGATGTCAATGATGAACTTTGTAATTAAAGTAGAACACGGTATTTAAAATAGAAAATGCATGCTTGCAGGTTTGAAAGGAAAGCATAGGTTTATTTATACAATCATGCATTTGGGGAAACATTTAAATCATTGACCTCGCACATACTCTCATATTAGATTAAAATCAATAACATGTAGATTATAAACTAGGTGATTATATTTTATATTAAAGAAAAGAATCGCCCTCGAACGAGTGATTTGCAAGATAATAAAATCAGAAAATTATTTAGAAATTTAAAATATGCCTTCATAGTGGCATCTTATTTTCAACAAAAGGAATAATTCACTCGGTCAAAGACGATTCTGACACATTATCATAATAAAATAACAGAAAGCTTAATAAATAGAAAATATTAACCCAAGGATAGAGAGCAAAATGTTGAGTATATTTAAACATGTTAAAGAAATACATAATGAAGTTATGTGAAATATCAGACAACAATTTAAAATAGCTATAGCATGTTGGTTATCACAAGAGCTCTTGGGTTAATTTAGGGTTACCTCTGGAGAAGCATTTTCAGGTAGATGTTTGGCAGGTTTTATAATTCAGCAGCAAAATCTGGAATGTTCATATTTTTGTAGCAGCAGCAGTTCCGGGGTTCCTTGTGTGATAGCTTCCGATGGTCTGGAGCAGCGGCCGGCTATTCCGAGGGGACATAGCCATCTTGATGCCTCTACTCTGTCATGTCAAGGTTAGCAAATTATTAGAATAATTTTGGTTAGAAACATTAGACCTCAGAATGATTTCTCTTAAAAACATTAGAATGGAGAACAAAAGAAAACCCTTTTTTTTATATTAGAAATTAACAATAGAACTGCCCTGGAGCATTACAAAAATATATCGGACTTATCAGCTGTAATTGAATCTATCTGAATGTCTAAAGGAATTCAACATTAATTAATTTCTTTTGTTAATTTCCCTGTCAACATTCGAATTACAAACTAGATTTAATTAAAAATTACTTTTACTAATTAAAGAAAACCTTAAGTGGACATCTGCTGTTTTTAAATAAACTTATATAACATTAACTAATTACAACATGAAATAATTAAACTATTGACCCTCATTTATTTTAACAGAAATATTGGGAATGACTTTTATTAAATCAAACGAAAATTATTTTATTTTTACATTGCAATATTTGAATCTATTTACTAAATGAATATTTACTAAATGAATTTTATTTTAAATCAAAAATATATTACGACGGTAATATCTATTTGTAAATAGATTCAAACAAAATAACCTTAACAATTTATCATTTTGATATGTTTAAAATTGCATATCATAGTGTGTGCGCAATTATGACTTATATAACCTACTTTTTAATAAATCAAAATTATGTGAACATATACATAATCTATAATCGTTTATTTATTTGGGAATGAGTTATATATATAATACGAGCATTGTACTCGTGGTTTAAAATTAGGCAGGATTTTCGGTATATAAGCGTATTGCAGACACACTACGATAGATTGGGGTTCAAACTAAGGTATGAGGGTAGGAAATAGGTGAGAAAAGGTGAAACAAAGATCTGCAAAGCAGACCTTACTGTTTCATTATATAGTTTTAAAATTAAGACAATAAGTAGAATAATAAATTAAAATAAAATATTAAATAAAATTTAAAAAATGTCATGATTACAAGAAGTCAAATCAAAATGCTTTGATTAGAAACTAGAAGTAATAAGGGAAATGAAATGGAGATGCAAATTGAAGTAGTTAGAGAAGATGCAGGGGATAATATTGTAGATAGTATAGATGAAGAAGGGAATGTAGATGAATCTGGGGGACTTCAGTGGTAAATGTCCAGGTCCCAGAAGCTAGTGAAACCCCCCATTAACCTGAAAAAAAAAGGAAGGCTAATGAAGGATCATTTAGTCAAATGATATGAATGCAGATATGTCTACAAAGCTGGATAACATAATCGGCAACTTGTCAAAAAAAATTTGACAATGTAAAAATGGAATTGAAAGATCATATGTTACAAATACAAATCAATATTAATAGCAACATATAGAAATGGGAAGAAGCTAAAGAGAAAAGTGAAAACAAAACCAATACTACACTCATCAGAATCAAACATCAGGTGATGATTCTGAACTTAAATTGGAATTAAATCAGAAAAAACCTGAAGTTAACCATAATTTGATTGATGAATCCATGAAAATTAAAATAATCCCAAATACTACAAATGTGATTAAAATACCAGTGATGAATGAAATGGCTAAGTATATGGAAATAAGCCAGCATATTGACATTTATCATGAAATTAAACATGAAACATTTTTTTAGAAATAATGTTAACAAACCAAGTGACAGTTAACAGGATGGAATGTTTCCATATCAGATCACTTTTATAGAAGAGAACTGATAAAGTTTCTGAAACTTTGGGGAAAGCAATAGTGCGTAATAAGCTCAAGTGAAAATTTCAAATACTCAAAAGTTGTTTATAATGGACGAGATGATCTAAATCAAAATAGCATTTGATCGATAATACTCAAAATTATTAATACATATTGTGGTAAAAAACTTCCCTACATGGTACCCAATCCACCCCCCCCCAATTTTGGGTGGCCGTTCCCCCCCCTTCCCCCTCAAAACCAAAAAAAAAAAATTTTGGCCTAATTATTTATTTTGCCTAGGTGGGGAAAAAGAGATTTTATTTTTTAATAAAATTTAAAATTTTTTGGGGAGGGGGGGGGGGGAAGGAAAAAAAAAAAAAAAAAAAATGGGAAAAAAAAAAAGGGGAAAAAAAAAAAAAAAAAAAAAAAAAAAAAAAAAAAAAAAAAAAAAAAAAAAAAAAAAAAAAAAAAAAAAAAAAAAAAAAAAAAAAGAAAAAAAAAAATTCAATATAAAGAAACAAAAAGGTACTATATTTCATAAATTGTATAATACCTATGAAGGACTATTTACATGCATATTCTTGAGGTTTACAGCCTTAGTAAATATTATTTACATAATCAATGTGCATTTAAATAAATTTATAGTTTCATTAAGTATGCAAATACAGATGCTTAATAATCTTATGATAGAAATGGACCAAAAGGATTATGACCCTGGATACGGAAACATGATTACAAAACATGAAATAATAATAATAATAATAAAAATTATCATAAAAAAAAAATCTACAGGATGTGGATTTGAATTCATGTAATGATTATTAGGATTAGGATTAAATACATCAAAGGACAAAAATAAAAAGGAGAAAACACAATCTACAACTTGTCTGAAAATTAGAACAGTGTTTATACTAACTATAAAACTAATTTATAAAGTTGATGTCCTCTACATTTATTTGTTTGTATGCTATATATCATAGACTATTTTAATATAGGGCCAAATTGCTTTAAGATTTGTGAAATAAAAAATTAAAAGAAATTTCTTCATTCATAATATTACTTTGGAATAAACAAAATTTATGTGGTATGCTCTTGATTACGAAATAGTTTGATCACTATAAATGGGGCAGGGTAGTTGCCTAATACATATATGAATTAAACATTGATATATGTATAATGCATACTTTCTTTATTTGTTTATTTCAAAGTTTTCATTAATTGCTTTTTTTATATTTACTTTGCAGATCTTTTTAATTATTTATGTCATGAACTTATAACTCTCCTTCATCGCATGCACATTGTACATAACAGGAGGGTCTTTTAAACCATCATGGTGTTAAATAAGAGATAAAAAAGGTAAAATGAATACTGTACTATGTTTATCAATGTTGTATATAATATGGAAATCATTTATGTTAATCGGGACATTTAGTAGCTATTCTTTATAGGATCAGAATTTGGGACATTGGTATAAACCAAGCATAAATAAAGAATGCCCACAAACGTCTAAATGAATTTTCCTTAATTTTGTTCTAAAATTTCTTGTTCAAATACTAATCAATGTAAATACAATTATTAAATTTATTTAAATGTTAAAACACGATTCTTGGTTTATTTTTCTGTGGTCAAATTTTACTTAGTCATATCCTTACACATAAATTTATGATCATTACTTATATGTATACAATATACCATATCCACTTCCATTAACAGATATATATTTATTTTACACATATTCAGACTTTGGTGATACAATTATACCATGAATCAGAAAATCAAACAACTACTCCCTGAGTTTGAAATCTGGAATTTTCAGTATCAAAGTCTGAATTATAAGTATTAGGTAGACGAAAGAAGAGGAAAAATTTTAAAGTATCACTGCTACAAATTTCAATTAAGAAATAATTATGAGCACGAATTTCATATTTACAATAATTCAAATGCTGTTTTGAGATCATATTATAAGAAATATTTTTTTAGATAATAACTTTATATAAATCTCTAGCTTTCCTCCTTGCTACAAGAGACATATTACAATCACTTTTCAATTGACAAAACTTAAACAATTTTTTGAAAACTAACTATGTTTTACTTGTGTCTCTTTTCAAATGAGGATTCCATAAAACATCCAAATTCCAAATAGGAAGAACCAAAGATAGAAAAAATCTATACTTATTAGGATATTCAAAAGCAGTACCATGTCTATAAATAGCTCCCACTATCTTGAGGGCTTTATTTATTATTGATTCTATATGGTGATGAAAGGAACCATTACTAGAAAATATAATTCCAAGTTCCCGAACAATATCAACAGATTTTATTTTAAAATTATTGATAATTCAAATCTTAAAATTTCAGATTTATTAGAGTAAAATACTGAAGAACATTTGTCCCCAATGACTATCATTTTATTATTTTCCACACCATTTAGAAAAACTATTAATATCATCATGAAGCAGTAAACAATCATGAATAGAATAAATATATCTAAAAATCTTACAATCATCAGCATAACACAGGAGATATGAGTATTGTAGACAAGACTTAAAATTATTAATATATATATTAAAAAGTAATAGAGACAAAATACTTCTTTGAGGTTCTCCAAGATAATAATATTAAAAAGAAATTTGTCAATTAAACTTAACAAAAGCTGCTCTATCTTTTATTAAAGATCCGAACCAACAAACTATATTACTTGATAGACCGAGATGATATAATTTAGTAAGAAGGATGTTATGATTAATCTTATCAAAAGCTTTAAACATATCAAAATAAATAACATCCATTCTACCCTGGTCTTCAATTACATGTGCAACGTGATCAAAAATAGTGATAAGATTTGTCGCTATTGACTTATTTGGTACAAAACCAATATCATGAACTAGTTTCTTATAAATACATCTCTCAAATATCTTTGCAATGATATGTAAGACTGAAATGGGTCTATATTTATTAACCTTATCTTTATCTCCACTTTTAAATATAGGAATGACTTAACAATTTTTAGAGATGTGGGGAAAGTAGCTTTTGTTATAGAACAATTGAGAATATGACAAAGCAGTAAAAAGATATACCCACCACAGCCTTTATAAATAAAAATGGGGATATTATCTGGATCAAAACTGTAATAACTTAAGTTGTTTAATGGCTGTTACAATATCACATTCTAACTCAAACTTTCACATGACCCATTACTCTCAATGCCATCTCATATTGAAGACCCACTTGATCACACACATGTTGAAAAGATAAATAATCATCAATATACGTATTTCTTGCTAAACCAGTAATCATCAGTTAGTCTAGATTACTATCCTCACACATATATACAATCAGTGCTCATCTTTATATTAAGATAGCCAATCTTCATACTTTAATGGACAGGCTTCAAACTATTCCGACTCACAATTCTTCAGCCTTCTATTTCATTGATAATCTGATGATGGAACATTCAAAGCCCTTGTTAAAGTATGAAGATTGGCTATCTTAATATAAAGCTGAGCACTGATTGTATATATGTGTGAGGATAGTAATCTAGACCAACTGATGATTGCTGGTTTAGCATGAAATATGTATATTGGTGATTATTTATCTTTTCAACATGTGTGTGATCAGGTGGGTCAGCAATATGAGATGGCAATGAGAGTTGTGGGTCATGTGAAAGTTTGAGTTCGAATCCCACATATATTACATGTATAAATGCAGGTTTAAGCCTGTACAATGTATTAATATCACATTCTGTAAATTTATTTAATTTTTCCTTACATTCTTGTTGAATAAATTGTGATCATTATAATATTGTGCTTTTACAGAGGGTTCTGAAAAGAATTTAGAAAAGTCATCAACTGTTAAAGAATAAATGTTATCCTGTTGTATTTTTTTAGTAATATTTAAATCCTTAATTAATGACCAAAATTATTTAGGATTATTCACAATTTTATTTTCCATATCTTTCATAAATTTTTTTATAATCTCTTTTATAAATAATCTTCTATAATTAAAAAAATTATTATAAAAAATCAAATTTTGGGTTTTCATATATTGCTTATGATAATATGATTTTCTTCTAATAATAGTTTTAAGCAATTTAGAAAATCATAAAGAAAAATGATTATTAGTAATACCTTTTCAGGTATAAACAAATCAACAACATGATTAAAAGCTTTACTAAAATACTTTATACAATAGTTAACATCATTTGAAGAGTAAAAAGAATACCAATTAAAATTTGCAAGATTAGTGCATATCATCATTATTACAATAACTTCAATAACAACAACAATAATGATGATGATGATAATAATAATAATTCAATTCTTTATTTATTTAATGTTCATATCAACAGCATTTAGCCAATTATAGATTGCACAGCAAGTTAATTATTATATATAAATCTAAATAAGCATTAAAATAATAATAATAATAATAATAATAATAATAATAATAATAATAATAATAATAATAATAATAATAATAATAATAATAATAATAATAACAACAACAACAACAACAACAAAATAGAAAAACAGAAAAATGGACAAATAAGTAAAAAGGTAATATACCAAATGAAATTAAGGATAATGTTTTTGAATTTATGAAATAATAAGGATAATGTTTTTTTAAGATAATTTTAGTGAATTGTTTAAAATCTAACATCTTTATTAGCAAAATCTTTGTTACAAGTTCTAGGTAAACGAAGTAAAGGGAGAAATCTTAATATATCGGATTTATAAATTTTAAGTTCAAAAATATTGTGAGTACGATCATTATAATTCTATTTTTTGCTACTTAATCTAAAAAGCAAATTGGATATAGAAATATTCTGGGAAATAAATTTATAAAGAAATTTAAGATTTCTTGTTTTTCGTCTCAGCATTAAGTCAATATAGTGATCATTATTTATCTTCACACACTTTTAATTTTATGTACTATTTAATTTTAAAAAATTGTTAAAAATAGACTGAACTTTCATGATATCTGTCTTGTTATGAGGATTCCATATAATTGAGCCATACTCCAAGATAGGAAGTACTAAGGATATAAAAAGTTTAATTTTTTAGATTTATTAAATGCTTTTCCATATCTGTAAATAGCTCCTATAATTTTAAAAGATGTATTCACCATAAAATTAATGTGGTTATGAAAAGACCCATTATTGAAAAATATTATTCCTAAATCTCTTTGATGATCAGTTATTATGATTTTAGAGTCATCAATATAGTAGGGAAATCTTAAGATTTCAGATTTTCTAGAGTAAGATACAATGGAGCACTTATCCATATGTATGTTTATATAATTATATTTTCACACCAATTCAGGAAAATATCTATATCACTGTGAAGTAAAAAACATTCATTAATAGAATAAATATACCTAAAAAATTTTCAATCATCTGCATAACATAGAAGATGCAAATCATGCTAAACTAGTGTTTTTTCATTTTCCCAAGATGCAATTCATGATGACTAGTATTTTTCCATTTTGCCAAGATTTAATTCTAGCTGACTACTAT
The DNA here is from genome assembly GCA_028023455.1 of Epiperipatus broadwayi. Classification (NCBI taxonomy): domain Eukaryota; kingdom Metazoa; phylum Onychophora; class Udeonychophora; order Euonychophora; family Peripatidae; genus Epiperipatus; species Epiperipatus broadwayi. Next base: position 1,854,104 of record JAQFVV010000037.1, on the reverse strand, counting down.
TTTTCCATTTTTCCCAAGATGCAATTCATGCTGATTAGTACTTTTTCATTCTCCCAAGATGCAATTCGTGCTGAATGAGTATTTTTCCATTTACCATTTCATACTAATATTTTTCAAATTTTTTTCACATGGAAATTATGTAACAAATGAACAATAAGCTTTAGCTTTGAAAAGTATAGTATTCTCAGCAAATGATTTCAATTTTTATGGGATCATATGTCAATCTAATTCCAACTTCAACCCCTCCTCCATGTTTTTTTATTCGTACTATCATGTGTTTCCATATATTTTTTTCAATATCATATTTAAAACTTCTATGTAAATCTAATTTGACATGTATCTTGTTATGTAATAATTTTTTCTTTCAACTACTGTAAATCAAGTTTTCTTTCCTATCAAGAGTGTAAATCATGAATCAATTTGTATTTAAGACCTCATGTTTTCAAATGTAACTTATATAACCTTTTTTGAATCTCAATAAAGTTTGCCATTTGAATCATCATCATCATAATAATAATAATAATTAATAATAATAATGTTAGTGGTAGTGGTATTGCTAATAATAATAATCTTGAATGATGAGACTGAGTAGCTGGGAGTCATAACAGTATCAGTTGCAGCTGATGGTGAAGACATGTCCACAAGGCAAGCACAAAAGCTATGTTTATTGAGGTAAACATCAAGGTTAATATAGGATCTGTTGTATGTTTTCATCTCAAGCAATCCAAGCATGTGAGGTATATTTCTTATCCATTTTTAAACTGAAAATGTTTAGACCCTTAGTTGATATCTCGAACATGAAATGCAGTAATTTTTAGTTTCACTTAACAGGGGTTTTTAGGGTAATGAATTCTAATCATAAGTCAGGGTGGGTGTAAACAATGTTTTCAGAAAGGTATAAATTTGCAAGGGTGGTTGATCAACAGCTAATAATGTTTCCAACCCAGCTTTTGAGTGTATTTGTTGATGTTTATTAACCTTTGGAGTCAGATAATGGGCATTTAGTTTGTATGAGGACATAAGTGGTTTTTACAGAGTTCATATCCAACATCAACAAGTTAAACTCATCTGGTTTTGTTTTTTTAAGTTGCTGAGTTTTTTTTTTGGTGGGGGGGGGAGGATCCAGACTTTCTTTTTGTTTCATTAAAAGGATTGGAAGGGAACATAGCTGGTATAGCTGGTAAACATAGAGATATTGTCACCACCATGATATGTGTTGAGTCTTTATTTAAATAGTATGGTTATTGTCATGTGTAGGATTATAAATGAGAGCTGGGGCAGTAATAATGTTATTTGAGACAGTGGTGGTTTCGTTGTTGCTTTCAAAGAAATATTGGCAACAATATTATTTGAGTCGTTTGTATATTAATTAAGTTGTCACAATTACATTATCTGCCTCACAGAGTGTCAAATCAATAGGTGATGGATTAAGATTAAAGGTGAATAAGCATATTAGGCAGGTAGTATGTGTTTAAACAAATTCTTGGCTGTTTATGAATGTAATCGTGGAAAGATTAGCTGTTGATTGTACTTTGTTGACTTGGAAATTTAGGTAATCAGCATCTTTTCCTGAAAGTGAAGTTTGGAGATTAGCACATTGCACTGCTAAATGACCCCATTGGTGACAGATGTAGAATTGGGATTTCAATCCTCTAATATATAGGCATAGAGTAGCTTCTTGATCAAGGATTTATGTTAGAATTAAGTTTGAATCAATTCATGGTGCAGTTGTAATTTGAAGTCATAGCTGTTACTAGGGATGAATATAGGGATATCCTTTAGATATATGGGGTGAAAAGCTGTAACTCTGCCAAATGTTTGCCTCATACACTGGAAATTTTGAAATGGTGTATTCCAATTGGTATATTTGAGCATGTCTGTGATAAAGTTGTACTGATTTGGATCCACATTACATAATTAAGGAAAAATTTCCAAGTATTTTTTATTTATGTTTGAAATTGGCCTCAACTGTGTGGTCTGAAATAATATGATTATCAAATACCTGGGATTTGGATGGTCAGCAATATGTGCAATGGTACCCACAGCCCATGCAAGGATATTACATCAAATAATAATTGCCTAGAAAATTTATATAGAGAAATGGTAATGTCTGTGGCAGATAGTATTATGGACGTAGTAGAAAAAAATCTTGAAGTTGCAAATAATCATTTTAGGATCGAATTATTGAACATATTATTGATTATCATATGTGCATCTGTGTTCCAAACTGTAGAGGGGGAGGTGATTCTGCTACTTAGATATTGATGTCCAGTTCTCTGCACAAAGGGTGGTTTTTCAAATCTTTGAGCTGACCTTGGGAATAATTGGAATATTTTTGCCTTTGTTATTAACATCTATTGGATTATTATTTTTCCTATTGATCTGTTGAGGATTAATTTTAGTAACATTAGCATATGTTTGTATTATCTTTGAACTTTGGAACTCAGTGAAATTAGAAGTTGTTGAAATATTGTTACTTTTGTTATTTAAAACTATTGGATTGTTATTAGTTTTGCTACTGATCTAGTATTATTTTTAGCATTATTAGCATTTGTTTGTATTATCTTTGAATTACGGAACTGAGTGTTAGTGAAATTTCTTCCAGCCACCAGGTCATCTCAGTCGCCATATTAACCACCAAATTATCGTTAGATAAATTGCTTATTTTTCAAATGCCAAATTGAAACAAATTGATAAGTTATCAAGCAATTGAAGACAAAAATTTATAATACGAGATAAGAATTTTACCTTATCAAATGAAAGCTTTAAATGTATTTTAAACAAACAAAACTGGAGCTTTTTACCTGGATTGTTGATAGATGAGATACAAGATTATTTACATACACTCGAATCTCTTAATCACCACATTTCACAACCGTATTACAACACTAAATAGTATATTTGAATATATATCTCCTGATCTACCTCATTCAACTATTTTAATGGAAGATTTTAATCTTGATTGTCAATCTTCATGTCAAAATGGCTTCATCTAATAACCTTTCCACTTATGAGTGGTCAAGGCTTTTTGCCTTCCAACTCTGTCTTTTTCCATAAATAAGTGGTATGTTTCACTCATTAATTTTTGCTTTTATTTACCAATTCTACATCATTTAATTCAACTTTATCTTAATCCTACTCCTTTCTCTGACCACACTGGACAATATCTCACCCTAAATATTGATGATCTGCACATCATGGCCACTATTTTCATAAAAACCATTTGAATTCTTCTATCCTTATATATCACAGAGTTCTTATTCTCTGAAATATTTATTGTGAAAATTGGAACAAATAGAACTTTTATCCAGTCCAAAGGTACCTTGCCTTTATACATATATTATCATTTAATATCCAACATCCCACATGCAGTTCACTTCCATCTTACCAACTTTTGGTAATGTTTGATGAGTAGCATACAGGGATTACACTTTTGAATCCTACACATCATAATCACTAACAGTTAGCCACACTTTCCCACCCTTATCAAAAAAACCACCAGCAACTTAAAGAATATCTTGCCATTAAGAAAAGAATTTGTCTTAATCATCAGAACACATGGACCTGAGAATATATTCTCTGGGTTCTGGGCTAACATCCACACTAAAGGTTCTTATAGCACTCCAATTTGATGGTAATATGTGGGTGGGCTATAACATGATTAATCCTATATACCAATATTTCAAGCAGAGGTTACAAATCCACAATGTATTCACATCATTTTCAGACTTATATGGGCCACCTACCTGATAGCAGTACCCCATTCTAAACTATACAATTTGCTGACAAGCTTGCCACCATAAATAATTTCATGTCACTCACATTCCAGTGGAATCCCTACCTTTGTTTTTTCCCATCCTATGCATTTTAGTGCATTATACCGCTGTGATCTGACAAGTTATCTATTCCAAATGATATAAGACATCAAAAAAACTGTATCAAATCTCATTTATATCATTTACCAAAAAAACAGGTTTAACCTCTGCCTTTACCAATCTTCATCCAATTTCAATGGGACCACTGAAAATTAAGATACTAGAAAAAGTCATGAAGGATCATCTAGAATCATACATTTACTTTCTCTAATTTCCAGTATGCAGTTTGCAAAAAAGGCTCCTCTGACATACAGCCTGTTCTGATGTTTAAAGCAGTCTTGAACTCAGTTCAAGACTGTAAAAAATGTTTCAATTGCAGTTCAGCTAGATGTAGAATATGCATTTGACTCTGTATCCAGTCCCATTCTGATTGATATGTTAGCTAACACTATCATTCTAAATACTCTGCTTTACTTAATTACCAACTTATTGCAGGGTAGGGAGATGCATATCACTTTCAATGGAAAAAGTCCACCATCATTCACCCCTATGCAATACATCTCCCAAGGCTTACTTCTTAGTGTGACTGCTCTTTATTTTCTACATAAATCAATTATTAATGCATATACAGCAGACATTTTTAGGCAATCAAATTATACACCCTCACCAATACATTTCATGCATAGCACACAAGAATGATGTCACTGTCTTTCTGACATCTCATAAGCATCTCTTCATATTACAAAACATTCTCAATCAAAATATTGCCACACATAAACTTAGATCTAACATGAGTAAAACAGCAGCATGGTTTATATACACCAACAAACCATATACAGAAATATTCCAGAGAAACAAAACTTTTTTTAGACTTCCCATTTTACACAAGCTCACAATGAAAAATATCTTGCAAAACAAGCTTAAAGAAAACGTCACATGGATTACCAACTCACTCTCCAAAGCATATCTCTCCCTTTATGCTAAAATTCATCTATCTAATATATTCATAAAGACTAAGATTAATGTTATTTGCCTATTTAAATTTTTAAAATCATTTAATTCTGCCATCTCCTCCCTATGCAACAAGTTACTATGGGGCAAGAAGACAGTTTCAATCTCAGCCAAAAAAATTAGTTGCCCACCCATTAATAATGATCTGGGCCTCCACATCACAAGTATTCTATATCCAAAAAGCCATAAATTCAATTGTGTCAATTTTTTAAAAGTTCCCAGCATTATGATCTCTGTTACAAGTCATTCCTACAGATAGATCTTTTCCTCAATCCTATCAGCATCCAACCGATCAACATTCTCCATGATTAATAAATACCCATCCTGGAAAATATATGCTATACTATATCTGTAAGCCAACAAAGATTGTCCTCCCATGCTTGGTATCAATAACTGCCAGATATTCTGCTCCTTCAAAAAATAGTAAAATTTGTCCAATATCCTAATTCACCTTAACCTACATGGATTGCCAAGATCTCATTTTCCCTAGTATCACTATCGGTATAAAAATATAAATCAATTCTGCAACCTATGTCATGCAGCAAATGAAACTCAACAATATCTCTTCCTGCAATATGAAGCCCACAATCAAATCAGGGACTATCATGCTAAATACATAGAGATGCTCAATTGCATCTATACAGCAGCTAATTCAATCCTATCATAAAATACATTCCCCCTCCACCACAGCATGTGCAACAACTTTCACCCCTGTATGCCTTCTGGTGCATTCACTGTATCTTCACCATTACCAACAACAAAAGACAACTACAATCATCAATAAGTTCCAACAAATCAAGGCCCAGTATAAAATACTGCACCCCAAGATATTTTTGCTGCCACCTGGTCACTAATAAAACAACCATCCAATCTATGATAGGTCACAATCAACAATAACCTCATTGAATAGCATTCATTGTACCATCCATTAGACTCAACAAAATTCACCTTCAATAACTGCCTTCAATTCTATTCACCACAAGACCACATAATTTACTCCCCATTTATCACAATCTACCAGCTATTACTACATGTAATTTAACTCTGAATTGACTTTCTTTGTACAGCACCCATAGCTTGATTATATGCTATATGGATTATACATTACCTCATTAGTATACTTCATGCAATTCAAAGAACAATAATCAAATTTAATTTAGTAACTGTAAATAACTTCCAGTATGATGCCAATTTTTACAATCTTAGGTTATATGTAATCCAGTCTATGAAGTTGAGTTTTATATTAATCTCTGTATCAAAATCTAATATCAGCAGTTTTAAAAAAGTATACCTTGAAACCCCGATTAATATAACCCTTAAAATTAATCCATATAAAAACCTGTGCAACATGATGGCATCTGTAACCCTTACAATCAACATTATGTAATGCTACATAACTCAAAGAATTAATGAATTTTTTTTGTTGAAACATAATAATAACAACAACAGTAGTAGTAGTAGTGGTAGTGTTATTGGTAGCAGTAGCAGCAGTAGTAATAGTAGTAGTGGTAATGGTGCAGCGGTGGCAGCAGTAGTGGTAGCAGTAGTAGTAGTGGTAGTAGCAGTAGCAGTAGCAGTGGTAGCAGTAGTAAGCATTTCAGTTATAATTTTAAAAAAAACACAATAATTTAAGATCTACATTAATATTCCATTAAATCATGATTCATTAAATTAAAATGAATAATACAGAAAAAATGTCAGCTCAATATATATTTTTAAATTTATTTTTACGTTGTATTACTGTTGTTTCTATTTATAATGATCTAACCAATAAAACGATTTTTTGCAATGTTGTTATATTTTTTAATCTTTCAATTATTTATTTTTGTTTTTACTCCAAATATAGTCATAATACAACAAAAATTAAATCAAAAAATATAAAGTACAATTGATTATTGTAGTTTTAATAATATAATTGATTGAATCTTTTTTTTTTTTGGCCACTATAGTTATTTTTTAAAAATTATTTTGCCTGGGGGAAATAAAATTTTTATAGACATGAAAATATTAATTAGAAATTAGTTGAATAAAAATACATTTTCAGATAATACACAATGTATTTGTTGTATATGATTAAAGTTTGTTTTTAGATATGAACTGAATAAGTATATATATATATATTTCCATATGTCATAGCATCGACTAGGAGGCGAACCCACAACAACCATCTGCAACCAACTGCTTGCTTGCAAGGCGGCTGTGCTCACCTCTCGGCTAACAATGCTTGACTATATTTTTTTTGCATTTGCAATGAAAATGTCATTTTGTTACAGATATATTATGAGAATACTCATTCCAAATTAAACAAGTCAATTATATTTTCAACTTATATTTAACCATATAAAATTATTAATTACATAATAGTAATATTTTCTCTTTTTTTTCAAATTTTGCATTTATCATTAAACAACATGAATAAATATGTTTTAGTTAATGCACACAAATTAAAATTTATTAATGCATTTTGTTACTATATGTAATCAGAGTTTGTTTTTAACTATATATGATACTGAATAAATATTGTGGAGGAGAGTTGTCAATAACAATGGAAACTTATTTACCTTTGATGCACCACAATTTCTTTTTTCAACAAATGAAACAGATATTTTTTTACATTACTCAATGAAGACTCAATCCAGAAAACTTTAGCTAAGACTTTGATTCTACTATTGCATTAAATCACTTAGGGCATGCAAATATTATAAAGTGTTATAAAAAAACAATTAGTATGAATTGCATTTTGCATTGGATTTGTAGCTTATGAAAAGGCATGATTTAAGTTTGGGATATTATGACATAAATACAAGTTATTGTCAAATTTAAAAAAATATTTAGTTAAATTCAACAGCAATAATTAAAGTATTTTGATATGTTAAGAGATTAATATTAGTAAAATGGTGAAACAAGGCAATTCTACCTGTTCAATTACTTTTGTACTAATTTAAAGAAGTCATTTTAAGTAAAATAAAATGCAAAGTGATCAAAAAATAAATAGAGATTATTAACTTGTTTTGGATTTTTCAGATAATGTTTCAGAGTTGCAAAAAAGTCAAACCATCAAATAAAAGCAAAGAAAGACTTTAAAATGTCTTAATTGACTTTTTTATTATTATTATCAATTATTAGTTCTGTTTCGGGTTTTTAAATTGTTAACTTGATGTTAGTGAATAACTATTTTAACTTATATATCATTATTCTGAATCCCATAAAAGAAAGAAACAAAAAACAAGAAGTTAAGCTTAACATTATTTACATAAACAAACTCATGGACTACAAATGTGTCCATACATCATATGTCAGTCACATCTTCAAATTCCATTCTTTAATCTTCTCTGCAGCAAACTTTCTTTTTAAAGATATCAACATATTTTTAATTTTAGCTCTCTATTGTATTTTAACTTCATTATATATGTGGGTGCGTGTGTGACACACATTGAACCATGACTTATTTTCATGCTTTGAAACATTGTTCCAGACACTAGGTAAAACGTAAATTTGTTCTAATTTACATTTCAGCTTTACAAGTCTCTTTAATTGCCTAAATTATTACATCCTTCCAAATTGCCTTGAGTTTTGTTCTGCATTTATCCAAAGAAGACTACACCAATTTACTTAACAAATGTTCAAATTTCTGTACACAAATTATTCTCAATTATTCTTTATTGGATTAGAAATAATTATATTTTATTAACATCTGAACTTGGATTTTTATTGCAGATCAAATATGTCTGAATTTTTTTATTCAATGTTTCAACCACTTTCAATCATTGGCAAGATTTTTTTCAAATCCACAACTCATGATTCTCTATACTTCAAATCTATGCTGGAACAGTGCCAGACTCATAAAATCCAGTTCTGGAACTTTTGGCACTCAAACTTACACAATAAAGCCATTTTATTACTTATGTGAAATTACTAAGACAAATGCAAACTTTCCCTAAAATGCATGTTACTCAACTGTTTTTCTGTTAGTCCAGGTTATAATACTCACCCAAAAGTCCTCTGTAGTTTTTCCAAATTTATATAGTATCTAACACATTAATTCACTTATTTTTCCTGCAAATACTCATTATTAATAAATTGTTTCTTTTTTTTAATAAATATATTAAATAATTTAGATCAAAACATTCCCCTATACACTAATCATCATCATTATCATCAACCATTATCAATCCACTGCAGGATGAAGGTCTCTCCAAGTTCAATCCATCTTTTTCCTATCTTTAGCTTTCCTTCTCCACATCACCCCTACATACATTTTTTTATTTCATCCATCCATCTCACATATGGTCTCTTTCTGGGTCTTTTACAATCTCTTGGAATCCAGTTTAAAATTTCAATTGTCCATCTATTATCATCTCTTCTAGCAATATGTCCAGCCCAACTTCACTTCTGTCTTTTAATTTTTTCAAAATACCTCCATTATCTCTTTACTGCTCAATTTAAACAATATTACTAATTTTCAGTCAATTCTATTTCACTATAAAACTTTATTTATTTCATTTTATTAAAAAATATATTAATAAACATGTTACTTCTGAATCAATTATATATAAATCTTTACTTCATCATTTGTTAGAAACCACTTCAATCACATATCATGGTCATTTTCAAGAGTGTAATCATAATTTTAGTGTGAATATTCTGCTATATGTCTGAAAAAATTAAAAAAGTAAGTATTACAATTTACTCACATGAATAAAAGTTAATTTAAAAATGCAATTATCTCTAAAAATTTATAAAAAAATTTCAAAAAATGTAAATGATTTTTTTTTTAATTTTTTACTTACTCTTATTACTGCCCTATATAGTTTTTAACTGACAAATTTTAAACCTTGCTTTTATTTATATCTTCAATTTTTTATCTTTTTAATCTAGTATTTATTTTTAAAAGCTTTGAATTAATTAAATATTTCAAACCAAAAAAATAAAACAAGTTTTACCTTTTTTATTTACATAGAATTTAGTTTTCAGTCCTCCATAAACTTAAAGGACAGAAAAGACAGTATAAGAATTTTTTGGAAATTCTATATATATAGGAAATGTTTAGACATGTTTTCTTTTATTTATTTAATTAAAGGCACACACACCCAATCCATTGGATTAAAAAGAAAAAATTGGAAGTTATAAATTGGAAGAATGTTTTACTTAAAAATGCAGGATAGGATAGTAATAAGTAAAATATTAACAGGGACTTTCACCTTCTTAATATTAGAATTACAAGTGTTCTCATCTTTACATTATGTTTTTTGAGATGTCAGTTGTATTTAATCTTGAAACTTAAATGTCTTTCCTGTACCTGCTGATATATTAACAGCCATTTCAAGCATTTTTTTTATTTTCATGGGTGTAAGAACAAGATTGTGTATACCTATATGTAATATAATTATCACATACTAAGCATTAAAAAGAAGTTATGCCATATTAAAATTTTTATTCATATGTTAGTCTAGTAGAAGTTTACTTATATGATGAGTAATTGTATAATTTTAATATCCTTCTATAATAAATAGGGTATTCTATTATGTGTTGTAATTAATAATATAAAAAATGTAATGAATGTCAAATCATACTTACACAATAATCAATGTTTTTACTGATGATCAAATAAAATTGTTTAAAATTATGTTTTTTAAATTTAAATTATATTGTTTATATTTTGGAGGAATAAATCATTAAGTTTTATGGATAATTGCACTTTTAAATTAATTAATTTTTGTGTATCTTGACAAAATGGATATGCTATATACAGGTGTGTGTGCATAAACATATTTTGTATAAATTATTGGATAACAATATAGTTTAAATTGTGCTATTTTAGAGAAAATGTAAGAGGTTTTTTTTCAACACTAGAACCAACAAATAATAGGGGGAAAAAATGAAATGAAAAGAATTAAGTTATTTTTATAAATTTATGTCCCATAAATCAAAGTGTTAAAATGCTTCAGAAATAACAAATCTTCCTGAAAAATTAAAAAAAAAACCTAAAGGATAGAGCTAAAGAAAAGATCTATAGGGAAATAACAGCAGAGAGTTGAAGATGAATGCATCAAAACTAGAGAATAGAAAACGTCTGAAGATCATGATTACCTGTCAGAAACGGCTCTGTTGTTATCCCACATTTTTCTGTCTCTGCAAGTCGTGAAGAAGTCTTAGGAACTTCATAAACATTGTTCAGATCTTAATTAATATTTTGGTAAACCTAAGAAGATTATATTGTTTGTATTATTTGTGAAAGTATTGAAATCTGCATATTATTTGAGCTATGTGTATTACTAACTTGTTACTGTTTATATTTATGTTAATTTTGCTATGTTCTACAATTATTTCTTTGTTGTGATATATATATTGTCTGTGTACAACAAATCACAAGAAAATTCAATTTTTAACCAATTAATCAGTGCAGCCGCCTTGCAAGTAAGCAGTTGGTTGCAGACGGTTGTTGCGGGTTTGCCTCCTGGCAGATGCTATGACATAGGAAAAAAAAATTAGGCAGACATCCCAAAGTTATTGGTGGAATCAAAGAGTAAAACCTGAGTAAAAAAGTAAAGCATAAGTTATTACACAGATATTAAACTTATATATAAATTTAAATATATGGATCCTTATATTTTCACTATTTTACATTAAGTGTTGAATCATGAATCGAAGTCAACAAAAATACGTATAATATTTTTTTAGCTAATGTTTTATTGATTTATTCACACTGTAAAGCAAAACTTTTATATAATTTAGACATGTAATTGTAACAATAAGTAAATATTTTAAAATAACTCTTAGAGCACATATATGTGTGTGCATTTATATATATATTGTAACGGTAAAAAAAAAAAAAAAAAAGCACAGCTAATAGGAAACTCACTCAAGAATAATCTTCATGCAGCTCCATATTCCATTGTCACATGATCAAAGATTTTTTCTTTTTATATCCCGGTAGACTCCGTTAGATGCAAGAGATTCATCAGTACATCACATCACATATTTTAATTACTATTATTGATTGCAATAAATGACAAATGTTAGAATAATGAGAAATGACAATTTATTTGCGTATAAACATAATCAAAACGGATAAGACAATTGTCAGAAATCCTCGGGAAACATCAATCTCTTGGTCTTTTACTCTGGATTGATTTTAGAATAACACCACTTGATGATCTATTGTTTTATTTAACTGCCTTAGCGAGTTTGATGAAAAATTAATATGATTAGATATTCATTACCTCATTATGCATTGACAATATAAGTCCTATGTATCTTAACAGTGTCTTGGTAGATCCAGACTTGATACACAGATTAACTGTAACTATTAATATTTATTAATATAACCCAGTATTAAGACGTATTCATCTTATAAGCTTTAGGATATGCTAAAAATCATTTAATAGACTATCCTATTAAAAGAACTAGACTAACATAAATCTTTCAGGCTACAAGTAGTGCTTGGAAAACTAATATTAAGGGACTCGAATAAGGCATCAACATATCACGTGAGCCAGATACTCTTTAATATCTGTTTTAATGCGAATCCAATAAATATCACCAAATGGCTGGGAAGGAGTCACACATCTATTTGGCATTAGTGACTGAAACTTACGAAATATCTGGTAGGAATGAGCATCTATCTGGTAAATCATGATAATAATAAGAAATATAAGTGGCAGGGACAATATTTGCATTACCTTTTTTTATAAACAATCAACGAATACACACACATATATATATATACAGTAGAAATGGGCATCTACCACATAAATTCTACTCAAACTAAGTCACTGAGTGCGAGTGGCAAGAAAACGCATCTGCTTCTCACTTGTTTTTGGACAATAAAAGTATATATATAACAGTCTAAAATAATAATATATAAGCTCAAAAAAATTTAAAAAAACACAAATATTCTTTCTCAAGCCTGCCTATCCCAAACCTGTGAGGGTGCTGGGAATAGTCGAAACTGTTATCAAATTAATAAATATAGTTTGCTAAACGTGTAAAAGAGTGGAGGTTTGATGTTATATACTGAATGTGTCTTATGACAATCGTCATTATAACCAAAAAAAAAAAATTAATAAAACATCCCAATTTTTGGTTATACATATTGTCAAAACTGAAACTAGAGGACATTCACATCTGTGATTATTTATAATTATACACATACAGTAAATTAATTACTAATAGTTTAATTAATAGATGTCAATTAATATGCAGTAATTTTAGGATTCAATGAAATAATTCACTATTGTCTGCAGTTAATTAAATGTTCCATCTTATGTTATCATCCAATTGCTCAAACAAATAAAAAATTGAACCATTTCTATCTTCTTCAGAGTTTTTATTAGATAACAAATACATACAATGACATTTATAAGATTTAACATTAAACAGGTGAAAATAGTTTAATTTTTATCTGCTTGGGCAGTTGCAAGATGACATAAGATATTTAATTAAATTTAATATTGACAGTACTAGGATATTCTGTCACGTTCTAAAAATTATTATATAAATTAATTACTGCATCATTATTATTATAATAATTTAAAATCTGTATCATTTTTGTTTTTTGGCCTTTTAAAAATTTGGACCTTGGTTATTGCATTGGAATATTAGAATGAGGCTTGCAGTCAAGTAGATAACCTGTGTGAAGTGATCTTACTGAAGAACTTAATGTTAATTTAGTGTGATGTTAAAATTTATACAATTAACAATGGTGATCTGTCTTGCATTGGTGGTCGAGAGGTCAGCGCAACTGCCTTACAAGCAGTTTCCCAGGTTGCGGGTTCGCGTCCCGGCCGATGCTATGACACTTGAAAAAAAAAACAATGGTGATTTGGTAAAATAAATTTATATATTCCCTTTGGAAGTAGATATTCTTCAATAACTTGTCAATAAATAAATGCATACATACATACATTTTCTATTTGTCAAAAAAAAAAAACTTTAAGAAAGCAATCTCAATCAGACCCATTATTCTTAAAACTTTTGATGATAATAAAGTTTGTTTTTGTTTTTTCACAAATGCTAGAGATCAAATTAAAAGCAGATGAACATATATTAAAAATTAATTTAAAATCATAATCAATTAAATTAAGGATAGAGACTGAATTCTATATTTAGCATTCTTTTTTCTGATTAACCAATAGAAGTATGTTAATTGTCAAAATTAATAAATACAGCATTAAATGTATATATACAAAGTAGAAATGAAAATAAACAAGCTGTCAATAAATAAATATGTATATCCATTTTTTTTTTCAGACAAATCTCTAAAAATAAAGAGACTGCTTTATTCTCAAAGGTTTTTAGAACATATGGAAGATAAAAGTGTATTTATCAGATCCACTCCTGTTTACATATTATATACATTTACAAATAAAATTTTATTGTTTCTAGACATTTACAGATTAGACATGATTAATAAGCAAATGTAAGAAATAATACGGTTCATCCGCACAACTTGATACACCATAGTAACACATATAAAATAATAATTAATAAAAATCAAATAAATAATATAAAAACATTGTCTAAATACTGAGAAAATATTAAATATTATTGATTATGATGTTAATTACAGGATAGCTTATTTATTAAATAGTAGTTTAATTAAGTTATTATTTATGAAAAGATATACTTATATGAGATGATCATGTGACAAATTCTGAGACATAATAATAATGTAAACGTTTAATTTTTATTAGATATAGGTATAAAAAAGGGAGGGGAGAATTTTTTTCTCATATAATTCATTTTTATACATTTCATTTTTGAAAAAAAAAACCGAAAGGGATTAGGATCTGAAAAATAAATAGAATATTTATTTTTCACAAAATCAAGAAGAGATTAAGATCTTTATCTCTGAAAAAATTAAGTTATTTTTCAATTGGTGAATAAATGGAATTTTTTTTTAAAAAAAAAAGAGATACTCTTTTTTCCAACAAGTAAATCAACTGCTGAAAGTTTAATGCAGTAATTTTGGACCCAGTCATACAATTGGATAAAATATTGATATGAGGGTCATTTTTTACAAAAACAAGCCTGTGTGGGCAGTAGAATCTAATAGGAGTTTAGTGATGAGTTCAACAATCAGAAACTCAGCTTTGAAGACTGATACTAAATTTAAAAAGAGAAATGTTTAAAATGTAATATATTGTAGAATTTATAAGAATCATTTGCTAAGCTCTTGCTTGACCTAATCATGAAATTAATTTAAAGAAATCTAAGAAAAGGAAAATATCTTGAGATATACTTTCAACAGATTCATTCAAAATCATGACTATTTCAACTTACATTAACCTGATGTGAAAATAATTGTTTAATTAGAAACCTGAACCTACAAAAAAAGAAAAAAAAGGCTAAATGAAAGTTGTATGTACTAACTAGTTTATATATTTAATAATATATGTGTATGCTTAAAAAACTGGTCAATGGAGGTAGCGTTGTCTCACTCTAGAAATAATGATAAGCAGAAAAGTAAAATTAAGCAGGGTACACCTATATATGCTAATTTTCTTACCAATAATTATCTAACAATAGGCAAATTAGCAGAATTGTTAAAATGTCTCCCAGAATTTATAATGGTGTAAGAAAAAAGCAGACTAGTGATATTAATAGAGCAGAATAAACATAGTTTAATGTGTGCAATGAAGTTACAGAACAGATAGTACAGAAGAGATAGTCAAATTAATTGATCTGACTCAAGATGTGAGTGAGCAGTAAAGTGCTTACTAAAATCACTAATGAAAATTTATGTAGAAAGGTAAGGAATTAAAATGATAAACTTTGAATAAAGCTAATAGATATTAAAAGAACTTTTAATAAAATGTGGAAATAGATTCTAACTTTATAGATGACCTATTCAGTGATTAATATTGTTTGTTGTGGAATTCAATCAGCCAGTCACCAATTGAACCTGCTAATCTATTACTAACTTATGCATTATTCCATATAAATAAACTCATTCCTTAACTTATTAAAACTTGTTGTGTGTTTAATTTAAAGTATAATTATTAAATTTAGGGCTGCTTTTACCACAGTCTGGCCCCAAATTTAGTTCTATAGTCTATAGTTTTTAAAGCTGTGTATATTAGGAGGTGCAGTCAGCAGTACTTATATAAGGATTTTACGTACACATATAAATTGCCTTGGTTGAAGAGGCAGAAACAGTAAATGATAATTGTCATAGTTACCACAACCTGGATGTATTACATATTAATAGGGGCATATATGTTTATAGAAATATAGAACAGTATGATAACACTGTTTGATGTGAAAAACCTGGGATAGTGTCATATACATGTCAATCATATGAGAAAATGTATGATAATAAATGGCATTACTGAAGACAAGCTGAAAATTGACACTCTAGTATGGGTGATAGGACAGGATGTCCTGCAACTGGCAAACATTTATATGATCTGAAGCTGCTGGAAAAAATCCCATATGAAAAGTTGCTGACAAAAATAAACGCCTATTTAAAATCAATAACATCAAAATATATAGTGCATTTTCATAGTAAAATGAAGTCACAAACTGAAAGCTATACATAATTTGGCATGCAAACTTTAGTAAAGGAATGGGTATTTAAGATTATTTAGAGGAGATACAATTGGATCAGTTATTATGGGAGATAAAGATATGCGAAGCTTATATAGATGCTTAATAGCAGAATCTATCCTAACATATATTGTCACCATTGAATGTGAGATAGCACATGAAACTCATTCTAGACCACACATAAGCATTTAAAAATAGGACAGATAGCCACCTTGAGTATGTGGGTAAATGATACAAAGGCAGAAGTGATACAGAAGAATTTGGTACAGACCCTTAATATATGTTATTGCTGCAGACAGAAGGGCCATATAAAAAATGTTCAAATTCAAAACATTCTCTGACTTAACAGGCCATTTGTCAAAGTTGTCAATAATAAGCAACAAATATCAAAAGATTTACCATTAAATAATAAATCAAGAGGAGGGGTGTCAAAGAAGGCCATGAATGTGAGGCTAATAAAGGAAAGAGATGATACACTGAAAATGTTAGGAGTAAAACTATATGGTAAAATGAGATAAAATAGAAATTGATAGCAGTACAGAAGCATAGAGAATTGACAGCTGTTTGAAAAAGAGCAAATATTGGTATGCAAATGAAGAAAATAAAGTTAGTGATGACAGATGTTAATAGAAATAGGATTAATGTCAAAGGAACAGTATTAAGTGTTCACAAGAGTGAATAGCCATAGTAAAAATTTATTACTATAGAGAGTTATGAGAAATATTAATTCAATATTAGGATAGATGGTTTCAATCTCTCAAAAAAAGCTTCAGACATATTAAAATACTAAAGTGAAAATTAAATATACAAGACAAGTTTAAAAAGACTGAACAACAAACTTTTACAGAAATAAACAAGAAATAACAAATGTTGCCAATTTCTAAAAATTGCATATGGATGACCAAAATCATGACCAAGCAATGTAATGCTTCCAATTTTAAATGCTCAGGAAAGTTTGACAATGTGTCACAAGTGCATTTTAATGACAGACTGGGTAGTAATTCCAAATGATGGGAGAAAATGTGTTCTACAACTGCTACCCAAAGAATACGTATGGATTGTATGTATGAATGAGCAAACTAATTCGTACCTTTAGTGGTCTAACATGAACAGGGATATAAAACAAACTGTAAGATGTCAAGCTTGCTGACAAACATTGAGATTATTAGTTAAAGAATATCAGCATTTCATACCAACTTCTGTAATAAATAAAACTTTGGCAGAATTATTATTAAGGGTCATATAAAGTTGCACATGTCTATATTAGTTCCAAATAAATAAAAGTGATAAATGTGTCTACCAACACTGATAAAGACATTAAAATGGATATTTTAACGGTCACTGAATGAGCCTTCAACATATCTGCTGTACGAGGGTGCCATCTAGGCATTTGAACCTAGAAAAATTTATATAGTAGGCAGATATGTAAGTTAAGATTCAAAAATTTTTTTTATATATATTATTCTGACCATTTGCCCAATGTCACTAGCTCATAGAGTAGCAGAGATTTTAAACATTTTTATAAGTTTTAATAGATTTAGATTCTCAAAATATTATTATTTAAAACAATAAAATAAAAGAAGCCACCACCAGTAATTAACACACAAATAGATTTTATTAACGCACATTTAAAATTGAGGAATAAATTTATTTTAGATTTTAACATTAATGTTTTTAAATTTAAATTACTATTTTAAATAGACCGCACAGATGGATATTTAAATTATATTTTACTTTAGCATGTTGAGCATAGATAGTCTACATAGATTTTTTCCACTTAAAAACTTATCAAAACATTCATTCAATCTCAGACTAAAAGTTCATAGCCAACCCAATGTCAGCTTCCAGATATATATTTGCAACCAATGTAATATGAAGATGCTAGCATAAAACCACACTGACAGGAATGTGCATCTGACAGTGTAATATTATTTGAAGGAAATGATCCGTGTCCAGAACAGGAAAGCACATCTACCTGACTAAGGAATCATGTATATAATTTTTTTAAGAGTGCTATGTATGGGGAAAAGCGGTCTTTCTGCCGTCTTATAAATCTCTGTCCATAGAGCTAGAAGGGGTCAATGGCACAGGAAATACATCTGTGACCATTTCCAATGATATGACTGCCTCTTTGGGGTCATGCATTCAGTTGGGCATGTTGACCTGTATGCTAAACATGCTTCACATTACATTAATATAAACACCCATATATCCCTCCACAAGCATTGCCCTAACTACAAAACAAATAGCCTGTTATTAGAATTTCTTAAACTAAACATAAAAGAATTTAAACATAGTTATTAATCTTTATCCATGCAGCTATCTACACCCAACTTTAAATTTAATACATTTTAGTTAAAACATAATACACACACACAAAAAAAAATGGAAATGATTGCTTAAACATCTGCATAAAAAAATATTAATGATTGAATTTGCATTCTTTAATTCAGATAAGAGTTCTTATTTTCAGCTATTAATTCATTGCAATTTTAGAAAAGTTCTTATTAGATAGACACAAGAGTTCATACTTTACGGATTGAGTAGATTTAGAAGTCCATCTTCGTGCTCACTTTTGTAGATTTTGTCTTTCTTTGAAACAAAACTGCTACTTGCCATTCATTTGGTCAGGAACTGTCATCCAGAGACCTCAGCTGGTTGTCCGGAAAATTAAATTTATTGCAGACTGTCACATTGTGAAAATCTGCAAAATAGCTAGTTATAACGATATATTCATAGCCAGCTCTCAGATCACAATTATAATAATCATTTTGCTTTTATATTTTTCTTGGCCTCTTATCATCAGATCTTGGGATTCAACGAGCAAGACATCACTAATCCTCTCGTGTTTCAGTTATGATCCAGGCTGTCATTTTCGTGCTTGCATTGGTCATTTAATTTCTTTGTATTCTCTTATCTGACCATTTAATTTATTTTAAATGCCTTAAAGGCTAGTTTGCTTTTGAACAATCATTTAATTAATAAGACAATCATTTCCATTTTCTAAGATTATAGAAATCAACATTATTTCTATTTTTAAAATATCAATCTTTATATTTTACTTTTTTTTTTTTTACAACAAAAAATACTTTTAAATACTTTTTCTTAAAATAGTTTAAGTTTTCCATCTGCGTGACAATATATATATTAAACAACTTTTACTTTTCAGTTTTTAAGTTTTTTTCTTTTTAATAAATCAATTTTATTTACGATCTTTTTATTTTCATTTTAAAATAATGTGATGGGATATTATATTCCGTTACAATATATATAAATAATCATGTAACTCAAGAGGCACCTATAAAATGAACTAGTGAAATTCAAGAAGATATAAGGTGGCAGAAAAGAGAAAAATCAACTTTATTGAGATCTGACAGAGAGATGTATACCAAGGTAGCTACAGGATTTTCTGTGAAAAGGACTTCTTTCTGAAAGAGCATTGCTATGTACTGACTGTTTTGGGCCTTTATTAATTATATATCTATATATGGTGTTGTGTCACTCTAAAATAATGATATGCAGAATAGTAGAATTAATCAAACTGCAAGTAACCTACATATTTTATTTTATATAGCAATAATTGTCTAACAATATGCAAATTATCAAAGTTGTTAAAATGTCTTCAGAAACTTATAATGATATGAGGAAAAAGTAGACTAGTGATAGTAGTAGAGCAGAGTGAAAACAGTTTAATATGTGCAATGCAGCTGCAGACCAGATAGTGCAGAAGAAAAAAGATGCAATCAAATTTAATTGGATTGACTCAAAGATATAAGTGAGCAGTAAAGTGCTTACTAAAATTGCTAGTAAAAATTAACATAGAAAGTTATGGAATTAAAATGTTAAATTTGAATAAAGTGAGTAGATATTAAAAGAATGATTTTTAATAAAGTATGGAAATAGAGTCCAACTCTATATACAAACTGTTCAGTGATTAATATTATTTGTTATGTAGTTTAACCAGTCAGTGGCCAATTGAACCTACAAATGTATTACTAACTTATACACTATTCTGAGCAAACAAACTCATTGTTAAGTTATTAAAACTTTTGGTATGTTTTATAATTATTAAACTTACAACTGCTTAGATTATAGTCTGACCCTGTACATATTAGGAAAAATAATGAATTTAAAATAACTGTTGAGCCGAAAAACTGGAGTTATAAAGAAGAAAAAACTAAATGGATTAAATAATAAAAGCTATAACAAAAAAGAAAAAAATCTGGTATTATTAAAAAAAATCCTAGATAAAATGAGATAGGGTAAAGGAATACATTTATAAATGTTAAAGTACAAAATTAACAAAGCATATGACACACTTGAACGAGAAGCTATAAAGATACACAGAAATTACTATACGCTAAGCGCTTCCGAGTCCTTTTGCCTCATATTCATAGCGGTACTGTGAGTTGCAGAATGAGGAAATAGGGCAAGGAAACAAAGCAGTATGCAAAGCGTATGCAAATGAACTAGATAGTCCAATGTTTAGAGATGTCAAAGCAGGTATCTCGTCTATTGATGGAGTTATTATTGCCATTAATAAAGTATGCTTCTCTGATTTTCCATTTGATGTCATTTTTCTCAATACAGACTATTTTAGGGCTGGAGGGTTCAAACACATGTCCTGTCTTCTTGGAATGCTCTAAAAATGTTGATGAATTATCTTTTTTTTTCATAGCTCTATTATAGTATATCTGTGTTGTGCTGTCCTGTTGATTATGCCTGCTTTGGTTTCTCCAAAATAAATGGCCCGGCAACCAGGTTGTGGGTATGATATGCTGTTAACAACATGGGGAGTCTGAGAAGGTTCAATTTTGTCCTTAGAGATATTGATTAGACGATTAGTGCATGGGGGTGTATGAAAACTAATTTTAAATTTGTTGGACAAAACCATTAATGCATGGGGGCGTATAAAAACTAATTTTAAATTTGTTGGACAAAACCAGGTTTTGTCCAACAAATTTAAAATTAGTTTTCATACACCCCCATGCACTAATCATCTAATCAATAACTCTAAGGACAAAATTAAACCTAAGGTTTTGTCCAACAAATTTAAAATTAGTTTTCATACACCCCCATACACTAATCGTCTAATCAATAACTCTAAGGACAAAATTGAACCTTCTCAGACTCTCCATGTTGTTTACAGCATATCATGCCCACAACCTGGTTGCCGGGCCATTTATTTTGGAGAAACCAAAGCAGGAATAATCAACAGGACAGCACAACACAGATATACATATAATAGAGCTATGAAAAAAATGATAATTCATCAACATTTTTAGAGCATTCCAAGAAGACAGGACATGTGTTTGAACCCTCCAGCCCTAAAATAGTCTGTATTGAGAAAAACGACATCAAACGGAAAATCAGAGAAGCATACTTTATTAATGGCAATATTAACTCCATCAATAGACGAGATACCTGCTTTGACATCTCTAAACATTGGACTATCTAGTTCATTTGCATACGCTTTGCATACTGCTTTGTTTCCTTGCCCTATTTCCTCGTTCTGCAGCTCACAGTACCGCTATGAATATGAGACAAAAGGCCTCGAAAGCGCTTAGCATATAGTAATTTCAGTGTATCTTTATAGCTTCTCATTCAAGTGTGTCATACGCTTTGTTAATTTTGTATATTAAATTATCGAGTGAGAAGTTTTAAAATCCTTAATATTTTACAAATGTTAAAGTAATAATTAAAAATATTAAATAATTTTTGGTGGTTAATTTTAAGATCTTTTTATTTGGATAAAACTGTGTAGTACATCCACGTTTTCAAAAAAAAAAAAGAGGGGAGAAAGGTTTAAGTTAAAATTATTATTTTTTTATTG
This sequence comes from Epiperipatus broadwayi, assembly GCA_028023455.1. NCBI lineage: Eukaryota > Metazoa > Onychophora > Udeonychophora > Euonychophora > Peripatidae > Epiperipatus > Epiperipatus broadwayi. Next base: position 1,831,895 of record JAQFVV010000037.1, on the reverse strand, counting down.
TGAAATATTTTTTTAGGATTTGCTGGTGTTTGTAGCAATACAATGGATAGGAATAAATACTGACCCCAAGTTAAATAAGAATCTAATTTAATTTTGAAAAATTCTTGATGATTCTATTACAAAGAATACAAATAATGTATTGAAAATTTTACTTTCCTTTAAAATAGTTACAATACGGGTATTATGGTTTTCATTTTGTGTATGTTATGACTATGTATAACTCATGGCAAAATATATTGCCTTGCTTAATTATGTGATTATTACATGGAAGTGCATGAGATTTGGTGTGGTTGGGCTTGGATCGAGTTATTGGGACTTGGTGGTCCTGGGCCTTGGACCTCATTGCATGTTGTGGTAGTAGGCGAAATGCTGAATGGCTGCCTATTTGAATGAAGAAAATGGGTCTTTGCTTCTGGGTCCAAGGTGTGGTAATCGTGGGCCTTCTAGATGCTCATCTAGGGCTAGATCATATTGATTGCAATAGTTAAGATTTTACTTCATTAACGTGGACCATTCCATCATTTGCTTAAAAGAAGACAAGGGGAACATATTTGTATTGATAAATGATGATGAATATAATATTAAGATTAATACACAAATCGAAAAATTAAAATTTGTAAATCTAAATAATTTCAACAATAAGCTTAATAGAGATAGATTTATATCCACTATACTATGAATAAATCATGACAGCATCTTTACAAAGGCCGAATATTTTCGTATATACCCGTCAACCTCTTCTCCTCCTAGAATCTTCGCTAATATTAAGCTGCACAAGCCTGACAAACCTTTAAGACTTATGACTGATTTTGGAAGGGCACACTATTTCAACACGGCAGTTTTGGTTAATCGCTGGCTTATTGATACCTTAGGCTTTGGTGATTATACCATCAAATCATCTTTCATGTTTGTAGGAAAAATTAAACATGTGTTTATACCAGCTAATTTTAAAATCACATCATTTGATGTGGCTGAGCTATACGGCTCCATTGACTGTAAACAATCTATTGAAATAGTCAATGATACATTAATAGCAAGAAACTGCCCACCTACACAAGCCAAATTTATTATTGATTTTTTAAAATGGCTTGATTTAAATATAATTGCTGTTTTCAGGGATAAGTGGTTTCAGTTAAACAATGGATGGCCAATGGGCCTCCCACTGAGTGGTATAATGGCAAGTGTTGTACTTGACCATTACAAGAAACTAATACTACCTGCATTCTTCATGTCAATCCCATATATGATATATACATGCTACCTTGATGATACCTTTATTGCAGCTCCAGAAGACATCATCATTAACATTCACAATAGCCTCCAGAATAAAACTAAGCTTACTTTTACTACAACTTGGGAAAACCAAGACAAACAGGTCAAATACCTTGACATATGTGTTAGTAAAAATAAAGATAAGCTGGACTACCAAATGGTAGTCAAACCTTTGGAAGTATGGGTTTGACAAACTCTAATTCTTATGTGCCTCACTCCCATAAACTTGCAGCCCTCTCTTCATTCATGTTTAGGAACCATAACTGTGCAAATATGAGGCAGATAAAAGAAAAAATCTTATCAATTATATAACCGATTTAAGAAAAATAGGACACACTTATTCATCCATCAACAGAAAAATTAACAAATTTTTCTATAAAATAAACCACAACAACAAGAAAGAAAACAAACCAAGAATCTTAATCCCATACATTCACTCTACAGCTAAAATCCTCATCAATCAACTACCATGTGACTTTGAAGTCACTTTCCATTCACCTCCCAACACCAATAGACTGATAAATAATACCAAAGACAGGATCAAACAAGAACTCACCCCTCAAGTTGTGTACAAAATCACCTGCCCTCAAAAAAATTGTATGGCAACATATTATGGAGAGACCAAAACTAACATTGCCACCAGAGTAGCTCAACACCGATACCTTTATAATAGAACCAAAACAAAGTTTGAAGGTAATTCGATTTTTGTTGAGCATGAGAGAAACACTGGACACGTTTTTCTATCTACCACAGTCAGTGTCATTTGCTCTGAAACAAACAACACCAAATGTAAAGTTAGAGAAGCTTACTTCATTGTGGGTGACCCATCGGCAATCAAACAGAAGAGAGGGCTGCTATTCTCTATCTCATAAATGGTCCACGTAACATCTACACATAAATTTGCATAATTTTAAGTTAATAATATAATAAGTCACCATGAATATGGGACTGTAAACTATCCCAAAAGTGCTTGGTGGTAAATTTTAATAATTCACTGACAATTAATAGCTTCATTAGCTGTGTGCAGAGCACATATATATATTAATTGATTGCAAGTAGATATTAAATATAATTGGAATACACTTATATAGATATAATTGTTATGAAATGAATAGCCTATTATAATCAAATGAATAATTGTTATATTTATAAAATTAAATGCTTTTTAATTTGTAATGGGAAAGTAAACCCAAAATAATCTGTAATTTTTTGATTAATAAAGGTTGCTCTTGAAAGATTATTATAAAGGAATAATTCATATAAATTAAATGTTAACTCTTCCTCAAAGCAAAGAAAAACTTCAGGAAGAGAAATCATTATTTTTGTATTCCCTTAAAATAATGCTTGTTCAGTCTTCTATTGAAATATTTTGCTTTTTTAAACAGCAAAATTGTGTGCTTTTGTATATTTATTTATTTTTAATAAAAAAGGAATCCAAAGAGGCCAATATAATCAAATAGGCAGCAAGGTCAAAGTATTTTTATCCTGCCTCCACATATTTGATGTATTTAATTCTTAGTAACCCATTTCAAGATCATTTGAGAGATTATTTCAAGAAAGTATGTATATGTTTTGGTTTTAAAAATAGAATAAATTGAAGTATTACAAAGACAAAGAAAAGTAGGGCTCCTAAACATCACATGATCACCATTACTTTTACTCGCACATAACTATTATTAACACAGGCAAAACTCTCCTTACAGTACTGTCACTCAGTGACAGACAGAGTAATCCAAGGCTCTTCACTGACAAAGGCCACAAGCCAGAAAATAGTCTGGAGTCTGGGGATATTGGATGAGTAGGCACTAGATGGGGATTTTATGCAAAAGCCTTCTGGGACCCATTGATTACTCTGGTTAGCACTGAGTCGCACTACTGTATGGAGAGTTTTGCTTGTGTTAATAAAAAGTAAGGCCACTACAAATACCACATTTTGTGAAACTGTTCATTAAATGTCCTTAGTGACACTGCGTTAGGATTTATTGAGATATTCTAAAAATTATAAAGTAATTTTAATATTCTAAAGCAGAATTTGATACATTTATCAGAAATTAATAATTATTTATTCACATTTTAAAAAATAAATTTCAATTAAAAAAAAATTTCTGAAATTGTTTACTTAAGACTGTTTTTTCTGCTAATCATTGACTGCTGGAAACATCCTTTGTTCTCATTATGAGCTCATTTTTTCAATATTTACAAAGTTCAAATATAATTTTTTAGAATGTTTTTTCATTTACAAACATATATTTCAACCAAATTGTGTCCAGTTTATTGAATTCTAATATAAAATAATGAATTACTAAAATCAAAAGTTGAAAGCCCACAAAAAGTGTCATTTAAAAGAATAATGAACTTGTCATAGTATGGGAGTTAATTAAGAAGAATAAGAAGGGGATAATAATTATATGTGTTATATAAAATCACATGTATGCCATAAAATTATGTATATTAACTTTGACTTTGTCACATTATCATGTTCTAAATTTTATTCTTTTATTTATTAAATTAACTTTTATCTGAAATTACATTTGATTTCTTTATTCTTCTAGCAATCTGTTTTGTGAATTACTAATGTATGTGAATAATTTCATTAAAACAGGCAAAACTCATTATATATATTACCACACACAGCAAGCTAGAGTAAGCAATGGATTCCAGAAGGCTTGTGCATAAAATCCCTATCTAGTGCCTACTCATCCAATATCCCCAGACTAGTTTCTGGCTTATGGCCTTTGTCTGTGAGGAGCCTTGGATATGAGAGCACTGCACCTAGATCTTAGGATCTAGTGCAATCCTCCAGCAACCACATTTTATCTCCATTCAACTACAAAACTATGAGTCTTAAACTGAAAACACCTTAATGTTTTCAATTCAAGCCCATTAGCTTATATAATCATATGGGTCTGAACCTAGTTCAGTACCCATACATTTTGGTGTCTTTGATTCTTAAATAACTATAGCCACTATTATCCTATTGGGCAGGATTGGTTATACACAAGCATAAGAGGAGATAGCCATGTGATGCTTATTGATTAATTTCATCAGGGTTGGGTTTTAAGGGAGTTGTGGGTTATCCCAGTAAAATTTATTTAATAATAGAATGGATTAAGCATGTATATTTCCTCTTGTTCATAGTGCCTATAGTTCCTGGGATGGTATTTGCAACATATTCTGTAGAATTATTTGAATGATGCTAAGGTTCTAAAAGTCATCTTTGTAGTACATACCTATACATTTGATAATTAGTATATTTCAGTTAATTAGTATATTTCAATCATGATACCTGATGGCCTGAAGGGTTGTTGATAATCAACATTGTTATCATGATCCCAGCATTCCTTTTTATTATTTTTAGATATTTTTGGCATTTAAATGTGTGTGAGTAGATATAACTGAATGTCTTATAATATATCCTAAGGGTGTCATTGGCTAAGTAATGATTAGTCTCATATGGTCTCATATCTTATAGTGTACATTTTATTTTAATCCAGTCACAAAGAATGATTGGTGATTCTTGAATATTAATGATTATTGCTGGTGATGCTATATATACCATATTATTACCTATAGTGATAATTTAGATATATTATTGTATTTTAGTGCAGATTCTTTGCTCATTTCTGATGCTCAGTAAAAACAGTACTTATGAGAATTATGAGGTGTATTTTCCCTGCTAGATCCTGTGGTATATACTATCATAAATGATGGTCCAATTGAAGACCCAATAATGACTGAGTTCTGCTGACCAGTACTACAAAATGACTATACAACTTAAAACTCAACTACAACTTTATATCTAAAAAACAAAAGGCTGTATTTTGGGCAAAATTAATAAAAGAAAAATTAATTACTGTGATTAAGTGGCAACAGTATATATGAATTCAGTTATTTAATGATAAATAATTGTTCATAAATTATAAAATAATGATGATGGCCTACATGTAAAAGAGTTGTGAAGTTGAATAGAAGAAAAGCAAGATTTTTGGTGCTTGGATAAAGCTTTTAGTTGTTAGAGTTTATTTAATTGTATTTTCAACTTCTGGTGATTGGGGGATTTTGTTAATGTCTTGAGGATCCAATGTTGTCCTGCAACTCCATGGAGGATTCTATCTCAGACACTACACCAAACAACTTTCATATTTTTATTTTACCAGCCTCTATGTCTCTAAAGAAGCAAGACATAATTTTCAAAATTATATATTTATGAGTCTCTAAGACCCAATGGAATGAGGCTTAAAATTTCAAGATATTCCAATAATCATATATTATTAGATTCAGTTTCTAAATCTCAGGTTTAAGATTTTGAAAATTTTATTGATATTTAGAGCTTGGTAACTTATAGACTTTAAAGTGAGGTAACTTTTCTGGTTTGTTTATGATACATTGTGCACATATTAATTGGTAGTTGGATTCTTCATCTGTCTCAGGATTAAGAATCACAGTGCATTCTTTTAATTGTTAACTATAGTTGAGTATATCATTCAATATACGTACTTTACTTAAGCAGTAAGTCACACATTCACAAACAAAATAAAAATGGGAAATAAAGTAGGGAAAATAAATTAGACTAGACAGATCAATGCACAAGTTGAAGCAGTCAAAATTCACATTGCATGGATGGAAAAATGATGTGAGGCTTATTTCATGAAATATTATTTTAAAGATTCACATTTCTTATATAATATTAAAAGTAATTGAATACAAACTTACATGCTGACAAGGGAAAAATTAAAAAAAAAAATGGGGGAGCAAATGTGCAATTAACTAGGCTCAGATAATACATGAGATAATCTTCTTAGTCCTTATGTGCCAGATGCTGCTAAGATAAATAAAATAATGCAATAAACAAATTAAAAACAATCAAAAAAGAGCAGAAGAAATGTAAATAATAAAAAGAAAGCAATCATCAAAGAGAAGACCATCAAAAGATGTTGATGAAGATAAAGGAAATTGATCAGAAAAGAGAGGCAATGACAAGATGATGCAACCTGTTTATGAAGCTATCCAATATAATACAAACATTGGAAACTAACCAGAAGAAGGACAAGAATATAGAATATACTATATTTCATGTGTACAGTATAAGGTAAAAGAAGGCTAAAAGAATAGATCAACCAGTGAAGAAGATGGATAATTGGAATTTCAAAGAGAAAAAAAATGGCAAAAAGGAATTGATAGAACTACTGGAAGGGTAAAAGAAAAAATAATAAGTTAAGTATGGGATCAAGTATCAAAATTTAAACAGCAAGTCAAAAAATGGAGAGTTAATCAATATTACTTCACTGAGAGAATAAAAACAACTCAAAAAGAATTAAGTGAAAATGTCAACAGACGAAAATGAGCAAGAAAATTAATTTTACTCTTTTATTCTTTATACAGTCTTTTCACATAATTTTGTGAATAATTTTGTCAATAGTTCCTTTAAAATACTCATTTAAGTGTGAAGCAAGAGAAATCTCTATTGAATAGATTAGAGGATCATTACAAAATGAAAATGGCTTGTGCTCATCTCCAGAGCTCAGTAAATTATTGGTGAAAATTAGTCACATCCCCAAAAAATTTCTAAGAATACAAAAATGCCATGTCACATGAATATTGTCCCAAATATCATCAGGATAGTATTCAGAATTAAGTATCTAAGAAAGATATAGAATAGGCATAAGAGAGAACACTATTCTGTTTTTCAATGCCAGGTATCTTGGTTGAAAGCTTTGATAATATCTACTTTGTTTGGTGGATAAATAATAATTAACATGCATAATCTGCTATTTAAAATAATTCAAGTGATTATATGTGCAGACAGAAGACCTATTAAGTATGTAGAATTGCTGGATTTTTTAGTTATAAGTTAATAAAAACAAAAAATATTAATCAGGCAAAAACTCTCCATACAGTAGTGCCACCCTGTGCCAAACAAAGTAATCAATGGATGCCAGAAGGCTTATGCATAAAATCCCCATCTAGTGCCTACTCATTCAATATCCCCAGACTAGTTTCTGGCTTGTGGCCTTCATCAGTGAGGAGCCTTGGATCTGAGAGCACTTCACACCTAGGATATTGGATGAATATGTACTAGATGGTGATTTTATGCACAAGCTTTCTGGCATCCATTGATTACTCTGTTTGGCACAGGGTGGCACTACTATATGGAGTTTTGCCTGTTTAATAATAGTTATGTGCTAGCATTAGAGATGGTGATCATGTGATGTTTAGTGGTTTAAAAAATATTAATAAGATTTTGGCTGATTCAACTTTGAAAATAAAGTGCCTCTGAGAATGAGAGATAATACCAATATAAGTAGCATAGCTATTAAAAAATAACATATAATTCATGGGAAGAAGTATAAAAAAAGAAGGAAGAATACTGTCTTGGAGAGATCAAAAATAATTTAGAGAACTGGCAGTGTAGGAGTTTTCCATTACTCTAGCACTATTCAGGTGAAGATGATTAGGTAGAGTGAAGAATAATGTCCATTTAGTCATCCATAGAAAAAAATATGCACAATAGTTCTCATATGAAGGTTCTTCCATGTAAGTATGCCTACATGTTACAAAAAAAAGTATGAAGGCAAGCATAATGCCAGGATCTAGATATTTTTTTTCAAAGTGTAATGTTAAAATAAATATCTTTATTTTAATATGTAAATGAAAAGAAAATGAAAAGTAATCCAAAAAAGAATTTTTCCTACCAGGATCAAATATTTTACTTTTGATAGTGGAAAATGAGAAAAATTATTTCTTCTCATGACCAAGAGGATCACCTACTTGTTAAATAAGAGTTTAATTAGGTTATATTTATTAAAATTAAAAGACTTGCATACATGAAATGATGTGACAAATTCTGATAACAATGATATTAATATAAATGTTTAATTTTTATTGAGTATAGCTGTAAAAGAGAGAGGGGAAATGAAATATTTTTTTATATGTTTTAGTTTTAAAAAAAATAAACACAAAAATGTATTAAGATCTGGGATATAAATAAACTTATTTTTCAAAAAATAAAAAGCAAGAAGTGATTAAGATTTTTATCTCAGAGAAATGAAGTTATTTTTCTATTAGCATATAAATGAATTTTTTAAAAAAAAAAAATACTTTTTCTCATAAAAAAGTAAATCAAATGGTCAGGGCTTAATGCAGTAATTTCTGGAAAAAATCATGTGATTGAATAGAAGATTGATATCAGAGTTGTTTTTACAAAAACATGAGTGTATGTGCAGTAAAAATCAGGAGTTGAGTAGTAGTGAATTCAGCAGTCAATTCAGATTGATCTCTCTTAGTTAAAAAAGAAAAGATTCTTGAAAAACAATATATTATGGACTTTGCAAGAAGCCTGTGTCAAGCTCTTACTAAAAACTGATCATTACTGACTTTAACTATGTAACTAATTTAGTAAAAAGAATATATGAGAAGGAAAACACCTTGAGAGAAACTTTCAACTAAATTAAGTATTGACCTATCCAGAAATCATGGCTATCTCAACTTATGTTAACCTGAAAAGAAAATAATTATTAAAATCAAAACCTAGAGCTACAAACAAAAAAGTTAAATAGATAAAATAATTATCGAGAAAATTTATAACAAAAAAAATCTGAAATGATTGACTAAATTAATAACGGCAAAATCTACCAGAAGAGATGCCTAACTAGGCAACTACAAAGGGACTGGAAAAAGAAAAAAACATGATAAAATGAGGTATTGTAGAGTGTTCACTTAACACATTTATAAATATTATTTTATAAAAAATGCAATAGTCAAAAATAATGAATTTCTTAGCTGTTTTTGTTGAAAGCTTTTTTTACTTGGTTAAAATGAGCAAGCCATCCTCATTTTCAAAAAAAAAAAAAGGGAGGAAGGTTCAAGTTAAAAATTTCTTTTTTAATTGTGAAATATTTTTAATTAAATTTTAATTAATTATAAAGAATCAGAAGGAAAAAATAATTTATTTATATGAAATCATATGTATTGCATGAAGTTATGAAAGTAATTTTGGATGTCACATTATCAACTAAATTTTTTTGTCACTTTATCATCTTTTAAATTTTCTTTATTTTTGTTCTTATTCTTCTAGTTATCTGTTATGTAAATTACCAATGTGTGTAATTGATTTTATCAGAGTTGTGCTTTAAGATATTTGTAGATTAGCATAGTAGAATTATTTAATAATAAAATGAGTTAATCAGGTTCCTTATGATCCTATAGTTAGTTGTCATAATGGTATTTTCAAAATATATATGTGTGTGTGCATGTGTGTGTGATCATCTAGATTGTTCTCTATAAAATCATTTGGATAGTGCTAAAGTCATAAAAACTATCTTCAGAGTCCACATATTTTATTTACTTTATAGATTTGATAATTAGTTTAATGAAGGTCAAAGGTATCTGATGTCCCAAAAGCATTGATTATAATCAACATTGATGTCATCATTATTGTAGCATTTTTTGTTTATTATTGTAGATATTTTAGCAGTTAAATATGTGTACATAGATAAAACATTAGATTGTTTTATAAGTCCTGAGTTTTGAATTGCCTAGATGATGATTAGCCTGATTTTACAATGAATCTTTTGTTTTAAACCATTCAAAAAGAATGCCTATTGACTCTTGAGTTTTAATGATTATTGCTGGTGATGCTATGTATACTATATTATTACTTATAACTATAATTTCGATATTACTTTTATTGGATTCTTACGTTGATTTTTTGCTCATTTCTGTTGTTCAGTAAAAACAGTGCTTATGGGTATGATGATATCCCTGATATTCCCCTATTTCATACTCTTACAACATATATAGGTTTATTTAAAAAATATATGCAACCTTTGTAGACATTTACAGGATACACATAATGATGTATAAGCAAATATAAGAAATAATAGAGTTCATCTTCATAGCTTAACAGACCATGGTAACATCTATAAAATAATAATAAATGAATACCAAGTAATGTGTAAACATTATCTGACTACTGGGAAAATATTCATTCTGGTAAGGAAAGCAGCAAATACTAAAAATTCATTTAAAGGTTAACAACTATTATTCAATACATTTTCCATTATAGTTAGATGACAAAACTCAGAGACCATATGATTCAATAATAATGAATTTATATTACAAAATGGTTGATCTTCGAATGAAGTTCAAGTTTAAAATAAAAATTTATCTAGAATTCCTCATCAGTTCTTAGGAAGAAAACATTAACAATATTAGAAAACAGCTAATAATAGTAGTTAACTGGTCTAGAGGAGGTCTACTTGAGGAACATGCACTGAAATGTTCAGTTATCTGAAGAAAAGTTGCAAATTCCATTTAGATTTGATCACCAATTTATGAGGAGTAGGATTAATCACATAACATCATATAAATTAATACATTGCACAGGCTTAAACCTGCATTTATATATGTAATACAGGCGGGATTCGAACTCAGACTTTCACCATATAATTTTTTATGTACTACATATATGAAGAAAAAAAAATCGAATAACAATAAAAGCAATTAATTTTTATTTTTAAAAATAATTTATACAAAATATTTTTTCTCAACCCTCTGTAGTGGTAAATTCTGTTGAAATGTCTATTATGAAAATTGATGATAATGGTTTATGTAAAGGAATAGTGCTTTGTTTACTGTTAATTTATGAGGTGACTATAATATATATATATATGTTTGTGTAAATAAGTGATTTGTAGATTTTTAGCATACTGTTGACTTACCAGCCTCACAATTAGGACATTAGAGGTTTGGTACTTGACAAATAGAATAACAATTTATATTTTATATACAAGTATGACAATTTTGTTATATATATATAAGGATGTATTTGAAAAGTCAATGTATTTTTCATTTATCAAATCTCTTAATATATTTGTTTGAGTGTATAAAGTAATTAAATAACACATTAATCCATACTATTTTATTTATAAATAAGCGACTTTTTTTTCGCATTAAATAGTGAAGCTATAAATTTTACACTAATTTATAATAGGTTTGCTTAGCGCTTTCGAGATTTCATGTTCGAATCTCATATTCATAGCTTGTAAATAAAGATTGTTATGATTTATGCAAATGCGTTTGAATTTTTAATTAGTCCATTGTTTAGAGAGAGCAAAACATGCCTCTCTTCTATTAATGGCATTGATGTCATTTGCTATATATAAAGCTTCATTAACTTTTCTTTTGGTGTCAGTTTTTTCTGTACAAATTATTTGGGCAGAACTAGGTTCAAATACATGGCCCATAGCTGCTTGGTAGTCCCAGAATGCTGAAGATCCTTCATTTTTATTTTAACCCTATTGTAGACATACCTATGTTGGTAAATTCTTGTGTTCAGGTTAGCCTGAGTTTCACCATAGTATGATGCATGGCAGCCAAATTGAGGGCACACCATTTTATAGACCACATGAGGAGCTTAATCTTTTTCTGTTTTATCTTTAGAATTATTTATCAATCGGTTAGTATTGGGAGGTGTTCTGAAGGTAAATTTAAAATTGTTAGACAATGTTTTTGCAATATTTGGTGTTACATTAGTTATGAAAGGAATTGTTAGGTATTTCATATTGTCTTTAGGCAATTTATTTCTTAGTTTTCTATAAAATATTTTTATTCTTTGATTGATTGTATTAGGTTTAAAGCCTATGTTAGTCATTTTACATATCTGTCTATATTGTTTTTCCTATCCGCTATGTATTTACATAACTGATGGTTTCTGAATAGGAAAGCATTCAATAAAAAAGATATTTGCTGAATATAATGGATTTTTCTGATTAAACTGATATTTTTTTATTTAGATTGGATTCTCTACCAGCTTTTTGAAGCAATTTTGATAGGATTTATGTAAACCTTTCTATACAATACAGTTTGTTTTCTTTGGAAGGTTTTCATAATTTTATCCATCTGCAAATTCCGCTGAAATTAGCTTTTAATGATAATTATTGGATAAAATATTGAATGTCATCTATATCAACTCCATCAATTATGCTGTCACTCAATACCCAAGCCCCATACACATAAAGATATGCAATTCTGGGTCTATTTTATAGAGTTAAATTTCTGAACATTTCAAAATTATATCTTGACTAAAAATTAAAACATAAATGTAAAATGACTTAAAAATTCTTTTTATTTCAAGCAATGTGTTAACTTAAAAATATAGTGACTTTTCAATTATCCAAACAAGGAAACGTGTAATAAACTATACAGCAATCTTTTCCAGAAACGTCCATAGAGAAATAGTAAAGAAGAAAATAATATTCTACAGGCTAATCAATTTTTACTAATAAATACTTTGACAATTTTTCTTATTTATTTTATTCTTTAGTTAATAATTCCAAAATACATAAATATATTCTTAGCTTTGTTTTCTATTTTTAAAAAAAAATCTCTCAAATTTATATTAGATTTAAACTCTGAAGTATATTAAGTTAGAGAGTTTCATTATCTATAGTTCCAGAAAAGAGTTAAAATAAACCATTTTAATGCAATGTAACTAGCTTCTGCAATCACTTTTTTTATATATATAGTTTAGTGATTAATGCATTCATCTGTTCAGCTCATCATGGATCTAAATATAGGTAGAATTAAGAAAGTTCCAAAAAGTTGATAAATGTAGATTGTTGATGCATCGGTCACAAAAACAAAACATGACTGAAATATGATTGTTGAGATATCATACATCACGGTGAACCAACACCATTGTTTATCTCTAGGTTATGAAGTTGTGCAATAAAAGAATAAAAAGATATTCTTTTTTTAATTGTCTTCTTTTTGTCATTTATATGCAAGTTTCCTAACAATCATCGATCTTATCAGATTTTAAATAGAAACTTATTATTTTTATAATTGTGAATCCACATTAGAGGAAGTATATACTGTTTAGTTTGCTTTTGTGTATATAGACACCATTTTTATTTTCAAACATTATCAACCACTATAAAATGAAAGTCTATCTAAGTTTATTCCAAGTTATCCTATTTATAGCTTCTATTCTCCATATCATTGCAGAAAACTTTATCTCATCCCATACCCCATAAGTTGTCTTTTTTTAATTTTTTTGACCAGTATTTTGAGATTTAATTTAAGACTTCTGTTCTCCTTCTAGCAACATATCATCTGTATTCCATTTATTTCAATTAATTTTTTTTAATTATGTCAATAACACCTGTTTGTTTTCTCACCAAAATAATTTGCTTTTGATTCCTTTTTGTTACTCCATAATATTCATCTGGCCAAGATTTGCTGCATAATCTGAAGTCTATTTCTGAATTTTTTTAAGTTTGTATCTGTAGAAATTTCAAGTCAAATTTAAAAGAGCTATGTGCATGATTGTTTTGAAAAGAAATGATGCATCATTATTTTATATCATTTTATAAATGCATTCTTTTCCTATCATATTCTTGAAAACTCTTGTTTAACCATTTGAGAACTTTTTTTTATTTTTTATTTTAAATATTCATTCTCAGTTTTTGATAGCACTGCAGCAAGTTGGATACTAGCACAATGTCCCTGTTTACATTTAGATGAACCTGATGTTTATTCGCAGACTTGTGAAACTGACTTTAACTTCCTGAGAGATACTAATTAACACTGTCTTATTATTCTCTCTCTATATATATATAAAGTGATTTTCTGTAAGTATTTTCAATTTTGTTTTTCATGACATTTTATGAATTTTATTCTGAATAAGAGCTTTACACTTTAACTCTGCTTTGAACACTGAAAAATTTAAATATTACCCTGAATATAAAGTCCAGTTATAATAAATCATTCATGACATATTAATCACTATGTAATCATGTGTTTATGTAACCATATCTAGAAATTTTAATTACATTGACCACAATTCCGACTACAATCTATTTCTTTATTGTCAATGTTGTTTTGTTTTGCTTATTCAAAAATATATATATATATGTTTATATACAAATAAAAACGTCCATTAAATAAAAACTAATAACAATATATATATACAAATAAAATGTCTGTTAATTAAAAACTTCAAACACTTTTTAGCAAACTCTTTATTTGTACATATACCTACATTTCGACTGACCTGCAGTCTTCTTCAGAGCTATGATATAATGAACAAAATAAAATACATAATTATATAATAACACTATAAAAAATGTAAACAATAAAAAACTAAAAACAACATAAAATATTTAAAAAAAAAAAAAACTAAAATAAATAATCAAACCCCAAATAAAACAATTAATATAATGTACAACATAAATAGAAAATAAATATAAATTATACATGTGTATTCCTAACTTTACACACATATATATATATTCAAGGACAACTATTAATCTAAATATATATCTTATCTATTTTATTATTATTAACAATCTATTAATTATTTTATTCTTCAGAAATCTAAACTTTATGGTTATTAACTAATATTCTTTTAATTTTAAATCCTATAATATCTATTATTTCCTTACTCATTCTTCTGGTAAAAATAATATTTTATATTTATTATTATTTTTTAATATCTAAAACCTATAAACATTATAATCTTTGAACTTACCCAGTTCATTTTAAATAAAAATAAAAAGAGTGAAAGAAAAAAGAAAGGTGAAATTAGATATATAGAAATAAAAACAAATAATAATATCATAGTAAATAAGTTTAACAAAATTATAAAGAAGATTAATAAAAGATACAAAAAAATAAATACTACAAAAATAGTTAATAAAAAAAGAGGAAACCTATCAAATTTGATAGATAACAAATAAATAGGATATAATAAAGATAATAAAGAAATAATTAATGAAGTATATGTTATAAAATGCAAACAATGTCTAGATAATGGGATTGATAACAAATATGTGAGAGAAACAAAAAATTCTATAAAAAACAAGATTAAAACAACATATGGCAGAGAATAAATCACTGATATACATATGAAGACAAAGTTCAATAAAATTGAGGTTATATACAGAAAGTATTAAAGAAAGGAAAATAAAAGAAACTATATTAATAAAAAAGATAAAACAAAAATTTAGTAGAGATTCTGATATTAGGATGACATTGGTATAGATATAGTTATTAAATAAGATATATAGAGGTAAATATATAAAGAGAAAATTGTTTGTAAATGAGTTGTGAATGATAAAAAATGGTCAAGTTAAATAGGAATATAAATGTAGGTATATTTATAGATATTACATAATAAAAAAATAATAAATAAATAAACTTAGCATAATATTTACATATAAAGCAGTATAATAAAAATTTATGAGAATATATAATAATAATAATAATAATAATAATAATAATAATAATAATAATAATAATAATAATAATAATAATAATAATAATAATAATAATAATAAAGTTAGAGTGTATAAAATAAAATACATATATATATATATTGTACCAACATTGTGTTGGCACATAATAATTTTATTTAAAAAATTATTAAAATAAAAAAATCTTTCGTCAAAGAAAACGTAAGATTAAAAGTCTAAAGAGTTTTTTTCTTATTATTATTCATTAAAATAAATAGTTAAAAGTTTAAAAGTTCTTGAATTAAGAGTTACAATTAATTAATCAAAAAAGGGGGTTGCTGTAGAAACAAACTAAAAGTTTCATAAAAGAAGTTAAAGAGTTTTTTATTATTATTATTATTTAAAATGTAACGTAAAGTTTAAAAATATAAATCTCTTTTCATTCGAGTTTATTAGAATAAATTATATATGTGCGTAAATGTAAGCTTGTTAATAAAATATATAATAAATGCGTGTATATGTGCGTGTTAAAATCACATTGAAAAAAAAAACACATGAAAATAAATATTAAAATGAAATAAAGGAAAAAATATATTTAAAAATACAGTGATGGTTACTAATTAAAGATATAAAAACAACACATTTGCATGGCTACTAATTAAACGATCTTAAAAACATGTAATTAAAAGATTATCAAAAGAACTTTGACAACAGATGGAGGATATCACAATGACAACACGTCGGATGTATAAATAGCCAATTTTTATCAGACAGTTAGTTGAGTTAGAGTTGAGTTCGAATCGAGTTAGTTGCATTTGAGATAACAATTCAGTACAATCTATCAGTGAATTATAACAGTCAGCTTATTATACATTCAGAATCAAGAATGCAGTGTTAAAACCTTGGAAAACATACAACTTTCTCAGCCTGAAGTTCAATGAAAACAGCCAATCTACCCAATAAAAGTGATGCCTGCGTAACAACCTGAAGCCGCTCAATATCTAATTGTTTTAAAGAAAATGCCTCAAAATAATCAGCATCAAATCTTCACAAGAAAACTTCAAATCTAACTGATTAGAAATACTTCATTAGAAGCAGCAAACAGCAAGAAGTATCCACGTTCAAAATCCTAGGTAATAACATTTTCTTATTTCTAAAGTAGCCACCACATTCATAAAGTGTCAAGAGTCAAGTTTAAAAACTCTATAGCATACATAGAGAACTATTAATATGTGTGTTTAAAATGTTATGTGTGTTCATGCGTTAGTATATAGTGATTTCATTGGATTTTGTATTTCAAATATAATTTAATACTTTCTCATAATATATTATAGTGTGTTAATTTAAAATGTGCGTGTGTTATTATTAGTAAATAAGATTTATAAAACATTTAAAATTAGTTTAATAATTGTTGATTAAAATAAATTGTCTTTAAACTTAAAGCTTTATTTGTCGGCCAATTCTTTTCACGACTAATTGAATTAAACAAAAAGCTGAGCTAGTTAAGGGATTTTTCGAGCGCTGGATTAGGGGCCTACTGTCCAAACATGTTAGTCTTAGACTAGCTGGTGCCCAGGATTTACTCTGAAACAAATTAAGTATTTAGATAGTAGGGGTTTGAATCTAGCAGCCGAGGTAACCACGATCTGGAAATGTGATCGTGTTATGCATTGCATAGCTCGATCTGATCACGGGTAGTATTGACAGCTTTGCTATCAATAATATTTTCCGCTTTGCTTGAACATGCCGGTTCATTCTCATAATATTTATAATTAAATAAGATTATAAATGTATTAGAAATAAGGTTGAAACACAGCTAAACCAAGCTTGCAGTGTAAGTAAGGTAAGATCTTCGGATCGACCCCAGTACAATATATATATATAAACAAATAATATTCATTAAGGCTGTAGCCTCAAGCACATGCGTATAAAATGTGATAGTAGGGACCTCTACAGGTCTTAAAATCACAAGCTTACTCATTGCAAGATAAAGTAGTGTAATATAAATTTATGAGAATTATATAATAATAAAAAAGTTAAAGTGTATAAGATAAAATAAAAAAGTATATAAATAAACAGTTATAGAGGATATGCATATTTGGTTTAAATAATATGTAATAGAGAGAGCTAGGGTGTAAGATAATTTTTTGAAAAAAACATTTTTTAAGAGACTAAAATGAACTGGGTAAATTAAAAGATTATAATGTTTACAGGTTTTAGATATTAAGAAATAATAATAAATATAAAATATTACTTTTAACAGAAGAATGAGTAAGGAAATAATAGATATTATATGATTTAAAATTAAAGGAATATTAGTTAATAATCATAAAGTATAGATTTCTGAAGAATAAAATAATTAGTAGATTGTTAATAATAAAAAAATACATAAGATATATATTTAGATTAATAGTTGTCCTTGAATATATATTATACCACTATCTTAACTATACACATAATAATTTTTGTCTAAAATTTATTAAAATAACATATTTTCATAAATAACGTGGAAGTAATAAAATCAATAAGTTGTCCATAAATAAGTGAAGTAAAAACAAAGAAAAATATTTCATTTGAAATAAATAAATTTATAAAAGTCTAAAGAGTTTTTTTTATTATTGATAGTTTAAGCAAAATACAGTTTGCTAAAAAAAGTAATCTATAAAAGTTTAAGAAGTGAGTGGAAGGGAAAGGAAATTAACTTAGAAAAGTTTAAAAGTAGTTGAATTGCAAGTAATTAAGAGTTAAAAGTATGACAGTTTAAACTATAAATCGTTTACATAAAATTAAAGGTACTCTCTTTTATTTGACTTAAAGAAAAAAAAGTAATCTTAAAAACTAAATGAGCTGATTTTAAATATATACATGCATAAATAGTGAATGATTGTAAACATAAGGATTAGTAAAAGAAATGTGTGTGTGTGTTAATAAAATAGATGTGTACGGGTTAAAAATATAATGAAATATGAAAGTTAAAAATTAAAAATCAGATGAAAGTGTATAATTGGAATTTCTATCAAGAATTGTATGCAAACAGAATTAGCAATGGCTACTATGTAAAAATCCACAAACAACAGAATTAGCAATGGCTACCAACTGAAAACAGGATTAAAATCTTATCAAAAAAATGTAATCAAAAATAATGGATGAATTTCAACAATGGATGTAGCTGGTGGATATAAAAACTAATTAACAAAGTGACAACAGGTCATCATATAAATAGAGTGAGAATAAGATTCAGTCAGTCAATCAGTTCTTCAATCAGCAAGTCTTTACAATCAATATATCACATATCCAGAATCAGTGTTTTCCATGACAATGCAGTGTTGACAGCTGTTGAAAGCATACAGCCAGTCTACAGCCTTAGTCTGAGAGAACAGTAGCCTTCTTGATAAAGGTGATGCCTGCCTAATAACTTGAAACCACCAGAGATATCTGTCTTAAATAATAGTGCCATGAAATAGTAATATAGGAACCTCCACAACAACCTCAAATCCAACCAGTTGGAAAAATTCACATGAAGCAGCAAACACCAAGAAGTCAATGTCCAAAATCCTAAGGGTAATGAATAACTTTTCTTATTCCATTTCTGATATTAATGTAGCCATTGCTAATCTTGAAGCCTCCCAGAGCCAATTAATAAATGAACTCTATAACCACATAAAATGAACTGTTGATGTGCATGTTTTGAATGCTTGTAATTATTTTAATGCTGAATTATATTACTATTGTATATCTTATTATAATATGTGTGTGCCTGAGGTTATTATAAATCATTGTTTAATTTAATTAAGATTTTATAAAAGTAGTTTAAAATTTACAATAATAAATATTTAGTTAAAATAAATTGTCTTTAAAATTTAATATTTTGTCAGTCAATTCTTTTACCACTAAATAAAGTAACAGTATATTATAATATCTTTTTGATTGAGCTAGTTGGGATTTCTTAGGCATGGAATTAGTTTGCCATCATTCAAAGCATGTTAATTTTTGTAGCTAACTGGCGCCTGGAGTTTACTCCAAAACTAAAAAGTGCTCTGAATGATAGGTGTTGAATTTTGCAGCCGAGAAGATCTGTGTCCTTGAAATGTTATCATAGTTATATATCTGATATATATGTATATATATAGCTCCAACTTGGTCACAGGTATCATCTGGACATTATTCATCTCTGCCTAAGGGGCTGGTATGGAGCAATACTTAAATTGCATTGGTGTAGATCGAATGTATAAGTTTATAATATTATATTTTATATATAAGAATAAGTTTATAATATTGTTTCACAAGTTATATTTCATAATGTTATTTATTAAAGAGTCAAAGTTCATGTTAGTTTTCATTTACCAAGCAAACAACCACCCCACCTGGTTTATTAGCACCCAATGTGGAGCAGAATCATCATAAATGACAGTTAATTAAAAAAAATTTCTTGTTTGAAAATATTCAAAGAAATGCTAAATTGCATACATGCAATTAAGAATTTTAAAGTGGTATAATTTAAATAAGGAATTGACCAAAACTATTTTTTCTTTAAATAAAAAGAGAGAATTAAAGACAGTTGGATATTTTGGGCAGAGTTAAGACCTTGAGGACAGGTAGAGAAAAAAGGACAAAGGGGGTTGGAGTCAGTCATATGTTCCATTTAAGAAAATAAATAAACAGTAATAATATTTCATGATTCATAGAAAGTAAAGAGATAATAGATATTGTATTTAATTTTATTTGCAGTTTACAAATAAAAAAAGAACAGCGCAACCATGGTTAAACAAATGGAGCAGAAAGAGAGCCTGATATTTTTTTAAAATCCCCAATTAATGGAAAAAGAGAAAGAAGAAATATCTGAGACACAGATGTTGGTGAAAATGATGGTGAATTTAAGGAGAGAAATTCAAGAACTCAAGCAAAGTCAGAAAAAGTTCAAAGTAGAAATGGTTAGAGAAATAAGAGAAATAAGACATGAGATAACAGGAAAGGTAGAGAAAAACCAAGAAATCATAGTTAGATTTAGTTAAAGAAAGTCGGGAAGTTGAAAAAAAAGTTGAGGTAGTAAGAGATGTAAATGAAGGGAAAGCTAATTAGAAAAGGTAAATCAAGAGATAGTAGAACAAGATAGCGTTAAGTATAGCAATTTGGAAATGAAAATAATAAAGATAGAAGATAATGTAAAAGAGTTTTCGCAAGAAACTAAAAATGAAAAGGTTAAAATAAATGTTCGTTTTAAACGTAGACTCAAAACAAAGAAAAGAGTTAAGAGAAAGAGCAGGTTGTTTTAGGTGAACGTTATAGGACGTTTATTTGAAAGCATAGAATGATTTTTGTCTGTTGTATTAAAGATAAAGTAGGTCAGTTTGAAAAACTACAGAGTTTTGATAAGTATAACGGTTTACTGATTTACAAAGTTGGAAATAGAATGAATGGGAAAGAGACAAGGCAACAAATTATAAGTGAGGGATAGATGAAAGGGAAAAATTAATTTATATTATAGAGTTAATAGAAAGAAAGAAAGAACAACCTGACACAGTTTAGGAGTTAGTTAATGGACGGAATGTTAAAGTAATGAAAAAAAACAAGGGACTGGAAATGGATAATGAATTTAATAGAAAAAAAAACTTTTGTCATTGGTGATAAACCTGAATAGAAAATTTCTCTATTTAAAACTGAAATAAAAAAAATCAATCATAAGTTGTTTTCATAAAATAATAATAATGAAGGCTTACCAGAATAAAAGATTTATTTTTCACGCGCTTATTAAAAAGAAAAATGTTTGTAAATAAATAGTTCAAATAAAATTAATAAAATCAAGTGAATAAAATATCTGTAGAAAATAATAAAGCAGCATAATAAAATAAAATAGTTTTTTTTAATACATGCAAGTTAATAAATGAAAGTAAATAAATGATTTAAAATAATATTCATAAAGTTTAATATAAATAAACAATATAAATGAAATGTAAATTAAGTTTAAATTAGGAGTGTATAAGAGGTTGTAATTAATTGAAAAGAGAGTAGAAAGCATAGAATTCAGTTTTAGGAAAAGTTAAAGCTGTGGCTGGATGAAATTAGTACCCATAATGGACTGCCAGGGATCATTTCTCAGGGGAGAGTCCCCATTCTCTTTAAATATGCACACTGGGAATAACCAGAGTAAGCCACAAATCACTTTTTTGGGGGAGAGTCCCCATATCTCATGCATTGTTTCCAAAGCGTAAGTCGAATTGGACAGTAGATTAATCTTGCCATTCGCAGTGATCTTTTCCAAAGTCCAGTAGGAAAAAATGGAAAATGAAGCTTCATTTCACATACATGTAAGCCGGTATAAGCCAGAAAATTCTGCATCCACCTCGTTTAAGATCTCTGTATCACAAAAAATAGTGTTGCCCTCATAGTCGTCATCTAGTACAATGTCGTCAGCCTAGAGGGAAAAAAAAGTATAGTCAAAACAGATTGCCCTTGACATGCATAGTCCAGATATAAAGAAAGTAAACTTAGAAAAATAAAAATTCATGTAAATAGTTCGGATTTAATAAAGTCATCAGAGATAAAATGGTCAAAATGATGCATTTTACTCTTGTCGGAGGAGCGGTGTAATATATATATGTATAAAGTTAGGAATGCACATGTATAATTTATATTTATTTTCTATTTATGTTGTACATTTTATTTTATATTAATTGTTTTATTTGGGTTTGATTATTTATCTGTTTTTTATTTTATTTTATGTTGTTTTTAGTTTTTTATTGTTTGCATTTTTTATAG
This sequence comes from Epiperipatus broadwayi, assembly GCA_028023455.1. Classification (NCBI taxonomy): domain Eukaryota; kingdom Metazoa; phylum Onychophora; class Udeonychophora; order Euonychophora; family Peripatidae; genus Epiperipatus; species Epiperipatus broadwayi. The sequence goes on along the minus strand of JAQFVV010000037.1, from coordinate 1,809,633 downwards.
TGTTATTATATAGTTATGTATTTTATTTTGTTCATTATATCATAGCTCTGAAGAAGACTGCAGGTCAGTCTAAATGTAGGTATATGTACAAATAAAGAGATTTGCTAAAAAGTGTTTGAAATGGTTTGGATAAATTGTATTTATAGGATATTACGGCAAAATAAAGAAAAGTGTCATTTTGGTAATAATTAAAATCTATTGTAATAACAATAAATGTAATAGTAATTAACTATTATATAAAATCTTTCAATCTGCAGAAGTACCTTTGGTTAATCCCTTAACCCTCCTCAATTGCCATTAATTCCAAAAAACATAATGAAAGCAAACATAATCAACTGAAATCCTATAACTCCCGAATTGTTACATTAGTCGCTTGTCCATTAATTTTATTTGTATTTATTAAAATTGACTCCTTAATTTTTCTTTTATTATAGTTTCTCTCTTCATGAAGAATCTTAACACTTTCAAGATCAAACTTAAATTTATTTACATGTCCTTTCATGATCCAAGAAAACTGAAGCAGTCATTAAATAATTATCTTTACTTTTCACATGCTTGTACTCTTTTAATCTTTTCTCAATACTAAGTCTCAATTCACCTATATATGATAACATACATCCACAAAAAATGTAATATGCAACATTAGTTTTTTGCTTGACAGGTATGTCATTTTTAGAATTCTTCACTAATTTATTAACATTATTTGTAACACAAAATGAAACATTAAACATATCCTTATATATATCCTTAAAAAATTTCACTTGAGCATTTGAAATATATAGAATAGATATCTATTTTTATTACCAATCTTCAACTCCTTTAAATCATTATAATTCTTTTTAAATTGACAAAGTATTATTAATATGTTCAACCTTATAACCAACTTCAAGTAATTCATTGGCAAATATCTCATATTTTTTAATTTATCACACAGGTAATGACATAATTTTTCATTATGAATAAAAAAGATTTCAAATTTGCCATCTTATGCATAATTGATACTTTTGATTAACAATTTATATAGCCACATTTTTGCAATGGTTTGATTGTTAATTTATAACTTAACATACTATTATCTAACAATTCAAAACAAAGCAAAACTCTCCATACAGTATTGCCACCTTGTGCCAACAAGAGCAATCAATGGATGCCAGAAGGCTTGTGCATAAAATCCCTATCTAGTACCTACTCATCCAATATCCCCAGACTAGTTTCTGGCTTGTGGCATCCATTGATTGCTCTTGTTGGCACAAGATGGCATTACTGTATGGAGAGTTTTGCTTTGTTTTGAATTGTTTAATAACAATTATGTGCTAGTATGAGAGTGATCATGTGATGTTTGGTGGTTTAATACTATTATCTGTTGTAATAAATATATCTAAATTCTGAATACTTTTATCCTATTCTTTTTCAATAGATCATTTCAATCCATTCAAATTATTTAACTCCTCTACAAACAAATTTGTAGTATTGATATATATATATTCCACCATTATTGTTAAAAGGTTGCCTTGACAATAGTTTGAGATTGTTGATTGCTATTGATATTGGAATTGTCTAAGTGTTGTTTTCTAATGATTATATATATATAAAGTATATAAAGCCTTCAGTGTTCGAAAAACCAATGGTGGTGACAGATTTAACACATGTAGAAACTTAGTTGCTCTTAATATGTACAATCAGTAATGAATCACCTTGATACTGTATTGACAGCAGGAGAACTTTATTCCCCAAATGATTGCGAGTTTAGGCAATTTTAACTTGGAATATTCTACCTTCCACAATTGTGAAAAGATGTAGAAAATGTTTTTAAAAAATAGTCTACTTTACAAAATTGTTTAAGTTGCCACATCAGAGCTCTCAATTAAGCAGTGGAAATAATTACAATGGTATGTTAACTTCAAAACATATTGTTTGTTTTTTTTAATTTATGGATCTATGAAGTTGGTCTATCTGACTCTAAGGAATATTATTATGAAACATCGTTTATTATTCATTATAAAGAATAGAAAAGGTTGTAATAATAATTATTATAGCATATTATTATTATCATTATATTAAATTTTTAATAAAATTATTGAATAGACTATCGTAGAATAATAATTATTAGAAACTTGGTGTGGTTTTAGAAAATCAAAACATACTAAAGACTTGGCTTTGGCTACCAGGCAAAGGCAAGAAAAATATTATGAGTATAATACGTATAATATATACTGATTTTATCGTATTGATCAAAACATTCGCATAGAGAATTTAATGCATATAATAAAGCAATGTTGAGTAGTCTTAAAAAATATTCGCAGTATTATTGTTTCTTATCTATCAAAACCCCCTAAAGTTAATCACAAAGCTTTCACGATTTTCATATAGGAAGTTTATTTTTTAAAAAAAAAAAACAATTTGTTTTCATGTAAATATATTTTAAAACAAAAACATAGTTTCTGATTAATTATTAATTTGTCGTACGGTTTGTTAATTGAGAGACAGTATAGTTTATTCCGCTAAACAAACATTTTTTCTACTCCTCCCAGTTAAAAATTGTATCATGCATCTTAAGCTTTTAAATTCAGTACGCCACCACTGCAGTACCGAGCATTATTTAAACATTTTGTTTTGATAGTTGTAATCACAAAATTTAATTTTGGGACTGAGATAACGTTACATTAATTTTTGCCCACGTTTACGTTAGCTTTTACTATTATTATTTTAAAGTAATAAAAAAAATGTATTATTTCTTTTTCATTTAAAATTAATAAATTTTATTACTGAATTTTACTAAATATATTAATTCACTTTTAAATAAAATATTAGATTAAAAATAAACGTTATTTGTCAATATTGGGTTGCTATCTTTTTTTAAAAAAACAATTATATTATGAGAAAAATTAATGCCACACTTTTTCAAATCTTTTTATTCTGCAACTTTTTTTATTAATTTCACTACCAATGAATGTATAAATTATAAAGGAATATTTAAAATAATTAAAGAAAGACAAAATTTAAGAAACATTGAAAAAGAATAATAAATATATTCTTAGATATTTAAAATAGTGTAAAATGCTATTAAGAGCTAAAATGAATAGAAAATTTGGAATTTAAAGACTTGAAAATAAAATATTATAAGATTAAAATAGACAAAATTTACAATATGGATCAAGAAATTGACCTTGAACAGGATATTATTGGAAGAAAATCTTCTTGATCGCCCTCACATATAACTGAGAGCATAAAAAAAGATATTTTGACAAAGTTTTATTATTAACTACTAATAGTCATTGCACAAGTATTTTAGTGGGTATATAAGCAAAATAGTTATTGATATGATTAATTGATTTATATTTATCTTGAACAATAATTTTTTTGTTCAATTCTGATTTATGAAGGGAAAAAATAAGCGGAATTACTGAACCCTATCACTCAGGAGCTGGAATGCCATCTGATTTTAGTAGTAAATTGCTATATATGTATTGTACCGGTCAGTTTTATATCTTCACATAACAAGATCTAGCATCTAGGCAAAAGTACCTCGAAGCCAATCATGCGCAAGATACATAAGTCAGGAACACTCATGAATTCTGCCCTATTTCCCAGATCTACCAACTTATGAGCAACAATCCTGATGATATTGATCTAATTTCATCTCTCACCGCCGGCATCGCACATCGGAGACACAAAAAGACTTAAGTTAAGTTTAATGGTGGGATATTTAGTATGAACATAATTTAGGAGTAATTAAAGATCATAATCTATCATATTCATTATATATTAGTGGAGATCATCTATTCAGTAGGAGCATAACTTATTAATAAAAATATTAACTTAAATAAAAGAAAATACAATGATTCGGAAATGTTATAATATATATATTTAAGGTTTATTATTTTAATAAAACATATGTAAACGCATGTTATCATTAATTGAGCATTGGCCTCATTAGAATTACATAACAGTGGGTCATATAGAAATAATATTACATTTGATTGATACATTAAGAATTACATTTAATAGATGACTTTATTGATAGTTGCGGCTATGCCAATAATATGTACTATAATGATGAATATGATATTTAGCGCTATTAAGAAATATAATATTAAAGTGCCACTACACCCCCAGAAAGAACAAAATAGCATTTAACCATCTTGAAAGATAAGCATACTTTGATAACGAAACATTACATTTGTACAAAATATATAGTTATTAATTTGGTTTATAAAGTGACAGACGTTTGTGGGATAGCTAATGAATATATAATAATAATAATAAGATTGTCACAATGATGCGCATTTTAAATAGTGGACATAGATATCTGTTTAGTAAAAATCACAATATTACGGCTTATGGATGTTCATGGGTTTATTAGAAATATAACAGAAGGTGGTACTGCATGGTGGCGTATTTGATATGATCCAGTCATGGATCTGAACATGTGCTTCATGGAATTCATTTGGAAGAGAAAATACCGATGTAACTCTGCAAACATTGGCAGGATCGGTTTATAAACGAAGAGTGGTCGGTGATGCATTATTGGGCTGGTTTTTCCAGAGCAATCCACATATAAAGCACGCATTAGCGACCAAATGTGTCCCCAGGTAGGTTTAAGCCTGGTTCTTGGACATTGAGAACAATAATGGGGCTCGACTTTGTGATACCTCCATAGAAAAGAGAAGCACGAATATATATAATATAGGAACAAAGTTGCCTATATGCATGCAATGCTTGGGATAATGAAATATATAGCTTTAAAGACTATTTTAATTATTTAATACCCATAAATTATAGAATACCCTGCATAATGGTATGATCTAATCGCTAAACAGGCATGGATGATTTAAATTAATTAAATTACATAAGTTTTAAGACAAAGATTTCCCCTTCCCTTTACTTTACATTATTTATAACTTCCCACACCATTTAATAAATATAAATTTCGGTTAAACTAATGCTATTATTAGAAATAAAGATGTTTATATGAAAACAAATAGGATGGTGGAAATAACTGGGATAATAATTAAATTTTACATATATAAGATACATTTACGGTTGGGATTAGCACATTTAAAACATAAAAACATTTTTAGAAAAACAGATGTTGATCTGTTTTCCTACAACAATTTATAGGATAATTATTTTGTTTATCCAAACTCGCGAGCATTTGCATAAGTTGAATAGAACCTGTTTTTAATAAAATATGTTCATAATTACCCTGTAAGTGATGGGTAGGAAAACTAAAAAGTAATTACATGCTAGCGAGTTTGGAAATATTACTGGCATTTTAAAACACAAATATATGTAATAAAATATTGAAATAAAATATGATTGCCGCATAAAAATAATAAAAAAAGAAAACATATTAAATAGAGGCTCAATGATAGGATAGATTAAGTTATATAGAGTCATAACGAAATAAAGTTACATAAGATATAAATATTTTACATACAATATTATACGAGAGCGTCAGGATTATTTGTTATTATAGAGAAGGCTGAATTTAATAGAATCATAGTGCGGCTAAAATTCTTTTTATCTTTCATAAATAGTAGCAGTCCTTGATGTTTGAAGTGCTTATCAGCATTAACACACTAGATCTAGTTATGGAATAAGGCATCACAGGTAGCATTTTTAATAATTTAATTAATAGACATTGAGAGTTCATAGGCATGGGATCCGGAGCTTTTCTTACGGGAACGAGCATGTTAGAACAGAGGGGAAGGTGAAGTTTCCTCTACTCATGGCACATTGGATGAAGATTAACTCTTTTCCCGCCTCTTATGAGGCTCCTCATCGACATCTGACATCACTCTAACTCTGCCAGTTCTTATGCTAAAATATTCGTTTGACAGGTATTGAATAGGTTTTTAAAAGTTCTGTAAGATGGTGCCCTCTTCTGAATTATTTTACAAGTAAAAAATTAAAAAAAACGCATTTAAACCTAAACAAAGAAAGAACATAGTTGTGATTGTTTGTTAGCATGCTCTCAGCCGAAAAAGACATTCTGATTGGCTGGAAAGAACAAAGAAACCGCCTGATCAAAGAAAATAAAGAAAAACGCTGAGATTTTCATTTCGAATATGATTTAAAGTATTATAAAAGAATATTTTGAGAAATTACAAATTATTTTCAGAGAGAATACTAAAAAAACAAAATTATTTTCGAAAAATATTGAAGATTTTAGTAAAAATATTTAAGATTTAGAAAAAAGAAATATTTACTTTTCTATAACGTAAAAGTCGACCTTTTTGTTTATATTATAGCTTTTATGTTGCCGAAATTGAATATTTTAGAATAAATAAATAGCAATTTATTTTTGAAAGAACTTTCGTTCTCTTCATAACCTGAAAAATTAGTAATATACTTTTTATAAACGTATCTGAGTTGAATTTAATATTATAGGCGAATATGTTTTAACAATAGGCTTTGTCTTCAGTTTGTGAGTTGGCCAATTAAAAGATTTGATTTTTACCTCATACAACCAATAATATAATTAGCGGTTAAAGGGTTAAATTTAGTGTGGATTCTTTTGACCATCATTAATTTTGGTTGTCTCCTCCTTTTGCATTCAAATCCAGCAGTATTTATACTCCTTTTTTTGGTGATGTAGCATAGCAACTAACTGCTGGACCTGAGGCAATTTGTGCACTTTAGCCAAGCAAAAATCTGCTGACCGGATCTCTTTTGTCTTGCAAGACTTTTGAAACAATGCAATTCTGTTACAAGTTGCTCGAACGATTGTTTTAAAATAAGTCTTATGATTTTAAAACAAGTTGGTGTGGATAAAATTTCCACTAATGGATTTATTTTACTATTACAAAATTGTAATCTTTTACTTTTAACTAATGGGATTTTCCAGGTAATTGTTTTCGAGAAACTTTTTAAAAGAATTGCATCATTTTCTGACTGCTAAATTAAATATAAAAAAATAATAAATTTCATATATGACTTTTAAATACATGAATAATATAATTATTAGTACAATTTATTATCAGTCTCCCCACACTAAAATATATATATTTATCCATTACGCACGCATACGCATTAAAATAATATTAAATATTTGTTTATTAAATTATTTTATGTTAAGATATAAAAATATCTACATCAGTTATGTTTAAATGTTTAAGCAAAAGGAAAATTATGTTAGTAAATATGTATACACGCGTAAGGATGGTTTCAAACATGGTTTGGTGGTAGGAGACTGTAAGCGGGCTGTGAAGCATGATCTGAGCATCAGGTCACCTGCTTCAGTATGTGAACATATAGTTCAGATTTATCGATATGTAATTTTATCTATTGTTAATATTGGTATTATACTATATTTTGATTGGAACACACCAGCTATCAGATTTTTTTAATGATTTTACTTTTGAGATTAAAAGTAAAAAAATGCTTGACAGATCTTTACTGAGATATCAGTTGGGTATCTGATTACAGTAGTTTTTCTAAAATCATTTCATTTGGTTCCAAATCTTCCTGTGGATAATAGGACATTCCACATACACATATCTATGGTATAATTAAATTTTTAACAGATATAAATAAAAATTAGATTAATCCAGTTATAAAAATACAATATAGTAATAAATTTAGAGATTAATTGTGTGACCGAATGAGTCAACAAAATGAGAAAATGCTTATCTGACAGTATTTATACAGATGATAATATGAATACTTTTTTTACCATGTATAGGAAGTTCACAGATAGAATATATTTTAACTATAGATAGACCATTGTATTTTGAGAACATATAAAAAAATCTGGAAAGATATTAATGTCAATAATCAGGTTTCAAATGTTCATTTTTTGTTTGCCATATGTGTGGGGGGAAATGATAAACCATATCACAATATATATACATTTTAGATAACAAATCATCATCTGCTGTTTTGGAGTGAAACCAATCATGTGCACAAATATAAAAATCACTCATATTTAATATTGACAAATCAACTGACTTGAAGTTAGAGCTTGAATATATTTAATTATATAAATTGTATTAAGTTTTATATAATTTTTTTTTTAATTTTACTTCTTTGTAATTGTAATGGGTTAGCATATAAAAAGGTTTTTAAAACCAATAATACATCACCTAAACCCTACTAAAGGAAAGTGCATTAGACTCAAAAGATTCAGATACACTGTTCTCAGATGACATCTGTTCATTAATAAAACTTACATCAGGTGACATAAATATGGTTGAAAAAAAAAAAAAATAGCTTATAAAAAGCATGTAAGAATATAATATTAAATATTGTGTAAGATTTTGTATTTACCATTATAAACATATTTCTGATTTAATCTATTCCACCCATGTTGATATTGAACATTTTCATTACAGGTTTCACAGAGATGTTGACTTATTGATATCAGTTAGTGGGCGGCACCAATCGGCCATTACAGTTGGTGGCCTGGCTCTTCAGTCTTTGAGTTAAAAACTTACTTAAAGAATATTAATCAATTCGTTATTTTAACCTTACAAATAATTTTTTTTAGATTCTATGTCAATTTATTCATTATTTTTAAGTTTTGGTCTATTTTTGTAATTAGGAATCTGGAAAATCATCTCTTGCCTATCTTAAAAATAGCATACCACTTATTTATGCAATTTTCATCATAATATAAAAGGAATAGTTTATAATAGATTTCTTCTATTGATATTGCTATGATTAACCCTAATCAATATTGTCCTATATTAATACTACCCATTATAAATATTAGTAATAAAACATAAAGAAATCAGATAGAAAGATCCATAATAAAATAGAAGAATAAAGATAAAAATATAGACTTCTCTTATAAAACATTGTTAAAGGGAACTTAGGTGGATTTCATTGAAAGATGAGAGATATAATCAATAAATGAAAAAGATTCCTCTATTGTTGCATCTGTACAAATCAATCATTTTAACAGTTGACTATATGAATTAGTGCTTCTGGTTTCATAGATGATCAGAGTGCTGAAACATGATGGACCGGATTCAATATGCGATTTTACTAGATAAATGACTCTATGTACATCTTTGATTGCTCTATAGATCTAGAATTATATATATATATTTTTTTGGAATATGTGACATTTATTGTATATATATTTTATTTTAGTGTGCCTTGAAAAAGACAATAAAAAATAGTCGAAACGTTGGATTTCTTTGTCATGATTATAGTCATAAAAAATCAAGTTTAAAAAGAAGGAGTTAGTTTGTTTTATTTCTATATATATATATATATATATATGCATCACACACATTACTGTTTTACTTTACTGAATAATTTTATTAATTCCTTGGATAAGTATGCCTACAGAGTGTGGATGAATGACATCTATATATGGTGAGGTCTGAGTTGTGGGCCCCACAGGAGGTTAGTGTAGATGGTGAAGCATGAAGCTCGATGATGATTAGATATTGATTGCTTCAATAGATTCTATGCAGTCTAAAATCCTCACCAGTGAAATGGTGGAAAAATGGATGAGGGAAGATAAAGAATACAGGCTGCTAAAGAACGGGATTATGAATGGGTGGCCAACAAAGAAATCACAAAATGTGGCACTGGCCTTTTGGAACAATAGAAATGATCTGACTTTTAGTAAAGATTGCATATTAATGAGAGGCAGAGTAGTCCTACCAGAAGGAAGGAATAAAGTCCTAAACTTGCTACATGAGGGACACCCATGAATAGTACAAGCAAAAGATTTAGCTCACAGCTACATCTGGTGGCTAAGAATAACACTTGATATAGAAAATTATATTAAGAAATGCTCAGTGTGTCAAGCACACAGTAACATGAAACCAAAAGAATATATACCCTGGCTCAATGCAGATATTCCACATGGACCATGCCAGTCCTATTAACAACATGATATTGTTAGTGCTGGTTGATGCATATTCAAAATGGACCAAATATGATATCATCAAAAATACAAGTGCACAAGAAACAATAAAACTACTAAAAGTGATATTTTCATGTCACGGATTATCGGAAGTAATAGTCACAGACAATGCCATGGGATTTACAGCACAAGATGGAGGAATACCTGAACAACAATGAAATCAGACACATGTATGCACCCCCATATTATCCAGAGTCAAATGGCATCATGGAGGTTGTTCAAACAATCAAAAAGGCAATTAAAAAAATCTCTGAACAACTGCATTCAAGAAATATTATATGAAACAATGCTGTATCAACATGCAATGCCATCTACAACAACAAACAAATCACCAGTAGGGTTGTTGATGCACAGTAAACTGCACATCAAATTAGATGTTATGACCAAAACACAAGCATCTCCATCATATGAGTGAACAGAGAATATTTCAAATTGGTGAAAAAATATGGCTACATGACACATTGCAAAAGAAGTGGATCGAAGGTACAATTACAGAAAAGAAATCCAGACAAATATTAACCATCGAAGATGGGAAGGGTAAATGATACAAAAGATACATAAACCATGTTCATCATTGAATAATAGAAGAGATGCTATTCCCAACTACAATAATATCACACATGGAAAAACTGGAAAACCAAACCCGAGGCAGAGAGGGTAAACAAACAGGTCCAGATGCCAAAAATCAGGAAAAAATACAGCCACAAGATCATAGCAAAACATAAACAAAAATAGAACAACCCAGGGAGAGACAAAAATCGCCCAGTCCCCAGCAGAATAAAAGTAAACCAAAAAGATTACAAGACTATGTGTAAAACAAATAATTTCTGGAGTAAGGGGAGGATTGGAATAGTTACTAATCACTAATAAAATCACTAATTAAATGTGTGTCTCTAAATGACCGGCTAAAAATAATTTAAGAATAAAAATAATTACTAAAACAGTAAAGGAATAAAACTAAAGAAAATTTGATTACGCAGGAATTCAATTGCCCATAATTAATCTGATTGTCAATAATTATTCAACAATCAAATTATAAAAAGAAATAATTAAATAATTTAATATATCCAGCACACAGTTCTTCTTTTCAAAATAGTTCATATATATCTAATATAGAAATAAAACAAACTAACTCCTTCTTTTTAAAACTTGATTTTTTATGACTATAATCATGAAAAAGAAATCCGACATTTCGACTATTTTTTATAGTCTTTTTCAAGGCACACTAAAATAAAATATATATACAATAAATATCACATATTCCAAAAAAAAAAAATTAAATTAATTAAAAATTACAAAATGTATCCATAACCAAAATTTTCCTTTTTTTTTTTTTATTACCTTATCTCACTCCCCTTTCCTATTACAATCACAACTTAAACACAACTAATTCCTTTTTAAAAATCTATACATATCAAATAAAAAATTTTAATTAAAAACCTATTATTTTCTTTTATCTTTTTCTATTAACATCCTATTTAATTCTGGTTTTATTTCATTTATGTATACACCCTCTTTTATTATCCTTTCATTATATGACTTAATACATTCCAAAGGTTTTATTTCAAAATCCCCATGCTTAAATTTATTCTTATGAATGTAAATAGCAGAATTTTTATCACCTAAATGCTGTTTTAATCTAGTTTTTAATTTATTTTTACTAGTCCCAATATATGTCATTTCTACATTCTTTCTAAAACAATTTAAACATTTTATCAAATAAACTGAATTCATAAGGTCTAACCTATTAGAGTCCCCATTATTATTAATTAAAAAATTTAAATTTGCTTTCTTTTTATAAACTGGACAAATTGAAACATTATATTTCCTATTAATCATTTTAACTAATTTCTTAACTTTAATAAATAAATCTTTAGATATATTAAAACCAACATAAATAATCTTTTCTCTATTCCTATTCCTATCTAATCCCATTCTATTCCTTATTTTATTTATATTTTTATTAGAAAACAAATGTTCAACTACACCTCTAGGATAATCATTCATAAAACATTCATTCCTAATAATATGAACCTCATTCTCAAACAAATTACTATTTGAACACAACTTAATTGCCCTAATAATTTTATTATTAACAATATTAATTTTACTATGATTATCAATATCTGAAAACCAATTATTTGATAATCCAAAAAATGTTTTTTTTCTAAATACAGATGTTTCTATAATAACACTACCATTCCTATCAATTTTTTTTAAAATTCTAACATCCATATATTCAATAACATTAATATATTCTTTTTCCATAGTAAATTTTATTTTAGTAAAATGTTTGAATTGTTTTAGAAAGAATGTAGAAATGACATATATTGGGACTAGTAAAAACAAATTAAAAACTAGATTAAAACAGCATTTAGGTGATAAAAATTCTGCTATTTACATTCATAAGAATAAATTTAAGCATGGGGATTTTGAAATAAAACCTTTGGAATGTATCAAGTCATATAATGAAAGGATAATAAAAGAGGGTGTATCATAAATGAAATAAAACCAGAATTAAATAGGATGTTAATAGAAAAAGATAAAAGAAAATAATAGGTTTTTAATTAAAAGTTTTTATTTGATATGTATAGATTTTTAAAAAGGAATTAGTTGTGTTTAAGTTGTGATTGTAATAGGAAAGGGGAGTGAGATAAGGTAAAAAAAAAAAACAAAAGGAAAATTTTGGTTATGGATATATTTTGTAATTTTTAATTAATTTAATTTTTTTTTTTTTTTTGGAATATGTGATATTTATTGTATATATATTTTATTTTAGTGTGCCTTGAAAAAGACTATAAAAAATAGTCAAAACGTCGGATTTCTTTTTCATGATTATAGTCATAAAAAATCAAGTTTTAAAAAGGAGTTAATTTGTTTTATTTCTATATTAAATAATTAAATAAAACCCCAAGAGATTAGATCAACAAATCATGCCCACTGGGGATAGAAAATGAATGACTGGTTAAAAATAATCTAAGAATAAAAATAATTACTAAAACAGTAAAGGAATAAAACTAAAGAAAATTTGATTACGCAGGAATTCGATTGCCCATAATTAATCTGATTGTCAGTAATTATTCAACAATCAAATTATAAAAAGAAATAATTAAATAAAATCCCAAGAGATTAGATCAACAAATCATGCCCACTGGAGATAGAAAATGAATAAGAAATTACTCCAAAAAACAAAGGAAAAAAATAGAATGCTTGTTTTTTATCTGGGGGGGAGGGGCAGTTCTGTTGTCTTGAATAGAAGATCATATATACAGGAAATAGCAGAGGAAGAGGGAGCTTCTTTTTTGCAGACCCAGGATCTTAAAAAATAATTCTTGTATGCCAAAGCGAGAAGACTGCAGGAGAATTAGCCAGAGTGAGAAAATTAACTTTTGGAGATACCCATGAACATTGCAAGTAAGCAACAGACTAACTGACTGTATTATAGATAAGCAAGGTATTAATAGCCTGTTTACAGTTATATGTATATGTATTGTCGGAATAATTGTTTATGTCTATTAAACTTCCTCATAAATTGAAACCTTTGGATTATTAGTATTGAAAACGACAGAGTAATTCTTGGAGAAAATTACCATTCATATCTGTCGAGATAAAGCTAAGGTCAAGACATAACAACCCCAAAATCACATAAAGTGATGTGCCTCAAATACTAAATTTCAAGTTTATCATCATCATCATCATCGTAGTAGTAGTAGTAGTAGTGGTGGTGGTAGTGGTAGTAGTAGTAATAGTAGTAGTAATTAGAACAGGCAAAATTCTTTATACATCATGTGATCATGTGATGCTTGGTGGTTTAATAATAGTAATACTAACTTTAATATTCAGTAAATGTAGTCTTATATTTTGCTAGAGAAATTAATAAACATAGTTATACTCTGTGAAAAAAAATTATTGACTTTCTTTTCATGTTAAATTACATAAATCAATTACTATTATTCGTAAAATGGTAGGTGATTTAGTTAAAGTAAATTTTAAAAATCTCTTTTAGTACTAACTATAAATAATAGATTGGTAGAAAGTTACCCAAAATGTTTTCCAAACAGATTTTACTAACTGTGTAGGAATGCATGCGTCTAGGTGCTTCCCTTTCTCAAAAAATACATATGATTTTTTTATATATATGCAAACAGAAAACGCACACATAAAATTGATAATATAGAAACTACACAAGATAGGGTACCCTAGACCAATAGTGGAAATCTTTTTATGTGTGTGTGACAAAAAATTTTAAAAAATATTCATTGAGTGATTGGTGTGCCATACAATCCTAAAATCAAAGTAGAAACAACTTAATTTTTGCATCTTTTTAAAATTTTATAGGACAACAAAATAATAATAATAATTTATTTATTTCTAAATTTCATAGTTTTACAAAATTCTTAATAATTGAACAAAATTTCTGAATAATCGAATACTAATGAACGATATTAAGTAAATGAGCGAGTTGAATGAAAATAATTAAAAATTGTACAACATAAAAAAATAATTAAATAAATAACAAATTTGTGTGCATATTCCTCAATCCTGTTTTAGCACAATGTGGGGATGATTACTCTCTATTTTGTAACACTTTGTGGAATATTGCAACTTAATGAATAGATGCAGTAATTAATGGTGCTCGGTAGAAATATGTATAGCTAAGCAAATTTCAAATTTTATAATAAAGCACCTTTTATATCAAAATTCATTACATTAATACTATCCATTATTTAAAAATTTCAAATTACTCTATCTCATTATGCTTATTTCATAAATCAAGCGTCACTCATCAAGTGAGCTAGAAGCCTAAAACATCTGGATCTTCTTACTGGTACTGATAGTCCAAAGTAGGTAGATAGGTAGCAGTGATGAAGGCTTCATGTATTGAATGGAAAGCTTTAAATAAAAATATGTACATATTCAACCTCACAAAATCGATCCAACAAGTTGCACATACAAATGTAAAAAAAAAAATTCTCTAAACTATTTTGCTAAACATAAAAAAAAAGAATTAACTATTCAAACTCATTATTTTTGGTATGAAATTTCTGTTGACTTCAATAATTGTTATTATATAAGGCAAATAATCACTTTATTTGTTGATTTTAAGAAGTTCACACAATGTTAAAGTTAAAACTTAAGAAGGTTAAATTCATTTGAAGATAAAAAATATATTATCTATACTTAAACTAGCTACAGTCTGATTAATAGATAAGAGATTTTTATATTTTTCTCTAAACTATTTTGTCAAACATAAAAAAGAAGAATGAACAATTCAAACTCATTATTTTTTGTACTGAATTTCTGCTAACTTTCAATTTTTTTACAAACAGTTGAACTGTTTTTATATAAGGCAAATAATGAGTTTGACCATCATATTATTCATTGATTATAAGAAGCTCAAGCAATGCTAAAATGTAATTAATAGTTAAACTTAAGAATGTTAAAAGCATTTAAAAAATGAGAGTTCCAGATTTTTCTAGGTGTATGTAATATGTATTAATATCTATTACACAAAAATTATTGTGACAAGTAAAATAAAAACATTATATAAAAAAAGATTATGCAGTGTACTTCTGCTTCTAAAAAAGTCATGCTTCATCACTGGTAGGCAGACAAGCAGGGAGGAAAAGATGTAGATAGGTAGGTCAGTCAGTTGGGAGGGAGGTTGTTGGGTAGGTAGGTGGTTGGGTAAGTGGGTGGATAGGTGGGTGGTTAGGTAAGTAGGTGGCTAGGGAGGGAAGGAGATAAGGAGGGAGGTATGTAGGAAGGTAGGTAGGTTGGTAGGTAGATAAGGAGGAAGAATGGGTATGTAGGGAGATAGGCAGGGATGCAGATAGTTAAGAAGGGAGGCAGGAAGGTAAGCCCGCTGGTTGGTTGATAGATCAATTGATAAATAGACAGACAGGTAGGGAGGTAGATGGGTGGGAATGGGTGGGTGGTCAGATGGTTAGACAGACAAGTAGATAGATAGATAGATAGATAGATAGATAGATAGATAGATAGATAGATAGATAGATAGATAGATAGATAGATAGATAGATAGATAGATAGATAGATAGATAGATAGATAGATAGATAGATAGATAGATAGATAGATAGATAGGTAGATAGAGATAGATGGATGGATGTATAGATAGATAGATAGACAGACAGGTAGATAGATTGTAATGATCTGCTTCAATAATAAATGCCTGCCACTATTGATAGCACTGATACAAATCTCATTCAAGATGAGAAAATTCCATCACCGATGTCTTATAAAACCCTCTCCTTGATTATTTGTTTCTACAATGCAAACATTAACTACCACATATGTATATTACTTATCATTAACTATTAAATATTTATATTTAACTGGTTTTGTTCAAACCTAGATAGTTTTATAAATGTAATCATTTGATAACAGCATAAGCTTATTTAAATTATGAACCTTCAATCTTTTGCAAAGGTAACTTCCGTAAATAAAAGATGAGTTTATCCATCTTTTATTTTGGAAGTTGCTTTTCCACAGATGGAAGATTCATGACTGAAATAAATTTGTTTGTTAACATGTGAATAGATATTTATGCATTTAACTATTATATTTTTATTACATGGAAGCTCTCAGAAATAATACTATGAATTCATTATTTATCTGTGAGAATATTAGATATATATATATATATTGAACCAGATACTTTATCTGCTTCAAAAGTTGCATCCTGTAGTTTAAAATGGCTTTTGTTTTGTTTTTAAGTTTTAAAAGAAAATTATATCAAAGCTTTATATTTTATTATTTTATGTATTAAGAGTATGTGATATAACACACATACGCATTTACTTTTTTAAAATAAAATAAAAAAGATCTTTGATTTTATTCTCAATAGATTTTAGTTTTAAAATCTATTTTCTTTTGACATTCTTTTTTTTAAATCTTTTGTAAAAATAGTGTATTTTTTAAAAAAAAAAGAGTTTGTTTTTGATTAATCAAAATAAGAGTCATAGATCACATGACCCTATTCTCTTAAGCTTGTAAGTTATAAACAATGAGGATTGCCAATTCTACAACAAGCTTTGTGATAAATGCTTAGCCAGAGAAAGCATTTAAAATATCTCGTCACAAAACCCTCCCCAAACCCCTGACCATGGTTTTGTGCTTTGGCACTCCTCAGAGAGGTGTCAGTGTAGATTCAGACACTACATCTAAAAATACCAACCCAAAGCCAGCATTTAACTAAAAGTTATCTATTGAGTGGAAAATCTGAAATTTTCAGACACCTACATGTCTTCAAACCCAGCTATCCAATTCAAATAGCTATATGGGGCTGATAGATCTTCAGCCATACCATATATTAGTAGTCTTAGCAATATAACATTGCATAAAACTTAAGACAAAGACTATAAATAGTCAAAAATAAGAGTCATAGATCACATGATCCTATTCTCTTAAGCTTGTAAGTTATAAACAATGAGGATTGCCAATTCCTCAACAAGCTTTGTGATAAATGCTTAGCCAGAGAAAACATTTAAAATAACTCTGTCAGGAACCCCTCCCCAAACCTCTGACCATGGTTTCGTGCTTTGGCACTCCTCGGAGAGGTGTCAGTGTAGTTTCAGACACTAGTTCTATTTGTAGTCTTTGCCTTAAGTCTTATGCAATGTTATATTGCTAAGACTACTAATGTATGGTATGGCTAAAGATCTATCAGCCCCATATAGTTATTTGACTTGAATAGCTGGGTTTGAAGACATGTAGGTGTCTGAAAATTTTAGATTTCCACTCAATAGGTAACTTTTAGTTAAATGCTGGCTTTGGGTTGGTAATTTTAGATCTAGTGTCTGAACCTACACTGACACCTCTCTAAGGAGTGCCAAAGCACAAAACCATGGTCAGAGGTTTGGGGAGGGTTTCCTGACAGAGGTATTTTAAATGCTTTCTCTGGCTAAGAATTTATCACAAAGCTTGTTGAGGAATTGGCAATCCTCATTGTTTGTTTTTGATTCTTTTGAGAAAAGCTTTTGATTTTGAAAACTTTTAATGCATTCCTGTTTCTTTTATTTTAATTGTAATCCATTTTAGTTTAAAAGTGGAGATTTAATTTTGTATTAATTCATTTTTATATAAAATAATGTCATGATCAAAATTTTTAATTAAAATTAAGCATGAGATAGAGATTTGCACTGGGCTAAAACTTTTAATTAAAATTAAGCATGAGATAGAGATTTGCACTGGGCTAAAACTTTTAATTAAAAACATGAAAGATTATGCAGGAGATAAGAGAGCATATAAATGGCCCCAAAATTTTGGACTGATTATTCTTGGTTTGACCCTAGATTATTTGACTGGAGAAGAGTATTGGCTCATCTTCTTGTTTTTCTGCTATTCATTATTATTATGCAGTTATATTAATCTATAGAGATTCTGCTGAAATAAAAGTACTGACTTCTAATTGCTAAGTAGCAATCATCTTGCCAGAATGCTAAAATTACAAACTATATGGAACATTATCTACAATATGCTCTGCTAAACCTATCTAAAGATGGACTCCTGATCTCAAACTGTTCAAGTCATGCCATGAAAGCCTAAATTAAAATGGATCCCAAAGTATGCCTCTACACTTGCCACTATGAATAGATAAAGCCACCTGAATATTGAACTCAGAAAAAATTGTGCGCATTAATTGAAAGACTCACTGGACTCTGCTTTATCATAAGAAAATATTTCATATTCTTTCTAGGGTATAAATCTCTAATTAAACCCTCTACATAATCTGAAAGTAAATGTATCATCTAACTTTTTATATTGCTTTAATATTATCTTTATTGTATGTGTTTACTTTTATTTCTTATTGCGTGTAACATTGTCTCAGATTGTGATATTAAACTTTTGTATCAGAGTGTATTGCGAGTTATATTTTAGATGCTTAATGGGTTTTCTTTATTACTAACTTTTGATAAACTCTTGGGCAGATATTAGTAGTTTTCTTTTAGCTCACCTATCCCTCTTTATTACCCTATAATTAATTTTAAATTAGTTTAGTTTGCACTTCTTGCAGATCACAAATCTTTTGGCTGGCAGTTTATTGGCTGCTTTGTTCTGTTTTTTTTATATCAGAGATTTAGTTTTCATTTATGTAAGATGGTAATCTTTTCTTGTTACACTTTCTCATTTTGTGTTGGAACTAACCTTGATTACTTTAAATGTTTTTATCATGAGCTGCTCTGCAAACAATGACATCCTTGGTCTCGATGCTTTATTCTAGGTCAAGGAAAGACCACCCGCACTGTTTTGTTATGTTCCCTACAAGACCACCTTATTTTCAGAAATCTTTGATTGGGAAAATTGGAATTGTTTTTTTTATAAATCGCTAGAAGTAAGATATTATCAATCCCTTTTTAAATTATAGGTGAGAAAATGAACTTATCTGCCAGAGTATTTAATGTGTTCAAAACTCATCCACTCTTGGATGAATATGCCAGTAAAATCTGGGGCAAACTCATATTTTGTTTGCCTGATATTTATTTCTTTTCTTAAATATTAATAAACAATTGAAATTTCTTTAATTATATTAGCTGATGTTTGTCCCTGTTGTCTTTTCTCAATTGTCTGACCAATCTTAAAGTTCTCTTTCTCTCCCTGGATTTAACTGGTGACAATCATCATCATCACTAACTTTTGGTCACAGTAAATTAAATTTTTCAGGTATGTAGTGACATGGTGGCACCTTCTGTGATCAAAAGAAGATAGAATGACTGGTACAATATATATATATATTAATGATTGTTTTAGATGAAAATATTTAATGAGTGGAGTTATCCATTAATGATTACTTAATTAGAATGCACTTTATTTAGAACAATAGCTAATGAACATCAACTGTCCCAGACCAAGAGCTAACATCAAACTGTCTGATAGTTTTACTTTAATTCTTGTCCTAGGGCAGTTGATTTTTATTAGCCAATGTTCTAGTAAAGTGCTTTCTAATTAAGTAATTATAAATAGATAGCTCTACACATTAAATATTTTCATATATATATATATATTGTAACAGATGGGGTTCGAATACAAGAGATAAGGCAATAGTGCTAATTGAGAGTGTTGATATGGAGCGATTATATGCGAAAAGATATACATGTAAATAGTCATTCGAACCCTGTTACAAGGAGTGCAAAAGTTGTGTGTGTATGCATATGTAAATATAGTTGTATGTGCGAGTGTACAATATGCGTATGTATTAACGGTGATAGTTATAATCAATTATATATAGAGCTGTATAAATTGTAAATGATTATTCGTATATATTTTATCCGTTAAGTTTTTTTTTTAAAGTTTTAATAATATTGTCGGTAACACGTGTTTTTCTTTTGTTAATTAATCTCTTGAACATATGAGGACAGAAATAGAAATGAATCAATTGCTGTAGGCAGTTTAGTCAATAACTGGCGTCGAGAAGTCTGAAAACTGGTCAAGTGGGTATTTTTGAAGAACAATGGAAGAACTGGTCAGTGGCGTACGGATACACAGAGAAAATTTTACAAAGTTAAAAGTGAAAAACAAAAGAACTTTTTGTTGTGCTCGAAAGGAGAGATATAGATAGAAAAAAAAGGAGACGTGGCTTGAATTATTGTGTGGACATGTAATTTTTTTCTTAAGAAGTCATTAATATTTTCCCACCCAAAATGTCGGGGTAATTCTATAGTGCGAGTTTCGTTAATCGGCCCAGTGGACACTTGTCGTCGAACTCACCTGAAGCGGACTTACGAACTGCGTTATTAAAATAAAGAAATTTTGTTTCATCAAGTGTAATGGTGACGAAAGATCTTTGAAAATTGGACCCTGTCATAAAGCGAGTGAATCACCTACTCCACCTCTGGGATAAGCTATTCGATATACCCTATTGGAACTGTTTGCCATCCGTTATATCTACCAGACCAGTATTCTTGGAGAGTTATAAATGCGGACTTGTCTTTGATCGCGTGAACTAAGGTAAATTGACGTGGCACAAAAATATATGTTCAGTGAATGTGTCTTAATAAAGAAACTAGTGTTACCTCAATATTAATTACTATAATGGGTCTCTTTTAAAATTAAATAAAATAACAACATTAAATAAACAGCTCTGATGTATAATTGCACTATTTTGATGCGTGTATGAATTATATATGTGTATATCAGAATAAATGGGCTGTGCGCTTGAATATTGATATATTTATATGCGTGTATAAATGGGATTTATTGGTAATGGGTATAGCCGTAAATAGAATAAATTTTATGATAAGATCCGGGTAAGATTAATGGATTTATAACAAATAAACTATCGTACATAATAATAGACATATAAGACTTAGTTATGTATTGTTTAGCTTTGTTCTCTAGTTAGACTATCGTCCCCAAACCCTGAGATTGAGCTGGTTCGGTGCGCTACCATTAATATATATACATACCAGAACCCTTATTTACGTTTTCGATGAGATAATTCTTATCCACGTGTAAGATTCCGCGTGAGATGGAATCAAACCATGCTCACAAATATCTTCATTCGAAGCTTCGGGTTAAAGCCTACAATGGCGGTATAAAATATATCGGGAAGGTATTATAATGGCATCCCAACTAACGGGGCTGTGAATGTTAGAGAACGGGCATTTAAAAGGGCATCCTAACATAACGTAAAAGAGCTCACAAACGAGAGTGGATTTTTTTTTTTTTAAAAAAAAAAGGGAAAAATAAAAGTGATAGTTTTGTTATAAATCGGAAAGAGTTTGAACACATATTGGAAAGATAGTAGATGGGCATATTTTGCGTGGTGAATGTACGGATAGAAAAGTTCTCGAGTGGTCAAGGGGGAAAATAGCGTTGATATATGTCCTGTGATATATATTTAAAGTCATGGGTTATAAAATAGAGGTTTAAGAATTTATCTAACATTGAGATATTATAAAACAATATCGTTCAATATGATAAGAAGGAGGGACAAAGGTCTATCAGGTGGGTCATGCAGTGGACCACTGGAAGCCGGGGTGACGAACCTGGCACGTTTAGCATTAATAGTGATATATAAAAAGGAAAGAAAAGGGGCAATGGAATTGAAGATAAGAATATATGGAGGGAGAAAGGAGGAGACACCCGTAGAGCACCTCAAGAGCCTTGAAAGATACTATAAGTATTATGAGATAGCAGATGAACACCAAGTGATCATAGCATACCATCATCTAGAGAAACATGCAGAGACATGGTGGAATTCACTGAGTCAGCAACCTCGAACATTTCTGGAATATAAAGAAGCATTAACCAATGTATTCTGGAATGAAGAAATACAAGAAAGGGTGAGGGCTCAAGTGGTAGAGCAGGAGTTTCAAGAAGGTAATGGAGAAGCGTATATACATTTTTTTAGGTGGCAGGTGGCTACATTGAGAACTCTAGATGCATGTAAACTATCAGAGGAGCAGATTGTAGCAACGGCATGCAGAAAGTTGCCCAATGAAATTAGATGGATGCTGGGAAAAAGAGGAGAAAGATCAGGGGGGACAATTGATAAAATGTTGAGCCAATTAGAAATAGACACAGAAAGGAGACAGATAGAGGATCATAAGCTTAGGCCCAAAGGGGACACCGATGCGGATAAGCAGGGGACAAAAAGAATAGGCAATTTAATATGTTCTTGGGAAGACCGGGTCCCCAGATAGGCACTTCAGACGTGCCCCATCATCCCTATAAAGGTGGGTTCAATGAATGTGGAAGCCCTCATGGATTCGGGCAGTCAGGTATCGGTAGTATCAGAGAGATTATACCACCAAATTAGAAGGGAACAACCAGAGATACCGATTCTCCCTCTAAAAACAGTTCACATAGCAATGGCAGACAACCGGAGAGCTAAAGTAGAGCCAAAGCAGATATGGATGGATCTAAAAATTAATAGAAAGAGCTATTCACATGTGTTCCTTATAATGAAAGGTTTAGTACATGAGGCCCTTTTGGGATCAGATTTTCTAAATAGATACAAATGTAACCTTGACTATGAGAGGGGTCAGGTCACTTGTGAGGATGAAGTGGTACGTTTTCTGACAGAGGAGCCTCAATGGTCGATAGGAATGTTACATTTAGAGGAGGATGTTCCTGAAAAACTCAAAGATAAGATCGATGGAATGAAAGTAGAAGGGAAAGTTCAAGATAGTTCCTTACAACAAACATTGACCAAGTATCACCATGTCTTTTCAGACAAGCCGGGGGTTATCCAAGGGTTTGAGCAGAGAATTAAAATGAGAGATGGCCAGACATTCAAAGCTAGGTCATACCCCATCCCACATCAATACCGAAAGGCAGTAAAAGAGCAAATAGATCAGATGCTAGAGTGGGGAATTATATCAAAATGCTCATCAGTGTATTGCAACCTGATGGTGGTAGTAAAAAAAAAAGATGGATCCGTTAGATTATGTCTTGATGCTCGACAGTTAAATAAAGTGACTGTACCAGACTGCAATGTACCACCTCCCATGCAAGAATTATTAAGGAAGTTCCAAGGAAAGAAGGTATTTTCGACCTTCGATTTAACTGCCAGTTATTGGCAAATTAAGTTACATCCGGAAGATTGCCAATACACGTCCGTTCAGATATGAGGGCCACTCATATCAATTTAACAGGATGCCTTTTGGTCTAATAAACAGTGGGGCCGGTTTACTCAGGTGCTTGGACCAGGTGCTATCCTCAGAGATAAAGGACATGGTCACAATTTACATGGATGACGTGTTGATAGCCTCAACTGATATCAAGGAACACATACGGGAAATAGGACTATTTCTAGAAGAATGCGAAAAAAAGGGCATAAAAATAAATATCAATAAGAGCACACTGTGTCAGAAAGAAGTGGCCTTTCTTGGGCACATGGTGGGAGCCCAGGGGCTCAAACCGCACCCGGACAAGATCTCAGCTATTCGTGACTTTCCAAAACCTAGATCCAAGAAACAGATCCGATCATTTCTGGGTCTGTGTACATTCTACAACCGCTTTCAAGAACGGTTTGCAGAACGGATGGAGCCATTGGTGAAGTTATTAAAAAAGGGTAGTGAGTGGAAGTGGATGGAAGAACAGGACCAAGCCTTCCAAAGAGTGAAGACGGGTTTCTTGGAGCATGTTATGCTGGCCTTTCCTGATCTTTCAAAGCCATTCATAGTTCAGACAGATAGCAGTGGATATGGTCTCGGGGTGACCTTGGCTCAAGAGCAAGAAGATGGAAGAATGGGTATACTATATTTTCTGAGAAGGCTACTCAAAGGCCCTGAGGTACATTATACAACCACTGAGAAAGAGGCATTGGCCATTGTTTGGGCCTTTCAGAAGTTTTGAACGCTGTTACTGGGCTCGGAGGTCATCATGGTTACTGACCACAAGAGTCTGGAATTTATCAACCACAGCTACCTCACCAATAGCAGATTAGTATGGTGGAGCCTGTACCTCCAGGAATACAACTATATGGTGAGGTATTGTAAAGGGTCTGACAATGTAGTAGCTGATACTCTGAGTTGCAATCCAGTGGACAATCAATCCCATCATCTGAGTACTGAGAATTTGTACATAGCAAGCATAGGGTTAAGAATGGATGAGGGTCTTGAAAGTGATTTGAGGCGCCTGGAGTACTTTCAGAGAGAAGACCGACAACTCCAGCCAGTCATTGACCAATTGGAAGGTAAAGAAGCCAAACTGATTGGGGGTTGGGTCGAGCGGACTATTCAAAATTTTAGATTGGAGCAAGGTGTGCTACAATACAGAGTTAAGGAAAATCCAGCAGAATGGAGATCAGTCATCCCGCGGCACATGAGGACTGCCGTGGTGGCACACATGCACCACAGGTCAGGCCACTATGGGATAATGAAGACTGAAGGATGGATCAGAAGGTGGTTTTACTGGCCAGGCATGCGTGGCAAAGTTGCAGTGGTCATTGGGCAGTGTGAAATTTGCCAGAGAGTTAAGCCCCAAATAAGAAATATGCAGCTCCGATGTTGTCCATGATTCCCAGAGGACCTAAGGAAATCGTTGCAGTGGATTATTATGGCCCACTGCCGGCCTTTAATAAAAGAAAATACCTCCTGGTCGTTTATGATTTATTCTCTAAACTGGTGTCTGCATATCCCATCACACAAGCCAACACGCGGAACACGATACGTGTCCTGGAAAAGGAGCATATTCCATCAGTGGGAAAACCTCGAACTATCATATCAGATCATGGAACCCCATTCGTTTCGAGGGAGTGGATGAAATGGACTGAACGGTTGAAGATCGGTCATGTGTTAACCTCGATCCGTAACCCTCAGTCAAATCCCTGCGAGAGAATGATGCGGGAATTAGGTTGGTTGTTCCGTACTTATGTCCAAACCAACCATAGAAGGTGGGTCAAACACCTTCCGGACATTTTAAACTATATGAATTGGGCTGTGAACAAATCTACTGGCTTCACTCCGATACATTTGCATTTTGGTAGACACGCACCTAGGTTGTTCCAGACTGATTTTCCAGGAGAAGAAACTCCCATTGATCTAGAAAAGGATAGGCAGCAGGCCTACCAGTTGATGGTTCACAGGAGCAGACAATGAAAGGAGAGTTTCAAAAGTTCCTCACACTCCTTTAAGGTGGGGGACCAGGTAATGGTGAGGATGCCCCATGTAAGCGAACCTGGAAAGTTTATTTCCAAAAAATTTTGCAATTTATATGAGGGCCCATTTACGATAGTAAAAGGTCTGGGAAAACATGCATTTTGGGTGGATACTGGGCAGGGAGTAAAAGGATCATACAACGCTCGGTCACTCAAGCCCTTCGCAAACCCAGAGAGGGATAAAGGATAGAAAAGAGTCGTTTAAGAAGCCGTTCAAATACACAGAAGGTATTTGAAGGCTATTGCACCAGGGGGGTATGTAACAGATGGGGTTCGAATACAAGAGATAAGGCAATAGTGCTAATTGAGAGTGTTGATATGGAGCGATTATATGCGAAAAGATATATATGTAAATAGTCATTCGAACCCTGTTACAAGGAGTGCGAAAGTTATGTGTGTATGCATATGTAAATATAGTTGTATGTGCGAGTGTACAATATGCGTATGTATTAACAGTGATGGTTACAATCAATTATATATAGAGCTGTATAAATTGTAATTGATTATTCATATATATTTTATCCGTTAAGTTTTTTTTTTAAAGTTTTAATAATATTGTCGGTAACACGTGTTTTTCTTTTGTTAATTAATCTCTTGAACATATGAGGACAGAAATAGAAATGAATCAATTGCTGTAGGCAGTTTAGTCAATAACTGGCGTCGAGAAGTCTGAAAACTGGTCAAGTGGGTATTTTTGAAGAACAATGGTCAAGTGGGTATTTTTGAAGAACAATGGAAGAACTGGTCAGTGGCATACGGATACACAGAGAAAATTTTACAAAGTTAAAAGTGAAAAACAAAAGAACTTTTTGTTGTGCTTGAAAGGAGAGATATAGATAGAAAAAAAAGGAGACGCGGCTTGAATTATTGTGTGGACGTGTAATTTTTTTCTTAAGAAGTCATTAATATTTTCCCACCCAAAATGTCGGGATAATTCTATAGTGCGAGTTTCGTTAATCGGCCCAGTGGACACTTGTCGTCGAACTCACCTGAAGCGGACTTACAAACTGCGTTATTAAAATAAAGAAATTTTGTTTCATCAAGTGTAATGGTGATGAAAGATCTTTGAAAATTGGACCCTGTCATAAAGCGAGTGAATCACCTACTCGACCTCTGGGATAAGCTATTCGATATACCCTATTGGAACTGTTCGCCATCCGTTATATCTACCAGACCAGTATTCTTGGAGAGTTATAAATGCGGACTTGTCTTTGATCGCGTGAACTAAGGTAAATTGACATGGCACAAAAATATATGTTCAGTGAATGTGTCTTAATAAAGAAACTAGTGTTACCTCAATATTAATTACTATAATGGGTCTCTTTTAAAATTAAATAAAATAACAACATTAAATAAACAGCTCTGATGTATAATTGCACTATTTTGATGCGTGTATGAATTATATATGTGTATATCAGAATAAATGGGCTGTGCGCTTGAATATTGATATATTTATATGCGTGTATAAATGGGATTTATTGGTAATGGGTATAGCCGTAAATAGAATAAATTTTATGATAAGATCCGGGTAAGATTAATGGATTTATAACAAATAAACTATCGTACATAATAATAGACATATAAGACTTAGTTAGGTATTGTTTAGCTTTGTTCTCTAGTTAGACTATCGTCCCCAAACCCTGAGATTGAGCTGGTTCGGTGCGCTACCATAAATAGATATACATACCAGAACCCTTATTCACGTTTTCGATGAGATAATTCTTATCCACGTGTAAGATTGTCGCGTGAGATGGAATCAAACCATGCTCACAAATATCTTCATTCGAAGCTTCGGGTTAAAGCCTACAATGGCGGTATAAAATATATCGGGTGATATAATATATATTGAAAACTTCTTACCCAGATCTAATTAAAATATGTCAATTGTCAATGGTGATGTTTTGAAAATTTTTATAAATATAAAGTAAATGATATTAATATGCCATTGTGAGGGAAACCTGATATATATATATATATTTACTATATACATATGTTCCAAATATGTTATTTATATTTTTATTTGTTTAGCTTATCATATATTATTTTGATATTATAATAACTTTATAATGATTGATGTTTCAGTATGACATGAATAAAGGCGTGCTTAATTTGTGCATTTGAGATTAATCATATCCTTGATAACGTTTTTATTATTTCTTATATTTAACAAAATTAATGTATAATTTAAATTTGGTAATTTTAAATTGATTTTATTAAAAGGAGAAATATAAAATATAGTTTATGAAATTTGAAAGTGATTTAAAGTAAAGCTAACTCAGTTTTGTGTAACTGATAAGTCGTAAATTCTCCTAAGTATTTTGGTGCTTTTCTCAAGAACTGGACGAATCACCAGGTGGTGCTGCAGAACCACCAAGAAGCCTGCAATTCATAAATTTTTTTTAAAATATTCGCTAAAAATCGCTTAATTTTAGAAATGGTACCCCCCCCCGCACGAGACAAATCGGTCAAAATTGCTGAAATTGAAATGTAAAAAAAAAATAGCTAAAAATCACTTAATTTTAGAAATGGTAGACCCCCCCCCTGCCACACAATAAATCGATCAAAAGCACTGAAAAAAATTATTTATAAAATGTAAAAATAATAGCACGAAAAATTGCGGGAAATGTCTTAAAAAAGAATCAGTCTCAGTTATCTAACTAACAAATATAATAATCTTTTATTAATAAAGGTTCTTTTTGAAAGTACATATTAAGTAATCAATGTTCCTATTAATCTATAATAGCATCATTAGAGTTTAAATTCAGTTAATATGTTACTCTATTACTAGTTTATATCAAAATTATTGCAAGTACTCGTATTAAGTCGCACATATATAAAATCAACAAATTATACATAAAATAATCAGAATAGAAAATACAATTTGAAAGTAATTTACCAATTTCCCTGGGGAGTGAGTTCATCTTTCAGCAGGTCGTTGAATTTTTTCGTCCTTACATATATAGATACAGGTATATATGAGTCTGTGTATTTCATCTATCCTTACAAAATGAAACTTGGGCATTGTAGATCGCTCCATTAGTGACAAAATATATATATATTATATTTTTCCCGTCAATTGATCGCGTTTTCTTTCACTTAAAGTTTTTTATTTTTAAAATAACTTACGCACAATTTAGAAACTGAAAAAATAGCTAAACATTTTTGGTACTATTTAAAAAATTTCCGAACTGGGGGGGGTTGGTTTTTTAAAAGGGTGTTTTTTTTTTTTTTGTGTTTTTTGTTTTTTTTTTTTTTTTTATAAAAAAAAAAAAAAAAAAATATTTTTTTTTTTTTTTGGTGTTTTTTTTTTTTTTTTTTTGGTACATGTTAGGGTTAAGTTTTGTCTTCATTAAAGCACAGACTAAATAGAACAGTAATGTTTTCGTTTTACTTCTTTTCATCCCAAAGCCAAATAAAAAATAACGGAGGAAGCCCCTCCCAAGAAACCCCAGAAAGCTTGATGGATGAATATTTTGAGAAAATGCATATATATAAATTATTTGATTTATAATCATATATTATAACACTGCAAATGTACAATCACTTTTTCTTTTAAAATATATATGTTCTCCAATAATATCAACAAATTAAAAATCCTTCTCCTTTTCAAAAACTTTATTTTTTTATATCAATACTGAACATATTTATCCAAAAATAACTGTAAGAAGATAAAAACAGTTGAAACGTTGGAGTTTTTTATTATATAAATTGTTACATTTACCATCTTCAAACTCCCTCCACTCACAACTTATAAATATATGTTTAGTATTGATACAAGAAAATAAAGTTTTTGAAAAGAAAAAAAAGGATTTTTAATTTGATGATATTATTGATTTATAATTTAAAACGAGAAAAAGTATTATTTTCCATTTTTTTAAAAAAATAGAGTGCTTTTGTAAAAAAAAAATACACTTGTTGATTTTAAAAACGTAGAGATCAATTTCCCACGATAAAACTTGCAACATCAATCAGTCACGTGACCCAAGTTCTGGAAATTTCTTTATACTACATATAGTACCAAAAATGTTTAGCTATTTTTTCAGTTTCTAAATTGTGCATAAGTTATTTTAAAAATAAAAAACTTTAAGTGAAAGAAAACGTGATCAATAGACAGGAAAAATATAATATATATATATATACATATTTTGTTACTAATGGAGCGATCTACAATGCCCAAGTTTCATTTTGTAAGGATAGATGAAATACACAGGCTCATATATACCTGTATCTATATATGTAAGGATGAAAAAATTCAACGACCTGCTGAAAGATGAACTCACTCCCCAGGGAAATTGGTAAATTACTTTCAAATTGTATTTTCTATTCTGATTATTTTATGTATATTTTGTTGATTTTATATATGTGCAACTTAATACGAGTACTTGCAATAATTTTGATATAAACTAGTAATAGAGTAACATATTAACTGAATTTAAACTCTAATGATGCTATTATAGATTAATAGGAACATTGATTACTTAATATGTACTTTCAAAAAGAACCTTTATTAATAAAAGATTATTATATCTGTTAGTTAGATAACTGACTCTGATTCTTTTTTAAGACATTTCCCGCAATTTTTCATGCTGTTATTTTTACATTTTATAAATAATTTTTTTTTTACAGGTTACTACGAGGTTTGAATTATTATCTGTTAGTTAGATAACTGAAGAGTGATTCTTTTTTAAATCGCTTTGACATTTAATATGTTTTTGTTTAATTTCATAGGCTTTTATTATAGTTTTTTTTTTTCAATTATACATTTCAATTTCAGCACTTTTGACCAATTTGTCGTGCGGCGGGGGGGGGTCTACCATTTCTAAAATTAAGTGATTTTTAGCTTTTTTTTTTACATTTCAATTTCAGCAATTTTGACCGATTTGTCTCGTGCGGTGGGGGGGGGGTTACCATTTCTAAAATTAAGCGATTTTTAGTGAATATTAAAAAAAAAATTATGAATTGCAGGCTTCTTGGCGGTTCTGCAGCACCGCCTGGTGGCTTGTCCAGTTCTTGAGAAAAGCACCATATTTTTTTTTGCTTTAAATTGTCTCATGTTAATATGCAAATGAGAAAAGTTTTTTTTTAAGAAGCTGTTGGTGGGAAGACATCAAAAAAGAACAGTAAAAGAAAAAGAAAGAGAAAACTTCTTGTAAAAGTAATTTTAAAAACCAAAACAAATTTGTGATATCAAATTTATTATTATTTAAAAATTATAGTTTGTTCAATTGTTATGCATACATAAAAGTTTTAAATTTCTGTCCTGAAAGAAACATTGGCTCTGACTCATATTGAACTATAACTGGAATAAACAATATTCATTATAAAAAAAATGTATTATAATATTCAGAAGTGCCAAGTAAATTAATAAAAGGAAAAAAAAACAATACGCAAATTAAAGTTTCAGTTCTCTGTTAAAAGTTGTTAAAGTTAAAATGAGTATTATTACCTAAATAATGTAGTCCTATTGAATCTACATTATGTTTAAACATCTTTGCCATTTGCATAAACCTATGTATTCATTAATTAATGAAATTGCTGATAGTACTTGGAATACAAACAACTCTTATAATTAATCATAAATTACTATTGTCATGGAAATTGGAAATTGATAAATTGTGCTTTGGATATTTTGGGTTGCTTGGAGGAAGTTACTCATTAACTGATAAATGGCACATTTAAAATTTGCATG
The DNA here is from genome assembly GCA_028023455.1 of Epiperipatus broadwayi. Lineage (NCBI taxonomy): Eukaryota > Metazoa > Onychophora > Udeonychophora > Euonychophora > Peripatidae > Epiperipatus > Epiperipatus broadwayi. The sequence continues at coordinate 1,778,435 of JAQFVV010000037.1, read as the reverse complement.
GATATATAAATTATAATTTATTCTAGAATTGTATCTGCGAATAGAATTATAGAATTGTATATCGAATAAAGACAAATGATTAACCCGAAGTTACTTATTGTGTTATCTTAACATAATTTTTTATTTAGAATGATGTAATATTAAATAATAAAGAAATTAAAGATAATAATTTGTTCTAGAAGAATACTGGGCCCTGAAGATATTATATTAAAAGCTATTGTAAAATATGAAATACGTGATGGAATTTCTATATTAAATAAATTATTATATGGATAACTGAAGACTGTTACATATTTAATCTTTTTCTAGAAATTTGGAAAAAAAGCAATTAGAATATGGAAATGAATAGCCAGAGCCTAATAATATTTAAACTGTGAATGCTAAATATATTTTAAGCATTGGTAATTATTTAGGTATCTTGTACAAGATGGTGTTATGTCCTGGTGTGTGTTTGTTTATTTTATATATTTTTTTATATGTCATATATGTTATAAATACCTTTTCTGTTATATTTTAAGCTGGCTAATGATCGATTGAATTAAAAGATGATAATATAATGTTAATATAAGATCTTTAAAAGAGTAGGTAAAAGTCATTTACAATTAAAATTCATCAGTACTAAATTTCAAGGGTATTAATTAATATTATAATCATAATATTAAATTTAATGTCATGATGACAAAACTCATTATTGGTATTTAATTTAAAATATTGTAAACAATATTATATTTTGGTTTATTAATTTTATATTGTAATTCCAAACTGATTTTAAAACATTGTTAGCATATGTAGGGTTGAGAGTAAAAGAAGTTTAAATCATCTGAACCTAAAGCTTGTGTAATTACTTACATTTTTCTATTTGAATAGGATCAATTTATGAATTGATGAAGGTTGGTGTGGGATGTCATTAGATACAATGTGTACATACTCAGATCTATTTATGCCAGATGATTGGGAAAGATGATCATTTTATAGCAGTGGATCTATGTTGGATGTATCAGTTTTTCATTCTGTGCTAGCATTATTATGTTTGGGAGTTGTTATTATTATGCATTGTAGTGGAGATATCTTATACAAAGTCATATAATGGAGTCATGATCTTAATGAGTGTGCTTAGATGACAATGTATAAAGGAAGTTGTTAATCCTTTTATTGTGTAATTTTCTTATATCCAGATAGGTGCTGATAGACACCTGGATATTTAATTTTGACATATTCGATTGTGATCCTAGACTTATATTGTTTTGTCATTACAAATTTGACTCTTTAATTTCTATGTGTTAATGTTACCTTGGTATATCAGACGGTGAGTCATTGTTGTGGAAACATTGATCGTTCATTATTGTTGATCGTGAATGGCTCAAGGAAGATATGTAAGACATATTTTTACCTGTTGATTGAATATTGGCAATCCAGATAGCCTTCAATATAACATAAGTTATAGTAGTGTGTTGGTAAAATTGTTGAAATCAATCATCCTAATCAATTTATTTCACTTGATTCAAGGGTGTGTAGCTACTTGTTACACTTTATTAATATAGTAAATTTTTAATAATACAACTAAACATTTGATGAAAAGTTTTGGGGATCCATAAACAAGGAATAAGATTTTTTTGTAGTCAATGTATTATTTTATAAAATCTACATTATTTCCTAATAATTTTTTCTTTGCTTATGTAATCTGTAAATAAATTGTAAATAAATATCAATGTTATTTTGTTGTATACTAGTTATTGCTTTTGCATTTATAGTTCATCTCAAATCACTGATCACAATTCAATTCTTTTCTATCCATTACAGTCTAATAAAGATTTGTATTATTTGAAAGGTTAGAATTTTGATATTTCCATTATTGAAATCATAAGGTATATTTATCTTGTAATACAAAAATGGGATTACATAAATGATGCAACGAATGATAAATAAAATCCATTACTCTCTTTTGTTAGCATCTGATGGGTGGTTTGTTCAGTTAAACACTGGAGTTTATGTATCAATTAATTAACTGAAAATACAAATATAATGAGTCTCATATTGTATCAGTCAAAAATGTATGTCCATCCAATAAGACTTAGAATTTGAGCAACAGTACCCTGAATCCAATCATGCCTGAGATACACAGGTCAGGAACAATCATGAACTCTAACCTATTTACCCATTCTCCAAATCTAAGACAATATGAACAACATTTGCAGTGATATATCATAGATTTTTTAATTCTAGGCCAGGGACTACAGTTAACAACATGAGATCCTACTTGATGATGATGAATGAGCCCTTGAGTGAATCAGGAAGGTGATTTAATTTGTTTAATGTCCAGGCTACCATATTGAATTTTTAAAAAACTGGCTTGAGACACAATTTTTACAATAAGTTGTTTTAATAATGTTAGAGCAAATAGCTTTACATTGAAAGAAACTAGAAAAACTAAGGAAAACAATGAGGCTAAAATAAATAATGATAACCATTTAAAAAATAAAGAAAAAAAAGAAATTTCAACATCTGACATTATTATTACTTTATTGTTTGTTCATAATTTATAATTTATCAACACCTAAGTTTAAATTACATCTTCATTGATAATTTCTTTATATTCCTCACAACATTATCTTTCAAACCATATATAATACTTCTTACCTGAGATAATCCATAGCTTCAGAATCTCCAAAATAAGTTGCATATGAATTCTTCATTTTTATCTTGTACCCCAAAAGTTACCAAATCTCAAAGGCATCTATAAAAAAAAAAGATTCATCCTAATAAAAGATACAAAACAGATCATTTCTAAAAGATGGATATGCATTTGTCATTTCTTATCTATCAAAAACTAGAAATCGCAAGTTACTGTCTGTATCATAAAATGAGTTTAATCTCTTTATTTTATATTTTTTTGTGTACATCAGTGATGTTTATATTCTTTATGCACACCAGTGATGCTATCTTGTTATATTTATTGTCCCACAGAGATATAATTTATTTGCATATAGCTCATTTGCTAGCTATAGAATTGAAAATAATGTGATGCAAGATGTGGAAAAACTACTGGCTCCACAGCATGAGTACCACCAAGATGGGAAAGAATCAGAATTTCATTATTTGCCTGCATACAATTTCGTGTGGTACATACATAAATATTATGGTTATCTTCACACACACACCATTTGAAATCTCTCTTTGTTCGTTTTAAGTGTTTATATATTCACATGGTACTATGCCCAGTAAATTTTGCGATTGCTTTATCAACTGCAAAATTTCTGTATATTTCATAATCAGTTCTAAAATTTACATTGTACTGCTCTATAATACCTTAATTTATACATATATAGATGTGACTTGTTATATAAATACTAACCTGCAATTGCAAAGCTGAAGACAGTAATATATAAACATAGTAATAAATATAGTAAAATAAACATAGTATAAAACTATAAATTGTTAAACCTTTTGAGAATCATTATGTCTAGAAAATAAGATTGCCTAATCTTAGATCAGAGCCCCAAAATTACATAAACTACATTTGTTGCATTTGAATACAAATGTTTAAATTTATTTATATATAACAAAGAGCATAAATGATATATAAATTATATACTACTCAGAGACCAATACAAATGCAAACATATCACTTATCAAGTAATTTTTAAAAATTTACTATTCAAATAATTATATTCAAAGATCAGCCTTTCAAGCTAATTGTGCATGCGTCTTCTGCAAGTGTTAAATAATAAATGAATAATTCACAATTAAAAAATAAAAGTTTTAATACTTACAACTCAATATTCTGATTACATTTTGAAGTCCAAATGTGAATTATTGGCACATTTTTAATTGGCTTTAGTAGACTCTTTAGCCATTTAAAAATTTATGCCTTTATTTTCTATATGAAAACTCAGTTTATGAGGGAAAAATAAAGAAATTAAATGAACATATCCATAAAAATATTCATAAAAATCCAATTTTTGATTTGTATTTTAACAAAATGGACAAGATTAAAAATAAAATTGAAAAATGCAATGAATGCTGGGATTTCTGTTAACATCATGCTTGTAGTTTTCATGTAATTTTTAAAAGAACACAAAATTTCAATGAAGCACCACCGCAGAGCTGTGTTACCACTGTAACTACTCAAGATGTTAAGATATGTACATATATTACATTGATGAGATTAAAATTAATTAATAATGATTTGAACACACTGAACTAAGTCATATATTCATTATTACAACAGACATGATTAAAATACAGTTATATAATATTATCAACATCATGTGCAGATATATATTTTTTTATTTACAAGTGAATACATTCCAATGAGAAATCTCATCGTGAGATCAAATTATTTATAAACTTACATATATACAAAATAGTGTGTTAAGTGTGGTACCTGTATGCCAATTTACACTTAATAATCATAACTCATTTTATCTCTAAAAAAGTTGTTTACTGGGGTGTTTGTGGATGTAATACAATAATTAAGCATTTATATATATATACAATGAATCCAAGTTATGATCTTTCTTTAATTACTATGATATGCCTTAGGTATTAGATAACACTGATTAACTGATGATGAATATCTGGATAGACAAAATATCTTAAAGGTACATTCCTAACTGCATGTTTGACAAAATAAGTATTTTATTATTCATTTTATAACTTTTACCCAATCTACAAGAATTAGTGAATATTTATGTATATGGGATGGGTTTAGTAAAAAAAGGGGGGAGAGTAGCTTCAATGGAGCTGGAGATGAAAACCCAATGAATAAATATTTTATACATAGATGGTTCATTAGGACATATCATTAAGGCTTATTTTATTAAACAGGCATAACTTAATTTTCAAGAGTTGCGGTATTAGCATAAATGGTAGTGAAACAAAATGTGGCCACTTTTGGCCGATATGGCGCTTCATCATGGATTTAGACAATGATGGTATACTCACACTTCAGGTGGAGTGATACCTTATGAGAGGTAGGTATGGAGGTATGATGGTCTGGAAGTACAGAAACCCATGAAGAGCTATCATTACTCTAACCTGTTTGTTCCAAAGTGTAGTTGTATACTCCTGTTCTGAACAAGAATAAAAGAAATGAAGAAGGGAGGAACTCTGGCAATCCAGTTAATCCCCGAATGATAAAGCATGAGAATACAAAATACGTAAATATTAACATTTGCTAGCAACACTACTATAATGAGAGAAAATCATTTTACATTAGGAAAGAAAGCCTTAAATGGTTTAATAACTTGCATAATGATATTCTTAAATAATAAACCACCTTTATCGAATGATAAATATAAAATGAACATATTATTTCCCCATTTTCTTTCAATAATCAACCCATCTAATTTAATAAAAATGTTGTAAGAAAATGATCAGCACACTTAAGAGCACTGCAAGTAAAATGAATCGATTGAAAACATTTTGATGATTATTACTGCAATTGAGATATGATATAACACATATAATAAAATGGTTACACGAATCCACCCAGATTGCAAGATTAATTTTACAATGTTTAAACAGCTTAACAATAACCTACTTTTTACATATATTTTTATTCTAAAGAGAACTCAACCTCACAAGATATTTAAAAAAATAAATCATATAACTAATTACTCCCCCCCCCCTTTGTCAAGAGCAGAATTAAAACAAATGACACTCATGAGATTGTGTTGGATTGGCATATGCTATACATTTTATGAATAAAAAAGTAAAAATAAATAAAAAATACTAACATTATAAATTTCTACTGCACTTAAACATACATATAATAGTGAGCATGAGTTGGATGATTAAAATTACAAATGATTAAAAAGGATTATAGAGAATTGACACAGACAGATTACATAATTATAGCTAAATGACCATCAATGATGGTCAGAAAATTAAAGTAGATAAATTATTGAATAAAAGAAATAAAATAGCATGTATATGATTAGTTGAGTTATTATATCTTAACAGGAGATGACTTTAAAGAAGATTGGGACTATTACCCCCTGATCCTGCAGAACGGTGGTGTGGACGGATCCTATCTTATGGCATTCTTGAATTTTGGAGCAGGCATATTATAATTAAACGATAAACATTTTTTCTCATCTTTACACTTCCTTGATGACCCAGGCAGTCTTGGATGATAGGAGCTAAATTGCAGCCTGGCAAGGAGACAGTCTCTGAGAGATCAGGAAAGATCACTCGGTCCCCCTTACTCAAACAGCATTTCAAAATTTAGAGTCACGTGGAGTAAGTTAGCAACACAGTAGAATAATACTTTTCTCTCCTTTCAGAACTAAATTCAGCTCCATTTATACTCTGTCTAAAATATTTCAGGAATGCTTTTTGCTAGTTATCTGAGGCAATGTCTGGAAGACTTTCTTAACAACATTGTTCTTAACAAAGCTATATGTTAATATTGCATTTTGAGAAGATATACTTATCAATAAGGTCTGGCAATCTATTTCTAGAAATTTCTATTAAACTATTTTAGATCAAACAATATAAAATCTCCATTAGAAGTTATTAATGAAAATTTTAATTAATCTCAGTGAAAGTAAAATATTTATAATACAATGGGTGGCTTTTGCAATTTTTGAGCTATTTCCAGAACCTTCTCGATAACCGAATCTTCCTTTTCACCATTATATAAAAAATACATATATAAATTGAAATAGATATTATATACAAGTTTATATTTTATTAAGTATAATATAATCACATCCCCACCTGTCAGAAATATATATCACGCAAGCACCAGACTAGTTTTCCAATCTTTATCATATTAACTTTATTACATTTTACATTCATACATACTACTGATATACATATATGTTATGTGTGGTACATTACTTAAACTGCATGGGATGGATTCAAATCTTGTTGGTTGGTTAGTTGCTTGGACAGACTATGAAGCTCAATCTGCTTCATGGATTGGCTGCTTCAATATCAATTAGATTACGGGTGATGTTATATTGTTCACAAAGTATATCATCTTAATATCATAGCTAGATATATGGCCAAACCATAATCTAAACTATAATGTCTTCTTGTATGCTGGTGTATGGGCACATTAAGTAGCAGTAAAAAGAATCCTCTTGCTTAACTTAACTGTGCCTGGATTGAGATATATTAACATAATTATAATCCTGAGATATAAAGATAAATATGAAAACATTTTGTAATTTTTTATTATATTTGTTATTCTTCAAATTATCAGGTAAATAGCAGTAGTACATGAAGCTGGAAAGTTACATTTCACTGGCACATTATTGACCTAATACTGGTCAGATATTGGATCACTTATAATATTGTAATCATTGGCACACAATTTTTTTGTTGACCAATAGGCAGGTTACAGTTTTTGGCACCCAACATGGTGCACAATGTTTGAATCCATTGGATACAATCATTGGCTTGCCCAATATGTATCTTGATTCATTGTGTGTAGAGTCTCATTAGTTGCCATTAGGTGTCAATATTTAGTGCCAGCAATGTATTGGCTTAACTTATTGGCCAAATCTTGGGCATTATTTATTGATCAAATTTTGGTGTGATCAGAATGTTTTGGTAAGTATGATTTTTAAAGATCCAGACATTATGCTACAAGTGTGATTAAAATTGCTATGGAATTTAACAACATAGTGAATATAAACTGTTTGTAGAATTGACTCAGAGTGCATGAATTGGTCATAACACAACACTTTATTATTTTATTATGATTGTTATATAATGATATAAGGTGATGTCAATTTATTCAGTATCATGATAGATTTGAATTTACATAGTGATTTTGGGAATGATGATACAAAACAAAAGGCAAAGAATATTATTATGAGATAACTGAGTAGGGTTATTATTATAATTTTTTTGGTATACTAGATGCTGAGTTTCTTTGATGATATAGGTTGGTAGGGGTTGTGAGCAGTGTTTTAAAGGACAGGAATATTAAAATCTTAAATAAATAAGTTGCTCATTATAGAAGAGGTTAAAGATAATACATAAAAAGTTTTAAAGAAATTTTTTGATACAATAGATTATCCTGGACTCCTGATTTACAGGAGATCAATGATTCACAAATGTCTATTTTGGAATCTGTGTTTATAGATCAACAGTAAGTATTTACTCTAGAACCCACTAAAAGGATTGAAACTGTAGCTGGTGCTTCAGAACCAGTATATCCAAACATTTTATTTCAAATGATGATGAATAAGATGGATAGATTAGCAGCAGAGTCATCTAAAAAGATGGGAAACTAGTGAAATTAGCAGCAGTGTCATCCAGATTAGCAGCAGAGTCATCCAAAAAGATGGAAAGTAAGCTAGAGAAATTAGCAGCAGAGTCATTCAAAAAGATAGAGAAATTAGAAAATAAGATTGTAGAATCAACAAATAAGATAGATTAGCAGTGGATTCAGCAGAATCATCTGAAAAGATGGAGAGATTAGAAAATAAGATGGATAGAATGGCAGCAGAGTTGTCCAAAGAGATGAAGAGATTAGTAGTAGAGTCATCTGAAAAGATGAAAAATGAGTTAGAAGGGGTTGAAAGTAAATTAGTGAAATCAGTAATGTATATAAGAGAAGAAATAACAGAATCTAAACAAGAAATATATTGTTTTAAAGAAAATGTGGAAAAGTCCTTGGAGTTATTGGAAAATAATTTTGTGGAGTCAACTGGAAAAATAGAAGTAAAATTAGAACAATCTATTGATGAATCCATAAGATGAATGAAAGTAAAAAATGAGAATTTAACTCTTTGAATTAATTAATTACAATAAATATATATATATACATTTTTAGAAAGTGCAAATATGAAAGAATGTAATAAAGCTGATAAAATAGTCATTACCAAAAAAAATTAAAAAAATGAGATTTTTTTACATTTTTAAACATGTTTATTTTTACATTGGTTCACAAATTCTCAATTTTGAAAGGTATAACTTAAAATTACAATTTCATAGATAGCTTCATCACATGCATCTCAAAATGCTGAAAAAAAATGACATATAATATGTCTTACCTGAGGTGATTTTCCTATGCAAAAATTACAAAAACAGTGTGATTGGTAATTTCCATTTTTACTAGCTGCCCCAGATGTTCTACTTTTGCAACAGAGTATATGCTAGAAAGTTTGGTTGTCCTTGCATGCATGTATCTGTTAGAAATATGTTTGGTTTTTAATGGGGAAAAAATAACAGGAATAATTTACAAGATGTTGAGGACTTTAGTAAATTGTAATGTAATGTATAGTATATTATATTATTATTATATATTACTTTTATTATATTATATTAGTGAAAAATGATGTGTGACCTAAAATGTGTATTCTTTTCAAGTAAATAAAATGTACTCAAAAAATAAATATCAAACAAAAATTTCTCCAAGATAAAATGAACAAAAAAAATCAATAAATATCAAAATAAACAAATTTATTATGAGCACTGATTATATATGTGTGTGGGAGATGAAATATGAGAGTAGATGGCTGAGGGAATATGATGAGTGTGGGTGTGCATGATTTTATATCATTTAAATGTATTGTCTAAAATTCTATCATATATATTGTAATGGAAACCTGACGATCGAAAGCTTAAACTTCCCTTTTATATAGATATAATGGGGAATTCTTATAATTCAAGATCGCCCACTCTCTGCTACCACAAGCAGAGAGAAAATACGGACATAAACGAGTCTATATCCACACTTGACCGAACCTGTATGCTATACGGGTATAGTCCCAGGTTATATTTCCCGGTCAACCTTCTCCCGACTGCTGTAAGATTTAAAAGAGTTAGTGCTTGGATAATTATAAATTTAATGGGATCAAATACTGCACTACTAACTTCATGTGTTAATTAAGTACTCAAATGCATAATAATTATTCCCAACCCTAAGATTATATCATTTTTTGGAAGTGGCGAAGAAAGAGACGAAACAGATTTTACATAAATAAAACATATTTAATACACTAAATTATAGTAAAAGAAACACTGTAAATTATAAACACTCAATATAAAAAAACAGATTATGTTATAATACTACAACAAATAAATAAAATACAATAGAAGATTATATTATAAATGATTGCAATCTTTGAAAATAAAGTGTCCCTTTATAGTCATTCCAAATATTCAAAGGAGTCTAATTAACGTCTATCTCATTATATGTGGGATTGGCAATTGCAATTAAATTTAAATGGTATGTGCACATAAGTTATATAAAATGTCTTGTTCATAATTACCTAGGTTGTAAAGTCTTCGAATAAACTTGGCATCTTGCTGACCGTCCCGTGGAATTTTTCCCACTTCTTTAGTAGGGAACGGTCACTCTTCGGTTAGATTTGATTGTTGAAACTCCTCCGTATTGTGGGCATCAAGGCAAGGCAAAAACAAACTCTTCAGCAGGCACTATGTCGGCAGTAGCACGGAAGTCTGGATCGACCAGCGATCGCGACTGGCCCTTAGCCACACATCCTCGAAGCTTCCCTTATGTTATCATTTGTTTTCATGTTCCCAAAATTTAACTTTTCATGTCTGCTTTCTATTATATTTCTCTGCTTCTTATCAGAGCAGTGTCCTCACTGAAGTCTCGACCAATACTGTTTTCCAATTCATTAATTAATGTCCTTTATTTTCCAAATTCCTTCCTTATCTTGATCTCCCACTGTATTTTTCTTTCACACCTTTTACTTTAAAAAATGCTTTCAACAACTTATACAAAATTACTTTTAATTTAATATAATTTTATAATATAATATTTTACATTTATTTCTCAATCATTTTCTTTAATAAAATTATTTCATTTTGACATGAAATAAACCTTACTCTCTTTATTCATACATTCACACATGCATTTCATTTTCGTCAAAATGTGTAATTTTAAGAACAGATCTTTCCGTTGCATTCTAAATTTTACTTATTTTTATTTAAACTCCCCAACTATTGCTTTCTTTTACATTATTAAGTTTCTATTTTCCATTCTCATTTTTTTTTATCTTACACTAAACACATGATATTGAGATTTCTAACCTTAATATTTCTATTCTTTTTACAATCTGAACTTTGAAGGGCAAAAGATAAGAATCTTTTAGATTCTAATTCCCTCTCTTTTTTAATTAAACATTTCTTTGTTTTGTAAATTTTTTTAACTTACTTTTTAATAACCCAAGCACAATATTTAACATTCGTTAAATGTTAAATATCTATATGTGTGACCGCAGTATGTGCGATCATCACAATATATATATATTGTTTTCTACATATATATATATATATATCAAATTCTATCTTATATATATTCTTTTCTGCATATATATATAATTCTATCGTGTATATATTGTTTTGTATGTGTATATATATTAAAAAAGAGTTATAAACTAGGTCAGAAAAATATCAAAAAAATATTTTTATATTATTCAAATGTATTTTGTCATATATATATATTATTTCTACATTTATATATAAAAAAAAAGTAATAAAAACAAGGTCACCAAACTAATTCAAAAAAAAGTTTTTACATCATTCAAATGTATTTTTAGCTAAAATTCTATCGTATATAAAAAAAGAGTTTCTAAAACTAGGTGAGAAAAATAATATCAAATAAATGTTTTTATATTATTCAAATGTATTCTATCATATATATATAAAATACATATTTTGCGGGTTCATCCGTGTTAAAAACTTTTAATATTAATGTACTGATGTTTCGACTTGGTCACACAAGCCATCCACAGAGTTATAAAAGGTAGAAAGACGGTTGTAGAGGCTCTACAATCACTGATTTGAATAAAATGTTAAAATTCCACCAATAGCAAAAATAAAAAATCTTTCCAAATAGGAGGAAGTTTGCATGTATCATCTCGCTTATTGATACAATCTGGCCTTTTAAGTATCTCAATGGCTTCTCTAATTTCGCATTGGTAGAGATTATCACATCTGGATATGATTCTGGCACTATAAAAATCAATTTTATGACCTGAATCCATAGTATGGAGTGAGAGTGCTGATGATGATGAGTGTTGTTTAACTGCATTAGCATGCTTATATCTCCTAACACTGATGCAACAATTACTCATACCTATGTAAGAAGCTTTACAATTTTTACATGAGATTTGATAGACACCATGAGATTCAAGAGGGATTGAATCCTTAGGCTTGATTATTATATTGCTGATTTTTTGATGAGCAGAAAATGCTGTATCTATATTATAGCATTTTAATATACGTCCGATACTGTCTGTAGTTCCTTTTATATATGGAACACAAATCCTAATAGCTGATTTATCATCTTTTTGTTTCCTATTTTGTCTATTTTGGGCTTGAAATAAGGCTTTTTTTTATAAATTTGTAATTATAACTATTTGCTAATAAAACACTATTAATATGATTTATTTCTTCTTTCAGATGTGTCTCATCTGAAAGGTTAATTGCTCTATTTAAAAGAGTTTTGGCTACAGAAACTATCTGAGTTGGGCGATGATGAGAATGGAAATGCAAATATCTGTCTGTGTTTGTATCCTTTCTGTAAATAGAAAAAGATAAACTATTTGGTGTTCTGGTGACTAGAACATCAAGAAAAGGGAGTTTTTCATCAGACTCTGTCTCCATTGTAAATTTAATATGAGGATGCATATTATTTAAATGTAAGAAAAAATCATCTAATTTATTTTTTCCATGTTGCCATATGACAAAAGTGTCATCTATGTATCTGAGCCAAATGAGAGGTTTTAAAGATAATGATTCTAAAGCACGAGTTTCTATATATTCCATGAATAAATCAGCTATTACTCCTGAGATAGGTGAGCCCATAGGAGTACCAAAATCTTGTCTGTAATGTTGTCCATTGTATACAAAATATGTATTTAAGAGACAATGTTTAATCAAAGCAATAATATGGTCTGGTAAATTGCAATATTGTGAGATTATATTTAAAGCTTCATCAATTGGAATGTTTGTAAACAAAGACATGACATCAAAACTGACCAGAATGTCATTAGCATTAATTTTTAAACTTTTTAAAACAGAAATAAAATGAAGAGAGTTTTTAATATATGATTTAATAGATGGGATTGTAGGTTTAATGAAATCCGATAAGTATCTGGCTAAAATATGAGTTGAAGAACCTATTCTGGTCAGTTTTGATGTCGTGTCTTTGTTTACAAACATTCCAATTGATGAAGCTTTAAATATAATCTCACAATGTTGCAATTTACCAGACTATATTATTGTTTTGATTAAACATTGTCTCTTAAATACATATTTTGTATACAATGGACAGCATTACAGACAAGTTTTTGGTACTCCTATGGGCTCACCTATCTCAGGAGTAATAGCTGATTTATTCATGAAATATATAGAAACTCGTGCTTTAGAATCATCATCTTTAAAACCTCTCATTTGGCTCAGATACATAGATGACACTTTTGTCATATGGCAACATGGAAAAAATAAATTAGTTGATTTTTTCTTATATTTAAATAATATGCATCCTCATATTAAATGTACAATGGAGACAGAGTCTGATGAAAAACTCCCTTTTCTTGATGTTCTAGTCACCAGAACACCAAATAGTTTATCTTTTTCTATTTACAGAAAGGATACACACACAGACAGATATTTGCATTTCCATTTTCATCATCACCCAACTCAGATAGTTTCTGTAGCCAAAACTCTTTTAAATAGAGCAATTAACCTTTCAGATGAGACACATCTGAAAGAATAAATAAATCATATTAATAGTGTTTTATTAGCAAATAGTTATAATTACAAATTTATAAAAAAAGCCTTATTTCAAGCCCAAAATAGACAAAATAGGAAACAAAAAGATGATAAATCAGCTATTAGGATTTGTGTTCCATATGTAAAAGGAACTTCAGACAGTATATATATATATTAAAATGCTATAATATAGATACAGCATTTTCTGCTCATCAAAAGATCAGCAATATTCAATCCCTCTTGAATCTCATGGTGTCTATCAAATCTCATGTAAAAATTGTAAAGCTTCTTACATAGGTATGAGTAATCGTCACATCAGTGTTAGGAGAGATAAGCATGCTAATGCAGTTAAACAACACTCATCATCATCAGCACTCTCACTCCATACTATGGATTCAGGTCATAAAATTGATTTTTCTAGTGCCAGGATCATATCCAGATGTGATAATCTCTACCAATGCAAAATTAGAGAAGCCATTGAGATACTTAAAAGGCCAGATTGTATCAATAAGCGAGATGATACATGCAAACTTCCTCCTATTTGGAAAGATTTTTTTAAAAAACAGTACTAAATTTAACATTTTTGCTATTGGTGGAATTTTAACATCTTATTCAAATCAGTGATTGTAGCACCTCTACAACCATCTTTCTACCTTTTATAACTCTGTGGATGGCTTGTGTGACCAAGTCAAAACGTCAGTATATTAATATTAAAAGTTTATTAAAAGTTTTTAACATGGATGAACCCGCAAAATATGTATTTATATATTTAACCTGTGCAAATCTTCGTTTTAACATATATATATATATATTATTTCTATATACATTTCATTATAGAAAACAATAATAATAATAAAAATAATAATAATAAAACTAATTCAATACTCACAGAATCCTGGCTAAATGTTAGCATCAATTTGAATCCACTTATGAATGCATCAAATGTGATTATTATGGAGACTAAAAATAACAGTAATCTTTTTTTCCTTTTTGATATAATTCTTTTTTTAACTTTCCTTCTTCTAATTTTTTTTAAAATTGAGATTCTAAAATAAGAGGCTTAGAAATGCCCTTCAATGGGTAAATGTAAATATCAAGTGGTAAAATGAATGCAATCGATCGTGAAACATGATTTACGGTCATTAAATCTAAAAAACAAAAAAAAACTAAAAAAATTAAAAATTGTATTTTACAAAAACCTTCATAAAAAAATCCAAATTTTATAATAGAAAAAAATTAGTACCTTATTTAAATCAGAAAAAAATGGTGGATTGAATGGTCTGAGAACCATAAGTGTACTGCTTACTGAGTCTGTACAAACTCAATTGAACGTCTAAATTTTTGTTCAGGGGCTCTCAGGACTCCAGGTAAAATTTAGAGTCAGTGGATGAATCAATCCATAAACAATTAGTGAAATTTAAAGGTAGAGAGTTAAAAGAGCTAGAATGTGATATTGTAAATTAGATAAAACTCTGAAGATAGTTTGGGAAAGAATGAAAGCTAGCAATTTTGAAGTGCAGATTAATATTTAGCATATTCGTGATTGGTGTGTGGGAATGGATGATGAATGTAAGAAGATAGAATCAGCAATGGTTCAGAATAGCATTATGATAGAGAATAAAATGAATTTAGTTTTAGATGAAACAATACAAGAGGTGCAAAAGGAGATTGAACCTTTAAAACAGGTTGAAAGACTTCAATGTGAGGTTAACCAGGAATGGGTAAAATTTAAAGAAAAAAAGATATATGTCAGAAGTTTGGAATCCTAGGGACATTGAGTCAAAAATACAAGATATTTGTGAAAGAATGGATAGCTGTAAGGCTGAGCAAAACTATCAGATTAGGGAAATAGGAAGTAAGACAGATGTTATGACAACTAATCCATTTGATAAGTACCCTAAACAGGAAATACTCCTAACAACACATTAGTTAAGGCAATAGTCTTGTCTTACTGCTATGCCAGAATTGAGGCAAGTTAAGGAAGTGTTAGATGAAAACAGCAATAATATGGGCTCTCTTACACTTACATTTATTTCTATTAAGCCCTTTTAGAGGTGAACCTGCAAAGCATCCTATTGAATACCTCCATAATTTAGAAAAGTTATTTTCATGTTATATGGTGGAAAGGGAGAAATTGGCTAGTGCTTGCAAACACTTATATGCAGCTGCAAAGTACTGGAAGCAATCTCTTTTTTATAAGCCTATTACTCATGGTGATTTTAAGCATCTTATGCTTTCATCATTTTGGGGAAGTGATAAACAAGATAACATTCATTATCAGGTTTCCTAAGAAAAATATAGCCCACATAAAGGATTTTTACACAGTTTGTCCAAGGACAGGCTGTGAAATTAAAAATGTTAAGTCTTTCCTCTATCTGAAAACCAGATAGTGAAAATCTTGCAACATAATTTCCCTAAGTCTGTTGAGCACATTTTAATTGCTTCCAACTGCTATACCATTGAGGAGGTTGCAGAGACTCTCATTGCTCTTGAAATTACTGAGCATGTATATAACAATAATCCAAAACTCATAAAAGAGAGAAATGAATATCTTCTCAATAATTTTAATGTCCAATATCCTATATTTAGTCGAAGCTATAGACAAAGGAAGGGTCTACCTCCAAGACTTAAAAATTGCTCTTATTCTAGATGTGGTATACCTATGAGTCAGTCCCAAATAAAACCTGCTTTATCTAGTTGTCAACTGTCTATTAGTGGTGTTACTACCATTGTTAAAAGGGGTATTGACAACAGTGATATAAAGAATTTTACTTGTAATATGGCAAAAATATGTAAACATTTCTTTTGTGCACTTCTGAAATTGTTTGAATTTATTATCTAGGAGATAGAGTCAGAAGTCTTTGTTAATCATTTTATTATTGTAATCAGATTTAGATCATGGGATCCTTAATTATAAAAAAATTAAAATTTTGTTTTCTGGGGTTTGGTAATAGCTGTAATTAAAATGGATCAAAGGTGATGTTTTGAAAGATTTTAAATTTTTATAAATATAAAGTAAATGATATTAATATACCATTGTGAGAAAAAACTAATATATTTTTTTATTACATACGAATGTTCAAAATGTTATTTATATTTTTATTTGTTTAACTTATCATATATTATTTCAACATTATAACAATTTTATAATGATTGATGTTTCAGTATGACTGAATAAAGGCATGGTTAATTTGTGTATTTGAGATTAATCATATCCTTGATTACGTTTTTATTATTTCTTATATTTAGCTAAAATAATATATATTTCAAATTTGGTAATTTTAAATTGATTTTATTAAAAGGGGAAATATAAAATATAGTTTCTGAAATTTGAAAGTGATTTAAAGTGAAGCTGTGTAACTGATAATTCATAAATTCTCCTAAATATTTGTTTTTGCTTTAAATTGCCTCGTTAATATGCAAATGAGAAAAGTTTTTTTTAAGAAGCTGTTGGTGGGCAGACATCAAAAAAGAACAGCAAAAAAAAAAGAAAACTCCTTGTAAAAGTAATTTTAAAAACCCAAACAAATTTGTGATATCAAATTTATTATTTAAAAATTATAGTTTGTTCAGTTGTTGTGCATATGTAAAAGTTTTAAATTTCTGTCCTGAAAGAAACAATGGCTCTGACTCATAACAAACTATAACTGGGATAAACAATATTTGTCATTATAAAAAAATGTATTACAATGTTCAGAAGTGCCAAGTAAATTAATAGAATGAAAAGAAAACAGAATACACAATTTAAAGTTTCAGTTCTCTGTTAAAAGTTGTTAAAGTAAAAGGAGTATTGTTACTTAAATAATGTACTGTCCTATTTAATCTATGTTATGTTTAGACATCTTTAGGCTAAACCTACATATTCATTAATTAACGAGATTACTGAAAGTATTTGTAATAATAGACAACTCTTATAATTAATCATAAATTACTATTGTCACGGAAGTTGGAAATTGATAAATTGTGCTTTGGATATTTTAGGTTGTTTGGAGGAAGTCATTCATTAACTGATAAATGCACACTTAAAATATACATGGATATAAAATTATAAAAGAAATGTTTGTAATTTATTCTAGAATTGTATCTGTGAATAGAATTGTAGAATTATATATTGAATAAACACACATGATTAACCTGAAGTTACTTATCCTGTTATCTTAACATAAATCTTTATTTAGAATGAAGTAATATTAAATAATAAAGAAATTAAGGGTAATAATTAGTTCTAGAAGAATACTTGACCATAGGGATATTATATTAAAAGCTATTGTAAAATATGTGATGGAATTTCTATATTAAATAAATTATTGTATGGATAACTGAAGACTGTTAAATATTTAACCTTTTCCTAGGAATTTGGATAATGCAAGACCTGTAGAGGTCCTTACCTTCATCGTTTTAACCGCACAAGCTTTAGGTTTATTGCCTTAGTAAATATGGAAATCAATAGTTAGAGCCTAATAACATTCAAACTGTGAATGCTAAATATACTTTAAACATTGATAATTATTTAGGTATCTTGTACAAGATGGTGTTATGTCCGTGTGTGTGTGTGTTTATATATATAAGTTATACATATGTTTTCTGTTATATTTTAAGCTGGCTAACGATTGATTAAATTAAAATGTTAATATAAGATCTTTAAACAAATAGGTAAAGATCATTTATGATTAAAATTCATCAATACTAAATTTCAAAGATATTAATTAATATTATAATCATAATATTAAATTTAATGTCATGATGACAAAACTCATTATTGGTATTTAGTTTAAAATATTGTAAACAATATTATATTTTGATTTATTAATTTTATATTGTGATTCGAAACTGGTTTAACAACATTGTTAGCATATGTAGGATTGAAAATAAAAGAAGTTTAAATCATCTTAACCTAAAGCTTGTGTAATTACTTACATTTTGCTATTTGAATAGGATCAATTTATGAATTGATGAAGGTTGGTGTGGGACGTCATTAGATCCAATGTATACATGCTCAGATCTATGATTTTTGTCAATACAAATTTGACTCTTCAACTTCTATGTGTTAATGTTACCTTGGTATATCAGATGGTGAGTCATTGTTGTGGAAGCAGTCATTGTTCATCATTGTTGATCATGAAGGGCTCAAGGAAGGTATGTAATATATATTCTTACCTGTTGATTGAGTATTAGCAATTCAAATAGCCTTATATATAACATATTATAGTGATGAGTTGGTAAAATTGTTGAAATCAATTGTGTAATCAATTTATTTCACTTGATTAAATGGTGTATAGCTACTTGTTACACTTTATTAATATAGTAAATTTTTTAATAATCTGATGAAAAGTTTTGGGGGTCCATAAACAAGGAATAAGATTTTTTTGTCAGTGTATTATTTTCCAAAATCTATTATTATTTGGTATTAATTTTTTGCTGTTGTTGATGTAATCTGTAAATAAATTGTAAATAGTAATGTAAATAAATATCAATGTTATTTTGTTGTATACTAATTATTGCTTTTGCATTCATAGTTCATCACAAATCACTGATCACAATTCAATTCTTTTCTATCCATTATAGTCTAATAAAGATTTGTATTATTTGAAAGATTAGAATTTTGATATTTCCATTATTGAAATCATAAAATATATTTATGTTGTAATCCTTGATATTTAAGGAATGGGATTACTTAAATGATGTGATGAAGGATAAATAAAATCCATTACTCTCTTTTGTTACCATCCAATGTGTGATTTATTCAGTTTAAGCACTGGTGTTTATGTATCAATTAATTAACAAAAAATACAAATATGAGTCTCATATCAATTAGATGATTGGTGATGTTATATTATTCACAAAGTATATCATCTTAAAATCATAGCTAGATAAATGGCCAAACCATAATCTAAATTATAATGTTTTCTTGTATGCTGGTGCATGAGCACATTAAGTAGCAGTAAAAAGAACCCTCTTGCTTAACTTAACTGTGCCAGAATTGAGATAGATTAACAGAATTATAATCCTGATATACAAAAACATTTTATACTTTTTTTTTAATATATTTGTTATTCTTTAAATTATCATGTAAATAATAGTAGTACATGATGCTCGAAAGTTACAGTTCATTGATTAGTGGTCGTGTCCTGATTTTTGATTAAACTGGTCTAGTCATCTTAGTTCAATCTGAAGAAGAAGTTGGCTCATTAATAATAACAGCATTTGGAAAGTTGATTGTTGTATTATGTTTATATGTAGTTTAAAGTAGTGTATTCGCTAGATATTATATATTTGAAATTGCATTATTAATTTGTAAAGTTGTTAAGGATGAGTAAAAATTAAACCTACTTTCTGAAGCTTAATGTTTAGTAACATTGAAAGAACCTATGTTTACAACTGGTTTATTATGAAGGTTGCTTTGACTAATGTTATTTGTTAAATCTTTCATCTCTCTGAAAACTGAAGTAGCTGACAAAAATTTGTCATTTTGGGTTTGCTGAATAAATCAATGAAGAGATTGGTTACATTGATATAACAGTGTTTGGAAAGTTGAATGTTCAGATAGATATATATACACGCACACAATGTATGTATATATATATTAAATACTGTACAAGTATACTTTATATATTTGGGGTCTAGATATAATATAGGGGATTTAAATACAGACTTTCAAGCTTCTTTCTGTTATCTACTCTATGTCATACAAATGATACACATGACCACACACATGTGAAAAAAATAAATTATCTTCAATATACATATTTTAGGCTGAACCAGAACTCATCTGTTTGTTCAGATCATCATATCCCACATATATATTAATCAGTGCTCGGTTTATATTAAGATGGAAAATCTTCACACTTTAATGGACAGGCTCCAATCTATTCCACCCTCCAATTCTTCAGCCATCCATACCATTAAAAATCTAATGTTGGATTTCCAAAATTCCTCTTTAATGCCAATGTTATGGTCATGCCTATTTTGATTTCAAGTTACTCTGATCCCTCATGTATATGGACCTTGTCCATTGAAATACATAGAAAGGGGATGAATGAAGAGTTGGCAGGTGGAGTAGATTGAAGCCTGTCCATTAAAATGTGAAGAATTACTATCTTAATATAAACCAAGCACTGATTATATGTGTGAGGGAGATGATGATCTGGACCAACTGATAAATGCTGGTTTAGCATGAAATATGTGTATTGGAGATCATTTATCTTTTTCACATGTGTGTGTTATCTGTATATGTTGTATGAGATAGAATAGATGGCTGAAGGGAGCTTTAAAAGTCTGCCTTCAAATCCCTTATAATATATATTACAAAATGAAATGTACATGCTATTTTGATAAGTCCTGGCATACTACAATCTAGTTATATCTTAATATTTATCTATAGAATTATTATAGAATATTAAGCTTAACTCTATTTTTGTCTTATGGCATGTTATATATATACATACTTGAATCTCCTTTTACTTTCAAATAAACTTATAACAAAATAGCTATTATAGGATAATATAGAAAACTTGTTTAGCATCAGGATTTCTTGACAACATCAAAGAAAAATGTATTTTTAATTGTTTATATGGATATAATCCAATAATTTTCATTGTTTACAT
Source organism: Epiperipatus broadwayi (assembly GCA_028023455.1). Classification (NCBI taxonomy): domain Eukaryota; kingdom Metazoa; phylum Onychophora; class Udeonychophora; order Euonychophora; family Peripatidae; genus Epiperipatus; species Epiperipatus broadwayi. Next base: position 1,757,121 of record JAQFVV010000037.1, on the reverse strand, counting down.
ATATATACATACACATTTAAAAATATCTAATGGACTTTTAATAAAATAATGTTTGCTTGAAAACATTGATTAACAATACGGTATATATATTAACATTTATGGTATATCTCTCCCATAGCTTTCACACTAAAAGAGAAATAATTTTTTGTTTTTAATTCATACAACAGGATGAAAGTCTCTCCAAATTTGATGTCTTTTTTTTTTTATTCCTGCCTTTTTTTCTCCATATAACTCCAGCAACTCTACTTAGCTCATATGCACATCTCACTTGTGTACTTTTGTAAATCATAACTTTATTTTTCATGTGCCAAAGCAACAGCAGAAAAGCGAACCCGCGACAACTACTTGTAAGGCAGCTGTGCTGACCACTCGGCCACCAAGGCTTGACAAAATCTCATAACTTTTTAGGTAAGTTTCATATAAGTTTATATAATACATAATCAGACAGTGATATGTAATTTTTGCTAGTAGTAGAACTCTGCTGCTTATCTCTCCTAAAACATAATTTAAGTTAGTTACATCATAAACTTTAAGGAGTTCTAATTAATGTTTAATGCTTAAATTTTATATAGATACGAAATGTGTGAACGTAATAGTTTTTTAAAACTTACATCCCACATTATTAGATTTTAATCTAGATAAAACTTTTTTAAAAAAAATTCAGATAGGTGAGTTTTACAAGCAAGTTTTTTTTTTTTTTGGTGGGGGGGGTTAGTTATTCGATCTGTAGCAATTTCAGCTAACCATCATGCAATTCTTGAGCGCTGAATAAGACTTTAGCTATTATTAGTTAAAGTGGTCATCATGGTGTGATAATCAGTGTATCTGCCTGCCCTATCCATGGTCTGAAGCCCAGGTTGTGTGAATATTGACCTTTGTTCAAGTTACAAATAGGCTTAGGATTTATCTTCCACCTAAACATGCCATAAATACTTGGTTTGGCTATTCAATAATGATCCATAAATGATTATCTGTCTATGTGTAACTATAGTCAGTCATATGAGTATCAATATTCTGACTAAAAAAAATATGATTGCAACAAGATATGGCCTCAGTACTGTGGTAAATATGTCCAACTCTTATAAGCGATAAACCACTAACATCACATGATCACCATTTCTCAAATGGCTTGCTCATAACTGCTAATAAAACAGGAAAAATTCTTCATACAGTAGTACCACTCAGTGCAAGCCAGAGTAATCAATGGATGCCAGAAAGCTTGTGAATAAAATCCTTATCTAGTGCCTATTAGGGATATTGGATGAGTAGGCACTAGATAGGGATTTTATGCACAAGCCTTCTGACATTCATTGATTACTCTGGCTTGCACTGAGTGACACTACTGTATACAGAGTTTTGCATGTCTTATAAGTGTTGTGAAAGACAATAAAAATATAATAAAAACCTTCACCATTGCTTAGCCTGGTAACTATTATCCCTTTTTTCCCTACTCTTTTTCAAGAATGTGTTGGAATGTACTGGACATAAAGAAAAAAAATTCTTTATAAGTATCAAATTATAATTTTAAAAACATGTATATCAAATGTATATCAATAAATAAAATATATTTTATTTTTTATTTTTTTATAAATCTTCTATTTGTTATTATTACTGATGAATATGTGTTTAATATTATATACAGTATATAATATTTTATTATTTTTTTGTTGGATAATGAAATTATATAAAACTTGACCATTTGAAATGACGTTACGTATGTGCATAAAGACCGATAATTAAAAATAATTCTAATTCTTCTTTTTTTTAAAATAAATTATTTAATTAAAATAAACGTCAACAATGAATAAAAAAAATGTCATTATTTATTTAATGTATGGATCTCTTAAGATATTAACAAAATATCACAAAGAAAGCTGCAGGGACTTCAACTAAGAGGTTGATTCAATAGTGGTTTTATTAAGATCTTCCATTCTGCCATTGTAATCATAACCATAAATTCAATAGATTATTATCTACTTGATTTATGATTGTCCATATCAGCATAGGACAGTACTGAGGGTTATCTTGAATTGTAAATGGGACTTCATTAATATCTTAAAAAAATTAAATATAGCTAACTTTATTATTGGATTTAGAATTTCATAAGAAGACCATTTTTAATCATATTTTTTTCAGCAGTAGATTCTTGGTTGATCATCCAGAAAGAGGATTTTGATTTGAAACAAATCTTAGATATGAAACTTTGTTGAAATATTGGCAAGTCCAATATTTTTTAATAGCTTTTTATACATTTTCTGTAAGAGGACTTCTCTTTTGATATCTGTTGGAGGAGTATGCCAAAGAACAGGAAACTACAACACAGCAGTAGACTTGAATGTGACTAATATTTCTCTTATCAATATTTAATTGATTATTCAAAAGATTAGTTTCGGAACTTTTTTTTATTAATTTTAGAGGCATATTTTTCAATAGAATATGCTTGTGGTAAAGAAACTGTAAAGTATTTGTCACACAACCCAAGTAGTGTCAGCCAACATTTTAAAGAAGTTATTCTTAAAAAATATTTTAGATATAATTTTAGATAAATGAGTAAGATAAGTTTAATTTGTGAGCAGGAATACTCCTGAATAGCATGAGATAGAAGTCAAAACTCTCCATACAGTAGTGCCACTCAATGCCAACCAGAGTGGCACTACTGTATGGAGAGTTTTGCCTGTTTTAATAACAGTAACGTGCTAGCATAAGAAATAGTGATCATGTGATGTTTAGGTGTTTAGCACCAATCCTGCCTAATAGGATAGTGATGGCGCTCTGGTTGTTACAGAGCCAAAGACACCAAAATGTATGGGTATTGAACTGAGCTCAGATCCACATGACTATATAAGCTATTGAGCTTAGATTGAAAATATTATTGTGTTTTCAATTTTATTCTCATAGTTTTGTAAATAAGTAAAGATAAAAGATAGCTGCTGGAGAGCATTAGATCCTAAGATCTAGGTGCAGTGCTCTCAGATCCAAAGCTCCTCACTGACGAAGGCCACAGGCCAGAAACTAGTCTGGGGATATTGGATGAGTAGGCACTAGATAGGTTTTTATGCATAAGCCTTCTGGTGTCCATTGATTAATCTGGTTGACACTGAATGGCACTACTGTGTGGAGAGTTTTGCCTTTTTTAATAACAGTAATGTGCTAGCATAAGGAATAGTGATCATGTGATGAGATAGGAGTGTGATTTTAATCTATTGTTGTAAAATATTGTTTTCAAATTATGTTTCTCTGTTGTTTAGATAAAAAAAATTGAACTGGCTGCCTTTGATAGATTAGGAATAAGACAAAATCTTTAATCAGTGGATGCTAAAAGGCTTGTGCATAAAATTCCCACCTAGTGCTTACTCATCCAATATCCTCAGACTAATTTCATATAGCTGTTATATATATATTTTTAAAATTTCTTCATTTATACTAGTACTTTGAATATTTGAGTGATTTTTTTTCCACTTCTTGTTCTTTTGTGCATTGATTTATATATAGAGAGAATGACATTTACACCTTCATTAAAAATTTTACAATGCCATCTATAAAATAAAATATATTTCTTTATATTTTCTTATTATGTCAACTTCTCAGCAGTCATCATCAGAGCTATAATATTCAAATTTATATTTTTTAAAAACCATAATGTAGAATATTGTATATGTTTTTTATAATTATATATAAGTATTTGTATGTAGACAAACACTAATTATATGGTCATATATAATTGAATATTGTAGCTCTGATAATGACTACTGGATAATTGAAACCATAAACAAATATAAAGAAAAAAAATTTTATAAATGGTATTGTAAAATGTTTAATGAAGATGTAAATAGTATTATATAAATTTGAGTGATGTAAGAGACATCTTTATTATTTTTTTATAGATATATTTTATAAATAAATATCTTGCTGTATATTATAATTTAATTTCATATTGATTATTTTAGTATTGGCTTGTAATTATATCTGTATAAATAAATACATTCATTATATAATATAACTTAAGTTCTTATAGATTAGTCTTTTACTTTCAAAAGGCACCACCAGATTATAAAATAAATATCACACTAAACCAGCATCTTGAAATCAATTATCTCCCACATAACAACAAAAACACAAAAACAAATGTTTGTAAATTAGTTAATTGTAGGACTTTATTCTAAATTTTAAAATATTATAAATTGTTAAAAAAAAGTGAAGATAAACATGTAAAAAATAATCTTTGCTATATAAATATATTTAATGTTTAGTATATTATACATTATTAGAACTATATAGAAGCTATATACAAATAAGATACTTCCCTCATAAGTAGCAATGGACAGATATTATATTTTTAAATATAATCAGCATATGGAACACTTACTTGTCTTATTCACATAAGTCAAACTATTCCCCTCACTGGCCTTTCTGGCTAATAATAGCTAAATAATTATTAATCAAATGTTGGGTCGCAATGTGCTAGCTTTATCAAACAAATCCCAAATCTTGCTTTAAAATCCTGTTGTTTAAAAAATAATCCATGTTCCATATAGATTCAAATCCTGGGTCAAGGTCATAGAAAATAGATGCACTATCTATTACATTATAAAATAAAATAAGATATAGGATTAATCACTTTAAACACAGTTTTTTTAATACTATATAATACAAAGCTTTAATATATGTTCATGAAAACTAATAACATATTTAAAAAGATTTTCAAAAAATAAGAAAGATATTTTTTGTTAAGTGGTCTGCAGAATATATTAAAATTTTCAAACAGCATTGACCATCAGTAATTGTGGAACTCTATTTGATCTGCATTTGACTCTGGATCATGTAGTCTAATGTATGATTACAGTTATCATTTTCAACTATAGTTGATTCCCTGCAATAAAAAAATCTCTTCAAGCTTAATCCAGTGCCTCTGATTTATAGTTTATTTTCTCTGCATCATTTCATTAATCTACCTCTCATATGTCTTTTTCCTTAGATCTTTTACAATCTTTTGGAATCCAGTTTAAGGGCTTCAACTATTCATTTGTTGTCATCTAGAAATATATCCAGTCCAACTCCATTTCAGTCTTTTAATTTTTTTAATGATGTTATTGATATCTGTTTGTCCTTTTAACTATGCATTTTACTTTTAATCCTTCAATTATTCCCAACATACAACCTTCATATTTAAGCAAATAAACATCATATGATCACCATTTTTTATGCTTGCTTATAACTGTTATTAAAATAATCAACTCTCCATACAGTGTTGCCACTCAGTGCAAACCACAGTAATCAATGGATGCCAAAAGGCTAGTGCATAAAATCCCCAACTAGTGCCTACTCATCCAACATCCCCAGACTAGTTTTTGTCTTGTGGCCTTTGTCAGTGAGAAGCCTTGGATCTGAGAGCACTGCATCTAGATCTTAGATCTAATGCAACTCTCCAGCAGCCACATTTTATCTCTACTTGACTACAAAACTATCATTCGTTAATTGAAACACAATAATATTTTCAATCCAAGCTCATTAGTTTATATAGTCATGTAGGTCTAAAATCAGTTCAGTACCTATACATTTGGTGTCTTTGGTTCTTTAATAACCATAGCCACCACTATCCTATTAGGCAGGATTGTTTTAAGCCAATAAACATACCATGATCACCATTTCTTATGCTTGCTTATAACTGTTATTAAAACAGGCAAAGGCCACAAGCCAGAAACTAGTCTGGGGGTGTTGAATGAGTAGGCACTAGATGGAAATTTTATGCACTAGCCTTCTGGCATCCATTTATTACTCTGGCTTGCACTGAGTGGCAATACTGTATGGAGAGTTTTACCTGTTTTAATCTTCATATTTAACTGTTTGATCAAAAGTCTTTGAGAAATACTTTTGTAAGCATAGTCTGGTATAGTATAATGACATATTACTGACAGATGTTATTGTGTTGTACAGTCTATGCATAAATTCACACTGTGTCTTACACTTAACATTTAAAAATGTTTGAATACCAAAGTCAGCCTATTAAAGTAACTACCTTATTTCTGTCTTAAAAATTATATTCATGCCCAAAAATCATGATGTTTCCAGGTTTCAACAAAACCAATGTACATGGCACCTCAACAGAAATAAGAAAGTTTGACATATTCATTATAAGACTAAAATACATTAACATCTGTTATTTACTCTATTATTCTATATTAGAGTCTTCAACTTATGTTTGTAATCTGATGTAAATATCATGCTTATAAACATAAGCAAATTACTATTGTAATCTAGTAAAAGAAAAATCTACAAAAATGGCAAAAAATAATTATTTTAATTTTGAAATGGGATAAATGATGAATGAAAAAATATTAATGTTTTTACTGATTTATATGCATAAGTAATCTAAGAATATCAGATGATCCCATATTAGCACATTTTTTTTACAATATAAATTACCATTTATTTTTATTGTGCTAATTAAGACAATGGTTGTTGAATGATTAAAACACAGAAGTTGTTCTTTTACTAAGGAAACTAGTAGCTAGAATCTAATAAAATGATTAATTTGGCATTACCATCTTGTATATATTATTCTTACATGTTCATAAAGCTCTTAAGTGATGTATGTTTGAGAACCATCATTTTGGATTTATTAATCTAGAGAATTAATGAATCTTCTAAAACAAACATCCTATAAAATGAAATCTTATTGAGCCAATAATTTCGATCGACTCATGTTATATTCTCTGTGTATGTAAATATATATATATACACATATATATTAGGTATAAAATAAGAAATAAATGATGTGTGTATAGGAAGTTTTTTTATTTATTATTTATTAGTTTTTTTATAGTAAGTTTTTTTTTTTTTTTTTGGTATTATTTTATTAGTTTTTTTTTATTGGGATTTTAAAAACAATAAAAAAAAGGCAAAATGGTAGATTAGTTATTTTTTTAATTGGATTGAGAGATTACATTGAAAGTGATATTAAAATTTTTTTAGAGTTTTTGGAAACAATTTTGTAATTAATTATTTTAATTTTCTAATCTGAAGGGAGGGAAGAGAAAAAAAAGAATTGTAATTAATTCTATTGTCGTGACTTCTAGTTAGCGAGGTGTTAAAAACAAAAAAATTAAAGGAATGCAATCACTGGCCGGGAACATGATCAAAAAAAAAGGACAATAGAAAAAAGGACTATAAATAGAGAGGAAAACCTATTGTGTGTTTAATTATTAGTTTTCTTTTAATAAAAAAAGAACCATTATATAAGAAAATGGAAATAAAAATGATAGAAGGCTAAACGAAATCGAATCTGTCCCCAGCCGGGCACTGACCTATTCCTAGATCTTCATTGAACCATGAAACCACCTCAAGGAACATCAAACCACATAGGAGAAAGAGGAGCTAGCCATGGTACCAAACTAGTTGCTGAGAATCAACTTCCAAGAGATACAAAGAAACGCTTATGGACGTACACTGATCGATCAGGGTAATGGAAACTTTGTGTATTGATTGAACTATAGACATTGGTGAACTGTAAACATATCTTTTTAGGATTATATTTAATCATTAATGAACTATAAGTTACGACAATAGAAGGGGATTTATTTATTTTATATATTAATAATGTTTATATCTACATTAATTAGTTTATTTAAAATACGTAAATTATTTATGTTTTAATTTTTCTTTATGAATAGTAACTAAATTTTGGAGGAAATTTTCAGGATTACTGGGTGAGATTTAAAAAATAATAATAATCCCATAAATGAATCTAAAAGAATGTTATCAGAATAGCATTTAAAATGATTTAGAAAGCAAAATGAATAGTATTAAGGGTTGAGAAAATATTGAAAGAGAGGGTAGAGGTTTTGTGTTATAACTTACTCCTAATAGTAAGTCGCTTAGTCCTAATACCAGTCAAGATTTGGATCAGTTGGACACTTATTTAAGTAAAAGCACATGTTCCTTCGAGAACAAAATATATATTACTCTTTGCCTTTGTCTGTTTTTTTTTATTAAAAAAAGAGAACAATTACATTAGTTATGTCAAGAGTAGAGAAAAGAGGAAAGTAGAGGGGGGTTATTAGTGATTTTTTTAGTTAATGGTCTTGAATATAAAAAAACTAATAAAGTGTATTATTAATTAAAGGTTATGAAAGGGTATTTTTTTGTTTGTTTTTGCATTTGTATACAATAATAAAACCTATTATTGTATGGAATCTGTCCACATTAAAATGGGATTGTAAAGGGGAGTTTAGCTGGATCTGTCATACATATACACATTATCAACTGCAAATGTAAGATTTTTCTAATTTCGTGGTTCTAGGTTTTTTTCCTAGTGGTGCCCTTATATATCAATTCCAGATTTAATTAAAAAAATTTAATTCTCAGTGTACGATCATTCAGATATAAAAAGTAGTGGCACAGAGGGGCACACGGGGTAAAAAGATAGAAAATGGCACCCAACAGGGGGCTTGTGAAAAAAATAAATGGCCAGAGATAAGAGTTGAAATAGGTGAGGTGGGTTTTAGATTAGATCTTAGAGTTGGTGTTTCAGTTGGGGGAGGGTTTTATGCTATAAGAAATAATTTTGTTTAGATAATAAATAATCAAAGTAAAAATGCGAGACAGAATAGATACAAAGTAGCAGAGAAAGAAAAAATAATAATAGCAAGTAACCATTTGGTAGGTGTAGCCCTAGATTGGTGGAGAGCTATATATAAGAGGCTGAACAATTTTAAAAAATACATTAAAGCATTAATGCATAGATTTTGGAGCATAGAAAGGCAAGAAAAAATGCAACAGGTTGTAGAAAGAGAAAAATATATGAAAGAGAAAGGGATGATGTATAGACAGTTTTTTAAACAAATAATGAAGTTAAAAAAGGTAATCAAATACCCAATCTCAAAATACCAGATGATGAGTATAATAAAGAGAAACATGCCAAAAAATATACAGGATAGGTTAACAACCTGTATCTGTAAAGGAATGGAGGAGACATGGGAAGCACTTTAAATAGAGGAAATCATAGAGGAACAAGGTAATCAAGAAGAAACAAAACCCAAAGTGTTAAATGTGGTAAGAAGAAAGAGTACAGACCATGGCTGATCAAATGTGTCCTGTGATCACAGTAAAAGTACAGGGGATTTAAGTGCAAGCATTGTTGGATTCAGGCAGCCAAGTCTCTATAATCTTGAATGAAATACTAAACCAAATTAGGAATCAGGAAGAGAAAATACACATATTACCTCTAAAAAAATCAGAAATAACGATGGCAAATGGTAAAAGGGTTAGGCTCAATCCCATGCAGGTATATGGGGAAATACAAGTGAGAAAACAAAGGATACAACATATGCTATTAGCGATGATAAATTTAATAGAAGATATAATACTGTGGTAAGACTTTATGCATCAGACTCACACCAAAATTAATTACTGTAAAAAATAGTAATAATAAAAAATGAAAGAATTCCATTTAATGAACGAAGTAGTCAAAATAATAAAGTAGCACATATGATAGTAAAGGATATTTATGAGAAAATAGAGAACAAAGTAAGCAAGTTAGAGAAAAATAATAACAACTGGGAAAAACAACTCAGAGAAATATTACAGCAGCATGAACGAGTATTTGCTATGAACCCCAGCATTATAAAGGGATATGTACACCAGATAAGAATAAAAGATGAGACTCAGCTTCAGAGGAGGTCATATCCTATTCCAGTTAAATATAAAATAGACAGTCAAATACAGCAGTTGGAACAAGAGGGGGTCATAAGGAAACAGCAGTCTCCCTTATATAAACCCTCTGGTAATTGTAAAAAAAGATGGCTCCATGAGGGTATGTTTAGATGTGTGGCAGTTAAATGCTATTATGATACCAGACAGAGATGTACCCACCTTGTATAACAGATTTACTGTTAGAATTTTGTGAAAAGAAATATTTCTCGTCTTTCGACTTAACTTTGAGTTACTGGCAGATCTCACTTCATAGAGAAGATCAAAAGTACACCACATTTAGATATGAAAGATAAACATATGTGTTTCAATGTGTGCCATTCGAGCTGGTTAATAGCGAATCTGATTTGTTACGCTGTTTAGATCAAGTATTATCTGACAGGATGAAACAGTTCTTCGTATTTTATATGGATGATGTTGTAATAGCTTCACATTCCTCTCAAGAGCATTTAGAAAATTTATCAGTGTTTTTACAGCAGTGTCAAAAAAAAAACATTACGATCAATTTAAAAAAAAGTAAAATTTTACAAAAGGAAATTTTATTTTTAGGTCATCTTGTTTGCATGAAGCCTGCATCTTAATAAAATTGAAGCAATAACCAATTTCCCCCAACCTACGAGAATATTTCTGGAGACACCGAAGCACTTATACAACTGCTTAGGAAAGGAAGTCAATGGGAGTGGGGTGAAAAAACAATGTGAATTGTTCAAAACGATTAAAGAAAAGTTTCTAAAAGTGGTTACATGTGCCTATCCTGATTTAAAAAAAACCCTTTATGCTAAAAATGGACAGCAGTAAAGTCAGGTTCTATTTCAAGAAAATGAAGAAAGAAAACTACAAGTTCTATATTTTTAAGTAGAACTCTAAATCAATCAGAAAGAAATTATACTGCTAATGAAAGGAAGGTGCTGGCCATAATTTGGGCATTAAACAAACTCAAATATTTACTACTAGGATCGGAGATTATCATGGACCAAAAGAGCTTGGTATTTATTAATAAGTGCTATTTAACAAATGATAGACTTATAAGGTAGGCCCTATATCTTCAAAGGTTCAATTACCAGGTAGTACATTGCTCAGGAAAAGAAAATATAGTACCTGATATACTGACTAGAAATCCGGTTCCAGACAAAGGTCAGACCCTCACACTAGAGGGAGCCTGATTAACCCCACTTGCAATGGGAAAGAAAAAAAAAGAAAGGGGTTGATAAAGAAATTAACAGTATTTTCATATAATAAATATGATGTAGCTAGAATTATATGGAAAGGAGTTGCAGTAGCAGGGTTAACATATGGTAATGATGCATTATATGTTAGTAAAAAGATATTAGATTACTTAGAAAAAGCTCAAATGGAAGTAGGAAGACATTCATTGGATGCAGAAGTATGGACAGCAAGGGAGGCAATTCAAGGAGAAATGGGATGGTCAAGTTTTCATATGAGAGATACAAAAAGTAAAATGAAAATGTTTGGTAGATTGCAGTTTATGGATAATAAAAGAATAGCTAAAATAGTATTTAATTGGGTTATGAGTAAAGGGCAGGTAACAAGATGGGTGAGAAAGGTAATGCGGTATGCAAAAGATTTGGATAAAGAATTTATATCAATATATTTGTACAAAAGATGGGATGATTGTGTTAAGAGGATTATTGAGTGTTATAGTAGTAAGGAATGGGATAAAAGAATAAATTTATTAATAAAGACTAGGGAGTTAGAGAGATGGACAAATAGTATGGAGAGTAAAAAGAGTTTAAATATATATAGAAATAAACAGAATATTAGGTGTGAGTTAATATGTGTGAGTTAATATATGATAATAGTAAGGAAAGTAATTTATTGTTTAAGGCTCGAATGGGATCTTTAGCTACAAAAGAATATACATATAAATGGAAAAATATGGGTGATTTATTTTGTAAATTATGTAAGGAAGGAATAGAAAATATTAGGCATTTGTTAATTGAATGTAAATGTTTGAAAACAGAAAGGGTACATGTAATGAAGTTGTGGAAAAATAAATATGAAAAGAGTGATTATACAGAAAGTGAATTATTGGTTTTTATGCTGGGTTTGGGAAAAGATAAAGGGGATTTAGATATAAAGGTTATAGGGTTGACAAAGATTATGTTATGAAAATGGGATAGAGCAGATTATGGGTAAATTTAGAGTGGGGAATGTAAAATAAAGTGGCTAACAGGTTTATCTGGGCATAATTGCTGAGATATTCTTGACTTCGTTTAAGGAGAAGCCATAATACATCACATCACATCACAATGGATTCCGATAAAGTGATGGAAAGTGATAATGAAGAGAATAAAGTTTTTTCAAGCATCTGATTCTACATGAAAAAAACTAATACAATGCTGTAATAATATCAAACAGACAGAAACTACGTATGAAGTAAAAATAAATTACATTGGTATTTTAAAACTAAATTTTAAAAGTTTGGAGTATTATCTTTAAATTATCTTTAATATATTTTGTTTGGAAAACAGGTTAATTTCAGAATGGAAAGATTTTAATTAGTAATGTAAACGCCTCGGCATTTAATAAATCGTAAACTCGTTGCAGCCCTATGGCGGACCGCAACACGCCGGTGCAGTAATCAATCCTTCCATTAATATAAGGTGGAATTATCAGTGACGGAAATTGATATTACGATGTGACTATATGTGTAGTCCGGAGTTGGAGGAATTGACAGACGGTCATTCTTCAGCTGTTAAGAAGGGAGAAATGAACTATCGTTCCTACATTGAGGACCAACTAAATTAAAACCTCCGAATGAATAAATAAAACAACTGGATCCAATTTAGACGCTGGGAATTACTTCATGGCAAGCAACGGTAAAGTTGGACGTTTTAAAAATCGTAAGAACTTATATATTCACTTGAAACAATAAGAACTCTAAATTTTAAACTTTTAGTAAATAATGCAATAGATCTATCTGACCAAACTAATCATTAATAATGTTATTTGATGTTTTTTCTATTTATTTTGTAAATCATTTCCTTTATTTATTTTTGTTCTTTAAGTTTTATTATGATTGTTGTTTTCCGTTAAATTAATTATATAAATGTTAAACTTAAGTCGGGGTGAATGGCTGTATAGTTTGTAAAGTTTATTAGGGGAGGGTAATCTAGGTTATTTGTTTCGTGGTTAGTTGGTTCATGGATTGGATATATTGGTGTGATTAGTAAATGTAATATTGTTCGCTACGGGCAGAATCGCCATCCCGCACACTTCGTTTGCCTATGGAAGGAATTATAAGTCGGATACCGCAGTTCCTTTCTATGGAGTTTTTGTTTTATTGCTCTTCTTTGCAGATAGATGTAATATTCCTATCTCATAAGAGGCATTTCTTCCCTTAACCTTTGTGCTGCCGTATGTTATTACATTGAATACATCGATGTATCAGATGAATTGATGCCAGTTTGACTACGAATTTTAGTCTAGGGTTAAATAGGGATAGAATGTTTATTTTCAAAGCAAATCTATCTGGTTATTCATGCTCGACCCTAAATAAAAATGCATTAAATTAAGTTGTTTATAGCGCTTGCATGGATTGTTTATCGGTTAACTATGTTTGCGTTTTCATATTTGATCAAAATATATAGACATTCGATAAATAATGATACCTTACGGTGAGTATCTAAAATGTATTTATTCGGATGTCTTTTAAGTTATTGGTGACAATGCAAGTATCTTATGGTGAATACTATTGGGTTACATATAAATTTCCCTCCGCAATTGTCAGTAATCAATAATTTTATATTTTGATCGCTTATGTTTACTTTGGAATGTTTTTAACCGTGTAATCTATGTAACCGATCTATAGCAACTTATTATAACAAGCTTTTATAATCCCATCTGTGCGAACTTAATTAAAATGTAAACTTATAATATAATAGAAATTAAAATGTAAATTAAAATCTAAGGTAAAGTTAAAAATAATGTTCAAATGTAAAACTAATACTAAAATAATTTTAAATCTTATATATATGTGCATAAATAAATGTTTGTATGTTAATTACTGGCAGTGGCTTATTTTATTCCTTTTTTTATATATACTCTTAGATTATCTTATTAAATCTCTGCTATTCCACTGAGCTAGTGACATGGGCTAACGACCGGAATCAAAATTTAAAAAAAAAAAAAAAATTTTTTTTTTGACTACGTATCTGCCTACTTTATAAATTTTTCTAGGTTCAAATGCCTAGATGGCGCCCGTAGTGCAGTTTACGTAGGTCTCCTTCTCCGGATCGTTACAACTGGGCAGTTGTAACGATCCGGAGAGGGACTACGTTAACTGCACTACGGGGCGCCATCTAGGCATTTGAACCTAGAAAATTTATAAAGTAGGCAGATACGTAAGTCAAAAAAAATTTTTTTTTTTTTGAATTTTGATTCCGTCGTTAGCCCATGTCACTAGCTCAGTGGAATAGCAGAGATTTAATAAGATAATCTAAGAGTATATATAAAAAAAGAATAAAATAAGCACTGCCAGTAATTAACATACAAAATTTATTTATGCACATATATATAAGATTTAAAATATTTTAGTATTAGTTTTACATTTTAACATTATTTTTAACTTTACCTTAGATTTTAATTTACATTTTAATTTCTATTATATTATAAGTTTACATTTTAATTAAGTTGCCAGATGGGATTATAAAAGCTTGTTATAATAAGTTGCTATAGATCGGTTACATAGATTACACGGTTAAAAATCAAAGTAAAAGGACAAAATAAAAATATTGATTACTGACAATTGAGAATTTATATTAAATAGTATTCACCATAAGATACTCATTACCATACTAGAAATAAATACATTAGATACTCACGTAAGTATCATTATTTATCAATTCTATATATTTGATCAAAAGAAAAACATATTAGTAAAATCACTATAACAACTAAGTTTATCTTTTTATTTAGGTAATGATAACCATAATTTTGAAATAAAATTCTATCCCTATTTAACCTAGCTAAATCGTTCAACCACATTCATCTGATATGATGTATTCAAGTAATAAAACACAAAGAAGAATCTTATGAGATAGGAATATTACACTATCTAATAAAAAAACCCAAGAAGAACTGTATCCGACTTATAATTCCTTCCTAAAAAGTGGGTATACATTCTCGTAATCAATATTACTTACTAATCAAAATATATCAATCCATTCCAATTTAAACAAAAAATAACCTAAGATTACCTCCCTAATATACTTTAAAATCTATACCCACAGACAAGTTTAACATTTATATAATTAATTTAAGGAAAAAAATATAATAAAACTTAAAGAAAAATAAATAAATGGAAATGATTTTACAAAATAAATAAGAAAAAATAATAAATAAATTATTATAAGAATTTAGTTTGGTCAGATAGGATTCTATTGCATTATTTACTAAAAAGTTTTAAAATTTAGGTTCTTATTGTTTCAAGTGAATATATAAGTTCTTACGATTTTTAAAAGTCCAACTTTATCCGTTGCTTCATGAAGTAAATTCCACGGTCCTAAAATTGGTATCTTTAGCGTTGTTTTATTTATTCATTCGGAGGTTTTTTAATTTAGTTGGTCCTCAATGTAGGAAACGATAGTTCATTTCTCCTTTTTAACAGCTGAAAGAATTGACCGTCGTCTGTCAATTCTCCAACTCCGTACTACTACATATAGTCACATCGTAATAATCAATTTCCAGTCACTGATTAATAATTTCCAAATTTTCCTTTTATATTAATGTGAAGGATTGAATTTACATTACATCACCGATCGATGGTCCTTTCGCTATGGTCCGATTCCATAGGGATTTCTTCTTATTTGCTAACAGTTTTATTGTTTTCTATCTGACGGTGTTTTTACATTTAAATGCCAAGGCTGGTTTACATTTAACTAATTAACAATCATTTCCATTTCTGATTAATTAACCTGTTTTCCAAATCAAAAATATATTTAAAGATAAATTTAAAGATATAATTTCATCTCCAAATCTTTTTAAAATTTAGTTTTAAAATACTTTTTCTTTAATAAAGTTTTATTTTAATAATTTTTCATTATCTGTGCGATTTAATATATAAGAGTTTAAGATGATATTTAATTTCAATTTTTAATTCTTAAAGAAAATTTTTAAATGCGAACTTTTTAATTTACTTTCATGTTTAATAAATAAAAAAAACAACAATGTAACGAACGTCTGTGCTCGTTACAGTATAGAATGATGAACAGTATTTTGATGTTTTAGGTTAAGTGAGAAATAGATTGTTGGAAAATAGTTATACCTCAAACTTTAAAGGAACACTTGATAAGTTATGTACATAGGATCTAGGACATTGTGGGTCACTTAAGATAAATAAACTCATACAAAATCTATTGTGGACACGTTACAGAAATGTCATGAATGTTAACAAAATAAACCTGCAAATAAGAATTGTGCTGGAATGCTGATGCCTATTATACGTAAAAAAAAAAACCAAATGAGTTATTGGCCATCGATTTCTATGGTCCTTTGCCTTCATTTCATCAATACAGGTATATTTTACTGACATATGACATTTCCTCAAAGTTAGCACATTTTACTGACATATGACATTTCCTTGAAGTTAGTACAAGCATACCCTTTGTGTAAAGCTGACACAAAATCATCGATCGCTGCACTGTGAGACAAACAGTTTGTACAGGTGGGTAAACCTTGCACAGTTTTGTGTGATCATGGTACTCCTTTTGTGACCAATGAATGGAAAAATTGGCTCCTGAGAGAATATACATCATGTTTTAACCTCCATTAGAAACCCCCAATCTAACCCCTGTGAAAGGGTTATGAAAGAATTGGGGTGTTTATTTCATGCTCATTTGAAAGGAAACCATAAAACAGTGGTTTAATGTACTTCCATGAATGATCAAAATTATAAATTGTACTTACCATGAGTCTACCAGCCTAGCCCCTGAAAGATTACATTATGGCCAGATCGAACCATCTCTTCTCAAGTATCCAGTACCTTCAGAAAAAAGAATAGTTAAGGTGGAAAACGATCGATATCATGCTATGGAACAGTTAAAAAAAACCTGAACAGAGAAAAAAAGGGAATGTCTATTCAGGGCATTTTGAGATAGCTGGGTTTATGTCAAAACTTAGCCAGTGAGCAGGATGAGTGAGAAGCAATATAAGAAAATTTTCCCTTTGTTTGAAGGCCCATACAAAATTGTTCAAAAATGTGGACCTAATGCATTTGTAGTGTTAGGAAAAAGGGGAAGAAAATGAACTTATAATGCAAGGTGTTTAAAGCCTTGTAAAAGAGAGAATTGATAGGGAAGCCTTCACGGAGTAAATAAAGTTGTTTTTTTTGCTTTTTTTTTAATCGGTAAGGGATGCAATGAGCTGATAATTTTGATCGGCTCATGTTATATTCTCTGTGTGTATGTAAATATACATATATACACATATATATTAGGTATAAAATAAGAAATAAATGCTGTGTGTATAGGAAATTTTTTTTTTTTGGTATTATTTATTCGTTTTTTTTTTTTTATAGGTATTATTTATTAGTTTTTTCTATTGGGATTTTAAAAACAAAAAAAAAGCAAAATGGTAGATTAGTTATTTTTTTAATTGGATTAAAAGATTACATCGAAAGTGATATTAAAATTTTTTAGAGTTTTTGGAAACAATTTCATAATTAATTATTTTAATTTTCTAATCTGAAAGGAGGGGAGGGAAAAAAAAGAATTGTAATTAATTCTATTGTCGGGACTTCTAGTTAGCAAGGTGTTAAAAACAAAAAAATTAAAGGAATGAAATCACTGGCCAGGAACATGATAAAAAAAAGGACAATGGAAAAAAGGATGATAAATAGAGAAGAAAACCTATTGTGTGTTTATTTATTAGTTTTCTTTTAATAAAAAAAGAACTATTATATAAGAAAATGGAAATAAAAATGATAGAAGGCTAAACGAAATCGAATCTGTCCCTAGCCGGGGCACTGACCTATTCCTAGATCTTCATTGAACCATGAAACCACCTCAAGGAACATCAAACCACATAGGAGAAAGAGGAGCTAGCCATGGTACCAAACTAGTTGCTGAGAATCAACTTCCAAGAGATACAAAGAAACGCTTATGGACGTACACTGATCGATCAGGGTAATGGAAACTTTGTGTATTGATTGAACTATAGACATTGGTGAACTGTAAACATATCTTTTTAGGATTATATTTAATCATTAATGAACTATAAGTTATGACAATAGAAGGGATTTATTTTTTTTATATATTAATAATGTTTATATTTACATTAATTTGTTTATTTAAAATACGTAAATTTTTTTATGTCT
Source organism: Epiperipatus broadwayi (assembly GCA_028023455.1). Taxonomy (NCBI): domain Eukaryota; kingdom Metazoa; phylum Onychophora; class Udeonychophora; order Euonychophora; family Peripatidae; genus Epiperipatus; species Epiperipatus broadwayi. Next base: position 1,739,078 of record JAQFVV010000037.1, on the reverse strand, counting down.
TAATTTTTCTTTATGAATGGTAACTAAATTTTGGACAAAATTTTCAGGACTATTGGGTGAGGTTAAAAAAATAATAATAATCCCATAAATGAATCCAAGACAATGTTATCAGAATAGAATTTAAAATGATTTAGAAATTAAATTGAGAGAAACTGCAAACCTCTCGCGCTCATTAGTATCTAACAGCCAGGTTTGCAGTTTCTGTCAATTTAATTTCAATCTATTTGTGCTTTATAAAATAGATGATTTAGAAAGCAAAATGCAAAGTATTAAGGGTTGAGAAAATATTGAAAGAGAGGGTAAGGGTTTTGTGTTATAACTTACTTCTAATAGTAAGTCGCTTAGTCCCAAATATTTAAGTAAAAGCACATGATCCTTCGAGAATGAAATATATATTACTCTTTGCCTTTGTTTTTTTATAATAAAAAAAAGAGAATGATTACATTAGTTATATCAAGAGTAGAGGAAAGTAGGGACGGTTATTAGTGATTTGTTTAGTTAATGTTCTTGAATAAAAGGAAAATAAACTATAATAAAGCATATTATTAATTAAAGGTTATGAGTTGCATTTGTATACAATAATAAAACCTATTATTGTATTGAATCCATCCATATTAAAATGGGATTGTAAAGGGGAGTTTAGTTGGATCTATCATATGTATACAAATTATCAACCGCGAATATAAGATTTTTCTAATTTCATGGTTGTGATGTGATGTATTATGGCTTCTCCTTAAACGAAGTCAAGAATATCTCAGCAATTATGCCCAGATAAACCTGTTAGCCACTTTATTTCACATTCCCCACTCTAAATTAATCTGCTCTATCCCATTTCCACAACATAATCTTTGTCAACTCTATAACTTTTATATCTAAATCCTCCTTATCTTTTCCCAAACCCAGCATAAAAACCAATAATTCACTTTCTGTATAATCACTCTTTTCATATTTATTTTTCCACAATTTCATTATATGTACCCTTTCTGTTTTCAAACATTTACATTCAATTAACAAATGCCTAATATTTTCTATTCCTTCCTTACATAATTTACAAAATAAATCACCCATATTTTTCCATTTACATGTATATTCTTTTGTAGCTAAAGATCCCATTCAAGCCTTAAACAATAAACTACTTTCTAGGTTCTTTTCCTAGTGGCGCCCTCATATGATATTGATTCCAGATTTAATTAAAATTTTTAATTCTCAGCATATGATCATTCGGATATAAAAAGTAGTGGCACATTATGTTTACAAAAGATTCAAATTCACATATCAGCCTTGAAATGTTTGATATTGTAAATGTGAATGCTTAATTGTTTTAACATTTATTAATAAATATCCTTCAAACACTTTTTAGCAAAAAAATTTTAATGGATACCCACACACACACAATCTGACATTTTGACTATCCTTCAATTTTCCTCAATGTCACTCCTATTTCAATTTTTTTAAATTTCCAATTATTTTTAAAAATTGAAATAGTAGTGGCTCTGAGGAAGACTGCAGGACAATCGAAATGTCAGATTATGTGTGTACATATACAATAAAAAAAAATTTGCTAAAAAGTTTTTGAAGAAAAGGGTATAAATTGTATTTATATAAAATATTGCAGCAAAATAAATGAAATGGTAGATTTAGTGACATTTGTAAATATTAATTTATAATTTTTTTAATTAAACAACTTATTAAATGTGGTTTTAAAATGTAATCATATTATAGAAGTATTCTGAATAATATAAAAAACAAATTAGTTGATAGAGTGTTTGCCTTAAATTCAATATTCAAGAATCTAAAGGTGCAAGTTCAACTTCTAAGCGAATATTGTCACTGTGCATATAGGCCAGCAACACCTGAAGAAGAGTGGAGAATAATACTACTCTAAATGTTGTGTAATTGCTAAACTTTATTGTCTATTTGTGTGTTATTACTAACAAGTTGTTTGTATTTGGAAAGTTTAAAATTTTCTATACATTCAACATTCACTCATAAATAATGGAAACAGTTCAAAAAATCATATCTTTGAATATAACTGTTTCATTATAAATCATTTTATAATACATGAAGACCTACATATTTCATTTTTAAATATCATTTCACACTTAATGACTTCATCAAAACAAAACATTATATAGAATAAAGTAATGCTTACACAAACGATCCAAATTCATATCAGTATTAAAATATTTGATCTAGATAAATGTGACTGTTTAGTTGCTTTAGTATTTATCAATAAATCTTTTCACTAAATAATTTACCTCCAAAATACTTTTTTAATAAATATCCTACAGAATATGACTATTCAGAAAAAATATAAAAAGTAATATCTGATAAAAATTGAATATAAGTGTTTCATTACAAATTGTTTGCTTTTGATTGTTATGTATTGTTTTTATTTAAAATACCTATCATTTGTGAATTACTTTTTACTGTCTTTTATTTAATACTTTTTTTAAATTAAAAAATATATTATTTTATTTATTTAATAAATATTTGTATCTGTAAATTCTAAATATGGACATTTCTTATGAATTAGTATTTCTATTAACATCATTATATTTAACATACATTTAAAGAAAGGCTTTAACCTTTATCATATGTACCTTGAACATTTATAATAGTCTAACTATGTTGCTTTTTGCCTATAGAGGGACCTCTCAAACCTTGACACAAGATAGTGACTTTATAAAGATAAGAATGGCCATCTTATCTTTAACCTATCAACATCATTATATTTAACATACATTTAAAAAGAACTTTAACCTTTATCATATGTACCTTGAACATTTATAATAGTCAAACGATGTTGCTTTTTGACTATAGAGGGACCTCTCAAATCTTGATACAAGATAGTGACTTTATAAAGAGAAGAATGGCCATCTTATCTTTAACCTAAATTCCCATTTATATAGGTCAATCTGAAGCATCTTGATTTCAGAACATGAAACTATTACTCTCTTCCCTTTTTAAATCCACTATTTCCTTTACACATTAACTCACATGAAATTTTGAGTGAGTCAATATCATGATCTTTATAATGGAAAAATTAAATTAATGTAGTGAAATAAAAAAGTGAAGAGAGTAACAGTTTCACACTCTCAAATCATGATGCTTCAAATTGGCCTATATAAATGGGAATTTAGGTTAAAGATGAGATGGCTGTTATCTTTATAAAGTCAGTATTTTGTGATGAAGTTTGGGAGGTCCCTCTATAGTAAAAAAAACATTTTTGACTATTATAAATGTTCAAGATGCACATGATAACAGTTAAGGACTTTCTCTAAACTATTTACACAGTACCTATGCACTTAATAAATAATCACAACTTTAATATACATCTGTAAAATTCAAGAATAAATGAGGATATTTTATTTTTTACCAGTTATTTTTCCATTCATTAGTATGAACTAGTGTATAGACTGTACACTAAATTAGTACCCTCATTTCTTAATTATTTTAAAATTAACTTAAAATTCTTTTTCAAATGTTTTTGAATAAGATACATTATTAAAATTACAAGAGTTTTTCATTGAAACATTTAAAAGTGTTTGAATACCAAATCAGCATATTATGTCAACTGCCTTACTTCTAATAACTTAAAATTATGATTCATGCCAAAAGTAAATCAAAAGAAAGCACTAATTTTCATTTTAAAATTAATGTGGAATATTCCAAAGTTTTCCAAAAGAAAAATCTTACTATTTATTGAAATACCCACTTATTCTATAGCGTATTGAAATTGGCTAATCTTAGACATTTATTACTTTTGAGGCGATAACAAATGTTTTAAATAATTTACTATCATTAAAATTAATACATTAAAGTATGAAGATTGGTCATCTTAATATAAAGCTGAGCACTGTTTGTATATAATATGTGTGGAGATAGTAATCTAGACTAGTGGTCTTCAACCTTTTCACACCTGCGGGCCGGCAAAAATAAGGATAAGATTTCATGGACCAGCAGAAGTTTACAGATAAATTTTCTTAAAGATGTAACTGCTTAGCCTTAGATAAGCATAATTTTTATAACTGACCAAAACAGCATACTAACACTGATTTAGACCAACTGATGATTGCTATTTTAGCATGAAATATGTATATTGGTGATTATTTATCCTTTCAACATGTGTGTGATTAATTGGGTCAGCAATATGAGATGGCACTCAGAGTAGTGGGTCATATAAAAGTCTGAGTTTAAATCCTGCATATATATCAATAAATTATAATTTTTAAAAAATGATTTTTTAAAATAAATTACATTTTTTATCATTTAAATTAAATATAAAAATTTTATTGGTACTGTTATATGCTATCTATAATTTATGTTTTGTACTACCTGTATATTTATGCTTTAGAGATAAAAACATTGAAGAATTTAATCCATAAGAAATTAAATGTACAGTATATTTATATTTATCAAATAATAAAAGATTGAATTGAAAAACAAAACAAAAAGAAGTGCAGATAAAAAAAGTAATCCATACTAGCTTGAATGATGGTAATGATTACGGCAAATACAATGTATTATGTGTAGTAATAATATTAACAAAATATTTTTAATGCTAATTTCAAAACAAAGAACTGACAGTGTTTTCCTGAAGGTTTGTGATGATGATGTTCTAGTTGTATTTTTATATTGGACTATTTCCATCATCTAATGTGTGTATTGAATGTCTTTAGAAAAATTTAATTTTATTTAAATATTCCAAATACATTCAACTGTTAGTAATAGCACTACAGAGTGTTGCCTTTGGCAGGATAGTTCAGTTGGTTACACTGTTACCTTAAAATTCAATATTCAAGAATCTAAGAACCCAGGTTCAAATCCCATACTAGTACTGTCACTGGTCAGGCCACAACACCTGAAGAAGAGGGGAGAATAATATCTCTCGAAATGTTGTGCATATACTATCCTGTTTGATGTGCTATTACTAACAGTTGAATGTATTTGGAATATTTAAATAAAGTTAAATTTTTCTAAGGACATTCAATACATATTAGATGATGGAAATAGTCCAATATAAAAATACAAAAAGAACTGACTTTTTATTAAAGAGTGACAAATTTTTTAAATTCATTATTAGGATAACATTGGTGGTCCTTTTAATTCTCAAATAACAGTAAAAGATCAAGGTCTTCATTGAAGTTATAAAGAAAATAAAGGCTTAAATTAATGATAGAAAACTTAGACTTTTAAAAATACAATATATGTTTCACATTGTTATTTTGTTCTTTTTATGATTTCTTTTTATATTCTTTCATTTGGGGAGGAGGGAGGATATGTACACATTTAATTTTATATGGATTGCTTTTTATAAAAGTTCGTATTTATTATTGCATTTATTAAGAATCGTTAGTAATCAAAGCAATACAAAAAATAATTTATAAGAAATTAAATACATGTATTTATGAAAAAAAAAAAAAAATTGCAAAACACTAAAAAAAGGTAGTCATAACATGAACAAAATGGCAATTTCAAAGATCCCATACCAAAATATAAAACTTATGACTATTTTCTTTTAAAAAAATGTAGTTGTTCATTATTAAGTTAGTCTTTTAATTAAACCTTGATTCTTTAATACTATTTGAGAAATTAAATATCTGTTAATTATGTCAATTATAAAAATAAAAAAAATTAATTATTCATTTAAAAAAAAAACAGTTGTTTTGAAATTAGTAATGAAAAATGTTTAACTTTATTGTTACAATATGTAATTCTCAAAGTATTAACTCTTTTCATAAAACTATGTAACTCTAAAGCACTCATCTTTACTCAACACTATGATTCTGGCAGTATTTTGCTGGTTCATTGCATTTAATTAGTTTATATTTATATCTTTTCAGAACTCCAAGTCAACGGGTGTTTTAGAATTATATTGTTACAACATAGTAAATTACTTTTGCTAGATTTGTTATCATCTTTCAAATTGGTATGAATTATTTTGTTGATGTCCATTGCAAATACATTCTACTGAGTTTGATAAAGTTGTATTTTATTCTATATTGAATGAAAGAATAACTATATTAGGGATACAAATGTATATTAATATATTGAAAACAAATGTGTTTGAAAACAGACAGTAATATAATTTATTTAGGAAGCAAATCTTCTGGAAAAAATTATAACAATGATGATAGGAAATACAATTTGGTATAATTGTTTGCAAAAAAAAAAAAAATACATAAGAAATTTAAATCTAAAAAGCTATTTGCCTCCATTTGCAATTGTTAGTAATAAATGCAAATGCGTATACTGGGTAAAATTAATTGCATTTTTCCAAAAAATGTTCATTTAAATAAATTGTAATTATCAATTTTCAATGAGAGCAAATTAAATTAGAAAATGAGAAAACACATAAAGCATTTTAAATCCACAAAATAAGGGAAAATATTTATGATAGTTAAAAGAAGTGTAAAATGTTTATGTTTTCCTTAATGATTTTTATAACATTTTTTGTATATAACTTTTTCCATGAATACTAATTTCATTTTCAAATAAATTATTTTTACATTGTCATTATCAAACATTTTTTAACCATCATCCATGTTGAAATTATATTAATTTTTCTTTCTAAATAAATACTATTGCTTTTATATTTTTGAACATATATTTTTCTCTTTTTTATATAGTTATCCAGTCACTGCGTGTTATGAAAATATATCAAGTATAATCTTAGTTTTCTAAATAAATACTTTTATTTCCCATATTTACATTATTCAGTATTTTTTCTTCATTCCCTCCCAATATTTCTTTTTTACACCAAAAACATACAAGCTTCTTTATTTATTTAATTTTTGTTTCTTATTTTTTTTATTGAAAAATTTTAAATTATCAATATATTTATTTATTAAATAATTAATATTATTTTATTTAATAAATTATGTTTATTCTAAAATATATGATTTTCTTGATTTTATTTAATATAGTCCTGTATAAATAAATTAAAGAATAATGCAGATATTTTATATTTTAATCAACTATTTTTTTTTAAATCCTTCAGTGTTGAATACTAATCAGCTCCCTCAAGTGAGATAAAGTGTTATCGGATGTACATGTAAACTACATCACTTTTATTTTATTTATTTTTTTCAAATTTTTTTATTTCTTTGCAAATCAGTGCATTTTGTTTTTATAAATAATAACACATTACACACTTATTATGGTTTTATTAATTGTTTTAAAAATTGTTTAAATTCTCATCAAAAAAATATTAAAAACAAAAATGAATGTGTTTATAATTTTTTTGTTTTTTTGATGGTTGTTAAGATTTTTGTTTTTATTATAATAATTTGTATGTTTTAATTTAAATAAATTTATATATTTTAAAGATTGGCGACCACTTTTCAAATACAATTTTTTTTTCCTAGGATAGTTATATTTGAAAGAAGTAAGTTCGAAAAACACAATTTTTTTAAAATATGGAGTATCCTTGTTTGTATATACATGTATAGACACTAGAGAAACTTGCACAACTTTTTTAATGTACAACATCATATATTTACATATTTTATTTACATTAAAATATTTATGCTGAATGTTATTAAGTTTCACTTTTTTGACTAATGTTGAAATTCAAATTAAAAATTAATTAGTAATAAATTAATTAGGTAATCAGTTTTTAATTTAAATTTCTACATAACATTTAATTTAAAGAAAGAAATGATGTGAATGCTAATTAAAATAAATTTAAAATTAAATAAATATATAATTTTTACATTTAATTCAAAAATATACGTATTAAATACCTTTTATATTATATTGTTTATTTATAAATAAAACATTTCCCCTCTATTTATGATGTGAAAAAAGAACTAACACCAAACTGAAATTTTTCAAAAATTGTAAGTGCTTCATATATATCATTGGATAAGTCAAACTGATTTAGCTATTTAACTAAGATATGAGAAACACTTGTTTGTGTGTTATGGCTAACTTTTTCCAGCATTTATAGGTACATAGGAAGAGGCGACCTCTCAGTTTCATAAATCATGTGTATCGTAACCCCCCTCGCTTCCTTCTTGCGAGGTGGTCTACGGTTACCAAGAGATTACGGCTTCGAAACTAACATGACACAGCGTAAGGCTTTATTTTTTTTCTTACATCGACAGTTGTTTATAATCCACATAAGAGGGCGCCAGATACGATTATTTAAGTGTTTTAACTACTCGCATCACCTTACATTATGTCAAAACGATTCCGAAGTCAAACCCCGCCCGCTAACTCCATACTCTCAGCATGGACCAATCCGATGACTCAGGGTCGCTACACGATTGTCCCTAACAAGACTCCTCCCGGAGAAGACGCATTGACCGCTAATTAAAATCAGCATGTTTCTTTACTAAGTCTATCACGGCAGGAAGGCCGTTTATTGGTCACCGCTGACCTATCAATCTGTTCGTTTACGCCCGAACACAAGGCTTATAAATCATCCCCCCGCTTTATTGCTTACAACATAAGTTATTGACATTTATTTTCATAGACCCGCCCTCTCTTAAGACTATCTTAACTAGATTACATACTAAAGAAAACATCGTGACTCACGGCGCGATGTTGATACATAAAACAATATAAAACAAATATTAATCTAAATCTAAATGACGAATCTATCTAATTTTAAACAATAACTATGATAACAAGTATAAATTAAGAATTTGAATCGTGTGAAATGATTTGATAAATGCTCGAATTGATTATATAATGAACAAGTTTATTAAGATATTAATTTTGTTAAGTTAACCTTTTGTAGTCACACACACACATAAACACGCTCTCAGAGAAACATAATTAATAAATACAAGTATGCATTGCGAAATAAAGTTCATTTCATGGATTAAATAATTCTCTATCCTGACTTTCATTTAAGTTTAAAGTTCATGTGAATAAAGTTCTGTTATACGATAAATTATCAGACGAGGAAAGTTCAAGTTTGATTTGTACAAATTAGGTAGGTTATTTACGAGATTGCCTGTAAGAGTTCTAGATTGAGTGAGTGATTTAATATAAACATATTTACCTAGGTTTTATCTTGGTTGCGGCGATTATCGGTTGATCCTGGTACACGTGGGAATTTTGCGGAACATATTATCAGCTGGAGCATTCACGAAACACGATGTTATCGGAGTTGCATAGTCCTGGAGATTTTGGTAGCGGAGCGCCGATCAGTCACTGAGAGGTTTATTAGCCCCTCATGACGATCGACGCTCTTGGTATTAATTTCGGAATAGTCATCTTTAATGCCGAGGAATTCGTTGAGTTACTTCAGACCAATTCAGTGGTACGCCAATGGCATAAGCGTCGGATGATGAGCAGGTGATAATAACAACAGTAATGATCGCGTAATAATATCACTATATCAATAGGACAGGGATATCTATGTAGAATAGCATCTAGAATCCTGTTCTATCTTTTTTTTCTAATAGGTTTTGAGGTGTATTTAAAAGGTTTGGTCCATATCTTGGGATCCAATCTACCCCCAGAGTTCCCTGTTTCTCAAGTTGTCGTTCAGGTCCGCGTTAGCATTACTCACTCTCTTTTTTGCTACAGGCAATCTTTATTTTGAGGCAATCTCGTTTCGCAATCAATCTTATTCTTTCACATTTTTAATGCATGCGTGTGTGTGTGTTTTTTATTAGAACAATACATGCTATTTTAAAATTAGAAGTCGAGCATTTATCATTTCATTAAATCTTTTCTATTACTCTTATTTTAAATGATTTTCTAAAATAATCCCCTGTTAAATTCCCATGGCGTTTTTGAAGGACAATTATACATTTTAATTAAGAAAGCGAATTTTGATTTCTAACGGCAAATTATATTTATCATGTTAAAGAAACAAATTATATTTAAACGTGAATTATATTTATCATTTTAAGATAACAATTATATATTTATTATTTATCAAATTGACTTATATTTATTATTTAAGAAATAAACTACATTTATTATTTACCAGCTTTAATCATTTACTTTATACGTTTACGATCTGCATTTTTATGGGTGTGTTTTACAGCGGTATTTTATACATATATTTTATACGATGAAGGAAACTATTCTAAATTACGATAATGAGGTTATGCGTTTTTAGGTTGCTTGTTGGTGTGTGTATTTCTTGATGCTTTCTGGATTTAATATTGATGTAACGCTGTCTCGTTACATATCTCCCCGCCCGGTGAAGAGTAAAATCCGATGCTGCGGATTTTAGCTCGGTGAAGGAGCGGAATTATTCTGCTCTCTTCAATGCTCTCGCATTAAACGTTCCTTTTCCGTGGGTCAACGCAAAGGCGTTGTTTCCATACGCCCTGACGATCTCGTATGGGCCCTCGTATAGGTCGAGGAATTTTTTGTAGATGTTTTGCCCGGGTCGGCTGACTGGATTGGTCTTCACCATCACTCGATCGCCCACTTTGAACGTGTTCTGGGCGGGCTTCTGGGTCTGCGCTCGTCTTCTTCCCATATGCTCTAATCTCCGCAGGGCTATTTGGTTATCTTGCCTCCTGTCGATTTTTCCGATTCGGATGGCGGGCCTGTCCTCGTATGGGTAAGGTATTGGTTGCCCATAATGGAGTCGGCTAGGTTCGAACCCCGTGGATTCATTCTTCGAGGAGTTGATCATTCCCGTGATTCGGGGAATCTCCTGGGCCCATTTTCGGTGATCTCCCATGGTGTATACCCGGAGTAACCGTCCCAATTCTCTCATTACTCGCTCACACGGATTGCTCTGTGGGTTCCGAATTGATGTCATATGGTGTTTAATCCCGGTTCGGTTTATCCACTGCCGCCACGCTTTCGACACAAATGGCGTGCCATGGTCTGATAGGATGTACCTTGGCTTTCCAATGATGGGGAACTGCTTTGTCTCCAATAATTTGATGGTTTGGTGGGCGTTCGCTCGGGCCATGGGGTAGGTGGCGACCATTTTGGAACATAAGTCGTATGTGACTAACACATATCTTTTTCCCCCGGCCATCGGTAACGGCCCGTAGTAATCGATTGCTATGGTATGGTTGGGTTCCCGTATGATAATCGGGATCTGAGGTCCTTCGTTGCATCGATTTAGTGGTTTGGTTCTTGCGCATACATCGCATCTCCGTAATCTTGCGGCGATGTCCCGGTGCATTCCCGGCCAGTAAAACCAGTTGCTCAGATATCCCTCCGTCTTGTTCGCCCCGTAATGTCCGCGTTCTCGGTGTGTCTCGTCGATTATCTGACTGCGCATGTTCTCCGGGATCACGATTCGGGTTTGCTTCCCATTCCCCGTTTTCCTTTGGAGTAACCCCCCCAGGGTGACGCATCGGTCCCGATACTTCCATATCGGACCCCCTTCGGTCCCTTCTTCCCCCTGGTGGGAGCCTGTTCTTGACTTCCCTTTACGTAAATAACCGATTATTTGCCGGCAATCCTTGTCCTTTTCCTGGCTTCTTCGAATGTTGCCTGCTGTAAATCCTCCCTTACTGTCCTGGCGGGTCGTCGCGGCAATGTAGGCGAACTCGCTTGTCTCCACGTTCGTTTGAGTTCCTATCGGGTAACGGCTCAGCGTGTCCGCGATCACGTTATCCCTTCCTTTGCAGTATTCCACCTCGTATTGAAATTCCTGTAAGGCTAAACTCCACCGCACCAATCTGTTGTTGGTTAAGAAGCTTTTGTTCAGGAACTCCAGACTCCGGTGGTCGGTGACGACCTTGACTTTGGACCCAACCAGATATTGCCGGAATTTTTTGAACGCCCACACTATGGCGAGGGCTTCTCGTTCTGTAACTGTGTACCTTCTCTCCGGGTCCTTCAGCAGCCGGCTGATGAACGCCAATACCCTCTGCTCTCCTTTCGGTCCCTTCTGGTACAGGGTGGCTCCCAGCCCGATGTCACTGCTATCCGTTTGCACCCAGAACATCTGGTCGAAGTCTGGGTGTGTCAATATTGTTTGTTTCAGGAACCCTTCTTTCACCTTCCGGAAACTCCGTTCCTGCTTCACGTCCCACACCCACGCTTGCTCCTTCCTTAGTAGTTGTAGTAAGGGCTCCATATCGTGGGTGAAGTTCTCGTAGAATTTATTATAAAACGTACACATTCCTAAGAATGCCTTAATGTCCTTCTTCTTCTTTGGTGTGGGGAATTCCTGGATCGCCTGGATTTTTTCGGGGTTTGGCCGTACTCCCTCCGGGCTGACGATATGTCCTAAGAACTTGACCTCCTGCGTCGCAAAGTGGCTCTTCTTGATGTTGATTTTGATCCCCTTCTGTTCGCATTCCTGGAGTAGCCTTTCTAGGTGCTGGCAATGTTCCTCGATGTCGTTGGACGCTATGATGATGTCGTCCACGTACATCGTCGCAAATCCTTTTACTTCGTCGGACAGGGTTTGATCCAGGCATTGTACTAAGCCCGCCCCACTGTTCTTTAGCCCGAAAGGTACTCGGTTGAACTGGTATGCTCTCCCGTTATACTTGAACGCTGTGTACTTTCGGTCGTCGGGATGGAGGCTCATTTGCCAGTAACTGTTGGTTAAATCCATGGTGGAAAAAATCCGCTTGTCCCGGAACCTGGTCATTAGTTCGTTCATGACCGGTGGGGCGTTTGTGTCCGGTACCGTTACTCGGTTAAGTTGTCTAGCGTCGAGACATAATCTTATCGACCCGTCCCCTTTCTTCACAGCTAGGATGGGGTTGTTGTACGGCGATGTGCATTTCGAAATGACTCCCCACTCCGTCATCTGCTTTAACTGGGCCTCAATTTCTGTCCGGTATTGGAATGGGATCGGGTATGCCCTCGTTTGATATGGGTGGTTGGTGCTCAATCGGATCCGGTGCTCGTATCCTCGAATTACTCCCGGCTTGTCCGAGAAGACACTTTTGTGCGCCCCCAATATTTCCTGAATTCTTTCCTTCTTTTCTCCGTCTGGTTCCGTTATTTCCTCGATTTTTTTTTTGATTTCCCCTTGTATTGCGATGCATTGCAGCTTCGTCTGTCGTCCTTCCGGTTTCTCGTCCCCTTTGCTCTTGAAGGGCACCGTGACTGTGCCGATCCTTGCCAGTTCGGTCCCGTAATCGATGTTACACTTAGCCGCTCCCATGAAGTCTGATCCTAACACTAAGTCATGGATCAGGCCTTCCAGTATTAACATGACCTGGGTACACTCCTGTCCCGCGATGCTGATCTTCGCCCACACTTGCTTGGTTTGTATTTTCGCCTTTCTTCCATTGGCCAGTACGATTTGGGTTCCCTTTAGCGGTAACGTTTTTATCTCTGTCGGTTCTCGGGCGATCTCGTTGAACAATTCCTGAGACATCACGGATACTTGGCTTCCCGTATCCAGTAAAGCCCTAGCCTTGTGCCCTTGGATCGACACGTCGATTATTGGGCATTCCGGTCTTCCCCGAGGCTCTTCCCCCTTCCCCTCTTGTGTCATATTGGCTATTCTGATCCCATTGTCCTCCTCTTGGTTGAAATACTCGTCGTTCTCGATCGCCTGTAGTTTCTTTAGCACTCCTGTTATTTCGGTCTCCCTCTCAATTATCTGCTTGACTTCCCTGGGTAGGTCGCGTCCCGCGATCCTAATTTGCTGTTCCTCCGGTATCTGGTATCTGTTTATTTTCTCTAGTCTTGCCATTTGTCTCTGTACAAAGGTACTGTATTTTTCCTCTTCCTCCCTTTTGTTTCGTTCTATTTCCCATCTTTCTCTTTCCTGCTGGGCTACTCCCCAGTATCTTTCCATGATAACCCTTTGGTACTCCTCGAATGTCTTTGGTTTGTTTTTTATCGTTTCCCACCATTCCACGGCTTCCCCTTGGATGTGGCTGCACGCGATCGCTATTTTGGACTCTTCGTTGAACTGCTCGCATGAAAACAACCTCTTCAAACTTTCTATGTATCGACACGGATTCTCATTTCCCTTTCCTTTGAATTGCTCTATTTTTATCCATTTTCCCTCCATTCTGTTTACTTTGATTTTATAGTTTTATGGTGACAGCGACTGATCCGCGTCCGCTCCCTTATCTCCTGCTATGCTTTATTTATTTTATCTTGCTCCGGTGACTTGTTTACATATTTGCAATGTTAAGTCTCGCCGCGATTTTGTTCCGTTTGTTTATATTTTATCGCTAAAAATTTTTTTTTTTTTTTTTTTTTTTTTACTACGCTTTTTGTTTACACTTTTCCGCGTCTTCTCCCAGTTCTGCCGCTTTTGCTAGTATTTGGATTTGCCTTTTTTTTTTTTTTTTTTTTTTTAGACGCTTCATTTATACTAGCTTCACGTTGGAAGCGCCAAATGTAACGTAACCCCCCTCGCTTTCTTCTTGCGAGAGATCTACGGTTACCAAGAGATTACGGCTTCGAAACTAACATGACACAGCGTAAGGCTTTATTTTTTTTCTTACATCGACAGTTGTTTATAATCCACATAAGAGGGCGCCAGATACGATTATTTAAGTGTTTTAACTACTCGCATCACCTTACATTATGTCAAAACGATTCCGAAGTCAAACCCCGCCCGCTAACTCGATACTCTCAGCATGGACCAATCCGATGACTCAGGGTCGCTACACGATTGTCCCTAACAAGACTCCTCCCGGAGAAGACGCATTGACCGCTAATTAAAATCAGCATGTTTCTTTACTAAGTCTATCACGGCAGGAAGGCCGTTTATTGGTCACCGCTGACCTATCAATCTGTTCGTTTACGCCCGAACACAAGGCTTATAAATCATCCCCCCGCTTTATTGCTTACAACATAAGTTATTGACATTTATTTTCATAGACCCGCCCTCTCTTAAGACTATCTTAACTAGATTACATACTAAAGAAAACATCGTGACTCACGGCGCGATGTTGATACATAAAACAATATAAAACAAATATTAATCTAAATCTAAATGACGAATCTATCTAATTTTAAACAATAACTATGATAACAAGTATAAATTAAGAATTTGAATCGTGTGAAATGATTTGATAAATGCTCGAATTGATTATATAATGAACAAGTTTATTAAGATATTAATTTTGTTAAGTTAACCTTTTGTAGTCACACACACACATAAACACGCTCTCAGAGAAACATAATTAATAAATACAAGTATGCATTGCGAAATAAAGTTCATTTCATGGATTAAATAATTCTCTATCCTGACTTTCATTTAAGTTTAAAGTTCATGTGAATAAAGTTCTGTTATACGATAAATTATCAGACGAGGAAAGTTCAAGTTTGATTTGTACAAATTAGGTAGGTTATTTACGAGATTGCCTGTAAGAGTTCTAGATTGAGTGAGTGATTTAATATAAACATATTTACCTAGGTTTTATCTTGGTTGCGGCGATTATCGGTTGATCCTGGTACACGTGGGAATTTTGCGGAACATATTATCAGCTGGAGCATTCACGAAACACGATGTTATCGGAGTTGCATAGTCCTGGAGATTTTGGTAGCGGAGCGCCGATCAGTCACTGAGAGGTTTATAGGGAAAGCCCCTCATGACGATCGACGCTCTTGGTATTAATTTCGGAATAGTCATCTTTAATGCCGAGGAATTCGTTGAGTTACTTCAGACCAATTCAGTGGTACGCCAATGGCATAAGCGTCGGATGATGAGCAGGTGATAATAACAACAGTAATGATCGCGTAATAATATCACTATATCAATAGGACAGGGATATCTATGTAGAATAGCATCTAGAATCCTGTTCTATCTTTTTTTTTCTAATAGGTTTTGAGGTGTATTTAAAAGGTTTGGTCCATATCTTGGGATCCAATCTACCCCCAGAGTTCCCTGTTTCTCAAGTTGTCGTTCAGGTCCGCGTTAGCATTACTCACTCTCTTTTTTGCTACAGGCAATCTTTATTTTGAGGCAATCTCGTTTCGCAATCAATCTTATTCTTTCACATTTTTAATGCATGCGTGTGTGTGTGTTTTTTATTAGAACAATACATGCTATTTTAAAATTAGAAGTCGAGCATTTATCATTTCATTAAATCTTTTCTATTACTCTTATTTTAAATGATTTTCTAAAATAATCCCCTGTTAAATTCCCATGGCGTTTTTTGAAGGACAATTATACATTTTAATTAAGAAAGCGAATTTTGATTTCTAACGGCAAATTATATTTATCATGTTAAAGAAACAAATTATATTTAAACGTGAATTATATTTATCATTTTAAGATAACAATTATATATTTATTATTTATCAAATTGACTTATATTTATTATTTAAGAAATAAACTACATTTATTATTTACCAGCTTTAATCATTTACTTTATACGTTTACGATCTGCATTTTTATGGGTGTGTTTTACAGCGGTATTTTATACATATATTTTATACGATGAAGGAAACTATTCTAAATTACGATAATGAGGTTATGCGTTTTTAGGTTGCTTGTTGGTGTGTGTATTTCTTGATGCTTTCTGGATTTAATATTGATGTAACGCTGTCTCGTTACA